>JAWWMP010000001.1:107781751-107821436 GCA_035047865.1 Dendrocincla tyrannina
CCTTTCCCCTTCCCTTTCCCTTTCCCTTTCCCTTTCCCTTTCCCTTCCCTTTCCCTTTCCTTTCCCTTTCCTTTCCCTTTCCTTTCCTTTCCTGCCCTTTCCTTTCCTTCCCTTTCCTTTCCTTCCCTTTCCTTTCCTGCCCTTTCCTTTCCTGCCCTTTCCTTTCCTGCCCTTTCCTTTCCTGCCCTTTCCTGCCCTTTCCTGCCCTTTCCTTTCCTGCCCTTTCCTTTCCTGCCCTTGCCCTTGCCCTTGCCCTTGCCCTTGCCCTTGCCCTTGCCCTTGCCCTTGCCTCCCCTCCCTTCCCCTCCCTTCCCCTCCCCTCCCCTCTCCCCTTCCCCTTCCCCTTCCCCTTCCCCTACAGGAGAAATGTCAAGCTCCAAGTAGTTTGCTCCTTGTGTTGCTATTTGCTGCCTTTACCAGAGCACAGCGTAAAACCCGGGGTCATGCTGCATGTAAGAACAACTGAAGTGAAACCCATGACACTGTCAAGTGCTTAAAATTAAAATGCTGGTTTGTGCTTACAGAAACAATGTGCACCAGAGCTTAGCAGAGGGTTGTAGAGTTCAGGGAAGGATAGGGAAATCGCCCGCTAATGGATGACTGCCTTGGAAAACATCAGTTGCCTTGTGCTCCTGCCCCAGCCAGGAAAGCTCCACATGAGTCTTTCCTAAATTAAAATATTTCTGCCTTAAAGAAGCCCCTGCTGCAGGCACACTGCTGAACAAGGTGCCCCACCACCTGTGCCACCTCAAAATTATCTTCAGGAACACCTGGAGCCAAACCACCTTGACCGATGAGCTTTCCTGCTGCTTTGCCGCCCCTGTGTGTCCTCCTCATCCCTCACTTTTGCCAGGAACTGTTGGGGAGAATGGATTTGAATTCCTCTGTGCAAATGCCTAATCTGGCTCCAGGGATGCCCAAAGTGTCATCCTCCACAAGAGTAGCCTCAGTCCTGCTGTGCCGCCTCCCTCAGATGTGTCTGATCAGCTGGAGGCACCTCTGCGGGAGGCTTCCCAAAGCCAAGCATGCACTGGCACACATGCACACCCCACCAGCACCCATTTGGACACAACAGTATTCCCCTATTTCTCTTTCATATATTTGTATGCATACTGCATGGGAGGACCAAGACTGCAGTAAACAAATATCCCAGGGCTGAGGGAGAAGTCCAGCCTGGGGGAGATGTGAGATGGCTTTGCTTTGAGGTTGCTGTCTCCCTGGTGCTTCCGCAAATTGTGATTTGATATAACCCTTTCCTCAACGCCGTCATGAGGGCTGTAACTGCATCAATATTTCTGATAGCATCATGCACGTGTTCATCCTAAGTAGGTTACCCTTCACGCCGCGCAGCTTCCAACCTGCTTGCTGCAACTTATCAGAGAGGAAGGATATTTTGGGAATGATCCTGTGTCTCTTCTCCATGTCACAGGATAATGTGCTGCACGTAATGAATCCCACTTGCAGGATTTCTCAGTCTCTTATGCAGTAAGGACACAAAAATATACATGCAGCTCTCCGTCTCTCTAGATCTGGCAGCTTTTTAAGTGACCATCCAGTTCACAGCATTCAGTACTTCCCTAAGTGTTTGTTACATTCAGACAGTCGATTAAGTACTCAGCAGAGCCGTGTGGAATCGCAAATGGGAGCTGCAGGACACCAGGACAGATGTACAGACACCATCTCTCTGCACTGTGTATGACACCGTGGCTGTCCCTGCACACTCTTGTGCCATCGTTTGAGACCTGGGGGAGGCACAGCTTACTCATGGTGGCACTTTGTGCACTTATTACAAATTTTATGAAGCTGAGCTGATTCAGTGTCACACACTTGTTCTGACAGCACCAAGAAAGCCGGGTGAGTGGTCAGGGGTGTGGATGATGCTGCTGCTGCAAGCTCAGAAAAACTGTTCTCACAGCTCCAGAGTAAGTGCAGGGGAAAACAGGGAGAGGGAAGGGAATAGGGAAAGGTATAAGAGAAGGAGTACTAACTTCAATAGCCCTCCTTTTGTAAGTGAGACTATTAGGTGCCCAGACTTAGAAAATGACAAATTTAGGGTTACAGGAGAAGGACAGAAGAGCCCAGGGCAGGTGCAAACTCTTGGCTCTGGGATGTAGCATGGGATAAATAAGAGAAGTGAGGGGTTTCCACTGAGCCTCCCCTGGACCACAGGGCCTTTTGGGATGACTCACTTCTGTGCTGTTTTTTCCTAAATAACTGAAAGGAGTGGAAGGGAGGTGAGGAATAAGGTGGCTCTTGAACAGCCCTGACCCAACAGAGAAGGCTGTTCTGGTATGTAGGTTCTCAAGAGGTGAAGCACACAGCTCGCTGTGCTGCTGCAGCCAGGTCCCAGTGGTAACTCCCAGCCAGCAAAGAAGCTGCAGCAAAGGGATTGAAAGGCATGATCCCAACCAGCAATACTATCACCTGGCACCGGCACCTGAGAACCTCTAGGGCAATGAGTGTCTTTGTTAATGTAAACCCTACCTCAATAGGCATTCCAATGCTCTGTTCCTTCTGTGGGATGCCGGCAGGCTGTGCCACACTCAGCCTGCTCTTTGTGAAAGTTGAGTGCTTTGTGACTGAAGGCAAAAAGAAAGAGGTCAAATAATTTTTATAAATCAGCTGTAATTCAGGGAAGTTATCCTGCAGATACTAGGCAGGGATCAAAGTGCTGGGATCATGCACAGAGCCTAGCTGGATAAAAACTCTGCAAGGGAGCTGAGCAAATGTTCCCTTTTCCATGGAAATGAAATCTTTCCATTGGAATTGGGGGAATGGGTGGGAAGGCCACCCAAGCTTAGCAGCCAACAGTCTCGAAAATATAATATCAAGTAGTGCATGCCATAATGAAACAGCTGCCTTAGCAATAGTTGATATGAGTTCCTTCATGGCCATGGTTTTTTCATACAAAAGCAAAAAAATGCCCTTTCATGGCAAGCAGAATCAAAGGTGTCTCTTGCAGCCCGCTGCTAAACCACAGAGCCATCACTATTACTTTTTCACAGGTAATTACTCACTGCAGTTAATTTGGAGCCATATTCGAAAATGAAATGGAGACATCCTGTTTTACCCTTTTCCCCTCAGTCTGCCGTGGCATTATTATCGTTCTCTGCTCTGGTGCCCGTAGCAACAGCCACGGCTGTCCCCACGTACCCTGAGCGAGCCAGCGCTGCTGATGCCTGACATTTAGCCAGCTGGGCTCCTCACCATGGGCTCTGCCTGCTGGGGATCCTGCACCTCCCTGAGCCCCTCAGTGCTGAGGGGGGGTGTAAGTGAGCTGCAAAATGAGATGTGTTTAGTGCTTAATTTCCTAAGTAACGTATTTCAGGTTTGGCTGCTAAATCTGCAGTAACCATTTCTGTGAAGTACAGATGCCTGCAAACACACTGGATAATGACTTTGCATGTTTATCTCTTTAAAAATAAAAATAAAATTGGCCACTTGTGGGAATTGCCTTCACAGGAATGAGCCATGCAGTTTGCAGCCCTCTTTGGAAGCAGAGTCCTTTGGGCTGCCTTTGGCAGTCACGGTTCATGGGGGTTATGCAGCCTTATTGGTCATGTGGGCTAACACAAATTCCAGTGGTCAGCAAGGTGACAACTCCTGTTACTAAAAAAAATAATAATAAAAAAAAAACCCCAAACCCTCAAAGAAACAAAACAAGTGAAAAAAACCACCCTAAACAATCAAAGGAGAACCAGCATACCTTCCAACAGGGACTGTAATCATCCTCTGCATCAGTGTCTTAAAAACAGGAGTCTCTCACTGAAAGTCTTCAGTGTTAGAGATGTCAAGAGTAATGAAAGACAAAATATCCACTCCAAGGTTGCAAGGGATATATGGGACCCCAGACCTACATGGTGCCTACACATGTTCCTAACTGTATGGAGAGCAAGTGGAGAGGCCAGCGGGAATGGGAGATGGGGGCCAGAGGGGGAGAGCCTGCCCTGTAAGTAAAGCTGTGTATTAGAAGTGGCACAAAAGAAAATGTTAATGAAGCAGAAAAAATGAGACTCAGTAGGGAAATTAGTGGAGAGGAATAAAAACCTCAGCAGGAGGGAAGACAACATGGAGTGTTAAGCAACCGCATTGCACTGGAGGGGAGGATCAGGTTTGAGGTCAGCTGCTGTTTGTGGGGTTTGCTAAAAACATGAAGGGAAAGAGGCTGTGTCAGTGACAGCCCTGTAGTGTCAGCCACTGATGGGAACTTCGGGGTGGCTTCAGTGGTGGGGGATTTTGGCAGCAGCTTGTGCTAGAAGTGTGTGAGAATGGGACATCCTTGACACTGAGGGGAAGAAGCTGGAGAGAGTTGGGGTTGGCCTGTGGGGCAAGGGGAGGACTGGGGCACGATTCCATTCTGCTGCACTTGAGTCTGAGGCATGGGGACAGTGTGGGATGGGAATGGAGGTGAGGGTGGGTACAGGCAGTCTGGACAGGAGAGGGAAGTGCCTGATGGTACAGCCGTCCAGCACCTCATGGAGGAACTGCCCGGGACTTTGGGGAACCAGGCAGGACTTCAGAAGCAAAAAATGACTGCAAAGTGACTGCAAAGTGGAAGTCAACATATTTTTGTTGTGAGAGAAAGAGCATGGATTAGAGAACTTGTAAGGAATCCTTACATACTGAAAAAAGTGGGGGGTAGAGACTCCCATGTACTGTGCCCGCAGCATCTGATAAAAGCCTACAGGCACTAACAGTGCTGCAGCTTTGAGAATGAAAAACATGAAAATAGGGAACTGGCGCTTCATGCGGGTATCTGCAGTTAAAAGACTTAGAGATGCAAATGATATTTTCCATTCAAGTACAGTTTTGATTATAAGTTTTTTTAATGTAGAAGAGGAAGCCAGCAAAAAACTTGTAGAAGAAACCCACATGCACAGTAAGTCATTGAAAGAGTGGTGTTTGTCTGCCTGCAAGGTCTTGGTGAAGGAAGGCTTTGAGCTTATCAGTGAGGTTAAAAAAAATAGGGTGAAAAAAGAAAAAAAAAGATGAAAGAAGTGAAGTTATAGGCTTGATGCCTTTATTACCTTCTGCCAAGGCTGGAAGGCCATGCCAACTCTGCCAGGTGTTTCAGAAGAATAACAAAAGAAGTTACACAGAGCCAATATGCTTACGGCCACTTTCCTTAGGAATCAAAATTCCTGAAGAAACTTTAGCAACTGCTGAATAAAATACTGCTCTGCTGCTGCAAAACACCGGCTGTTCCAACTGAAGATAAAGCTGAATTAATGCACCTTGTCAAGCTTTATCTATTTTGACACAACTCAATGGTTCACAGGCTCAGCACGGCAAAGGGCTTGTGTGTGCATGCCTGGGTGTGCATGTGTGTGCATGAATGTACACACACACACACAAGGAAGACTTATGTTTCATGCCTCTGTCTGCTTGTATGCATATTGGTATATACTCATGTATCTAGAATTTATTCTAACATCCCTAATATTTTTTCAGGACCATGAATTTCTAAGCTCATATTTGTGATTGGTAGGAAAAAACACCAGTAGTTTCATGTCTTACCCCTTGCAGCTGGTTGCAGCCTTTATCTAAACATTCACTGTGCGATGCAGCAGGGAATTATACTGGCAACTGCCATTAATCTTCTGAGCAAAAAGAAGCATCTCCTACATCAGTGTTAAAATAAACCCATTTGTTTGGTGAATGAGGCACAACTAAAAATTACCCTGATGCAGAAGTAAAAATCCTCTCATGATGATATTTTTGATTATGTACTAGTGTACCATAGATCATCAGGAAGGCCATGTTTATGTAGTGCAAACTGAACAGCAAGGAGTTTGAACAGTTTTAATTGAATAGTTTTAATGTAATTTTGGGATTTGGTATCTGCTCTGAAATTGCTCTGACCTGATACTATGTCACAACACCACCAGTGTATAAAAACACTCTCATGTAAATCTCCCTGTATACACAACACTTGACTTCTGTTCTCACAAATACTTAGAGGTTTCACTGTGTCTCCCTAAATCCCTGAATAACCATGCAAAGCCTGACCCAACTGTGGCACCCAGCCTCACCAGAAGCCTTTACCACTGCTGTGCTCCCCAACTGGACCATGCTGCCTCAGGTCAGCTGCTCATCAGTTTGCTTCTGTCAGAAGGGAAAGAGCTTTCATTCTGCTGAGGTGAGAGCATCACTCTGGAGGTGAGCAGGGGCCGTGGCTCTCCCTTGCACACAGCAGAGTCAGGAGCAGTGAGCTGTATCAGCTGGAAGATGTGAACATGCTGATGGCAGCTTCATAGCAGATAGGCATGAAGAAATGGGAAGTTCATGTGTGCCAGGGACCAAGCAATCTTTCTACAGCCTCATGGAGGTTTAAGTGATGGATTTACTGAACTAGCCCTTGGCTTAATGAAATAATGTGTTCTCAAAGACCCTCATCTTATTTTGCATTATTGCTAATGGTCTGAAAGACATTACACCTACAAAATGGCACTCTGTGTTGTTGGCTTGAGTCATCAGAGTACGTGTGAAGGAAATAAATATAGGAATGCTGAGAAAATTAACATAATTTCCTGGTTTCCTATTACAAAAGTATATAATTTAATCTTGCTGCAAATACAGGTATACCAATAATATGGGGTGAGGATGCTGTTATTCCTGGAAATGATTTTCTGGAGAAACAGCAACCTCTTCCATTCATCAAGAAAGAGAATAAAAGATTGTTGTTTTCATTTTCCCTGTATATGTGCATGTGTGCATAGGGGTGTGTGTGAGAGAGAGAAAAGTCTTGCAAGTTGCTTATGTCAGCAAATAGGGAGAACTTGCTTGGACAGGGCTAGTAAAAAGCATGTGCCAGCTATTGAATAAATGGCATATCCATGGTAATGCTCAGAAAACAACAACAAAAAGAAGTCTTTACACCCCGTAAACAATTGCCAAGTGACTAATATACGCCTTAGGTTGACAAGCAGTAGGGGTTTAGGCAATAGGCTGAAAGAGCAACTCTGTATTTGTGAAGCCCCACAATTCACTTGTATAGCTACAAGATTTCCTTACCTCTTATCCCTCCCTTAACCACAGGTGCCTTAAAACCAAGTTTCTGGCTTTATGAGCTACTACGTGTGTGCTGCACTCATCTCCCTCAGCTGGTAAGCAGCATTATCAGCTTATGGGGTTCATGTATGGAAGTGTTACACCTTAGTTGGTCTCAGCAGGCACATTTTTCTTGCACAGATTTATGGCACTTTCTAGCCAGTTGATATGCTTGCTCTGAGCTGAAACAAATTCCCAGTGAAATCCTCTCAGGAAGAGGAAGATTTATTGTTTTTCAGCCTGACTGCACACATGTGCCCACAGGCAGCCAAAACGGGTCACAGCCAGTGAAATGCCCCCAGTGCCTGAGTGTGGGGCTGGGCACCAGGATGCTCCTGCTGCTCCTGCACCTTCGCAGGGAGGGGTGGATCACATTCATGCAGGGAAGCTGGTAGTTGTCCTTCACCTGATGTACAAGTGACTGTCTGTAACATCACAGTAGCTTCGAAGCTGCCACGGGGAAAGAAGTGCAAGCAGCCATTGCTGGCTGCATGTGGGTGGGCTTGGAAGCAAAGGGCTTCCTGTAGCACTCCATGGCACTGTTCCTGCTGCGTGTATCCAGCCAAGCAAGGCCAGGGATGCTCTTAGCAGGCACCACCATGGAGTGAATTAGAGTTTCTGCATCTTGCTTTGCCTCTTTCTCCCTTTCCAGACAGGGTTTTTTTCCTCTCCCACGTTAGCTGTCCCTCTCCTTGATTAATCCAGGCCTGTCACTGCAGCAGAGCAGGCATTGCTGCCCACAGAGCCCCACAGAGCAGGTAGGGGGTGTGCTCAGATCCTAAATCGTGGCAGGAAGCCCAGGGCTGGGCTGGGAAGCTCTGGCTGGGCTGAGAAGTGGCAATCGGGCTGTGCAGGATGTGCTGCCCTGAGCTGTGAAGGTCTGTGACCGTGATGGGCACTGGGGAGCAGAGAAGTGTGGCCTCAGTGGGAAGGGAGCCTCTCACCCCCACAGTATTGCTGACCTGTTCAAAAGGTAGGGGAGAGACTGTGGAGTCTGTGAGTAAATGGCAGCATGTTAACAAGGCAGCTAAAATCGAAGAGAACTAATCTTCCCCTCTGCCTAGAGAGCCAAAGAAACACACTGACCAGTAAACAGCCTTGTCCTTAAAATAAGGATATTTTGCCTGAACTTGTGTAAGGAAAACACTCCTAAGAGCCACTCATAAACACCATTTTATTGATGGGTGTTCAGAGTTGTAAATAATGGGGCTGTGGGCGTGGGAGAAATGAGTGAAGTTATCCTCCCTCTTGCTTAATTGAATTCAATAGGAGTCATCCCTGGGGGCTGCTGTGCTTTGTGGATTGCATAATCTTCAGGGAAGACTTCAGCACTGCAAGACACATGCTGATTCACTTATGTAGGAGTGAATCCAGAGTAACTTGAGTCGGGGAGAGTGGATGTGGGATGCATATTTATTTCCTCAAGTGAATGAAATGAGGAAATTCTCACCTTCTCCCTCAGTGTATTAATAAAATCATAGGCAAACATATGCTGGTTTTGCCTTTGTATTGTATTGCTTTTCATCATATTATTTCCACCACCAAACAGTAGATCAAAGATAGCAATGTGACACAGCTGAGCGGAGTCTGGGTATCAAAACCTACGCATTTCTTAGATATAAGAAGGGAAATGTGTGATCAGCCTCTCTGATGGGAGCATACACTTCCCAAAGCCCCAGAGAAGAGGGAGACTGTTAAGTGACCTGGAGGCAAGGAGACTATCAAGTGCTGGACTGAACAGTGAAGATCCTTCTGGTCCGATGCTCCCATCTGTGGCGAGGGAGGAAGCATGGGGCTGGCAAACCCCCGAAAGCTTGGGGAGCATAAAACCACATCTTCAACAGGGGAGAAACACCTCACAGCTGAGGCACTGAGAGGCTGCTGGCAAGGGAATGCACTGGGTGAGAGCTGGACCTCCACAAAAACTACCACACCTTTTATAAGGTAATTGCGTGCTTTATTGATATACACAGTAAAGCAGTATATAATACAATAGTAAGGCATATATTTGGTGAAATTTGGTATGTTGTGAAAAAAAATGCAGTAAAACAGAAGTTTATAAAAATAATTAGTAAATGTTACAGTGTTGGTGTTAAAACACAATATATTATGATATCCAAGTAATAAACCAGTACTGAGTAATGATGAAATAACATGCCATATGGTATTTATGTATTCAACTACACTGATTATGTTTTACAGTTTAATATTTTGTCATTATAAGGAATATGAAATAATTCCCAAATTATGCTTAAAAAAGCAGCAATAAAGCTTTCAACTTTTTAAATACTTTTTGACAGACTCACTCCAAAACTAAGATCTAGAAAGTAAAACAAACAAAATGAAACCCTGATGAAAACAATCGTGCAATCTGTTTGTCCTCCTTTTTTTTTCTGAAGAGAAGGTTTAATGTATAAGGGCAGAAAAAAAGAAGAAACCCATCTCTTTCTCAAATCGCAATTTAAACCTTCTGATAAAAAAGGGCATGAGAAATAGTGAGGGTTTCTATTGTAATAAAGTGTTAAAAAAGCTCTTTATTAGGAAAGCAAGAGGTTTGGGGGGATTGTACTTATTTTTGTAAATGATTAACGTTGTTGTTATTATTAAAACAATGAGACCTGGTCACACAATGGACACGTGGTGATGATGTAACAGTGTCGTACGTAATTGTCAGGAACACCACAAAACCAAAGTGAGGTAGAAATAGCATGACTAGCCATGTTCAATGTTAACTAGCATTCAAAATAAAATCTTTCCCAAGTTTAATTACACTTCATACAAGAAGAGGTAACAGATTTTTTACTCTTGCAATATAAAGTCAGATGGTATATTTCTATGTATTCTAAGGTAAAATTAAAAGCTGGTTAAGAAAATGAAGTGGTAAAGCTTTTGCTGACAGCATCTCATACCCAAACCTGTCTCTTCCAAGCTGCAGTCAAGCTGGCTAATCTGTTTCACTACCAGTTCCTCTCTTTCTCATGTTATTGTTAACTGTGCAGGATTACTTGTACAGAGAAACAGGGAAGGAGGAAGGACCAGGGCCTTTGTTTTGGTGATAAATATCTCAAGGAGCAGTGTGACTACCTTCACCTGATCACCACACGTGCGCAAGAACAGCAGTAATTCTTCCACAGCCTTTCCCAAAGGTCGCTCACAGTGTTAGAGCTCCTTGGGACCAGCTGCTGTAGCAGGCTGAGACACGGGGCTGCAGAAAGCAGCTCTCCCTGCTGAAGCACAGCCAGTGGGTACCGCACATCGAGCCCCAAAGGTCTAAACCAATAAGGCAAATTCTATGATCCTTTACTAACAGCATTTAGGAATTTAGTCAGCAGAGGAAACACTGGCACATAGGATGGTGATTGAATTCTTTCCTTTCCTTCTTTCTTCTGTTTTTTTTTTTTTTTTTTTTTTTCATTTTTTTTTTGCAAGCTCTGTCATGTAATGTGCTCTTTCATTTAATTATTGCAAACTAGCTGTGTAATTGCTAGTTGCTGTCCAAAACCAGGACAGTAATTCATGTAACTCTTAATTTTACTGTAAAGATACGACATAACTACCTTCATTGGAAGTTCTGTTTCGTCTTTTCTTTTTTTTAAGCCAGCCCTAGTCAGACAAAACCAACGACAAATGTAAGTTGAACATTTTGGTGTCGCTGCAGGAAATATTTTTTTTTCTTTTTGATAGGCAAGGAAAAGAACACAGGACATGAATCTCTCTGATGCAGTTACAGAGCTAAAATGAAACTAAACGAATGTACTGCCTCAGTATATTTTTTTTGTGTTTTTTAGGGGGTTTCTATAAACATTTTTATAAAGCACACTTTAGTTTACAATCTTTCATTATAACTGTTATAAATTTTTTTTTAAACAACCGGAAATGCGTTCCATATAAAGAAATGGCAAGTTATTTAGCTATCAAGATTTTACATGTAGTTTTCTTATAATTTTTGTACAATTGCATAGACGTGTAAAACCTGCCATTGTTAACAAAACAGTAACAGACTTAGGAAACTACTGAAATCTACAGTATAGTACCACTACCCTTCACAAAAATATAGATTTGTTTTCTTGTAAACTCTTACAGTCTAATCCTCTTTGTAGTATGAATATTATAAAAACCATGCGGAACGCCTGAAGTTGTAAAACACATCTTGCTATTCTAACACCTTGTTGTCGGTCATCACTGTCACTAAGGTTTCCATCGCTCTTCCCAAGTCGTCTGCCATGTGGAAAAGGCTCCCTACATTGTGGCCTGAAAAAGAAAGTCAAAGAAGAGGAAGTTAAACAAGGAGGACATGGCAGTGTGTTGGTAGGAACGTTTTTCAGATCGGTCACTCTCCGTGTACAGCTCTCTGCCATCCCCAGGGCAGTACAACAGGGAGCACTTCCCGAAAGTCTCCCTTATGAGTCCAACAGGTTGTGGTAAGCAAAAATTGACAGGTTTGTAGAACACTTTAACAGCAATACTGGCTTGAACAGCTTTGGCAAACCATCATGACATTAAGCTATCATCTCTCCATAGTGATGAAGCTCCATCATTATCAATGTTCACCAAAAGCAATTAAGTCCACTGACATCACAGAAAAGCTTCCGACTGATGCTGCAAGTGTTTGAGCATTCAATGTTCTATCAAGGAGAAAAACAGAAACAAACAGATCAGCAGTAATTAACTCAATCATTAAACCCAAGAGGTCCCAGCAGGATACCTGCACAGATATATAGAAATGACCAAACCAGGCAGCTCAGTTCATTCAATCATTTTTAAAATATCTTTTCCTTTTCAGACAGCAGTCCAGCAGAAACACGATGCCACAATTATCAACTAACTACTATGCAGTGGTTCACTTGTACACTTCTCCTCCCCCATAACCACTCTAAAGTCCCAAGATGGCATAACCACAACCTCCTACACAGAAGTGATAAACAAACACACAGTGCAATTCTGAAGATGAAACCTGCAACTTCTCACACTCGTGTCACCACTGCTGCAAAGGAAAGGAAAGGCAGCAACACTGATGGGCAGTAAGGAACGGATTCATCACAGTTAAGACACCAAACAGACTTGAAGATAGGGAGATTCAATCGCCAAAAGTTGCCATTTTAGACCCTTGGCATTCCCTGTCTGGTCTCCCACTGCTGTTCAAAAGAGCATGGGTCTCCTGCAAATCCTGTATCAGGTTTGCAGTTCTCCACAACTGTCTCAAATCCCTCTGGCACCTTAAATGACAGAGACATCACAATTTAAACAGCTGAATCCCATGGGGAATCTCCCTTCTGAAAAAAAATATGTCTGAAGAGGGACTAGGACAGAGATCTAGTTACCCTACAAGATGAGCATCCAAATCAAGGACTGAATGCTCAAGATTTCTTGCAAGGACAAGGAGGAATGAGCAGACAGAAGGTCTTAAAACACGCAGAAGGAAATTATATTGCACACAGCACATAACTGTATTACTGAATTCATCGCCACAGGCTGATGCTGAGGCCAAACACATAAATGAGTTAAGAGTTAGAAAATAATCGCTGAAGAAAGATTTATTTAGATGCAAAGAAGTACACGTGAGCTCCAACTCAAGAAGACCCCCTGCTGCAGACTGCCAGCAACTGAACATTTATAACAGGTAAAGTATTACTCAATAAAACCATATATTGGTGCAGTCTGAGGGGGTTGGACTTTCTCTTCTCTAACAACAGGAATGAACCTTCCCTGTGGAGCAAATCAGACTCACCATCCACTTCCCAATGTTCATATATTACGGTTGACACACACTGTTGACATTTCTACAGAAAAAAAAGAGCCTGGAGTGACGTTAGTTCAGCAGCATTAATAGAACAGAAAAAAATTACCTGAGAACTATTCAGAGAATCAGAGAATAGTTTGGGTTGGAAGGGACTTTAAAGATCATCTACTTCCATTCCCCCTGCCATGGGCAGGGATGCTGTTCAATAGATCGAGTTGCTCAGGGAACCATCCAACCTGGCCTAGATCAAGGGATGGGACAGCCACATATCTGGGCAACCTCTTCCACCCTCTGAATAAAGAATTTCTTCCTAAACTCTAATCTAAACCTCTCCTCTGTCAGTTTAAACCATTGCTCCTTGTCCTGTCACAATCTTCTTGTATAAAAAGTCCCTCTCCCTGCTTTTTCATAAGCCCCGCCAGGGTACTAGAAGGCCACAAGGAGGTGTCTCCAAAGCCTACTCTTCTCCAGGCTGAATGACCCCAGAACTTTGATTCTTCTGTAGTACTACCACCACCTTTTACATTCAAATACTAGTTTTTTCAAGTTGTTCAATTTCTTTTTTTAAATGTAGCTTTCATTACACAAAATTAGGCTGGATCTAAATGACAACTACTCAACAAGCTGCCCATTGGACAGTTTGCCAGGTATCAGTACAAGGAAATACTTGCTTCTAATCTCGTGACAATTTGCTAATTGCACTAATGCACAGAGAAACAGATGGACCAACCAGCAATTTCATGCATAAATCATTAATGTATAGCCATCCTATTCATCCTAAGCAAAAACTTGTAATTTGCTCATCAGCATGACAAGTAACAGCGTATGAAAGATTCCTGCCAAGTTTTGGTCAAAACATAGTTTAATTTAAAATAAATGTATCCTACCACATTTCTTTTAGACGTAAGGGATAATCTGTCTCACTGGCATCATGCAGACTGAGATCAATCCAGCAAATTACACCATCAAAAGTGAAAATCTGACAAAGCCATATGAAAGCAAGAACATATATATTGGAGATGCTTATGCAAACAGGTTAACTGCCACTGGGCTGCTCTGCTTACCTGAAATTCTGACGTGGTTTTATCAGCATAACCCTACTATAACCAGAGTGAGGTTTTAACTGGCTTGCCAGCTGTGAGAGGCATAGCAAATCTCTTATACAGATTTGTTGTCATCTGTTGTTTCTAGAAACAATGGGACTCCCGTGCTCCTCAGGGATTCCAACACCACTCATTCCCAGCTCAGGAAGAGTGATCACCCTTTTGGGGACTTAGAGTAACCCAGACTGCTAAACCTCATCTTCAGAAAAAATCAGTATTTGTTAATAGTATTTTGTTCTGTCAGAAGGAGGTCTAGAAAGAATAACTTCAACCAAAAGCATACAAAAAAAGCCTTTCAGATGTGTGCCACAGTAGATACCAACTGCTGAACTGTTCAGGTAATTAAAACATAAGCCAAGACATCCCTATACATCCAGGAATCCTTACGTATTTTTATATACATAAAAATTACAGAAATGTCCTATAGTAATGTTTTTGCTTTTCTCTGTTAAGTGATGCCATACTTTTGAAATAACCATGCTTCAAATCCAGTCTGCCTCCTCAAAAGCTGCACAGGAGCATGCTGGGGTGATTAAGGAGATACGACTCCCTCTCCCCCACAACACCCACACTCCCTCTCCAGCACAGCTCTTAATTTCCTCTGCATAAAACCTGAACAATCGTGTGTCTTCTCCTGAGCCATCTGATACAGCTCAGAGCATGACCATAAACCACTGCTGACTGCAGTTTATGTTAATAGCTGGACTGTAAAGTGCAGCAGCCTGGGGACCACAGTCTCCAGGACTGCCATGGGATGGCAGGATGGGCCAGAGGAGTGGGTGATACAGCTGTGCCCCAGCCATACAACTGGTGGACCCTCAGCTGGGTGTCACAGCACTGCCAATGGGTTTTTTGCCTCTCCTGGACAGGGGATTGACAGCCAAGTCAACCAACACTGCAAACAGCTGAGAACAAAATACATGATAATTTCCTCATACTTTATGTGCAAGGAATGCACCCCCTTCTGTAATGTCTGCTACCTAAGTAAGGGCTCAAAATTCACTGGCTGTTTCTGTAGAGCTCTGCTGCTTCTATTGAATGCTGCTCACTTGCCCTCTCTAATACGGAAACGTAGGACATTCACAATTTTAATTAAGAAGCAAATGAGAAAAATACTGTCCTCAAAGCACTTAGAAAAATACAAATCAGAGCTTTCCATTATTATTCATATTTCTAAAGTAATGCCATCAAAGAAGGCATTAATTCCATTCTCTTTTCTTAAACACTAAAGCTGAAAAAGTCTTCTCCATGCTTGAGGCACTGAAAGGTTGAAAAATGCTGCTGTGAAAATAAAAAACTAGCACACGCTTTGAAATGCAGCAATAAAGTTCAAAATGGACATGGACAGTATTAACGTCAACTTATAAAAATCACAGCTGCCTTTGTTTGGAAAGCAGGAGACACCTATTTCTGCAGACACTAACAGTATCACTTCTGGTCACATACAGAATGATGTGTTTCACACCTGCTGAATTTGCTTCAGAGATTCTAATGGAATTAAGGCCTGTGGGTATGGGCAAAAAAATGGAATACCAATATTATCCTACAGTTTGTTAAAGAAATAAACATAGAGCATACAGACTGGAAACAGCTAGAAAGTAAATTAAGAAACCCCAATACAATGTAGAACCTTTTTGGCATCACAGATTTCTAACCCTCCCTCAACAAAAGATAAATCCTACATATGAAGACAATGCCTAAGGTGAGTAAAGGGATCAAAACCTGGCCAAGTGGGTTTAAAACCACATGATCTGCCTTTGCACAAATAGATTCACACATAAAGCAAAAGGTGTTCTTCTATACCTTAGCTCATAATTCATACTTAGTTCATAAGCAGGTGGACAATTGAGTTTTGTATTCAGCTCTGTAAGTTGCCAAGGCTCCTCTGGAACTGGCAGTGAGCACAAACTTAACTGGAGAGCAGCAAGTGATTCACTGAAGTCAGATTTTTAGGTTTAAGCTGTTTGAATGTGATCAGGTAGAACATGCCAATTTTTATGTATTTTTAAAAAAATTAATTGTACCAAGAATGCCCTCCATAGCAGAAGCTTTTTTTGAATAATATGCATAAATATGAATGACGATAGTGGAAATCAATGACCTGTTTTGCTGAATTGAAGAACAGTTCTCAGTGTATGAGCCGAGAACATGCAGGGCTGGATGTGAAATAATTGACATAAAATTTCTGGACTGGTGCAATCTGTTGATTCCATCTCAAGCATTCTTTTTTGATCTACATGAGAGGACCTGCCACTTGTAGACAGACTTGTACCAAAGATCTTACACCTAAAAGCAGCTGGACCTGTTCCAGCTCCTACAGCCAATGCAGAGAACTTCTGTTATTTCAAAGCACCACGTTAGGACAAATCCTGGCTTTCCTGGGGTAGCCTGTCAGTGACTGGGGATTCAACAGCTCTGCTAAAACCCCGGTGCAGTGTGTTTCCAGGAGCCCCCCTCTCCGCACCCGCAGAAGTTTGAAAACCGGGTTACCCTTCAATTTCTGCCTCATCCACAGGGAACATCTTGTGTGCGGGAAAGGTCATTTCACAGCTACTACAACTGCACTCTGTCAGTCTCTGAATATTTTATCTTTAATAATAATTTTCACTAGAAATTCATCTTTCAAGTTTCGTATCTGGCTGGTGAGTGAAGAGCATCTTCACAGAGGAAAAATCAAGGCTCTCTGGAAATACTTTCAAAGGTGCTGTGACAACACAGCACAGAATGTTTTCCTCCATTAATGAGCAGCGACATACAAATTCTGAAACCTATTTTGCATCAAACCAACCATGTCCAACGTGCACAGTGAAAACCATCCCCCATCTGCATTGCTGAATACAACGCTGTGGAGCTGGTGAATGTTAGTAGCATTCTTCATTCTGCAATGGTACACCAGGAAATTAAAACACCTGAATCTCTTATACCTCTCAACTCTCACTGTTCTAAAGGAAAAGAAAAAAAACTGTTTGGTAACTGGAGATGATGGTTGGCCTATATATGTAGAAAAAACTGTGAGTATGTGAGCAGAGCAGCAAGACAGATGCGTCTCCCTGTTGTGCTTACATACGAGGGCAACAGAACAAAAGTCAATGACTGCAGCATATTTGCTTACAACATTTATCATTCAGAGGCTTAATTTCAATGTATTACTTTCTCCTCCCCATTCATGATTTTCCACCTCTGGGAGGATGTAAGAAAATGCACATCCCTGAGCTGATGTTGTCTCCACTGAAAGTTGAGAGGTACACTACTGTTACAGCACATGGGGAATGCACTCAGCAAAATCAAACAAAACCCAAAGCAAAATAAAACCACCCCCACCCTTCACCAAAACCAAGCAAACCCGTGCTGTGTCACACGCATGCTGGGCACAGAAAGCAAGCTGTGACAAACAGAAGCCATGGCAGTGAGCCTGCATCTCACTAACCTCTCTCACTGGCTTTCCAGGGGCATTTCTTCCTTTAGGAACAGAGAGAGGAAGTGGAATATATATCAGAAAATAAAGGAAAAAATAACACATGAATATATATTTTATACTGTAAGAGACACTTCAATTTCCATTTAGAAATTTAATATTAAAAGACAACACATTTCTGCTTAAAGAAAGACTGAAAGTGCAATGAAATCCACTGACAATTCTGAGCTGATTTATTCAACAACAGTTCTGACATCTGTGGCTTGGTTTAACCTCGCAAAGCACTTGAGAAAACCACCAGCAACAACTTACAGGCCTTTCAGTTGAGAATAAGGATTGCAGAGAAGATCTGAATTCACTTTCTGAGCATCCTAATTTCCTCAAATTGAGTACTTTTGGCAATCAGAGTAAGCAGTAAAATCATTTTCCCCAACGTCAAATTCATTTATCCAGACACTTTACATCGTATTATGTCCTACATACATTGAGGTATGCATTAATATATAAACAGGTAAGTGTACACACACACTTATTTTACACCTAGAGCTGTACACTGGAATACAACATGCTCACATTCAAGATAAATATATTCCAAAATGCTTGTAACATGCTGATCTGCAAGCATGGTAAAACTGAGGGGGCAGAGGGAGAAAGAGAAAAAAAGTTCAAGTAAAAAAGGAGAAAAGGGAAAGTATCTCATCACATTCAAGATCTGCCAAATAGTGGGTTTAGCTGAAAAGATGTTCCTAACAAGCCTTCATGAAAGCCATACTTTGATCATGCTGATTCTTCTCAAACACTTCTCATAGCATATTTTTTAAAAGCAAATAAAGCCAGGTGTCAATCAACAGCAAACACCCCCTTGCCCCCCCTCCCATCACACAGCCAGTGACAGTAAGATGCTTGCTGTCTCCAGAAGCAGTGTCCCACTGTCACTGTCACCTCACTGCCCGCACTGGCATGGCCAGACTTGCAGTCTTAGGTGGGAAAGTCACTGTGGTAAGATGCTGTTCAAGTAAGAGGATGATCTTTGCCCCAGAGCTGCTGTAAACAGCTGCTGTAAACTGCTGTAAACTGTGTAATTGTAAACAATGTATGGGAGAGAGACAGATAGTTACGGGGGAACACACTGGTCACCATAACAGTAACCTAATTGCTATCGAGCTTTCCTCTAGGTATGGCAGCCTGCAGGAGAAGGGAAGGAAGGCAATAAATAGCTTTGCAGGTATTTTACAAGTTGCAGAACAAGTGCCAACAGCAGAGCACAGCTGGGCAGAGGCAGTAAAGGAGAGGAGGAGAGAGCAGAGGAAGGGAATGGCTTCACCGTGGGCCACAACGACAGCTCAGCCACAAACTCCAGGTAATGGAAAGGGCTCCTTCTCCCCAGTAGCATACTTACTATTAGAAATTACAAAAACAGGTTTGATAATAACATGCTCTGCATGTGGGTTTTTATTCTGCTTCTACGCAGACCCTTGACTCTGGTAGTATCTATACCTCATGTGCTGGTGGTGCACAGATAGCCAGGAGAGGCATCCCTTCACTAAGGACCCCACCAAACCTCATGGGCCTGCCTAACTCACATGTGCCTGCAGAGACTGCAACCTCCTCTGGCATGTTTATCAGGAGTCATGAATTCCCTAAAAAATGCCTTCCGGGAGGAAGGATGAGAATCATTCATCAATATAAATCATGTAACAAAATCCTTGAAGATATAAAATCCATTGCATACTTTGGTCACCTTCTGAGGAAGAGCCCCAGGGTCTAGGTCAGCAGGTGGTCTCCTTAAGGACTACAAGAAACTACAGCCCAGTACAGCTTGGTGTGCAAGAGTCCTGGGGCAAGATTGAGATCCAGGAGGTGACAGTGTAGCTTGGGTCAAGAAGAGAGAAGGAACTGCCCACATGTAAAATACTGGCTCCTTTTGGAGGTCTTAAGAAACACCCACCTGTCTGCACAAGCACCTACAACTGCAGCTAGGCAGTGTTTAATTTAAATCTTCATGAGACAGACTGGATTCTGCCAGCAAATGAATGTATTTAAAGGTAACTGGGATAGCTCAGCACCACACAAAACAGCTGGTGAGGACAGTCTGGTGAGTAATCAGCCCTAGAACTTGTTAAACGCAACAAAGAGCAGCGCTACTACAGCAACAGCCAATTTCTTATGGAGGAAGATTAAAAAGGGTTTAATGGATTTTACGTTATTTCCTTCTTTGCATATGAATGAATGTGTGTTTCTAAGTTTTAAGGCAAGGAGTGTGGTTTAGCATAAACTGCAGAGGAAGCAGATTGCCTATAGGCTGCAGTTCTGAAAATTTGTGTCCTATAAGGCATCAAAATACTGATATGCAATCCATGGGTGCCTAATTATCTATTATTCCTGCTCAAATCAATACTTACTGCCCTTACAAGATCAGACACAAACAAGCAGAGTTTTCTTGCTTCTTTTTTGTAAAGCTACATGACATTGTATCGCATGCGAAGGTACAGAGCAAGCGATCAAATCAAACCTGAAAGCAGAGGCACTAAAAAAATCTTCATGTATCTATGCTGATACAGGTACAAACAGAGAGCATAAAGCATCTTCTTCATTGCCCTTCTCACTGAACTCAGGAAATGGACAGGCTGCAAAGAGCTCTGGACCTGCAAATATTTTTTTTTTCTTAAAAGTTCCCTGGAGTTTTGTAAATTCATTGGCATATTCTCAGTTTAGATCAGAACTGGGCATTATACAGACTTAGTCCTCCCCATTACTATTCCACCTGCAGAGAAGCCCAGCCAGATCAGTACTGTTGTGCCATAGGGGAGTGATGAGGGAGCTCAGTCCTCCCTAATGTGGGATGCAGGACTGTAGCACAGAGAGGTGATACCATACAGAAGGGGCCAGGGTATCTCAACTGGAAGAATATTTCCAGAGTACCCTACAGTATAGTAATTCCAGGGTACTCTTCCACTGTTTCAGTACAGTGTGAAAAGTCTGCATCATTCTGCTGTCAGATTAAGAGAAACTGCATTATTTGAAGAGTTGAAAGTTTTTAGTTCCACTTAGGACATTAGTCCCACTCATAACAGAGCCTGGCTGATGCAGGAGAGCAGAAAATGAGACTGGTGTGTTTTAATGTGACAGAGACAAAAATAAAACTTCTAAAAAATGGTGGTATTCTTAGTGCCATTCCTTTATTGCTGTGGGGTCTTGTAATTTCACTGCACAAGACCACATCTGTGTTAAGCAATACCATTCTAAATAATAAATGAATACTGATCTCTCTCCAAATGTTTTCATGTTATGTCATGGCCTCTTAGCTCTTTTAAACCATCATGGTTTCATTTCTGACAACTTCTTGGCTCCTAATCCTTCATTATTCCCCATCAAGGGCCCTGCATTGAAATCTGGGAAGTGCTCTCACCAACTTCAGTCAGCTCAAGAACTTCTGCCCCCAAATTACTCTCTGATCTTCACTCATAGAAAGCATTTACCATGGAACCATAACTGCAAACCTCAGTCTGGTCCACCATGAGATCCACCTGAAGTGGTGCAACTTGCCCGTCCTCAGTGCTGCAGGAGAGATGAATTTGGTTTTAAAAATACTGGCCTGCCAATCTTGCTTTCTAACTGGGAACCAATTCCCTGAAGATTTAGTGGTTTGGGCACAAATACAGCATGAAAATGTTTTCCTCTGTGGCCCATTATCAAGCAGGGTCAAATAAACCACTGAGGTGGTATTTAATGGTAGATTTCCACTAAATGTCAGACCTCTGGCTTTGACATCTGTTTTGAGTTAGCACAGCAGCTGTTTGAAGCAGCTGCAGCAGTTGTGAATTTGCTGGGAGCAGCAAAGTAAAAGAGGAATGGATGGGAAACCTTGTAGATTAAAAGGAAGGAAAAATTCCTTAAGGACAGCAATCATCAGGTATTCAGCAAAATTTTTCTCTCCAGAAATGAAACAGCTTTCGGCACCAAAAGCCAGCTGTGCAAGGAGCATGGAGGGCCTGTGCTCCTTAGGAAATGCCGAGAACTGCCAGAAAGTTAAACTGAAGAAACAAAGAAACCCCTGCAAAAGGTATATAGTACACAAGTTATTGCATCTGAGGTCTGCTCATGCAGATCTATGACACAATTTGTTTTACACATGCTTCTCTAAAATACATTCAAAATGATGCTATGGAGCCTTGATGTCCTTTTAAAAGCTATATAGCAAAAGCTTGGAAAATATCATAACCATAAGGAACCTATCTCCAGGTGAGTGACAATTAATTACCATTATATTTTACTGCTTTGTTTCAGATGTCCACAGCAAGAGCCACTACCTGCTTTAGTGAACTGTTTCCCAGCCTGAGTAAATCTTACTCTTCAGGCTTTTGACAGTATTTAGACTAAATATTTTGTTGTTAATTTGTATCCTGTGATGCTCAATTACCCATCTGTGCACCCAAGCACAGAAGTTCAGTCCTTTTCTCTCCACGGCTTATTCATCTTTGAACTTTTCTCACAATCAAAGCTTCCAGGGCCCAGTTCACTCTTGTCACATTGTTCTGCACTCCTCTGAGTTGATGTTCTCCTAATGGCAATAGGACACCCAGACTTATGTCCCTGATTCAAAAGGCATAGCACTCTGTGTTGTGACATGCTGAATATTTAGCTTGAAATTTAACACACTTGTTGTTACAGGCCACAAAGGAACCACATTTCACAGAATCATTAAGGTTGGAAAAGACTTTTAAGATCACCAGGTCCAACCATTACCCCAGCACTGCTAAAGCCACCAATAAACCATGTCTCCAAATGGCACATCTACAAGTCTTTTAAATACCAACATGGTTGTTGACTCTCCCACTTCCCTGGACAGCCTGTTCCAATGCTTGACAACGCTTTCCTTGAAGAAATTTCCCCTAATACCCAATCTAAATCTTTCCTGGCATAACTTCAGGCAATTTTCCCTTGTCCTATTGCTTGTTACTTGGGAGGAGAGACCAATCTCCACCTCGCTACACCCTTCTTTAAAGGTCAGAGAGAGGGATAAGGTCTCCCCTGAGCCTCCTTTTCTCCAGGCTAAATACACCCAGCTCCCTCAGCTGCTCCTGACTTGTTCCCTGCACCATGCATCAAAAGCTTAACCAGCAGGACATTTAATGTCCTGCCAGTAATTTCCCAGGCCTTTCAATATGCCCCTAGATTTCCTTCACTGATTCCATGTATAGATTTCAGGTTATTTCTATGGATATTTGTCACTTCATTGATTTCATTTTATTATTCTCCCTTCCAATCTAGGTATGCTTTGGTAAGTGCAATGTGTCCTCTGCAGCTCTTTTGGAATTACACTGTCTGAATATTGTAGCAGATGACTTGTACAGCATTAGTACAGAAATAAACAAAGCTGCTTCTTGTACCAGTCAATCTTGGGCATTTAATCCATCTTCCTTCTTGTTTTAAATACTAAAGATATTATACAATGAATGTGGTCTCACGTTACCTGAGTAGTCAAATAATATTTCATAAGCTCCTGTATCGCAATCCATTTCTGAATGTCACACTGGGGTGACTGCATTTCTTGCACCTGCATTTCTTAATTCTACTTAGTAAGAATCAGTATAAGAAAGTGTATTCTTTATAGATCTGTGCTCACTGCTTTTTTGGGTTTATTGTGTTTCCCAAACACCTGCTTGAGGTAGGTGTTCACACCTATACCTTGAGATTCAGTGCAACTTGTAATGGAAAGAAATAAAATTTTACTTGTATCACATCTGAGTCCTTGCAGTCAGCCCTCTTCTCAGGCTGCTTTGTCAAACTGCTTTCACTCTTTTGAAATTACATTTTGATCTTTTATTATAGATTAGAAACCTGAGATGCAGATTTGTACCTCTCGAGCAAAAAGGTTCCTGGTTCAGTAGTTTGTTGATACCAGTCAACTCTGCTTCCTTCTTACTGCAGTCTTGTAAATTCTAAGTTAGATCCCTGATGCCTGTGGAATCTGACTGACCACAGCATCCTTCATGTCATAGTGAAGATCTACATGAGGCTGTGGCAAATCAACTGTGGATGTGAGCTTTGTGTATGTGGGGATCAGCTGACTACAAATTAATTGCTAGAATTGGAATGGAAGAAAAACCAGTAACAGAAATTTCCAGGAGATCCCAGCAAAACTGACAATGTCAACAGCCTTCTGTACCAACCTACAAATGGAAATCCATTTGCACTGGTTGTAGGATGAACTGTTTCTTACAAGAGAGCCTGACCATTCCTATACCTCAACAAAAAGTAGTAACACAAAACTGGCATTCATGCAAATGCATCAAAAGATACATGAAGAACAGAGAAACAGAGTTTGGTGAGTATTTTAACACAGGGGCTACCTGTATTTAGACACATACAATTATGTAAGATCTCCTAAACACAACATATTTACACAAATGATGACCACTGATAAGAAAATACTGTTTGCTGAAATCTTGTGTACACAGCAACTCTAAAAATAAGTCCATTTTTATCTACATAGCATTATTAGAAAGATTTTTTATCTGTTGTCTCTCATAATTAATAGCTAGGCAAAATGAAGGCTGAATATATGACTTTTTCATATAATGTTAAGATGAATGCAGTTACCAATTTATTGGTTTAGATTTTCTTCAATGAGGTCTTTCTAAATGATTTCACCTTTTGCTCTACAGCACAACATTTTATATGGTTCATACTGCCTTCTTCTCCACTGCTAACAGATGGTGTCTGGGGAGACTCAAACTTATTTGAAACCAAAGGATGGAGAAAACCTGACTCCACTGAAGTACAGTGGTTAATGCATTTATCTGCTAAAGAAGAACCTCTGGGTGATGTGTGAAACCTGTGCAAGAGACCCTGTTGGTAAGTCTATGTCCCTACTAAATTCTACCCAACAGGCTGCCAATAGACGCTAGGACCTTCTCTTGCCAATAGGTTTGTGTCTGAGCCTTCCTTCAGAGCAACAGGCAATACCCAAAATTTTCCATCTCCTACTAGGAATCTAAGCCATTTTTCTTGGCAGCAGAGTATTTTCTCTGGGCTCAGAAAAGGCCTTCTTAACTGAGAAAAGACTGAACAAATAAATCCCAGTAATACAAATAATTATCTTTAGTAAACAACAGGAAGGAGCAAAAATGGAAACAGTGAAAGAAATGCTGTGGCTGTACATACAAGTGCAGCCCACGCTGCACAAATGAGCAGCCCACTCATTTTTCCTACATCCTTCCAGCCCCAAGTTGAGAACTTTGACTTACAACATTAATGTTATTTCAAATCAGATTCTTCTTGGAGAAAGATAAGGAAGGACAGAAGAAAAATGTGCTAAGACATGTAATGAAAAATAAATTAGCAAGGGGACTGACCAAAAAAAAAAGGAGAAAAGCTGTGAGAAAAGGAACATGGCAAAAGGAAGCAAAGAAAATGCTTGGAAAGTCTCATACAGACATTTTTTCATCCACATATCTAGCAAGGACTACCTGTGAAGGTAGGTTAAGGTAAAGGAGGAGCAGGCTGCTTCTCCCCTCTAAATAAGGCAGGTTTCTCTATAGCTGCCATTAAAATGAAAACAACGAGCAGCAAAAAAACTGATACCAAGACACAAACCCCTGAAAACATCAAGGAATAGAAAGCAATTTTATCTTCTTCCCTCTCATCTGCCACAGGCAGCAGCTCTCACCTCTGGAGCTGGGGAAGGAATTGTTCAGCTGCTCCATCACTTCCTCCAAACCTGTGCTTGTGTCCTGGGGTGGGCTGAGCAGCTCATCCTCGCCTGCAAAGCAAATCCACACCATTGCCTCAGACACAAAACCCTTTGCTAACAGTTTGCCATTGCATAAGTCCTTCACAAAGCTGAGGTTGTCCATTTAATAAACACATTTTCTGCTTAGTATACAATCAAAATTTCAAAGGTGAATTTTGTTGACTGTTATGCATCTCTTTCTTTGTAAGGATCTAAGTGAAATTAAATAATGAATTTGAAACAACATTGATTTTAATTTGTAAAAGGCAATTTAAGAAATAATCTACTCTGGTAGAAGAAGTAGGGTAAAATGTCTGCTAGGAACATTTAGTTCCATAAAAGACATTCGTCGTTTCAGCTTCTCTTATTCTATTAATGGAAAAAGAAATTGCTGTTGTGAGTGCTGCTGTTGAGCAGCTTTCTAATAGTGCTGGATCCATGTTGGCACTGCTTTGCCTAGCTGCACAAATCAGATTCTCATCTGCATCAGTATTAATATTTCTGACAGTTTAATTGCATCAGATTGGTGCTCCAAGAACACTCAATTGTACTGTAAAAGGGTCTAGCGGCAGTTTAATAAAGAGAAATACATTTCTCCCACTGAATAATTTCTATAACCTGATTACAGGGCAGCAGCTTAATGGGAAATTCAATACATTTTATTTTTACTGGAATTTTTTTGCTCACGGTTTCATATAACTAAAATCCATATGTTGTTTTTACCGTATGCCCTAGCCTCCAATACAAACAAAGCATCTGGAAAAAGAATACACCTAAAGGATATACTTTGAATAAGATTCTCCTTTTTATACTAATGTCTTTTATCCCCATTAAAATACAAAAGCAATTTTGCCTGCTGTAATAACCACAATTTTGAAAATGACTTAATGACCCTTTATTGTAACATGTCTTGCCCTACTCAACTCAAGTAATAAACTCTGACTTTCTGTTAACATTTAGGTTCTTTAAACATTGAGATGCTTCATGCTAGTGGAGAACCTAGAAAAAGGGATACTAAAGGAACACTTCAGGGCTGCCTGTATTTAGGTCAGGAGTTTCACAAGAGTTATTAGTGACCAAGTGTGATTTCTCCCACTCCACTATAAGAAGTGGGGTAGAGTGTCTGCAAGAAGCACTCAATTCATATAAATGATGGTCTTTGTATCAGCTTCTTTTATTCCATTAATGGTCTAAAAATAGATGCTGAGACTGCTTGCAGTTTGTTCAGCTTTCAGCTGGTGCTGGGTTGACACAAATCAACTCACACCATGAGTTACTTTTGCAGCAAGCATTGCACTGACAGAGGAGTCTTAGCAAAAGTAATGTCCTTCCAGCCTTTGCTGGATGTCAAGGTGAAAACCCAGAGCAAGATGCTGCTGCTTCCGTCCAGGCTGAGGACTTTATCAGCCTGCAGAGAGCCTCCTGGCCCCGAAGAACAGAGGAAGAGGGCAGTGGTTCTGCTGTCCTGGTGAAGAAGAACTGAGGACAGCTACTGATTCCCAAATGTCTTCATAAGTGCTGACACAAACTGAAGCAACACAAAGCGAACTGTGTTGACCTTCAAAAATGTATAATCTTTTATTTAAAATCTGTTATTTTTATTTTTTTCCTCATTTGGATGATTTTTCTGAGCATTTCCTTGTAAATGACAAAATAGTGTATCAGCCAAACAACACGACAGAAGTAAATATATCTCTAGACCTCAACCTGCTCTCTCTACCCAAAACAGCCTTCCCTATTTGTGTTTCTACAAAAGGCGTGGAGTTGGGTGAGTCTCAAATATTCTGGTAGTAGCTGAATGCATTAAAGTTCCCCAACAGCCTCTTGTCTCACACACCTCAGAGAACCTTCTTTGCTGCGACACTGCGGAGGGAGAAAGGCCAAAGATAAGGACTTTGCAATTAAGACTCTATGAGAAGAACAGCAGAACCTTTCAAATTGTCCAGGTGTATTTCAGGTTACCAAGGAATAAGCTCTCCTATTTGTAAATTATGACTTGAGTGGGTCACTGCTTTTACCAAATGGACAACACTGCTGGTGGAAAACCTTTCACAGTTTGCCTGGGAAAGCAGAGACAGAAGTGCAGTGGGTCTACATTCAAAGAAAGAAACAACAACTAAAGTCTAATTTTAAAGAGAAAATCATATAAAAGCTACCACTACTTTACCTCATTGACTGAGAGACCTAGAGATCCTCAGTAGTTTCTCAAAAACGATGGCACTCTCATTCCTGGGCACATGGGCTTGCTGCATGGGAGCATTACTTACAATGCCACGCTGCTTCCCTTCACAATGCAAGATTATTTTAAGCTGCGCTTCAGAAAACTCTCAGACTAGCAAGCAAAGCTTTCTGGTGTGAAAGGAGACCCGACAAACTGCATTAGCTGCGGTTTGTTGGCTCAGTTAGTAATTCTTTCTACAAGCTTCACTCCATGCTGCCAGCAGTGTTGCTTTGCTGAGTCTCAATACGATCACACTGATGACAACTCAGCATCTCACTGTCCTTCCACGTATTGGCTCACGTGAACAAATCAAGTAAAATCAAGTCATGTCTAAATATTTGCTTTAAAAAGTTTTAGCAGTTTATATGACTCTATCATGATAATTAATTGATTCCAGTCTTACAAGTTAAATGGGAATAATTTTATATTGAGTCAAATGAAAAGAAGCACATTATTGTATTTTGTCCTACCGAAGGATGATGTAAGAAACTATAAACTCCAAGACATCTAATATGATGGCTGGGAATCACTGTCTTCATATTTTTCCTTTGTATTTTAATTAACATATTTTATGTGATGAAATTCCTAACATTTCTTCAGAAAGCTGATGCAAATTACTCCCCTGATACATTTTGTCTGTGTATGCCATACACAGCAAAATATTTCCTCATTGGTAATCTAATTGACGAGAGGTCCAAATGAAATTGCTGTTACCTGTGATTGTACTCTCACCCTCACGATTTCACTTAAGCATTTCTAAAGGTACAATTCATTTCACATCTTTTGTTGCAGGGTGTACAGAACCCATCTTGTTTGATACTGGCACAGGCTGACATTATTGATTACACTTGGAATGGAAGAGAAATCCCCCCAAAAGCTGCATTTCCCACCACAACAGCAGTTAAAAGAAAAGCTCACACTTAAGCCTCTCTCTAATATACATTAAATAAATTTCTGTGTATGAAGCTGAATATTATCATCACACTTTAAGCATTATATTGTTGAAGTAATGTAAGCACATTGCTTAAAGATGATTCAACGATTGATTGCTTTTTTACTAGAAAAAAATCCCTCCTGCTTGATAATAAATACTTACTGATTATATAACAGATAGGAAATCAAGAAAGTACTACAGAGCAGTTACTAAAAGCACAAAAATAATAATTCCAGTCTCTAGGCACAGAATATTGTTACTTAACCTTACTCCAGAACTCATTTGATGTTCATTATCACATCTGATATTTAGAAAAGACACTAGATGAGCACTGCCTAGGAGAGACAGTTCAATCCTACTGATTGAGCCACAACCTATTAAAAACAAGATCACATCAGTTAACATGAGGATGACTAATCATACATTTAGTCTGTTAGCCATAATTAATACTATGTACATTTAAATCAGTCATGTCATGCTTAATAACTGCAAGTCAGTTTGAATAAAATAGTTAACTTTTCAGTGATATTTATTTTCAGAAGTCAACCTAAGCTACCGTGTGCATCATGATAAGAAGTAAAAGCCTGAATCCTAATGAAGACATAAAGTGTAAACGGCCAGATGACATCGACAACCATTGCAAATGTCTACTTCATTCTCATTTTAACTAAACAGAACAGCATTTTCTGTGTTTAAAGGATTTTTTTCTGTAACAGGACTATAATTATTTTTATGGCAATCTGGACTTTGTTATCTCACCCATGGTTTCTGAAGTCTGGCTGCCAACAACACGAAGAAGCATTGGCTGACTGCTGCCTGACCTCTGCAAAGAGGTAGAAGGAGATGATAGTGTTGTACCATTCACCTTGGCATCTGCCTGTGGCTGAAAATTGAAAAAAAAGAAGAGGTTGTTATTGACAGCTCACTGCTTTACATCTCTGTAATTTTTATGTATTCCATGAATATACAAAATTTTCTGTCTGTTTTTAAGTAAAAATACCCAGGCAGTCAATTGATTTGAATTCTGAATAAAACAAGGAAGGAGGTTAAATAAGAGAACTGAAACCTCATTTCATATTCTCACTTGCAGCCTGTAGAACAATGTAATATCTGTCTCTGGTAGCTTCTACATATATGATTTCTTGGTATGTTGTTATTGATAATGCTTCACATTTGGAAAATAACTCTACAGAGACTTAGAAGAAATGCCCAAGGACTCACCTGCTCCAGCAGCTGCCTCAGCCTGTGCAGCTGTGATTCCAGCTGTTTGTTGTGATCCTCCAGGATCTGCATCCTGGCTTCCAGGCGGCCCTTGTGCTGGCGAAGCAGCTTGGCTTCTGCAATGAGCTCAGCATCCCGCGGGCTTTGCGGAGAAACCGGCATCATCTCCGGTGGGGACGGCAGTGGGGACAGTCCTTTGTGGTCATGCTGCTGCTTCAGACGGTCATACTCTGCTTGCAAGTTTCTGTTGAGAAGAGACAAGGAGGCAAAAGCTTTATGAAGTCAAATAGGTGGGTGCGGAGGATCCTCTGCAAGAGGATTTGACAAGGCACCTCCTGTCGCGTCGTGTGATGTGCTTAATTCCCAGGGGGCAGAGGCTCACCTGCACCACCTGCCCTTCCTTCTGCTGAATCCACACACGTGGGCTTACACCTCACAGATCTGTATGGATCTGGATACAAGCACTGCCTAAAGGCTCTCTCTGCACCACCGTAACTCACACGATGCTGAAGGCTGGCTGGGCTCCAGACACCCTCCAGCAGCCTGGGTATGGTCTGTCCCAGGCTCAGCCCTCCCTCAGCCTCTTCTGCTTTATCCTTCCTTGCAGAAGTCAGACTGCCTGTTTGCTTTCATGCATGACTACACTTCAGGAGTAATTAGTGCTCAAACAGGACTGAGTGATCGAAGCACGTCACAAACACTAACCCAAGTGGGTGCCACCTGGCTGGCCTGTCTGTTTTACAGATGAGAATGCTCACGAGATGCAGCCACACAAAAAGTCACAGCAAAACACAGAACTCTGCTGTGTCATCAGTCGGGTCACATCACTCTCCTGTCTTCATATCTCCAACTGCATTTCCAGCCTAGGGCTACAATTATCAACTTAAGATGAGAAAAAGACAAATTAGTGAGCCAGTCTGTTAAACTGAACTGCACTAACTTTCGGGGCTATAATTTCCATCTTCATTTGGAATGTACCGCCTGGAGTGCTGCAGTCTACTGTAACTTTACGGCACTGCTAAGCTTTTTCTTTTGTTCTGTAAAGATCCAATTTTTCCTCCAGTAAAACCCTCCATAGATTAATATGATCTGTAGTGGTCCACTTGGAAAAAAAAAAATCTACCAGTCAGGAAGAGCATGGGAGGTAAGAAACTGAAACCTTGTTAGGGATAACACAGTCCAAAACTGCAAAAATAGCAACTTCTAGCAGAAAGTTCACAGGCAAGGGAGGCCTAACAGACTGCACTGGGATTTTGTTGCTGTGATGTTCCTCTACAGCTTCCCAGAGGGGGGAAGAGCAGCTCCACGCTCTGGTTACTGCTTACTCATCACAAGCAGTGACCCAGATTTTAATTTTTTCAACTCGCTCTTATTTGAGGTTGTGAGAACAGGCACCTTTCTCCACTTCTGCCTGCAAACCACAATGCACGCTGACAGTCTGGTCTGGAAGCTTAACAGCACCTCAGAAACCTCCCAGTAAACTTCATTCAGCTCTGAAACACTTCTAAAGGTATGTTGTTGCGACCAGAAAAATAACTAAAGCAGTCTGCATCAATTCACATGGGTGAGAAAGCAAGGCCAAGGACAACGACAGGCTACTGACTGTTCTTTAGAGGTCCCTGTGCTCCTCAGCAGCTGCATGATGGACATGTCCTAACCTGGGACTGTGGCAACCTCCAGAACACAATCCCTAAGGGATGTCTGACCTACATGATCCGTCCTCTGCAGACATTTTAAAAGCTTAAAAAAAAGAGGCTGATTGTTCTTCACTTTAGGTTGTTCAAAAACTCAAGATTTCCTTCTCTAAAATCCACACTATGGAGGGGGTCCACTCAAATTAAGGGCTTTTTAAAATGAAATAGAGTTTGAAGCCCATGAAAATTATCTGGAAAAAAGGAAGAGCTATCTATACTGGATAAAGATATATAAGTTATGCCTTCTGCATGACTTAATGCCTTCTGACATTTCTAGCTGAACAAACTAGTGAATAATAAAAATACAGAAGGGAATAGGAATGAACATGACAACAGTATCACACATGGTCTTATTGCTGACTAAAGTTTTTACAGGATTGATCATTAAGCTTGTTTTTCACAAAGTCTGTAGACAGTAGCTGTCACTATCCCATGAGGAATTTCCCAGATGTACGATACAGGCAATACTCTATAAACAGCAGACTCAGAGGTTTGAAGTGCTGTAAAGCAAAAGATAAAACATCACCCTAAGGGCAACTAAATAAATGCACTTGGTCATACTTACAACATAATCAGATACCTTGATACAAAGAAATCCACCATTATCACCTCTATCAACACAGAGAAGTCCTTCCAGTAACTATGGTAGTGAAATACAAGTAAGGACCAGGGAGTAATTCAGATAAAAATGCCCTTGTGTCTGATAAAAAAATAGTTAACAAATCTTTCCAAAAGCCTACAGAAAAAAAGTCATGTAAAGGATACTGCTATAATCCAAGCAGAGGTACGTCTGAATTTGGGAGTTCTGTAATTAAATACTGTAACACTGCTGGAACAAAGGAATGTCCTTTTGAAGGATGCATGTGGGTTTGCCCAGTGCACCTGTACCACTGAGTTTTCCCACTGCAGCTTTTCAGTCCAGATACACTGGGCTTAGTCCAGAGAACTGAGATTCATCACAGCTTCAGAGCCATAGGAGCGATGCAGAGTGAAGATGATCAACAATATCATAATAACTGGGATCTAAACATACAGAAATGATGTATATTAACATAGGGGAAAAAAATGAGAAAAACAAGGAAAGAATTTGAAACATGCTGTAAGAATACCCTAAGAGAGAACAACTGGCTCTTATTCCTACCTCTGGAACAGTTTTAGGCTGTGGGGGTGAAAAAGGACTGTTGCTATGAGCCAGGCACCCAAAGCACTGCCCACAGCCCTCAGTATCCCAAGAAACTTTCAGCATAAAATGGGACGTAAGAGAAAGGGGAAATTAAAACATAATCTTCTCTAAATGAATGCAACCGAGCAAGCACTGGCAGTACTTGGAAACCCAGCCTCTCTCCACTACAGCTCAGGCTGGGTGACTTCTACATCCGGGCTGCCACAAACAAACCATGCTGCTGCATCTTCTGATCACTGTGAAAATGAACGCTTCTTCAGTAAGAGAATACTAAAAAACCCCAACACATATATTCTATTTATGATGCTTGCAACTCTTTGAGGCATTCACGAAATAAAATAACAGAGGAAATATGCAGTGGAACCTTAATTTATGCAACTGGAAAGAGCTGGGTAGTAAAGAGCTAATGAATTATTAATCACATCTATCACTGGCAGCACTAATTGCCTGGTGACAGAAATCCTTGTGGACCCGATTTGCAATTGAGAATTTGTGAATCCATGTTATTTCTCATCTCCCTACAGGAAATCAGTAGTCTGAAGAAACAGACAAAGCTGGTAACTGAACCACCTACCCCCGTCCCTCACTAGGATGACAATGTTTGCTCGTGATGCTTCACACTCAGAAGATCTAGTTCCCCATTATCAATGCCAAAACAAATACCAAAAGGACTCACAGCATGTCTAGAAATGCATCACTTTCTTGCTACTGGCAGCTACACAGAGGGAACTTATTTGAGGAGGCCATTCATCAGTCTTCAGATTTGAAGGAACTCCACAGCTACACCAAAACAGGGCAGCTTTGAGAGAGGGGGTGTTAGTGCAGCTCTGGTGGCACACAGCCCACTGTGCTCCCAGAGCAAGTCAGGAAAGCCAAAGAGAGGCAAATAGCTCTGGCTGGAGATCTCACTTATTTAGTTCTTGTTACAGGATAGCCAGGAGCTGGGAGGAAAAGAAAACAGAAGTCTCCCTCTTACAGAAATATGTCAGTGACCTTGATGCAACTAAAATATTAGGAAACATGAACTTTCTTAATCATTAAAACAGCAGGAAAGTATTTTAATTTTTTGTAAAAAGTTCTGAGTCTGTCATTGCAGAATCACACACTTTCTATTTAATGCTAGTGCAGTATATCCTAGCCAGTATTACCTATCCCACCATATAACTTATGTAATGTACTGCTTTAGACGAATAACAAAAATCTGTCTGCTCTGCCTCTGAAGTAAATTCACTTGAGGAAATCTCAAAATGTTTTTCAGAGGGCTTTATAATTAGATTTTTCTTTTATATTGCAATATAATAATAATGCCTTCCATAGCAAGATTACTTCTGGTCTACTGAATACACAAGAAACATTCTTACCACAATATTCTGGGTGATAAAAAACTGCATAAGCCTGAAGGCCTAAAACTCAAATGAAACATTCTCAGCAATTGAAGATCTTCTCTCAAATGCTCACATTTTAACAAATGTAAATTATTTACCAGTCAAATCTTAGGCATAAATTTTTTAAGGAATTCATACTTACAAGCTACAGAAGCATCAAGGTCTTAAAATGCTAGCAGATAAATAATGAATATCTAACAAGAGGTCCTTGGAACAGACAAAATCCCCAGTCAGAACCATGTCACAGCTAGGTTAGTGTATAAGTCAGATAATGCATTTCAGAAGAATTCAAAACAGGCAACAAAGCTTTTTAAACTGTCCAAAAGAAAACCTCAGAATTACAATTTCAAACAGTCTTTTTCATTTAAGTAACAAGTCAAGATGGTAATATTTGGAGACCAGAAACTGCGGCTGAAACCCAAATGGAGGTCAGAATTCAATAAGCAGCTCTAAAGAGACAAAGCAAAACAGAAAAGGGCTTTTTGGACAGGCAGGAAGCTGTTGAGAGTGGAAGAAGAAGAGAAATGACAATGAAGTGCCCCAAATATCACAGTACTGCTTCTTGTTGGTATGTGATGCAGCTCTTCAGGGAGCTGCTGAGAAGTGACTGCATGTGCTGAGTCTTACTATAAAAGTGTACAAGATACAGCAGAGAGAGCTACATCTTCATTAGCAAAAGTCTTTGCCAACTGCCAAAAAAGGTTTGCATAAACCTAAAGGAGGAGAATGACTAGAAAATAGAAATCTAAAGAGACAAGACTGGTTTTAGAAGTAGGTAAGTTACCTGAATGGCTCCTGACTAACCCTGTCTGAATAGTTTACTTTTCTAAACAGGAACCACTGTTTAATCCATAAAATCATGGGTGTCTGGCTGTGACAAGCTATCAAGGCAACAAGAATTCTTTTGCTTTCCAACAGCTACCTTACTTTTTAAGTACAAGTTACTTATAGCTGTTTAGACATGAAAGTCATGATTTTGTCATAATCAATGAAAATCACAGCAGTGTGACCTCCAAACTCCCACAGAATAGACCTCTCTGTCCTTGCTGTATTGAGACCTGAAGAGCCCACATAAGGTGAGGTTGCCTGTGGTGGCATCCCATCCATAACTGTGCCTCCAGCAGTACAAATGAGAAAACAACAGGCTACAGCCAAGTTTGCAGTCTACAGCTCTTGCTTAATCCAGGGTTGGCAAACTTCAAATCAGGTATTTATAAGGTGTAATTCATCTCAGAGATCTTCTACCATGTTATTCCTCATCAGCAGTTGCTATATTAAATAAGGCCTGTGCTGAAATTTAAGGCATAAACCCTGAAAAGGACTTTTCAGCCTGTTCAGCTACCTAGCTCCACATTATAGTAGTTTTCATATACCACCCTTCTAATCTAAAACTAGGTTGCTTTGAAAGCCATCTCCTTTCCGGTAGGCATCTTATTTTGTATACAGATAAAAGAGCATTATGATTTTTTTTCTTCTTCCATGATTCACCATATAATGCGGTTTAAAAAGTAACACTCATCTCCTGAAAACTAAGCCATCTTATTATCTGTATTGTATTAGTTACCAGATATTTCAAAATACTGATTTTCCTCTGCTTTGGAAAGTACTTGGGCTTAATGTGCTACGCAGTAGGAAGTTTGTGGTTCGTTTCAAACAAAATCTCACTGCTGTTCAGTGAGCAAGAGTTTTCTTTACTACAGCTTTCTGTGTGGAACACTTTTGTCATCCTTGATGCCTACAGCTCCTCCAGATTCTCCCAAATCCTCTTGGTTAGAAGTCTATGATGGAGCCTCTATAACTGATTAGTACCATCCAAAGAAGTCTTATGCATGGGGAGAAGACCTATGACACTGCCAACTCTTGCGTTATTTCCTTGACATGCCTGAGGTAAATGATTACTGCATTAAACCCTCAGTGTAAACACAAGTACCTAGCTCTTAAAGAAGCAAGGGAACAACAGCATGAAAATGCCAACAGACTGTACCATAAAAGCTGAAGATAGCAGAAACCAAATAAAACCATGGTTATTGTAGAACTAAATGATTTCTTTCTTAAATGATTTCATTCTGATTTTGGTACTTCACAGTTCAAATCACAAATCTGACAGGGTCAGGATCTCCCCTTTTTTATGCTGATGGCCCGAGACTCCTGAGGAAAGAGGACTGCAGTGTTGTGATGCCTCAAGTAATCCAGTTGGGGTTTTTTATGGTGAATAATGAAGATAACTTCAATTCAATTTGAAATTAGAAGTAAATGATACTTGGTACTGAAAGACTAAAGAAATGGCAACAAGGAACACGAAACAAATAGCAAGAAAAGATGACCCAACTTTTACCCACTTTGAAAGTACTTATTTGTTGCAAGAAAATGCAATTTTATAACTAATTTTACCCCTAAAAATGCTGCCCAACTGAACTCCATGTAACTGCACGGTATAATTATTTCACATTTTTTTTTACTACACATGCAGCACCTGGTGGTGTAACCCACCTGTTTTCCTCCTCCAGGTCTGCGAGGATTCTCTCCAGTTCCCCTCTTTCCTCACTCTCCAGAGAAATCAGGATCTGGGCAGGGCTTCGGGGCTGGCTCAGTGGGGACTCCTGGTTCAGACTTTGGCAGTAGTGCTGGATTAACAAGTGTTCATCATCGCTGAAAACAGAGAAGGATAAAACACGCTGTTCCCTTCCTTCTTTTTAATTTCACAGTGAATGTGAGGAGATGATTCACTCCCAGTCTTTCATTTCTTACACAGAGATTTGCTGAACTCTTTGTAACCAACAGCAGAGCAATGTACCTTAAAGCAATATTTGCTGACCTGTTTCACTTAGCCTCTGGTAATTTTCCTTCTCTGCAGAGTCCACCTCTCTTCTCCTTTGCTTCTCAGATACTTAAAACCAAGTTTGCAACAGGTGACAACCTCCTCTTTCCTGTTCCTAACTTCAGTTAGGGATTTGCTTGAAAACAAAAGGCTATCTATCCTCTGCTGCTTGATCTGTGTCATGGAAGGGTCATTCAAGCAAAGGCAATGTGTTTATTCTTGTACCTACAAATTCCCCTTAAGTAATAAAGGAAGTAAAAGTGTGCTTTATTTATTTTCTTTTTCTCTGTAAACTTGTAAATGAGCTGAACAATAAAAAAAAATTGAACTAATCTAATGAAAATATGCTGCTTTTCACTAAGGTGGGTTTATTTTTGAAATTTAAAGTGATGTACACTGTCAGAATGCAAATATATTTGCTTTAATATATATGATCTCTTTCTTTTTTTCTATTGCCCCTGAAGATGTCTGCCATTTGAAACAGAAACATCTCTGGAAGAGAAAAGCAAATTCAGTTTTCAAGACCCTGATCACCTCCCAGAATTACATGGATTGTTTTAGGTGTGGTTCAGGTGCCTAAGGAGATGCACCCAGGCCCTAAGCCACACACCAGCAGTAACTGTGAGAAACCAGGAAAGGTTTCCCTTAACACCACAAGACATGGACACTAAAAATGACACTGCTTGGAAATTTTGTATAACAAAATAATTCAGTCCAGTTTTTTTCTGTTATGTTTCTAAATCAGAATTTAAGAGGCATTTTGAACAGCTGTTACTGTTCAAAAATTGTAATTTTCCTTGTTTCTGTTTGTTCCTGAAAATGTTAATGATGCCATTTTATGACTGCAGGGGTGCCAAAGCAATATAGAGCACATTAACATGAGTAAATAAAAGAGAAGTATCAATTTTTCACAGAAAGAAAGGCTTGCCAGTTTCTAAATTTATACTTTTCATGAAACGCCTCAACTGTGATTTCCTTCAAACTACTGCTTTGCATTTATAAATATTCTTAGGGATCTTAAATGAATTAACAGTGAACAAATGACATAACTATTGCAAGATAATGTCACTTTACAAGCATACTTTTTTTGTGTGATTTTCAGCCTGCACATAATTTTAAGGCATAATTGCAGTGACACTACATAGTGAAATGTTTTGTGGTAAATACATATATATATACACGCTATGTCTTTATTTCCCTCCTTCCCTGTCTCCATTTATCATTCTACCTGCATTTATCAGTCCAATAATCCAAACCCTGTAAGAATGGCAACAAATAATACTTAAGCATAATCTGACAAACAAAACTGAAAGAATTACAGTTGTGGATTCATGGTAAGCTTTTTTTGCTGAAATTTGTATCTATCTGGATAATATTTTTTTCCAAATTCCAAATGTATAGATTTGTTCTCATTTTGATAATACAACCTGAGTAACAAACTGGATAGTCATTGGTTAACTTGTTAACTGAGTCATACTAATACAGCTTATAATTAATCACAGAATGAACTGAACAAAAAGACCAAAGTGTAATACAAGAGATACTGCATACACAAGGTTTGTGTGACAAGGACATTGAAATATTTCAGCGGGACAACACAAAATTCCATCTATTAGAGCATTACTACTATGCATAAAACCACAAAATTAACACACCACTTGGAAACAAAGCTTCCATTAACTGCACGGAACTATATTGACATTGCATATATACCAGTTTTGAGGTGTCATTTTAACTTTCTCCTTTTTGAACCAATATATTGGAGCAATATACTTGGATGTACAGGGGATTTTCTTGCAAAGCTGGTAGGCAACAATACTACCAAATCAAAAGAGAAACTATTTCAAAATAAAGAAAACAGCTTTATCACTCTCCAAGCACATCTCACAGGCTTACATCCAACCTCATAAAATGTGGATTTGGAATGTCAATTTAAGTGAATGAAAACTTCCCAGAGTACTGTGCTTTAAAGTAATGCTACAAATTTAGATTCTGCCTGAATTTTCAAACATGCCAGTGACTTAGGTGCTTCCATCCTGTCTTCAGAAACATTACGCAGAGTTACTTTCCTAGGTCTATGTCCTTTAATTCCAGGAATAAACAAGATCAAGAATATCATCAGAGGTGAAATATGTCTCAATGTGATATTAGATTTAACCACTTTTCAAAAAGTACTTTTATTTATGACTTTACATTTAAAGCAGTACAATGAATGCTTGTCAGAGATCCGTTCAACTTACAGTTTACTACTTCTAATATTTCCTGGTGAGGATGAATCCCTCCAGGCTTACACTTGCAATGCATTTCAGGTATTTTTATACCAAAGATTTAGTGAGTGTTAGCCTCACTAATGTTTTGAATGACATTTTGCCCACACCATTTAACCATGACTAACCTTGCAGTACAGATAGATGGGTTTTCTTTTTATCTTTTTCCTTAAAAACCATCAGATGATGGACACTTTTCCCAGCTAATATGGGAACTATTTGCTGAATAAATCAGTAATTTTTGGAACGAATTCAGTCATTTTAATTTTGAAGGTATCAACCATGTGTTACATAGATTTGGTATTAAGCTGTAAGCCATAAATCTAGACACTATGATACAGGTTGAAAGGACATGAATTCATCATTAAATTGAACCAAATGTGCTACATGGCCATGCAAATTCAGCACTACAAAATTTCATTACAAGTCTACAATAACCTTCCCAAGAAAATACGTGTCGAAACCACTAAAACATCCTACTTACATGCTCTCATTAGGTGAAATACTGTCATTTAGATAAGAACCATTGGTGTTCTCCATTTCTGCTAGCCTGAGGAAAAATAAACAAGACTCATTAAAACCAATCATGTTTTCCAGAAACTTCATCTTCTCTAACATTCTGGAAAGAATTAAAGAGTGTGATGTTTCTGATGAATTTGAAACTCAAATTAATTTACACTCACTGTTGATTACCAGAAAGTTTTGCAATAAACTATTGCAAAGGATTGTTTGTTACAATGACCTGACAAAAATAATTTCAAAGTTTATATTCCACTCCTCTTAATTAATTAATTCCACAGTCAAAGAAAAGCCTTAAGCCGCCAGAGGATTACATAAATTGCTTTGTACCTGGCAATATCATCATCAGAACTAACAATCAGTCATTTCTCATTGGTTTTCATGCTCAGACCCTCCTAAA
>JAWWMP010000001.1:107821536-107903843 GCA_035047865.1 Dendrocincla tyrannina
ACTTCAACCCTTGCAAATTTACTTGCTTGGTGTAGAAACATTTTCATATTTGTGCAATTAACCCACTTTTTGATTCTTAATAGCAATATGAAAGCAGAGAAGTGAACTAAAGCAGCAATATGTCACTACTTTAATCCTCCAAATCAAGCGAAAATCCTGTTTGTAGTATTTCACGAGGTGAATTACTTAACATTATAATGACACTTGAGATTCATATAAGAGTTTGGAGGTTTTTGCTATTCTCATTTGTATGATTACACCAGGGTCCATATTAAAGACAAAACCCTAGAATCATAGAATGGTTTGGGTTGGAAAGCACTTTTAAAGGTCATCTAGTCCAACCCCCCTGCAATGAGCAGGGACATCTTCAACTAGACCAGGTGGCTCAGAGCCCCATCCAATCTCACCTTGAATGTTTCCAGGGATGGGACATCCACCACCTCTCTGAGGAACCTGCTCCAGTGTCTTAGCACCCTCACTGTAAAAATTTCTTCTTTATATCTAGTCTGAAACTACCCTCTTTTACTTTAAAGCATTACCCCTTGTCCTATGACTACAGCTCCTATTAAAAAGTCACTAACAGAGTGCACAGCTTAATGATGACCCCAGAGAACCTAAAGGCCACTTCTGATCACACAGGTGCTTTGGCATGCAGGTTAGGACAGGCTGGTTAGTAGCAACCACAGACAATGCTCTGCATCCCAGAGTCTGGAAAGCAAAACCCCAAATTCTATGTTTCCTTACAAAGCGTTCAGGTAGCCACTAGCCCTTGGTTTGGGTTTTTTTTTCTTAATTATTTTTTATAGAAAGATCTGCCTAATGTCCAGCTGGTCTCATACCTGCTAGCATAATGTTCAATGCGTGAATGAGTATCATCGTGTGAGAGCTGAGGGGACGAGGCAGGCCTATAAGGCAGAAAACACTGATTAATCACAAACAATACCCCTTCAAAAGTAAAAAGACACTTAGCTATGCCTATACCCTCACACCTCTATGCCTTATGCCATGTTTGATAAACAGCAAATGGTAACTCCAGGCGCTGTGTGTGCCTCCTCAAGCCATCGGTGCAAAGTTCTGAGGTACCACACCAGGGATTTTGACCATTCTGCAATCCGTCTGCTGCCACGACTCTTCTTCACACCACCTCCTGAAGAAGCCTTTTCCAAAGGATTTAAGAGAAGAGCTTTCACCCTGTTTTTGACTTCACACCTGCCTCCTTCATTAGCAATTCTGCTTCACATGCAGCCCTGCACCGGCTGCCAAAGTCCTGCTGGGAGCCTCTCCTCTGCCTCCCTCCCTGCTCCAGTGCCTGCTTCCAGCACATCCCCCTCAAAAGAGCCTTTAAGGTTTACTCCACGAGCAGCCAGAAGTAAATACAGAAAACACATAATGTCTGAAATGAGCCTTTAATAACACTCTGCAGGCACTGATGATTTTGCCTAGTGTCCTTCCAGAGCTGCCATCTGAACTGTAGATCAGTGTGTTATACAGGGGCACACTGGCAATTATTTGGGGTTTCTGCCTTACAAATCAGATGGTATGAGATCCTCTTCACTTTTTTTGTGCATGAAAGCAATTAACGGGACTTTTCTCATCAATTAGAGCATTGTTTCTCACAGCCTCAACTCTGAGAAATGTCAATATTAAATTATGTCGCCTACGCAGTTCCGAGAGCACCCTTTGTTGCCATGTGGGATTTTGCCCATTGACATTTATCAGGGCATGTTGGAATAACAAAAATGATGCAGCTTCTCAAATTGTATGGTGATTTCATATTTTAGCTGAATTTCAACTGCCCTTTATTACATCTCTGCCACCTCTTCCTCTGGAACTCCTGACTGAGCAAGGAGTTTCCTCCCACTTTTTATTGTTGGATACTGTGGTTCAGGCTGGGGCTGCCCAACAGCAATTGCACCGTATTGCACAAGCAGGCAAGTTTTGTATTTACTGGTTATAAACCAAAACTGTAACAATCTTCTGGTTTGTAATGCACCCGTGTTGGGAGTTTGACAATCCTGCTGTAAATCTACTAGACTGGTCAGCTTCCAGGTTTCTAATCAGCCTGCAAAGGGCCCCAGTTTAGGGTCCTGAATTCATAGAGCTGTATCCTGGATACACAAAATTCATCATCATGAATGTCTCTTCTGACAGAACAGCAGAGTTTTTCCTCTTTAGGACATTACAGGCTAAATAAATCCCACATCTTATTTTGTCTGAAATGAGCTTTGGCCTCCAACTGTATTTTTACCCATCACATGTTCAAACATTACCACAGCAAACCAGAGGATAAATACTCAGTTCACAGAGTTCCTCAGTGCAGCAGAGACTCGCTTGGACAGCCAGTGGCTTCTCTGCAACTGGATATCCTACTTGTGTAAGAACATACACACTGAAGGAAAGGGAAAAGGATGTCATTTCTTCGGAGATGTGGACTATGGAGCAAGATAACACTGATTTTTCTCATAAATTGATGGTAATCTCATTTTTTTGTTTGGCACACAGCAGATGTTACACTGGTCTAAATTGGTACCATCAATGAAAGATCTTGTTTTCAACATGCATTGTTCCTAATACTGTATAGACTAGGAAATCTGTGTTAAAAGTAGCTTTAGTTTTGAGCTGGATCATTCCTTTAGTCCCTCTCACACTGGCATTGCACATGTATTTGTACCAGTGTCAAGGAATGGGCAGCACTTGTTTGGGACATTCTGGGCAATGAAGAGATGCCTCTTTTGGCAGTAGTGCAAGGTAAAAGATGGGCCTGACTGCATGAACACATCCCTGCTGCCTTGAAACTACACTTCAACTTCAGAAGTGACCAAAATATGCAATGTATACATATACATATATATTTTTTGAAGATAACAGAGTGTTGTGTAACTTGTTGAAGCTGATTCCCTCTGCCAGCTGCAGGCAGGTGAGGCTACATTTCCACGTTTGCCTCTGCAGGCAGGTGAGGCTACAATTCCATGTCTGCCTCCACTTCAGAACACACTGCAATGGAGATCTACCTCAAAGAGCTTTTTCAAAGTTTGTTCAAGAAAGCAAACCTGTTGGAGAAGCATGGTTTTGTGTTGAACTGAGCTGCTCATAAGTACACTTCTGCCAGTATCTGAGCAAGCTTGAGAACTGTGCTGCACTGTACATACTCTCAGTGACTTAAAGAGTCCTTCCTCTCTGAGCACACATACCCAGCACACCTAATCAGCTCCAGCAGCCAGCAAGAAGGCTGAGTGACACAGCCAATATTTAGCCAAGATAACCATCCCTTTTACAAGGCCTCCACAGCTGCACTGCTCAAGCTGGGGTCTGCAGGAACAGCCTGGGAATTCTAGTCAAGTGGTGACCAAGTGGCAAATACCAGCTCCTGCAATTCCCTGCATCCCCAGAGATCTGGCTGGCAGGACAAGGGCCCTTTTCTTTGCTGTCCAGCATTTTAGTTGATGCTTCTTGGAAAGTGCAGAATAAAGCAAAATGTATCACTGACAACCACATTTTGAGTAAAAGGCACAAATTCTCACAACTTGTAAGCTGTACTTTTAAGGCCTGGCAAGCAGAGTACTCTGCAAAATAGTGGATAGTAAGCAGCCAGAACCACTAACTTCCAACAAAACCCCTCACCTGTTTATCAACATTTCCATGTATACCACATGTTGATGTCAGGATAGTACTAGCATTGGTGACTGCTGCTAGGTGATGCTGTTCTGAAGTGCTCCAAAGATAACAAAAAAACTGGCATGAGAGCACCACAAAAAGGCATGAATGTAGAAATCACAGGCAGGTTTTATGATAACTGGTTTGTCTGTCATAGCTGGAATCAGCCCTGTAACTAAGAAACAGCTTTAAACCTGGGTAGCTTAGTAACTTGGGTTGTAAGCCAAGTACTATAGCACAAAGGAAAGGAATTAAAGTTAACAGAACAAAATAAAAAGCAATTCTTCCCAGACACTATTCATTTCTTATTTTTCTGCTTTCTTGTTAAGCATACAAAAGGACTGTGCTCGGGAAGATAACTGAGTTGGTCTGACAAAAGGTGCAACCTCTCTATACAAATCTTGCTTCTCAGTATTTCTCACGTTTTCATAAGTATCACACAGGAGTTAAACTCCCTGTAGTGCACAACACCAAACCTGTGATGTGAAGTTCTGGGTGTAGGCATACCAAGAGGTTATTACTGTAAGTAACTAGAATTAAGCATGTTATAACAGTTTAATTTCATGTTATGTCAGACACAGCAGCGACATTCCATATGATCCAAGCTTTCTTTAAATGTTACTTTTAGCTCTGCAATTGTTCTGAAGGTTAAGAAATCTAAATCCACAGCTGCATTTATAAAAGTGCATTTTAAAAGAGCACACTAAAGCTCAAAGCTGCTCTATTTCAGTCTGGCTCCAGCCTTTTGGCCTTTTTTGTGGGTGAATCCTCAATCATGAGGTTTGCAGTACTAGGTGTGCTTCTTGGTTGCTTAAATTTCCTAGAGGTAGAGCACTTCTCCTGACTTCCCAATGGTTTGTGCTCCAAATGAAAATTATAAATCAATATTCCAATGTATACATTTCACTCTTGTTTATTCTACAAAAAATTCAATGGAGGTGCAAGCCATATACATTTCACCATATAGAAATATATAAAACTCTATTATAGTTTCTCATTAGTTATCAATATGTAAATTAAAAGTAATCCTTATTTAACATAATTCTAGAATCATCCATGTAACACTAGAAGTAGCAAATGCCACAATGGTAAGAATATATATCTTTAGTTTATGCTGAGGCTATTACTACAACAGTAAGACAACGCACGTGCAGGAGGGCTGCAAGAATGAAAATCTGTTTCATAGCTGAAAACCCCCGCTTTTTTAACTTCTGAAAAAATACAGTGAACATTCCCCATTTCAACCTGCCTTCACAAATTTGAATGTATCTAAAGGACTAATAAAATACCCAGTGAACTCTAGATTAACTGGGCCACTTGAGCGTGCGAGTGTGTGTGGTTTCACATAAAACCAAATTACAGCTTTATCTACAAAACGATGTCATTCCTGAAACTGAATTAAATCCATCACGTTCAAACTCTGTCCTTCAAAGAGCATTCAGGGTACATTCAGAGAGATCAACACTTATTCAGAAACACAGGCTTTTAAATGACAAACTTTCATAAGCATTAGTAGATCTGCACAAAATCCCTGTTAATTCGATGAAAATACATACTCCAGAAAGAGTACACAGTACACAATCCATGAGTGCTGGAAATTCCAGGATTTATCCCATTCTACTTTTCTGGGACCAGAACATTCCTTCAGAGAGTGCATCAAAGGAAATAGTCATAAAGAAAGAAGGAAATGATCTTATGTAAAACTAAACAAAGAAACAGGGAAAAAAAAAGTGAGGGAGCGCAGCAGCAGTAGCAGCAGCAGCACACTTCAGCAAAAGTACTCACGCAGAATCTACTGGCCAGAAGTTGATCAGAGTAACAGGACTGCAAGACAAAAAATGAGGAGGTGAAGAGAGAGGCAGAAGAAACTCAGCAGCAAAATAATTACAGAAAAGTTTAAAAAAGAAAAAAAAAAAATACAACAACTGAAAAACAGAAATCTAAAAGACCAACATGAATGGCTGTGAAGAGCAACCAACCAAAAAGTGAGGGAAGAAAAAAACTTGAAATCTAAAATTTAAAAAGAGAGAAAAAGAAAAAGAGAGCAAGCCAGAACAAGCTGTGTGCAATTGCCATTTTAAACAACTGAATAAACTTGTAAAAAAACAAAGGGAATTGCGTTAACTCATGGATTACTCCATGTGCATCATTATTGCCTTTTTTTTCCATAGAAGACATCAAAGCCATTTAATAAGATTAAATTTATAGGCTGAGAAACGAGGAAATCATCTGGGAAGCTCGCAAACACAGTAGCCTAATTAAAAAAATAAAACGAAGGAAAGATACCCATTTGAAAGAAAATAAAAACTTAATGAAGATATCATTAGTCTCCAAACTGCGTATCAAACTTAGACATTCATAAGACTGTTAGTCAGACTGTGAGTATTTTTCTTTTACTAACTGAAGCTGAAGCTCCTGCATAAGGACAGATGAAAGCAGATAAAGACAATGGCAACTGGAAGCCCAGCTTGTGTTTTCCTGCCAGCCAAGTTACACAGAAATGAAAGACATAAAGAGGCTAAAGTTTATGCATTTAGGAAGTGAAAGGAGTAGGCACCAGCTGAGGAGCTCAAATAGTGTACCAAATGAACTTCTATTTAGATATTTCAGAGCTACTCACGTTTCCATGTTGTCTCCCTCCAAGACAGTTTGCACAGGCAGGTAGCCCATTCGTGGATGCTTTGCAAAATATCTTTTTGTTCGAAATTTGTTTTTTAGTACCTTGGCAAAATCACGGACGTCTTCTCCTGAAGTTGTCTGAAAGCCACAAATCACAATGGAATCACCTTTCATGAGGTTATTACTCTTTTTCAGTTGCCCCTTCCTTCGCTGGGTCACTTGGAAGAGCTGTGGTCACACCAAACAGAGCTGCCAGTGGCTTGAGCCCCAGAACTGTGAATTTTATTTGTCTGTCACTGTCACCTTACAACGCACTACACAGCCATGCTGCTGGTGGGGAGGAAGGAGGAAAAGGGAAGAAGCTCCAAAACCCCCTGACAGGCTCATGCCTCACCTCAGGTGATCTCAAGATAATATATAGACAAGAATTTGTCATTTCCTCACCTGGCTCTCTGCCTGCTTTTAGTTCAGCACTAAAATGGCTGCAGTGCAGGACACACAGCCAGTCCGTGTGTCCAGACAGGTGCTTTGCCAGCTGCCTCCCAACTCCTAACACATCTCATGGACTTGTCAGTCCACAAAAGTCTCTTGGTACATTTTCCTTCTAGTTTCCCTTCTCAGCCTCCTCTGCCCTTAGTGTTTCGATCGAAGAGCAACAAAAAGCAGGTAAGAGCTGCTGAAAGCAGCAGTTGTTTCTTCCTGCACCTGTTCAATGTGAATTATAAGGCATTTCAGATCAATACCCCTGGGAGGGCACAATCTGCATGACATTTTCTACTCCCTCGCCTGCAGCATCTTTCCCTTGCTGCTGCAGAGACCAGCAGAGGAGTGCCAAGTGGAATTAGTTTCCTAAAGACCAGAATGAGCTAGAAAGAGTTCAAAGGATGTCTGCTGGGAAGATGCAAGACTTATTGAGAGCCTGACAAAGAGTCGGGCAATTTTCTGATGAATTTTAATGTTAAAACTTCAATTACCTTAGTCAGGCTGTACTCCCTTCGCTGCACCTTGCAGTAACTAGACCCTGAAATACCGATCTTTTACACTAAATTAAGTTCTTCCTGACCCACATAACAACATTGCTTCTCCAGTGTATCTACTTTAAAGGAAAGAAATGAAGGAAAAGTTAATCTTTCTGACATTTTTAATGAGTTCTATGCCTTCTACTTAGAGAGGAAGGAGGTGCTCAGACCTATCAGTCAAACCAACCTTCGCAGAGCTCCTCAAACACAGATATAAAGATTTCTAACAATTGCCCAGGTAGAAAAATTAATGATGCCCTGAAAAATAACTTGCAGAAAGACTGAAAAGTATTAACAGAAAAGGTAAGTATTATCCCTGTGCTTATGACACTGACAAGATTCATGTAAAGCTGGAAAGAATTTGGCTCCCTTTCCGGTCAGTGTCTCTGGCAGGAAAATTTAGTGTAAGCAATGACTGGCAGAGAAATGACGCAGCAGAACCTACAAGCCAGTATAGCAGCATCTGTATTTTCAAGAAACTGAGATAATGTTTGATAATATTAAGTATCACTTCCTTAATACATCAGAATTAAAGACATTTGGGGAAGGGAGGGATTAAGTGTGCGCCCAGACCACCCAGAGGACTCTGGAGAGGGGATTTATTGAGGTCATGCTCTGCCCCCACCATGCCCCAGCAGGAGGGAATTCCCTCTGCTGAATTCCATCTGCAATGCCTGCCAGGACAGCTCCTAACCAGGCTGTCATCAGCAGAGCACACAGAGCACATCAGCTGGAAACAAGAGAAAAACTTATAATATTTAGTGTTGGTATAAATGGATTAAGCACAGCTTTCTGTCCAATTTGTACACCTGTGCCATTTATAAACATCTATTCCTGCCTTGTCTATTTTCAATCTTGTGAACGCTTTCTGTTGCATTTGACTGTAATTTCTATTAAGTATTTTCAGGAATGACTAACAATAAAACTCTTTGCTTCAACCTTCCTAAAACTGTTATTGCCCCCTCACTCCCCTGAACCTTATGCATAACAACCAAACAGCAAAACACTGTTTGCACAGAAATATCCTGATCTATCTGGTACCAGAAGAATCCTAAGAAAAAAATATGTCCTCTAGTGATATAAAAGCATCAGGCACCAATCACATCATCCAGCTGCCATTTAAAAAATGTTTGAGGAGCACAAGAAAGGCAAAGAAAATGTGATTATGATTATTATTATGTGGAGAAGATGATAAACTGAGGCTATTTTCAACCAAACTTTCTGGTTTACTCCATGGATGTTTTATTACATGTGATTTTCAGAGTAAAATCCTCCAAACAAAAATTCTCAGCCGAACTGGTTCATAAGGAAGAAACTGGAGTTTCAGCATCCCAGCTCTCTTAAAGCAACATATAGGCAGCTAGGTCAAGCATGTTCCAAAACTATTCTGAAACCAAAACTATTTCATGAGAAATAGTTCTTTTCATTCACATAGGAGTAACTTCACTACCATCTGACTTTTCCCAGTCTGGTTTAAGGAAGTTCCTTGCCAAACCCCCACCCCAGACCTCAGCCCTGACTGTAAACATTAGCTGTAGACAGGTACCTCGGTATGACACGCTTCCTTCTAACAAGGTGTTTTTTATGCTTGTGCGTCACTGTTCATTAAACCCAAACAGAAAAATGATCCTACATTTACATCTCAGTCTATAAGTTGTCTTATATGCCTTATTTGAAGCCTCTTTAAAAGCCACATCTCTTTGAACAATACATCGAGCTGTGTTGCTTTCAGGAATAATTGTTGCAATTTTTCTGTCTAAATGAAAATTAGGCAACTGCTTTGCCCTTATTCTGCCTCAACCTTTTGTGGGAGAGGAAAAGTTATCACCTCCCTCAGATATTTAGCATGAGTTCTCAAATCTCCCCTAAGCAGAATTAAAGACTGCAGTGCTTGGAAATTTCTGAAAGCAAGAGGGAGGGAGAATAAAAATATTAAAACACTTGATTGTGCTCATCTAACTATTGCAAAGATACTATCAAAGAAGGCATCACATGTCTTGTGTCTGCCAAAATGCATTTTAAGGTGAGAGATTAGCCTGAAGGAAGAGGGGAAAAATACTCTGCCACATGCAAACCCTCTTTCATTTATTTAGAGAACAATTACATTCTAGACATGATAGCTTCAGTGGATGTTTTGTTCAATCCCCCAGTACTTGGGTTAGTATTTCTTAATAGCAAAAACATAAAAAAGAATGGGGCTTGCTGTGTGCCACATTCACTTCCCTCCCCCTTCCCAAGTTAATCCTTCTCTAACTCAACTGGCTGCTGGCGCAGCCAGGCACAGCACATTAGCACGGGCTGCTGGAGTTCAGGATTCACAAAAAAATGTACTGGCTGTGAATGGTTCTTTATTCTGATCCAGCAATCTGGATGCTGTGGCAGGTTTTCTGCTCTCCACCATTTTCTCCTATTAGTAATCTGCACTTTCAGAGAGAACACAAACCTGCTGCACACCATGTTGCAAGGAGTTGCTGCAGGCTGGGGATGTGTCTCACAATCCCTTTTCATTTCTCTTTCCTCAAAACACATCAACAGGTTAATGAAATAGTTGGAAGATGTTGTTTTCTGCACTCTGTACACCATTCACAAATCTCCCATGTTGCTTATCAGCAAGAGTGGCAAAGTACGAAGCAAACCCGCAGTTAACTCAGCAAGGAGGGGGAAGGAGTGCTCCAAGGCGGTCAGTCGCTGGCTCACGCTGCCTATGACTCAGATCATGAGATTCTGCTCTAGGAATTCCTGCAACGGAGAAGTCTGTTCAGACCTGCCCGGGCAGCACCAGCAATTTCCTCTGACTTGTGCAGCATTTCAGGGAACCTGCCCTTTCCAGTAACCTCAATCCCTGGCGGATGATGCTGAAAACTACAGTCAAGGAACACTGACAAAGCACTAGCATTAGTGACCTTGCAGACTCAGATAAAATACTGCCATCAAAATGCTACAGTGGAAGTTGATAGATAATGTAAATAACTATCCATAAATTAAAACTAACAAAAACACTGGCTTGCATTATATTTTAGGGGAATAAATTTTTCTCTCTTTTCTAAGTGTCTAAGAAAAGCTGAGAGTCTTTACTTCATTTTGGCCACGCCTTTTTGCTTGAATGAAGATGTAAAGACCATGTAATTTTAAAAGGCTAGCCCATGTATAATTTTGATGCTTTATTTTCAGCATTTATATTTGGCCAGAAGATGAAAGTATAAGACCAGGAATCGTCCAGTCTTACCAGAAAATGCCAATCAGAGAGTGCACTGCTTCAAGACCACCACAAACAATAGCAAAGGCAGCTGGAAACTCAGTTGTGCTACAGAGTGGAACAATAACTTGAGAGCACCTCTAATTTATGCCCCTCTGAACTGGTGATGAGTAGCCAAAAAGAAAAAGGAGCACACTGAGCAAGGAATACGGAATTTCCTTTGCCAGCTGTCTAGTATGAAAGAAATGTTTACGCAAAAATGATCCCTTTGAGAGCTGTGAAAGAGGGGTGAAGACCCTGAGCACATCTGCACTGTGCTGCACTGAATACCCCAGCTTCCACCTCTCAGTAATTAACTTCAACTTTCTACCTTTAGAACTTCCCTCGTATTTTATACCATCAAGTGATCATACAATACAAAGGTACTACTAAATAGTAAAGAACTTAAAAATCCAACCATAGCGTTGTGTGGGAAAACAAGTGAAGTGACAACTTGCTGAGGAGAGGAAGGAAAATCACACACTGATATGGAGAACACATTGGGACTTAAGATATGAATATTTGCACAAATCACAGGTTTCCGGCTGGATCCATAAAGTGAACTATGGCACTGAACATGGAACAAGTAATTAACACACCAGAATACATTACAACACAGACCTGTACAATGAACTTCAATTTACTTCAAACCACTGGACTATCCTTTACTAATATCAGAAATTGCTGGCAAGTATGGTGTATAAAAGATGATTTAATTACAGGGGGAGGAAAAAAGCCACCCAAAACACTCCATTACCTTGCATATAGGAAATCAAGTTCTTCCTTTCTACATAAGAAGGGACAGTAAGGGTCAATAGAACAGCTACTTACTGGTGTGCAGTATTCCACCATGGGATAGTGCATTTTGTGACCTTTTGCAACACGGCCAGAGAAGAAGCAACTTTGGCAGATGTCATAGTTAAAGTGCTTTAAACTTCTGTACCTGAAAGAGGATAAAAACATTTCACAGCTTCAGAGCTTTGTATGTGACTACTTCATATCATCCTGTCAAGTTTTCCGTGTTACTGAGTTCTCTTCCCTGAGATGTCACACTGTGTGCAATGCCCAGGAATGCTTCTCTGCCCCTGAGGGACAGGTTCTGCTGCCTCAGATGTTTGTCAAAGATCTGAATCTTAAAAAAGATTTCTAACGTTGGGCAACAGTGAAGATCTCTAAACAATCACTCTCCTTTAACATACGAAAGACACCACCACGCTTTTTATTTCTATAACGCTAACTTCAGATCTCTGGCTCTTCATCATGATTCCTAACACAGAATGTCCTCACAGAGGAAAATTCAAGAAAGCAATGCCCTCTCAGTAAGTCACTCCAGCAAACCCCCTGTGTCCTTCCTAGCACCTCTGTAAAAACAATTTTCTGTACAGCATTCCATCCATGCAAAACTCCAAATGCACTTTTGGGCCATTATTTAATCTCATCAGTTCTATGAGGCAGCTAACTGTTGTATCTGCTGTGCTGAAGTGCTTGAAAGAGCCGGAGGCATAAGGGTTGTCTTGTTCCAAATACATGAAGCAGTTCAGCCACAACGACCTCAAAAGAACATTGTTTTACATGTACTGAGTGCACAGTATTAGCTTTCTAAAAGCCTTCCAATACAGTATCTTTTTGTCAAGTGTGTACACAGGGTTTCAATGACTTGCAAAGACAGAGAAAAAAATCTGTGACAGGCAGATTCTACTACCATGATAATAGATTTGTTATATAAATTTAAGAGACAGATGCGATCAGTCAAGTAAAAAGAGACGCAAACACAGAGCTCCAGTGTCTGCCTCCTGAGTTCTCTCTGCTTACAACAGACTATCCATTCACTTGCCATCTCCAAGTGCTGCACTTTTCAATTCCACCTACTTGTCTTTGGCTGGTTTATACTAAACCGTGTAAGTAATACAGTAGTTCATAAACTGTATCTGGGAACAGGAAAATAAGACTTTGCGGATGTGTTGAATTACTCACACCCCATCCACAGCTCTTCCTCAGTAATATTTCATTTCCCAGTTAAGATATTCAAGGCGAATAAAAGGAGAGGAAGAAGAATTTAGATGATTAGAGGAACAGCCTCACTGCAGGAAAACCCAGATTCAAAACAAAGCAATATCTTCATTAGTTTCCCCGTTTCCCACTACCTTTGAAATTGCATAGCAGAAAGCATTGCACCACTACATGCATAAAAGCAACATTCACACTCTCCCAGGTTAGAGCAAAATGATGGCTTTTCTATGTAGCACTGCTTGCTGCTGTTGTCTGAGTTTTAGAAACTAAATTACAGAAAGCTCTTTGTAAACAACATGATAACATGGAAGGAGAAACGCAAATGGTAAAAGAAGACCGTGCATAAAAAGGACAGAAAACGTACAAAGCAGCTATTGCGAAGCAAAGCGATAAAACAAGTCCAGGCATAATTGAAAGTGAGTATTTACTTAGCCCTTAAGTGGATTCTCAACAGGCATACCAACACACAGCCATTTTACAACACAGTGACTTATTCATTGCCATAGTAACCATGGTGTCAATCCAGATGTTTAAACAGACCAGCAACATTTCCCCCACTCCAGGTTAACGTTCCACCACCAACATTCTTTCTCCGGGAAACGTACATGTAGCTTTACACATCTGAGAATTTCCAAGGCACTTCCCTGCTTTATACCATGACAGAAAGCCATTCATTAGGGCCCAATTCAGAAAACGCAACTGCATGCATAGGACATGCTGAATGTAATGCAAATTGTATTAGCCGTGCAATCCAATAATGCTCTGGTTGAGGCATGGAAAGACTGGGGCACAGAGGAAGGGCCCTATCTTAAGTACAAGATGATTTTTGTCCTCCTCAACTCTCACATCACTGTGCCCAGTCTGGGTGTCACTTTCCCTTGCATCCCCATCACAATTATTTTTCCCACAAACAACATGGATATATCAAGCACATGATTTCCCTGGAATCAAGCAGCGCTCTCGATCCACCAAGCAGTAGTACACATGGCTGAAAGGGAGAGAGTTTGTACCTGAATCCAATAATAGGGCACTCCTTACAGATGTTACACTTTGCCTGGTGTTTGGCGGTCTCGGCAGCAGCCACCCTGTGCAGTACGGGCAGCCACACCATGGACTGTGGTTCCAGCCTCATCCAGTCCAGGAACAGGGCTGCTTCGATCTCAGGTTTGTTGTTGGCCTGCAACACGAGGGGAAAAAAGTCAGGGGCTGAGCACAAATACCACCAGCTAATTAACAGTTCAATCTATTTGCTTCCTGTCAATTCTGAATCTTCTCCCTAATATATTCCAGCTCTTCCCCTAGTCCAGCCATTCATTAACAAAAAAAAAAAAAAATCTCCAGGATCCTGTCTTCAAGCCAGGAACTAAAAACTATCACTCATGTTTCAAATCCCTCTCTCTTATTCCCTATTACAATAGACAGCACTACCATGTACTTTGTCACAGAAAAAATCATCCACTTACAGGATCATCTTTGATGCCTGATCTCACATTTCCTCTCTCTTATCTAAGCCTGCATAGCATTCCTTCTCACCTATTTTAAAAACTGTGTTATCCAAACCCCAAAAATTGCATGTCTTTGATCAAAATTCCTTTCTCCTTAACATCCTTCATTATCACACTGACCTTTCTTCAAAATGTATGTGATAAGGAGATCATTCAAACCCCTTCTCAAGCCTGCCGTTGGACATGTAAACCCTCTGCCTCCTTAAAAGTCTCAAAATTCCTCTTCCCACCACGCCATCTCTAAATTTCCCATCGCCGACTGCAAACATGACACAGTTGTGTCCCACAGAATGAGAGCCTCGTGTTCCATTACATCCCATGTTTGCCTCTTCACCAACAGCAGAAGAGCCTATGAACACTTCCCAGAAGACCCATTGTTCTGCCACCTTCCCACCCCATCCTAAGCAGCGTGACATTTCAGGCATCCCTTCTATGGTAACTTCAAGGCATCTCAGTCACAGAGCCAAATCCCATGGCAGCAGGTGCCATACACACACCAAAAAACAATGCCATCCCTTCCCTGCAGCACCTACAGTATGGAGACAGAAACAGCAAAGAGACGGGAAACACAAGTGACAGGGGACTACAGTGACCCATCTGCATGGGCAGAGGTCTGCTATAGACACTGCAAAGAACAGCACAGAATACGGACAAGGAGCATCAAAAGGGATTTCAAGGAAAACAGTGAAAAGACAGAGTCAGTGTTTAGAGGACATATCTCTCTGTCGTGCTGGGCAGGACAAAGCCCACACAAAGCTGGTTATCTGAGAACCTGGGAGTTGGTTCCAGCTCTGAAAGCGAAGTGATGCACCAGGTGGGAACCATGAGGGGCTCTGGTGGGGAGGGTTGGAGGCGGGGTGGATGTGTCTGCACAGGGAACAGTCCGAGGGATGAAGTGCAATACCATCCCCTCCATTTCTCTAAACCATCACTACATGCTAATTCCAATTCCTCAAGACATTTCCCTCCATGCTATCCACAGAAACAGCATATTTAGGGTCTGAATATATTTAAATCCTCTGTTTTCCTTTTTCTCTGGGCTTTCAAATACAGCTCTCAGCGGGCCAGTCTTTTATATTTCAGACTTCACAAGGCAGACTGTCTTCCTTTGTGGTTCCAAACCCATTTGAAGCATTTAAATAAATAATAAGCATTAATGTATCATGTACATGGACCAAGATGACTAGGGGATTGAGTGCTGGGGTTTTTTATGCTTGCTCTCAGTTATTTTTCCAGTTTCTCATGAAATCTGAGTTTAGTATGACCTAGCTAAAACCTTATTCCACTAAAAATGATAGCAACAAATTTGGAGAAAAAATACCACAACTGATTTAAAGCAGAGAGAGATATAGGGAAAACCAATTAGTTGTGTGTTTGGTTTTTTTTTTTAATCTAACACTGTTTATAACCTTGACAAACAAATTAACTGATCAATACCTGAAGGCTGAGAAAAATGCAGTCTCTACACAGAACCTGTGTTCACAAAAGTGATGTGGAATACAAACCCCATAATATTCCTTGAATAATGCATTGCATTAAAATTGACTTGAAAAGCTGCTGCAATACTTTAGTTCATTACAAACAAAGATTGTTTTAGTCAAGGCTTTCTTCTAGAGATGCTAGTTTGGGAAACTGTTTAAAGACTACTGTGACTATATTTAAGACCACATACATAGATTTCTAGGATAGTCAAAAGCATTCTTTTTTGCATGTCTGGGGTAAAACCCTCGAACCACAGCATATCTACAGTTATTCAGATAAAGTCCTTCACAAACTGACAGCCACTGCAGATCTATATTAAATGGAACACATACTGAAATACTTCTGAAGACTTCTGCATTAAATCCTACTCTCTGTTTTTTCATGTAGCTACAGAATTTAGAATCCCCTCCCAAAGTAAAAAGAGAAAATCAAAAGCACAGTAAAGTCCAGCCAATATGGCCAACAGAATTTGTTAGAACAGCAGATACTGCCTTCTGCCACAGGACATCAATGAATTCAATGGAACTGAATTAATTTTAGAACTCTCCTAAGAGAGGCATATTTATAAAATATGATCATCTATATGTCTATTTTTCAGCTAGAAGCCTGGGAAGAGTAAAAGGTCTGGGGAGAGACTTTCTGTGGCTCACTCAGGGAGCCAGCATCAGCCTGGAACTACATTGGCAAAACATTACTCTGTCTAGCAGTCTACACTTCCTACAGAGAGGTCCTCTAAGCCTCAAAAAAAATTTAAAGAGGATCTCTTTAATATACCATTTCTAATAGAAAAGCATGAAGTGTACAGAAATGCTGCAGTGCAAGCTGCAGTCAGAATAAGAATGAGCTGCTCAAAGCGCTGCTCTCCACTTGTAGCTGCTTTAAATTTGCAGGGAAAATGCTGCAGCGATGAAAGACTTTCTGTAACACCCAAAGATCTATTTTAATTTTGCAGCCACTGTCAATTGCCAGCAGTCCCAGTGGTTGCCTACCCAGAGCACTGCACGCTGGCTGTACAAGACCTGTGCTTAGAGAGATTAGGTGCATTAAAATGTATCAGACCTGGTTCCGAATTATATTACATGAAGATTTAAAGCCACGTGGAGAAAAGCTGGTCAGGGTCAGGCAGTATAGGACAGACAGTTCTCGACTGTTCCCTGAGCTGCTACTGTGATTTTTTTAATAATCTCTAAATCCAGTAAGGCAGCAGCAGAAGATTTTACATACAGGAAAAAGGCTGAATTCATACAGTTCTTATCTGAACCAACAAGATCAAGCTGTAAAGAATATTAATGATTCTTCTCTTGAACACATTTCTGTGCAACTCCCAATTTTTATGGTAACAACACAGTGAAACATAAAGTAAAATTCATAAAGGCTTTTCTAGCTTACAAGTAACACTTTGTTATGGAGGACATTCAAATTCATTATGTTCCAGACATCTGTTTTTCAGTATTTATTTTGCAGAAACAATGGGGGAATAGGAAGTTGGGAGGTGCCAGCATCTTTATGCAATACTTGGGAGTTGAGTCTTTTGGTTTTCTCTCCCTCTTCTTTCAGCCAGTAGTTTAAAAAATATTCTATGCTATATTAGCTGTCACACTCCAGAACCCAGTTCAGATTTTACACGAACAGTGCAATATGTTTTTGGACTGAGTCAAATAACAAAGCAGAAATTTCTCATAACATTTCTGATGAGCTAGATTCTCTTTAGGTGCAGTGTAGGAAATTGACTGGAAATGAATTAATATTGTTAATTTAATTCTGTTTTTCATCTGGGAAGGGAAGCTTTACATTAGTAAATGGCATTTTCGACAAACCAAACTGAAAAATGGGATTTATACGACTTGTTAAAAGTTTAAAAGTGCAGAGCAAGCCAGCAAAAGTAGATCTATCTCCCCAGAGTTAGACCTAACCCTGTTCAACCTTGTCTTCCACTCCAGCATTGCACTTGATTTCATTGACTACCCAGTCAGTGTTTTTAGTGCTGTGGCCAAGAGTAATAAAATAAAATAACATGAGCCCAAAAGTGAATTAGTGTAGTTTTATATCATCCACACTTGAACAACACCATCCGCCTGATCCCCATCCCCTAAACCATTTTAAAATAGCTCTTTAAAGCTGTTCACTTGTAGGACTCTTAAAGACTGGCTCCAAAGTCAGGCACAGGTTCAGAAAATCCTACTGAAATAAAACCAGAATTGCTGTTTTATGACATTTCCAGCACAGCAGCTTGAGGAAGGATTTGCTAGTTCCCTTTGGCCAGCTCTCTCTTGTCAGAGCCACAAGCAAAAGAAATACCTGTGAATAGAATCAAGGGCTGCCTGAATCTTTTAAAAGAGATCAAGTCCCTCCACAGTAACACTGCATTGTTATTTTCACACAGACCTGTATATAACTATATATAGTTATTTATGCACAGTACTGGTATTTCCTAGCTGTTCAAAAACCAAAACCAATAAACTATCCAACCAACCCCTCACAAAACAACTGCCCAACCAATTCAAATCAAAGCACTTATGGGCAAAGTCCCTATCAGGATCCTGACCCGGGATTTGCAATACCCAAATGCCACCTAAAAGGACTAACAGCCCTATTTTAGTTTTTATTTGTCTGCATACATACACTGGATTTGGACACAGTTAAATGGTTTTAGAAACCAGGCTGATCTCGCCTTACCATTGATCAAGTACAAATTAATAATGAAGACACAGAACATTAAAATACTTTGCTTTGTCAAAGTGAAATGAAGCAAGGTTTAAAATACACATATGAGTTAACTGCACATATTTTACCATTCCTTAGCTTCATCTGCACTGTTTTTTAACATCAAGTATTCTAATTCAAGCACATCGTTCAAAGAAAGCATACTTAAAGAAGTTTATAACTGAGAATCCACTATCAAATATTTTATTGAGGAATGGCAAGGGACATTTTCATCTGAGCTGCTCTCTGCTATCATATCACATTTCTTAAAAGTCCCAGTGTCACAGTAACTCATCCAAGGCAGTGATGTGAATTCCTAGGTTCTATTTACATTATATGAGGAAAGTATATTAATAATTTTCCACTGTGATTAAAACAGTGTGTGTCCTTCAGTCCGTATCATTTCCCCATCCTGTTTACTTAAAAAATGTACCCATCACAGAACTAAAAGGAAAGTCCTTTCACACTGCAGCAGTAGTGAATTCACTCAATTTTTCATGGATCTATATATTGCTTTGATGCATTCTGAGCTTAAGCAGAACTATACAGTCTTCAAGTGGTCACTGGATTAAGCTCTTTGCTCTCAGTTAAAAGTATTTTTCCTTTTAAAATCCCAAAGCAGAAGTTACAACCCCCTGCCCTGAATAGGAAAGATGAGTCCCATGATATCCTTCTCCTCCCAACAATTATTACCAGCACCTTCCCATAAATGAAGAAAGCTGTGTACAGCACAAGTCAGTGCTGGGGGAGTGAAAAGTAGGAGGACAGCAGCAGCAGCCTTGGGATAAGGGGATCCAGTTCTTAGGAGTGGGCAGGCTGCTGCCAACAGCTGGGCTGGGCTCCTCCCTCCCCAAGCTTCATTCCCAAGGACTTGCACTTCGAAAAGCAGGACAGATTTCCCCTGTTATCGCTGGGAACAGTAAACATCCCCTTTTTTTCTGCTGTTGTGAAGACAGACAAGGCTGTTGCCAGGGCACCTAACCTAAGGGAGCTGGGAGAGTCATTTCTGAAGCACACAGTTGTTGCAGACTCTGACATGACTGCAATTTACTGCTGGCTTATCATCACCAGAGAGAATAAAACAAATCAAAAAAGAAAAAAAACCCTAAAGAAAAAATATTTCTCACTGTGTGTGTACGAAGAAAGACTTAATTTAGTTTCCACACAGTAATGCAAACTGTGAAACCCCACAATATTTTTTAAAAATGAATTATCTCACTTTAGTAAAAGGAGGCCACTGGGAGCCCTGTGCAATACTCCCTGGCTATTCAGCTTCTCCATTTCCTTGGCTGCTCCCTGCTTCCCTCTGCCATCACCTCTGTGCTGCACCCCAGCTTCTGGATCCTGGTGCCCACCATCCTACACTGAAAGGATGCTTCTCTGTTCCTCTTCTCCCGTTCTCTTGGAAAGTTCTTGCTTCTTCCCCCACCTCTATTCCTGGATGCTCCTTTCTTTCATGCCTCATTCTACCCACCCTGGTTCCTTTATCACTATTACTCCTACTACTGTTATTACCATCGTTCCCTAAGGGTGGCCCTTAGTTTTCCACTCCTTAATTCCTTCTCCCTCCCCTCCATTAGGCTTCCCCCATGCTTGGATTTCTGCTCCAACCCCTAGGACTCCATCCCACCCATTCTTATTTCCCCTCCCTGGTTGAGCCTCTCTCCCCCTTTCTAGCCCTCCCAGAACATGGTCTCTTCTGCTGCAGCCCAGGTCAGAAACCACCCTTCCACTCTGAGAGTTAAAATGAGACTTCATCCAGAGAAAAATGAGAGGATGGAATTTCTCTTACTGCAGGTAAGACGAAAATCTATTTTTCAGTGCAGGTAAGAGAAGGAAGCTTCAGGTTTTCTGATGTTCCGATTTATGAATATGTCAAAGGTTGTGGCCAGCTGTGCTTGGGTGTTTTCTAGAAATGCCAGCAGCTGGATGCAGTACAGCATTCAGCCCACTGGCACGTCTTCATTTGTGATGACAATGTTGCTAACTCATTTCACTCAAATAAAGAATTATTTCAAGGTCTTCTTCCACTTTATAAAAACTGGCTTTGTGTGTTCCATCACTAAGAATTTAATTCTTTTATTCCCAGTATAAACACACGGAAGGGCAGTCCCCTTCCACAAAAACTATGGTTTTGCCACATTTTGAGGTCACTTTCCTTCAGTTTTTCAACAGTGCTCTTAAGTGCTGCTGCCATTCACTTGGGAAAATGATAGAATCCAGTGAATCCTAACTTCTGGAATTTGTGGAAGGACCACAAATTTGCTGCAGCATCAGTTTGTGTTGGTATCACTTGAAAGCCCAACATGGAACTCGAGCCTTGAAAGCCACAGCCACATTACTACGCATACTTTATGGGCATGGGTTATCCATCCAGGACATAGCCCTATAAAACATTCATTTGGAAATGGCATCAAATACATATTAGAATTGTAAAAGGTCAAGACACGAATGATGAAAACAGGAAAATGTGAATCCCGTAGTATTAGTCTGTTACAAAGAAATACAAAAAATACAGAAAGCAAATGTTCCATCTCAACTGAAGTTTGTGGTGATTTTAGACTCTTTTCATAGTCACTGTGTGTAAGCAGTCTACTTCCAAGCATTAATATTCATTGAAAACACTTGCTGTGTTTTGCTTACTACAGAACTGAAACTGCTACATAATGAAACTTCAACAGCAGGCAAAAAAGCAAACAACTCCCCCTTCCCCAACCAAACAAAAAATCCCTCAGGGACAGTCAGGAGATGGGAAAAGAGCTTTCTTCCATTGTAATGTAGAAGATGCATTTAGAGTTAATCACAGACCATACATTACCTCCCCTCCTCTACCTTTTCATTAAGCAGCTGTCTTCATCTGGTGCATTCTGCTGGTAGTTACGATAAGGATGAATAATTCCCATAACTCTCTTCCTCCCCAGATTAAATAATTTACAAGTCTGAAGAAGAGCCTCCAGTTTCCTGTGCACTCCTTAACAGACAGGACAGGAATTCTTTCAGTACTCCTTACAGAAAACTGGCATTATCCATTCAAGGAGTGGAAGGAGCACTCGTCGCCCTTAGACAGCACTGCAGGCAGTTGCCTCTCACTCCCCTGGGCTCCTGCCTGTCACTGGGATGTACATGCCCAAAATTTAGATTAGCCACTGCTGTTCACCTGCATGGCAGCAATAAACAGTGATCTACTACTGGAAACAGAAAACTGTAAAACCAGGAGCTGCTGTAACAAAGACTTAAACTGTTTGCAGGGTTCAGTTCCAATATAAGACCTGATATGACAATTACCCGCTGTCTGAGATAATTCCAATACACCTCATCAAAGGAACAGTTCAATACACTGATGAACACCACCAATAAACGCCCCGCAGTATCCTAATCCTTCCTCTGGATTTTCCATCCCCTTCAGGAGGGGCTGGCTAGCTTGACACGAAATACAAACCAGAAAATTAACAGCGAGTCAACGTGAACTTACAAACTGGAAGCAGCTTCTGACGCTGGGCTCGATGTTGCTGCCCCCGAAGGAGGCCACTTCCCCCAGCTGCCGTGGGATCTGGATGGAGTCGTGCAGGAGCAGCCCCAGCCGGCGCTGGTCACAGAAGCCAGTGGAGCTCGCCACTTGCTTGAACAGGTCTGGAGGAGGGACAAGGACATCAGAGTGAAGCATTGCTACCAGCACAGGCCAAGCAGCACAGAAGTTTTTCAAAGGCTCACAGGCGTGGTCAACAGCCTTGGTGGACATGAACATAAGCACGCATTCAGTTTGGCTGCTTCTCTCTCCAAAACCAGGGGTATTGTCCTATGGAATATGCAGCCTAGTGATAGTTTTTAATAGCATTACTGGTTTGTACCTGGGAAGAAAGATCATTCTAACACAGCGCATGTGGCAGTAATAATAGAAACTGTGACTCTGTAACACAACTAACCACACAGCAATCTTTGAGACCCAATACAGAACAGCAAAATAATTTCATACAACATAAAGCACCTCTTGAAGTCTTAGCAATCAACATAAAGCTCAGAGAATCCATTTCTCTGTCAGATTAGTTGAAATTATAAAGCAGAGCTTCCTAACTCTGATAGATCATAATCTTTTAATTCAAGAGAATTTCTAAAATAGAAGAAAAAAGTTACAGTACAACAGAACTTGCCATCCACCAGAAATACTAATAAAATATTAATTTTTCACTTCTGAAGTGAAATGTCACTTGAAGCCATGTTCTGTTACTGCATTATTCTTGAAAAGAATCCTTACAGGACAGAATTATTATCCCTTCATAAACTCAATTTAATTTTGCAGGAATGAGTTGTACTATGTGTACATTGAGGAGATTGTACAATTTATAACAACAAGAAAAAAGAGGTTAGCATTAACTGAAATATTTGGTAACATCTGTGTTGGCAATACATTACCTGAATAAATTCTCCTTATTTTTCAAACAGTTAAAAAAAAAAAAAAAGAGTAAAAGGAGACTAGAATAAAATAACACTCTTTTTGGAGCCACCTTAATATTTCACCCAGCACCAGGGAGGCAATTATAAAGGTGCTTCAGCACTGCTCAAGATAACCTTCCTAGCACTGCTTTGACACTTGTTTTCTTCCAAAGGAATAAAGGAACAGATAGAGAAAGGATTATTTTTTAATTACATGAATTTCATTCTTGCAAAGTCTAGTTTTATAATAAATCATTTGGGGATGAATCCTTCCATCACCTCTGCCAGCCTGAAGACTTGTGCTTTAGCACAACCAAGTCTGCTCTGCTGCACAAATGAGAGAGAAAATTTTAAGGGCTGCAGCTCCTTGCAATACTAACAGCAGCTGCACTACGACCTCAGCATGGGTGGCAAAGCCAGACCACAGCCTGACACACACAATTCCTTCCTCTCCCCCAAGTATTCGACTTTCACTTTCCCCATTATTAAAACATAAGTGTCCTATAACCTCAAAGGTTACAGAACACATAATAGTTTATGCATTACTATGCATACACACTGCAGGAGAATCTAAAATATAGATGTTTTGCTTTGTAACTTTCATAATCCTCACTGAAATGTAATTTTGAAAGACACCTGCACTGAGTAATTTTCTTAAAAGATTTTCTGAATACTTTTTCACAACACCCACATGGAACGTCTAGAAATCTAGGCTGTGACACTCAATGTGATTGCCCTACAATCCGATCCAATTATAAACAAGTCATGCACAGGTTTTGTTGTTGGTACTGTCTGTTTTCTCTTTAGAGTTCTTCAGCTTTCATTAGTAGAGAATAAAAGATAACAATTGAAGAAGAACTGATATGGTATTGGGTCAAATCCTAAAGGTTGGATTTTTAGTGGTAATTTTAAATGCATGAACGAGTGATAACAGTTAATTTAACAAGAAAGTTGCTCTTGAGAATTACATTTATCAACTCTTTTCTGGATCCTAGTTCTCATTAATAAACTGATTCAACAGTCAGGTAAAACTAAGACTTCCAGTGGAATTTTTTCAAGTATTTCATTTATTAAAATATGCATAATTTGCACACTTTTAATATTTATTTAATAGCAGAAACTATATTTAAACACCATGTACATAATAGGACTCTGATCACAATGTGGATAACATTGAAAAAAATCAATATATTTGAAAATAGTGTAATGCAAGTGTCCTGTATACATGCATTTTTGTGTATGATGGTGTGCCAAACCAGTGGTCTCCAAACAGGCATTCTTGTGCCCCAGGGAGTGTTCAAAACAATCCATTAGACTGCAGTAAGGAAGCAATTTTTGGTACCCTTGGTAGGTTACATTTTTCAAAATAGTGCTTATTTAATCCTTCTCACATCCTTTCTAACATTCTATTTTTTTTGTATGCTTTGTAATGTAGACAATATAATACAGTGGTGCATGTATGTAATTTATAAATACGTATACATCTACCAGAAGTACATGCTCAAAGATTTTTTACGAGTAGGGGTGTGATCAAAAATGTTTGGGGACCACTGTGTTAAACTACCTAAAAACATTCTGAATAAATAACTTTAAAGTAAAAGGGGGAACAAATTAACACACTTTGCATCCAGAATATCTAAAACAATGCCTCTGTATGCTATTCAAATGTTTGTGCAATAAATAAATAGGAGGAATAAAATAAGAAAAGAAACATAAGGTAAAACCAAAATAAAGCCATTGACTTACATCTATATTTATCTTCCAGGTGTGCTTTACAAAGGGATACAACACCGGTTTTGAAAGACAAGACACGGATCCTTCCTGTTCGACCCCTAATGGAAAAGAAACATTGGCTGATAATACGGACCATTCATATCACCATTTGTTTACTGTAACCAAGTTCACTGCAGTAGCATCTTCCTAAATTGAGTCCCACAAAGAACCACGTTGCACAGCACAAGCTGGGCAGTTATTAGGTAAGCTAGAAATGAAATGTAAAATTTGGATGTGGCTTCACAGGCATAGCTGGACTGGATTGTACTGTTGTATCAATTCTACCAGAAATAGTCTTGGTCAGAAATAATTGCTCATCTCCTTTTTTCTTACCAAAGTGGGTAAAGAGCCTTTACCCCATGCTTATTTGAACAGGCTTCTCTATGAACTGCTGCTGAGCAAGGCTCAGAGAAGATGAGGTCTCTGACAGAACAGCAAAACAACCCTTTTGCTAAAGAAAATACAGCTTCACTTTCACTAGAAATGTGACGTAGCAGTCGTTTTTAGGAAGTCTTTGCTTACTGTCTGTCAGCCCTGCCCTGACTAGTTTGAAAAGGCAACAGGGAGACAAGCACAAAAAAGCAGCGTCTGCCAGCAGTGTGCAGTGACAGAGAGACTTGTAAGACGTTCAGGTGAATGATGACGCTTGCCTAGAAACCATGCCAAGGAAGGCAGGCTGTGCAGTTATGTCATTAACACCACGGTGTTGTTTCTGAGCAGTGCTCAAACCTGTCCTGTGCAGTGCCATGGACTGGAACACTCAACTTAGTTCCCCCTGTTGACTCTGGTCAGCCTCCCCTCACGCTCACTCCTGCCTTGTAATGTGCCCACACTTCTATTTTTGCTTTTCAATGTGACTGAGAACAACATCCTCCTCTGAGCTGCAGGCGACACAATGACAAACCTTCACATCTTCTCTCCATCATCTGGTTTAGCTCAATTTACTTCCAGTTGCTGGCTTCCCCCCTCAGATTTTTATTTCTGATGGCATTCCAAATTTTTAACATCTATTGCAAACAAAGACATAAACAAAATAGGAACCTAATGCCTAAACCCAACATTTTTGTAGCAGAGCTGTATCAACAGCTTTGAAGCATCACCAGTCAGACCACCACTGGGAATAAGACAAATCATGTAGAGGCATGGCATGGTCATGCATCAGGCTGCACCATTCCGTAAAGATGCAAGTTGTCTATTTACTCCTATGAAAGTGTTCTGGAGCCAGTGGTGCTCATTTACCCATACATCTCACCTGCAAACCCTATACAAGGTGCAGACACAGTATGGTGGGCAAAGCCAAATTCTGAATTTGCAACCTTTTACTAAAGAATCTTGTGTTTTCCATCACAAATAAGCATTTGTTGTTTACCTATGCTTTCCACACTCCACTCCTCTCACTCCTCTCCTTCAAATCTTTTCCAAATTAATGATCATCTATGCCCTGAGAAACTCTCCTGATGAATACCAGACTCATGCAAATTATACAAGAGAAGAATGTAGAATGATGATTTCTCTGCAAGGCATATTAAATTGAAACTTGTATGAATCATGAGTTGTTCAGTTCACTCTCCTCTCCTCCCAAGTCAAACCAATAATTTAGTATGCTACTGCAAATGAGCATGAGTGACTGATCAATTAAAACAAATCTGAAACGTGCTGGATTTGCAGAGCTGTGCCCATAATTAGATCAGTCATTGACTGTGGATTTGATTAATATCTTTACAACTGACAGTTTTCAATTATAAGAAAAATAAAGATTCAGTACATTTAATTAAACGTCTCCAGTACTGCCATGCACTTCGGTTGATCTCTGCCTATTAAGTTTACAATGGAAACTAAACACGTCTAACCCCAAGGTCACCTCTCGTACCACTGTAATTCAAACTTGAATTTTGGTAAACTAGCGACAAGCTTTTCTCATGCATGAAACACCTCTGTGTTTCACTGTGTCCTGCAATATGCAGCTCCCCAGCACAGCCAGGGAATTGCCTGGGGGCAGACAATTATAATTTCTAATGCTGTACTTGCAGTACAGTGCAACATGAAGAAAACTAGACTGGACATGGAAAATCTAAACTGGACGGTTCAGTTTAGGAGCAGCAGGACCTTTAGTTCCCACTCTGCTTCTAAAGTGGTTGATACAGATTAACATGACTAACACATCTTTTTGTTTTTCACTAACTGGGAGTCTTCGTTTATATGTTATTTATGGTTGATGATAACTCAGAAGTGGATCATAGTTCTGTGAAAGCCAAAGCCGATTAAAGAAATAAAGTTTGGCTAGTAAATGAATATAGCCCCATTCTGCACTGGTACACTAGAAGAAATACAATGTAATCTGGGTAATCCACTTCACAGGATGCTGCAGCTGCTGCAGAGCATGTCACAAACAACTGGCTTATCAGAGGTGATGATCCTGCAGGAAAACAGGATCTGTACTTTTTTTTTGCAGGTGATCACTGAAGCTCCAGTGCTGTGATAAAGGGTGAATGGCAGCACAGTGTTATGCCACTTCACTTCAACGTTGTTCAAAATGTCAAAGGAAAAACAGCACTTGTCCCATGTCCTTCCATTTCTATAGGTAAGTGTTTATTCTGCAACAGTAATGAGCATATCTGGCTGACAGTGGCTGGTAAAAACCTTAAAAATGAAAATCATAGACTTCCAGTGACATTTTTTTCACTAAATTCACCAAATACAATTATTATGGCTTATTCTAAAATTAGCTTACAAATGTGTGTTAGTATTTACCTAAGTATTATGAGCAACATCATTAACCCACTGAATAGGAAAACCCATAAATTTTCTTCAGGTAAATTTAGTCTATTGTATTTGTACTTATAGGTACACTTTTTAAAATTAAATTTTGAATTAAATATTTCTCAAATCTCCTGACTACTAAGGGTTGTGAGCACATTAGATTAGAGATGAGACTCTTCCATCTCTGAACAAGAATAGGTTGAAAGCTATAGAAAATTGACATATTTGAAAAAGTTTAACATCTACAAGTAAAGACACATGCAAGTGTTTATATGATGGTGTTCATTCTGTCACTTCTCGATAATTCTCTTTAACTTCTTTATCTAAATAAATTAAAAAGCCCCAGAAAGCCATGACCTACTGCAGACATACAGTCACAGAATTGGTCTGAACACAGAAATTGGCCTGAACACATAATTCTGTTTAAAAAGTTCTGTTTTCCAGCTCTCTCATTGCTTAGCTAAATAAATCTAGGATTGTAAGCCTAACCAAGGGCTGTATTGATTCAGCTAAATGCAGCCATTAAATCCTAAGGTTTATTAAACTTTTCACTTCAACTACCCTCTTTTTCAGCTCCAAGCTGAACGAGGCAGAGGAGCTCCTTACCGCTTCCCCCCCCGGCTACTGGGAAAGCTCCTGAGCCCCACCCTGTGCAGAGCACCCAGACATACGTGTCGTAGACATTCAGCAGCCAGTTGAGGCACATGTCCACGCAGAGAGGAACGTTGACCAGGTTATTGTGCTCCTGTTCCAGTCGATCATAAATGGTGGTCAAGCAGTTAATGATCTGCAGGATGTCCATGGGCTGGTCATTTTGTTTGAGGTTGTGCTGGTCCAAGGCATCACATGCAGCAGACAGACTCAGCAGATCCACTGTTAGAACAGAAAACCAAATCACAATAAAGACTGAAGAGAAAGAGTGGTTGCACTACCCACATTCAGAAGGTAAACAGAACACTTTACTTGGCTTACGTGCCGGGCCAGAGGACATTTTATGTCCTCTGAAAGCCACATGCAAGACTCATTTCAAGACTCCTACAAATGCACTGTTTATTCAGCTCTGGCCTTAGAGACTGCTGTATATCTGTTTCATTTTCAGCTGTAAAGTACCTATTTAGACCTTGGATCCCATGGAAATGTTACACATAAATTACTATGTAAGTAAAAATTATATATTTCATGCTTTAGGTTCCTACAGATATACAGGCTAAGATTTGATTACTGCATTTACCAAGTGTGCTCTCAACATAGTACAGGTCATCAGCTTTCCTGAGATGTGCTGCCCATTTCTTACAGAAGTCCAGAGATCTCAATCAAACCAAACCCCACAAGGAATATGCAAACAAATCACAACTGAACTGTGATTAACCTCTCTGTTACTTTTCCTCTGGTGAGAACAGCAAAATGAAGTTTCCAGAAACACTAAATGGCCTGTTTCAAAATTTATTAAATGTATCCATTTTTATTTCTGAGGTTCATTTACAGTTATATATCTCTCTATGACATTAGAGTAAGACACATTTAAATATATTAGTCAACATACAACAGTTTTTTGTCACAGACATAAAAATTATTTTTGTTCCAATTTAAGTCAGTTGCATTTTGAAATTAGGATGTCCAAGGCAAAACAGAACTTCCCTTTCTCAGCTCTTAACCTCTGCATACTTAATATCACCAGCAGCATCACACTTAGGGGGACACAAAATTATGAGATGCTGGTTTCCAAAGTAAAACAGGAAGAAGAACAAAGGAAAGCAGCAAAATGAGATGCTTGATGCAGGTCTTCCTGGTGCCACATGAAAACCGTCTTTAACTCCTTGCAGTGAATTCCCGGGGGATGAGCAATGGGGATGTTAAAGCCCAGATGCTGTTAATCCTGTTGATACCATGAGCAGTCACAAAGTGCAGCACAATTCAATGTGACCCAAGGGAGCAGCATCTGGTCCAAAATGAACTGCTCAAAATCATCCAGGAAATTCTTCACAAAACTGGAAAATAAACTAACTCAACGGCAAGACCAGTTTTTCTCTCACTGGAATAAAAATGTGCTTTCTTGAGTTCTGGTAAGCAACATCTCTCATAACATCCATAATGTGCAGAGGCTAAATGCAGAACACCATAAAGGATTTCTTTTACAACTTGATCCTGCTTAAGGGCATATTTGCCAAATTCACACTTGAGTATCCTATTTTACCAAGGATGAAACTGCACCTTTGATGTCCTAGTGGGAGATGAGAAACTTTAGCTGCCCACAAGGCTGCTTTGGTAATGCTGCATGGACAGTATGCTGTCAAAATTGCCAAAAGAATTTCAGAAGTATACATTTCATTGGAAATCAATGGGGACTTACTTCTGCTACTAAATCCCTTAAGCACTTCTGAAAATTTCATCCTCTGAGGCCTGACATACCTAGTGCTGCAGTGAATACATAAAGTTTGGAATGCTATCCCTATTATTAAACCAAAAAATTTAACTTTGAATCTATGATTTTGTGCACGGTTTTACTGGAGTCTCAGCTTTTTCTCACACTAGCATATAAATATTTATTAAAGTATTTTGGAATATTACGTTTAACCTAGTAGCATACAAGCTATTCTAAGATCACTGTTATATCCTGCAAAAGCATCAGACCCATTCCTGTGAGTCTCAGGAAGATGCTTTTCTTCTAAGAACTTATTAGTCAAATTGAAAATAGAGCACATCCCTCTCAACACCTATAACTCTGAGCTTTAGGCTGAACTCTCAGTTCCTTTGAGACTACGAATCAACGGTAATTAAATGAACCCCTCAGGCATCTGAGTGACAGCTTAATTATATATGCAGCTACTGCTAAACACAGGTCATTCCACTTTGTGGAAGCTTTTCCCACTAATAAGCAGTATATTCTGCAAAGTCTTTCAGCCCACTCTTCATCAGCCTCCTGTCCTATCCTGAAGTTAACAACACACGATCATCCTCTAACAAGCAAGAAGTGCTTGCCACCACAATCTGCTTTAGGGAACCTCTTTTCATGGGAAAAAGGAAGGCTCTGGCCTTTGCCACATTAAGTTCCTCCCGCATCTTTCCCAATGTGGAAGGGATCTCTCCCACAAGATGGAACCACATATTTCTTTCCTAAAAGCAAGTATGGAGGTCTCTCGGATAATCAACTTTCAAAACACAAGCTCCACAGTCAGATACTGAAGAGCAGAATATTTGGTGCCACTCAGTGATTTGAAAAGACTTAATTGAAATAAACCATACCACTTAATGCTTTGCACTTTTTTGTGGGTTCCCTGCCAGTCTTTTACTCTCTTCTATTTAAAATCCCAAAACTGACTCCAAAATTTGTGTGAGGAGTGGTGTCCAGCTTATTCTGAAGTCTAAGTCCTTTATATAAATATTCCTTTGCCCTCCAATGCAATATAGAAAATGTTAAGATGTTTCTAACTAGAAACCAACCTGTGGCCAGACTGCAGGAAAAGGCTAAGAGACAAGCTGGAATAAGTAAGTAGCTGAAGAACAGAAGGACAATTAACAGAAAGAAGAAAGCACACTGTGGAGGGCTCAAGATGAACTTAGAGAAAACCCAACATATGGCTGGTAATAAAAAGTATTAATGGTCTTTCCAGAACACAAGATCATCTCCTCTGTAACCTGCTGCTGTTGGCTGATACATTAAAAAAATGTATTTAATCTAGCCTGCATAAAATTAAAGGAAAAGAGACCCTTAACAGAAGTTCTGGAATATTTTCTTTTGCTGCATCTCCAAGAAGAGTTTATGAATACATCTCATTTTATTGACATCACAATGCTCTGATGTGGTTTGCACTTGAAGATCAGATCTTTAAAAGTAGCAAAACAAGAAAGTCACCATGCTTTGATGTGATTATCAAAGGAAAACATTCATTTAGAAAAACCTGGTGCAATAGTTACACCTGGCACGGTCACAATAACTTTGAAGGCTGGGATGATAAGAGTCACACACGAGATTCTTCTAAGGTAACACAATACACAAGCATTTATTTGTTAAGGATTGCTATTTTCCATGTTCTTGTTTAGCTTTAATATCCTAGTGTCTTAATGTTCATTGGGCTGACTTATGAACTGAAAAGAACTAAAATCTAACTATAGTTCTTTTTAAAAAATGTTTCTATTCTTGTCACTGAGATATAGGCTGTACCTTTATTTCTGCAGGCCTTCTATTGTGCACACATTTTTGGAGTGCTGCTCAGCAGACAAAACTGCCCTGCTTTCTATGAAGTTTGCAGAACAGAATATATAAAATCCTGCAATTTTAAAACTGAAATGAAAGGAGCTGAAAGCAGCACCTACTGCAAGTGGGATTTTGGCTTTGCGTAGGAGCCCTGAAACCCAGCACTGTGCTCTAATTCTACCAGTGCCAAAATGCAGAAAAAGAATTTTCTAATGAGTTGATGGGTTCTTTTAAAAAAACCCCACCTAATTAAACTGAGTTCATGAGCGACACTGAAATGATAGAATACACAAATACAATGATGGTGTCTCCAGGCAAAAATATTTGTAAGAACAAAGACTGCTAACCAAATTCCTTAAATACTTCTCCTTAGATACAAGTATGAAGAATGTGCTAGAGTAATCAGTGTAAGCGCCACTGCATGTCTCTGAAAGCATCAATTCTCTGAAAGTTTACCTAAATGTAACCTCTGAAAATTTACCTAAATGTAACCTCAAGAGATGAACTGACTTCAGTGTATAATTACAAGTCCACACTGCAAAGTTGCAGCAGGTTGACTGACTCTGGCTGGATCCCAGATACCCACCAAAGCCGCTCTGTTACTCCCCACCTCACCTGGAGAGGGGAGGGAAAAGACACAGAAAGGGTCATGGGTTGAGGTAAGGACAGGGAGAGATCACTCAGCAGTTGCCATCACAGGCAAAACAGACCTGATTTGGGGGAATTAATTGAATTTCTTACCTATCAAATCAGAGCAGGATAATGAGAGATAAACCTTACATATTAAAGCACATCCCCTAATCCCTCTCTTCTTCCCAGGGTCAACCTCACTGCCAAATTCCCTACCTCCTCCCCTGCAGCAGCACAAGGGGACAGGGAATGGGGTCATCAAACACCAAACAACATCACATGCTGTTTCTGCTACTGAATCCTCCTCACGGGGAGGATTCCTCACACTCGTCCCCTGCTCCAGCATGGGGTCCCTACCACAGGAGACAGTCCTCCACAAACTGCTCCAAGGTGAGCCCTTCCTACAGGCTGCAGTCCCTCAGGAGCAGACTGCTCCAGTGCGGGTCACCTACAAAGGTCACAAATGCTGCCAGCCAACCTGCTCCATCATGGGCTCCTCTGTATGGGTCCACAGGTCCTGCTATGAGCCTGCTCCAGCATGGGATTCCCATGGGGCCCTTCAGGCACCCACCTGCTCTGGCATGGGGTCCTCCACAGGCTGCAGGTGGATATTTCCTCCACTGTGGTCCACAGCTGCCTCACCACGGTCTTCATCGTGGCATGCAGGGGAATCCCAATTCCAGCATCTGGAGCACCTCCTCCCAGTCCTTCTGAACTGACCTTGGTGTCTGCAGGGCTGTTGCTCTCACATATCCTCACTGCTCTTTCCCAGCTGCTGTTGCATAGCAGTTTTCTCCCCCACCCTTCTTAGCTACATTATCCCAGAGGCGCTCCCACCATCACTGATGGGCTCACCTTGGCCAGCCACAGGTCCATCTTACAGCCACCTGGCATTGGCTCTGTCAGACACAGGGTAAGTTTCTGGCAGCTTCTTACGGAAACCATCCCTGTAGATGCCCACTCCCAAAACCTAGCCATGCAAACCCAATACAAAAGTCCAAGATGACACAGTGACCCACCTAGTTGACCAAGGGAAGACAGTGGATGTAATCTTTTAGACTTTTAGTAAAGCTTTTGGTACTGCCTTTCACAGTATCCTTCTAGACAAAATGTCCAGCACACAGCTGGATAAACACATCATGGGATGGGTGAGCAATTGGCTCACGGGTGGAACACAGAAGGTAATGGTGAATGGGATGACATCAGACTGGAGACCTGTCACTAGTGGGGTTCCACAGGGCTCCATTCTAGGGCCAGTGCTCTTCAACATCTTCATAAACAACTCTGATGCGGGACTTGAAGGTATACGAAGCTTGTTGACTCCCTTGAAGGCAGGGAGGCCCCACAGAGAGACCTCAACAAATTAGAGGGCAAGGCAATCAACCAACCTCATGATATTTAACAAGGGCAAGTGCCAGATTCTGCACCCGGGATGGGGCAAGCCTGGATGGGACAGACTGGGGAATGAGATGCTGGAAAATAGTGCTGTGGAAAGGGACCTGGAGGTCCTTGTTGACAGCAAATTGAATATGAGCCAGCAGCGAAAAGGGCCAACCGTGTCCTGGGGGGCATCAGGCACAGCATCACCAGCCAGGCAAGGGAGGGGATTGTCCTGCTCTGCCACTGGGGTGGCCTCACCTTGGATATTGCAGTTTTGGGCACCACAATGTAAGAAAGATATTGAGCTTCAGAGAGTGTCCAAAGGAGGGCAGTGAGGATGGTGAAGAGCCTTGAGTGGAAGTGTGTGAGGAGCGGCTGAGGACACTTGGTGTGATAAGCTGGAGAAGAGGAGATTGACGGGAGATCTCACTGCAATCTTCCACATCCTCATAAGGGAAGCAGAGGGACAGGTACCAATCTCTTTACTCTTGTGACCAGTGACAGGGAATATGAAACTGTGTCAGAGAAGGTTTAGGTTGGATATCGGAAAAAGGTTTTTCACCCAGAGGGTGGTTGGGCACTGAACAGGCTCCCCAGGGAAGTGATCACAGCACCAAGCCTGAGCGAGCTCAAGAATCATTTGGACAATACTCTCAGGCACATGGTGGGATTCTTGGGGCTGTCCTGTTCAGAGTCAGGAGCTGGACTCTGATGATCCTTGTGGTCCCTTGCAGTTCAGGATATTCTATTATTCTAATACAGATAAAAAAGGATGCCAAATTTTGCACTCCCAGTTATAAAAACCTGTTACAAGTTACACTTTGTACTGCCAGCTAGTGAAACTTGTAATTCCAAAAATTCTAGTTCCTTACATCAGTGCTGCACTGATTATGAATATTTTTCAGTGCATGTCCCTCCAGTTTCTATACACCACATTTCCACAGTGAGTGTGGCACAAATGCCATACCATGGAAAGATGTTTGTATTTGTGATCAACATAATTCCTCCTTTGTCACCACATTATGTTGAAATCTTTCATTATGTTGTAGGAGTTTTCACTTATTGTTTATTTTTTCATATTTTCTTCCTACTTTTTTACACATTCAGAAATTAAGTCTGTTCTTTAGTGGAATTCACCCATGCTCATAAGCCTAAAAGTAAACATACTCAAAAATACCGAGGTCTGACACAGTTCCAGAAAGCATGTGAGAACAAATCCAAACTTGAGATAAATCAACAGTTGAGACATATGCAACTGTGTCAGAAATTTAACCCTGTAATTAAATGCCAAATAGGTAATGTTAAAATATTTCAATAATCCTTCCAATTGGACTGCCTAATAAACTGCTTGTTTTGGCAACTGACTGGCTTATCAAGAAAACTCTGAGCAAGTTATTTAGCTATCAGGTTACAATAAGCTGAAAAGGAAATGTAATTCCAGTGACAAGTAGAATACCATACAGCAGTTGAGAGAATTAAAATGTTAGAACATGCACACCACTAATGTACAGCTGATGAGAGACTTCTCAACAGAAAGGAAAGTTGGGGAAAAATGAAGCTAAATGTTTATTGCGATGATCTCATTTAAAGGGAATAACCCCTCAGGGCTCAAGACTCAACAAACCATTAGCAACTCCAGCTCCAGACCAATTACTTCACCCCAGCTCTCACTGTTCCCAACACACTACAGTTGTGTTCCTTTCAGCTGTAAAGCTGTGGCCAACACAGGACATGGCTGCAGTACTGAGCACATTGAAAATACCCAGGTAAAGAGCGTAAAGACAAGAAATATGAAGGGGATGCTAAGTTTTGTTTCTGATCCGCTGCTCTGTCTTACAAGGGACAGATCTGCAGACCTTCAGCATTTTGGTTTTGTAAGGACTATGCAAACCAGAGGCAGCAGAAGACCCTTCAGGTGAGAGGTTTCCATGCACCACGTAGTGCAGGTATGTGTGGGAGTGCTCTTCTGCTTCTGAACACTGTGAATAAACTTGTGAATTGGTCTTGAAGCCCTCCTGGCAGCAGGTGAGGCACAGATACTTACGGCAGAGGGCTTTCTGCAGCCTGCGCAGTTTCATGGCAGTCCTGTACGCCGAGAACCGGACATTGTTCAGGTCAGCTGTAGGGGGCAATATTAAAATAAAAGGTCAGCTTTACACCTTAGTAATAACCAGACTCACAAAGACATGGCTAAATTGAACTAGAAGATAATATTTATTGGTTAAAAGAACAGAGGGGAAAAAAAGTACTGTTAGAAACTCCCTTGAGCTAAAGCCATCAAATCTTGACAATCAGCCATCCAAAATGAAAACACTAAGTCCTAAAGTGTTACTTCCTTTAGTTCAAAGGCAATGAACTTAAGAACACCTGAAAGAACATCAGTGACTGCAGCAGTGCCTGAAAACACTACAGAGCCTTTCACACCAAAGGCGCTATGAAGGAGGTAAGACCCTTAAACTCCTCCTTGTCTGTACAGTGCACCAGCCAGGCTGAGTGCAGGCAGCTTGGAGAGAAAAGCCCTGCCCAGGAAGAAACAGGTGACTCTCAGCTACTGCAAAAAAACCCCCAAAAAACAACCAACCAAATTTTAAAAAAAAATCTCCAATTCAACTTTGCGCTTTCTGCCCAAGCAGGCCCCAGCCATGCCCTGAAATGCAGAGCCTTCCTGGAGAGAAGCCAACTCACCCAGCCAGGTGAGTTCCCAGTTCCCACCTGCAAAATGGCAAGGAGCTGGTGGGCTGGGGCAGCGTCCCAGGGAATGGGACCCTGCGAGGAGCACACTGTCTGGCATGACTTCTGCTAGAGCTGTCCTCGTACGTTTAACAAAATGAGGAGAACGTCAGCGCAAGTCCTCACTGAGCAGTTTAACCATAGCTTGTAAAACCTCCTGAGGCACTGCAGGGACAAAGACACACCAATCCAGGGCAGAGAAGCTGTTTTCCAAGGGGCACTGCCAGTGGCTGCACAAGGAACCCAGGAGTGGCAGGGACACACAGCCAACCCCACTGCTGGAAAACCAGTCAGCTGCTGCCATTCTCCTCGTCCTGCCACCTACCCAGCTAATTCCAAGGCACAGACACTGCTGCGTAGCCTAGGGATCACTCCCAAGAGATTGCTTGGCACCTTGTAATTAAAGGGTTTTCTAGCACAGAAATGGACTGTTCATGCCAGCCAGTTTCAGCACCAGACAATGCTAAGTACATTTAATTCACTGATGAAGCCCATGGAGCCTAAGGAATTAATGATGGGAAGTGTTTAGAAAATGTTAACCACTATGTAAATATAAAAAGAACATTAGGGAAAAAACTGTAGCAGCTCAAAATACAGGTCCATTTAGCTCAGTAAGCTGCCTCTAAACGTGGCAGACTCTTAAGAGAAATAATATGATGAAAAACAGGGAAACAAAACAGTTCCTTGCTGGCATATGAGCTGAGCTGCTATAAAGCTATGTGAAATGTGGCAGCTTGGGTATAACTATCCCAACATCATTTATAATGCTGTATAGGTATAGGTAGCAGAGGGAATATAGTCTCAATTACATTAATTTTAATTAAGCTGTATGAGCAATATGAGGTATTCAGTAGTTTTGTATCCCTTAATAAAAGCCATGGAATGTTTCTGAAACATGTCTTCGAGCAGAAAAGAAAGTTTCAGCTTTATATAAATTCTTTTTCTTTGCACAGCTTCATACACCTTTTTAATGGGGAGCTCTCCTGAATATTGCTCCTGTCAGCTCTTTCTCTCACAATCATCCTAACAGGTCCTTTATGTGGTGTAGAATACAGTGAGCAGTTTAAATAAAATGACTTAATTTGTCTTAAAGAGAGATTAATAAAGCAGACTCTCACAAACACAACGTGACTTCTGTTACATTCTGTACCCTTGTTGTAAATATGCACTTGTATTCTAGAACAGAATATTATGGCTAGCATTTGACTGAAGTGAAGAAGCTTTCCCTAAATTTTCCCAGAGCATTCTGAAAAAAGCTTATCTATTTATTATTTACATTTTCAGAAATGTGAGTAAATAGAGATGCATATTTCAGGCCTCCATCAGGGCAGAAAGTACAATTCACAAAGACATTTAATCCTGAAAGTGCTACAGTTTACGTCTATTTTCCTGTATATGTAATACACACTGAATTTATTATCAACCTTAACGACATAGCTGCCAAGAAGCATCTGCTCTAAATGACAAAGCAGCAATGTCAGGAGCTTGCTTTAGAGCCCTCATGTCAGGTTTTGGGTAAGTAGCAGCAACACTGATCTTCTGGCTCTGCATGCCAAGGCCAAGTGCAACCATTGCACACCTGCACTCCCACCTTCGCTGCTGTTACCAGGATCAGTCCATGCCCAGTCCCTGTCCCTGTGTCATCCGCTCACCTTTGTCTTCCTTATGCCAGGTGCTCTCTTGCCAGGTGCTGACAGTCACTTAAGGTCACTGGATCTTACTGATTTTGCTCTTCCCCTCCTTATGCCTATGGAACTGCTGGTTCTGTCTTTCCTACCCCCAGAACAAATGTGTTGCTCTGTGTAGCAACAAAAGGCGCCCAGGCCCTTCCTAACTGGGTTCAAAACACTTCCCTTGATGGATGTAACCCCATTTAAATGAATCACAGAACACAGGACTGTCAGGGAATGAGACCTGGACACATAGCTGGAGAGTACGGGATAGAATGCCATGCCTAATAGCAAGGGGGGGGACACCAAGCCAGGCAGCACAAGGCACTGCCTGGCCACAAGCCAGCTGCTCCTGAGAAGGGAGGAAGAAGCTCTAACAGCAGCAGCCTTCTAAAGGTCTGTGGAAACACCAGTAGTTCCTCCTTCCCTGTGTTCTTGTTTCGTTTTTTCCCTTCCCGGGTCCTAGGGGAAAAGAATAGATACTTTCTCCACTTGCAAACAGCCCACTAAAAGAGTCAGGACTCAATAAGCCTTGATTCCAAAGCTTTTATCATCTTGGAGCAGGTTGGGGAGGTCAGTGTACCACACAAGTTTTCCTCCTCCAGCTGTTTCCTCCCACTCCTATGAAGTATGCACCACCTCATTATCTGAACTGGATGGTCAGAGGGCTGAAAAACGCCCGGAGTATTGTGAAACTTTTCAAAGTTGTTTAACAATACTCCCTCTCCTCCTTGCTCTGAAGGTAACTTTCAAGCTTTGAACAAAAAAAAAGGTAATTGCTCAAGAGTATAATTTGTTTATCGTCTGACACAATTATGCACTGGAAAAGCTCACCTGACCCTGGGAAGGAACAGTCGGAGGAAAGTATTGTGAGGGAGTATGTGAAGACATATTTACGTGCCACAGCAAAGATTTTCCCATCACTTGGCCATGAATGACCTCTGTTAAAGTGAACATATATTTTTCTATATATAATAACACGATAACACTGAACAAGAACTAGTGCTTTTATTACAAATGCAGCTTTAATTCCTTCAGACAGGAATAACTCAAATCAGAAATATTATGGAAAGATGACCAGACAGTTAAATTCTAACATTTTCTGCATAATTCTGCATGTTGAGAGAAATTTCAAAACATAAGGGTTATGTTCTACTTCTACATTATTCTAGAAACACCTGCAATTACACATAGCAGATCCTTTCGCTAGTGGATAATCAGGTAAAAAAGCCACTTGTCTGAGAACTGGTTAGTGATTCAAACCACCTGCCGGAATGTCCCACTGATTACTGACACAGTATCAACCAATAAGATCTTGTAGCTCTATTTTTTTAAATCCTCCCATCCTAAATTCCAGATTTTACACTGGGATAGGAGTATTCTTTTAAGAGGAAAAGGAGACTCTCATATTCTTGAGTCTTACTGGATAAAATAACGTAGCAAATAACTAAAAGCAATAAAAGATTAAAGAACAGTAGGTTTTTAAACCTAACGTATTTAACAAGAGGTTTAGCATCCAGCATGAGGGGATATTTATTTTTACTTTTAAGGAGTCACATCTATAACCCAGACAACAGGTTTTAAGGTGTTATAACTGAACTGCTTTCCAGGGTAGTTCTTAAACAGACTAACCCCCCTATAGCTGCTGAGAGTGCTGAGTGACTGGGATGTTCCATTTGATAACACACTGTCCTCTACGACAGAGTAATCTCCCTGAACGTTTAAAAGCTCTGGGATGGGCCAGACTGCCTCCCATCAAAGCCTGTTCATATAATCTGTTTCTCTCACAATGTAATCTCAAGGGATCTCAGAAAATCCTTTCTACCTGGAAATTACTTTTTTTTTCTTACAGAGGATTCCTTGTTTATATTATTGCAACTATTATTGTAATTGCTTTTTCAAGTAATGAGAACAAAACATGGACATTTCACTTGATTTTATGGACAGCAAGGTTCTCATTGTCTGGATACCATCTAACTGAAATGAGCAGTCTACATGCTTCAGGTGATAAGAGTAAAATTTAGCAAGTTAATGACTAAATTCTTTCAAAGAAATGAGATGTCTTCAGGTCAAATCCTCGTCTTCGCTTGATAAGATTTACAGAGTTCTGAGTGATTTTTTACTCTCAGTTGCAAGGAAAGAAAATGCAAACCTCGAGTGATATACCTTAAAACCTGGAAGTCTTGCTCAACCATAGCTTGTGACATGCTCACAGACTTCATAAATACAGTGGATAACCTATTTTGGGAATTACATGTCACTGTTGTCTCTGACAATGGAGGTTAAACACTGTTTACTGGACAGTCCTGAATAGACCATAATTCCACTACCAGACTGTAAACTTTCACATTTCATCAGACATTAACAGCACTCTTGACTGTTCAAGAAGCTTCATCTCACATTGTTTCAATACAGCTAAAATTCCCTGACAGGCTTATCTGATAAGAACACTGGGTTTCATCCTGCTGCCCAAAACCTGCACCTAAATCTTTTAATGATGCCCTACACTGACATATATTGCCTCTTTAGGAATTGTAATTTTAAAATGCAAATGAGACAAGTGCACAAAGGAAAGAAATTAATCAAGTAACGCTGCTTAATATCAGTTGAGTCTCGGCCATTGACTTTTATTATAACAATAATTAATGCTATAATCTACACTACTTTGACAATAAATAACAGTAAACTGTTATTATACATACAGCTTAACCACTCTCCATGAAACAACACAGTATGTTGTACCAGACCTGTCCCACTGAGTGAAAAAGCCATTAGTGCCTCTGCAAATTAGCAAGTGGGAGGTACCCAGGACACCACAACACTTCTGACTGCAGCTAGACCCAGTGGATGAAGACCATGTGCCACCATTCCTGTAACCAGACCAACGGATGTGGAATTTCTTTTCTTCAGCCAGCAAATCCAAGAGTGTTTCATTTTCAAGGGATGCAATATTAACTTTACCACTTAAGTTCCACCTCTCTGCCATATATTTATTGTCTATTAGGTGGATGCTGCATAGGATGCAATCACGCAGTCAGAAAGACGACCTACTCCAGGTCTGATTACTACCCAAGGCTGACAAAACCCAACCAATCCTGTTTTCTGAAATGAGCTTGAAAAGGACATCAGTGAACAAACAACCTTTAAAGAAAGGCCATATGTATCACCTCACCGGATTTCAGTAGAAATCAAATTATTGATGTGTGCAATAGGCACGGGGCTCACTAGCACAAACACAGAAAACAATTTGTGGAATTTGAATAAAACCTCATAATACAGTCATGGTTCAGAAGTTGCTCATAAAAACTGTAATGACAGCAGGGAGCAGTTAAGCCTCTTCAGGCAACATTTCAGAAGGACATACAAAATACACACACCAAAAAGGATGATGTTTATCCACCTTGGTCACTGGGAGTTAGAAGCTCACATTGCTGTACAAGAGTAGCCAGCCACAAAACCAACACAGCGGCTGCTGCCAGAAGCCCAGAGCAGGCTCAGAGGTACCTCCCAGCGTTCTCCCACCTTGCGTTAAGCAGCTCTGACATTTCTTTCATGTAATCTACGCAATCCACAGAGAACTGCCCCCCCCATCCCTCCACATTAAATGGAGAGCTGTCACCAGTGCACCTTGCCCTGCAAGGGTGAGGGTGGTTTTCACCCTCTTGTCTAGCCTTGGTAGATTAGGATTGATAAACAGATGCACATGGCAACATCCCTGACACTGCAATTACTGTCCATGGTGACACTAATGCACCTTGAGGAGACTCGCGCTGACACAACATGGGGAGGCCGGAGGAGTGGGACACCAGCAGTATGGCACAACACACCAAGTCCTCCTGGGCCATCGCAGCAAAGGTTAGAGTCATTTTCAGCTTGAAGGCAAAATACTACTATTCTGAGATAAACTGCCTGACATTAAATATCGACTCTCAGAAGATAATCTGAAAAAAATTAAGCAACTCCAGAACACTTTGATTCCTGCTCTTCCCATCTCTTCCCTCACCCAAAGGTCTTTGCTCTCCAAGACAGTGAAATAACACAAATTATCTTTTCAGTGATGCCCTGGAGTCATCATAAAGATGAGGAAATCTGTACGGGGGCTGTAAAAGAACGGTGTAAAAATGGCAGATCTGCTGCAGAGGAACTGCTTTTGGAAAGAAAAGCAGCTGGAGCAGTTCTCAGCTCTTGGAAGACTTTCAGAGGGAAGTTAGGAGAAAATGGGAGTGGTTCGTAATGGCGCAAATACAAACTGGGGAATGTCTGTCAGCCTCTGAACCTCTGAGGCCCACCAATTATTATTACCTTTCCTATTTCAGCATTTATTTTTTCTCTCTGTTCTTAATTCAATATGATTCCTTCTTATTTGATGTATACCACTACATGTTGCCCCTTTGACTAGACATTAAACAACAATTAAGTCATTCAATATAGACAGTTTTTTATGTAACTTTAAGTAGCCATAACTTTAAATGAAGAGTGAAAATTGTCCACCTTGAGTAAGGAGTAGATGCTTCATTAAAACTGATAAAATGCTACGTTGTTTTAAATAATAAAGAGCAGTCAAGAATAAGCATTTTACTATCTTAGAAGGAAAACCTTCTGTTAAAAAGAACAGCCAGTTGGAAATTTTTGATACACGTATTAAATTTCAAATGAAGTATTTCACAGTTATTACGAGTATCTTTTTAACCACCCATGTTTCAGCAAATGAGCTCAAAGAGAATTTGAGAATACTTCCTTCATGGGCAAATTATTTTACAATTTCTTCCTTTGGGTTCTTCCTGCTGTCTCTGGTGCAGTTCTGTTGGAGACAGGATACAGGACTTCCTCAGCCAACAATCAGATCAGTGTACACCGTACATTCCTACCTTCTTTTATTAGAACCAAACAATGTTCTCAAGTAATTTAGCTGCATTTTTATAAATACTCAAATCTCTAATGACAGAAAGATTAGCCAATAAGTCTGACACCTGAAATTCATCTATTTTAGCAAAATATAATGCAGCAATCTGTAGGTGTGTGAACTGGGTATGTGAAGATTAAAACTAATATTTCTCTTCTTTGTTAGAGAAGTGTCTCTTGCATCTCAAAGACATAAGGCAGATAAGAAACGTTACCTCGTGCCAGGATGCACCTTTATCATTCATCAAAAAAAACCCTTAAGCTTTTAGTAATTTGTAAGAATTTAAATTAAACATAAGCATCCCCTAGCAAATTATAAAATACTAGCATGTATAGAGAGCGACATCACATAGCACAATTACTCCCTACAGGCTAAGTGTAGGAGTCGGAAAATGGAAATGAAAACTCTTGACAGCATTGATGTACTTGGTCTTAGTTTTTTGCATTTACCTGGATTGTAGAATCCATGTTTTCTACCAGATTTTTAAAATGCATACATATCAAGCTCTTTACTAGCTTGTTCGTATGAATGAGAAGCAAAATTCGGATCCTAATGTGCGGTAAAATAATAGGATCTCATGAGTATGCAATACAAAATCAACCTTAATAACATCTCAGATAATATATTAGTGAACAGTCTGAAAAGACTTCAAACATCCCATTATTACCGTTTTGACCTGAGGCGAGGCAAAACAAAGCACTGAAAATACAACAAGGGTTCTGTTCAAGGACTAAACGGGTTATACTTGTATTATGCAGTTTGTGTGAGAGTTAGGCAATGATGATTATACCCAGTTCAAAAATAGAATAAAATAAATGGGTAGGTTATTCAATAGCACTTTCATCAAAGCTTTACCCGTGTGGCACTGCACAAAGAATCACCTTGTCTAATCTGTTTAGTACACATATATGAACACCAAAATTTACTCATAAAAATACACATTATTCATCCTTTGCTAAAATCAGTGTCACTTCTGTATTAACGAGTGTTCAGTCTCAACTCCAAAAGAAATAAAACCAGGCAGATAGAGGACTGGGTTTTTTTGGCATTTCTTGCTCCTGAAAAGGAAAATAGGAGGAGAAAAAGAAAGCTCACAAGTAAGTAAAAAAAAGAAACAAAATCTGCCTGAACATGTTCCTTTTTTATGCAGTAAGAAATAAGGCTATCTTAAACTCCTGACATTTGGGTGGTACTCACACCAACAAAACTCAGTTAGAGTAAATGCAAACTGACTTCAGCAGTCACACATCTTCTGAACTGCTGACCTGTATCCATCAGGACACTTTTCTCCCTTATTACCTTTTCACTTCTCGATATTCAAGAGTACTCTAGCTGAATCAGGGAACTAACACAGGAAAAGCAGTTGCAACAGGACTTTAGGTCTGACCAACAGCAGTATCAGAAATGTCACACAATCTCTGATCAAAGGCAGCCGCTCAGTCAGAGTGCAGTTGAATTAAGAGCCAACTGTTTGAAGACCTACCTGTATTAAAGGGATGTCTGCATGTGCACTTACTGTTTGTCCTGAAACTTTTAAACGACTGACTTTAGGAGCAGAAATATAAAGGAGACAAACAGGGCAATACATTATAATTAAATGGCAAATCAATACTTTGCTTTTGCATTTAGTTAGCCTGACCTTATACATCGTATATTCCTTTTTGGCATACAGAGCTATATTCTGGTTAATTTTTAAACAACCTGCTTGCCACACTGCTAATACTATAAGGAAAAAACGTTCACACTGTCTCATTTCATTTATCATATCAGTTTTCCGAAGTATTTTTAGCATGCCTTTAACTGCAGAGCACCACAGAGATACCTGAATTAGCTTGAAATAGATTACACTGACATAATTAGACTGTTTTCAGCAGCTAAACTAGAGTTTAGCAGGTGATAATTTAAACTATTTTTCACCATGGTAAATAAGCCCGCACTGAATGCTAGATTTGACTGTCCCAGTGCTCACAGTGGCTCATTTAAAGCTGGTTTATGCACATGTGCTGTACAGACGTAACCTCCTTTATGAATGCAGCAGATTTATTGATACTTCTTTCAGTGAAGTAGCTTAATTTTTATTATATCCTCTATTATTTATTAACAGAACCATTAAAAGCAAAGAGTTAGCTATTAAATGGTCTGCCAAGCAGCCTACACTAGAACATAGATTAACCTATTTTATCTTATAGATGTGCTTCTGTTAATCAAATGCAAAGCTGCTAAAAAATGGAAAAAAAAGCCTCCACCAGAGAGGCACATCTGAAGTCATAATAAGCATGCAATTTGGGTATTCAAAATGACATCATGACAGCTGCTATGCCTTCTAAGTATTGAAAGTGCTTTAAAAATACAGCAGTGGTAACACATTTTGGCAAATTGCTTCAATTGGCTTCCCACCATCCAAAAGTCAACATTAACAGCAGCTTGGTTTGATTTTTTCATCTGCTTTTTGTAAAGTAGATTAGACATGAAAAGATTCAGGATTTTTTTTTTTTAAATTTCTGTCCCAGTCTTTCAGTAAGAGTTTGCAACAATACATCCAAATTACTTTGTAAAACCAGCGCACATTCCAAACGTGCTAATTGAAATACCATTTTTTTTCTACTGCATGTTTGAAATGTGTTACTAGGCCTTACATATTCCCCTTGCAGAGAATTTTAACCTTGATAAAAGCACTGCCTTTCTCTGTCAGTTAATTTCAGTTTATTTCCACTGGAATCTTTGCCTTAACCATTTGTCCAGCTCACAAAAAATCCCACCGAACATCTGGCAGTGATGTCTTACCTAATGACTGGTAAAGTTCAGTCATCTTGGGATGATCCCAGCAGGTCGTTTGTGTCTCATGGCTACAATACAAAACAGGAAAGTTAGTCAGGCAAAATTTCTTCCTCCATCACACAGCAAGAGATGCAGGTCACACACCAGAGCACAGTGCCAGACCACTACCCCCATCCTGGGCTGCTCCAGGGTGGGATCTCAGCACTGGCAGGCATGTCTTTCAACATGAGGCACTAACTCAGAGGCCTTTATTTAGGCAAGGGTTCATGAAACAAAATCAAAAGTAGTGCTATTACTAAAAAGACAGCAAGGACTCAGATATGTCAATGCTTTGAGGAATTTGAGGAATTGTTTTGTACAGATTATTCTCTGCTTGCTCCAAACTAGAGGACAGGCATTTGAAAGGCCTTCATTGTTGAAGCATTTATGGATCCTCTGACCAGATACTGAGATCCATGGTATTTTTGATCTGCTTTCCCCTACATGCCCTCTCAGTGGTTTCACATGTGGAAGGTAAGAGTCACCCAATGCAGCAGAACTCCAATCCTTCCTTCCCGTCCAGACACCTGCACTAAAATCCCTGTGCAACAACCAACTGATCCCGCCACCACCTTCCATCACTTCTCAGGCCAACGCCCTGCACTCTGTATTGACAGTCTCTTTGAGCAAAAACTCTTGGCTGCTTCTCTTGTTGCCTGGGACTCCCAGGCCCTTTGCCTGGCCCTGGAGGTCCCTGTGCAGTGTCAGGCAGGAGAGCTGTTGGGAAGCCAGGGAAAAGCTAAGGTGGGTTATGAAATGCTGCAGTATGACTAGAACGTAAATTGGACAGTCTCTGCATTGAGGGTAGCAGCCTCCAGCTTTGCAACACAATATGTTGCCGAAAGACAGGCAGCGTGAGAAAGCCAACAGAACAAAGTGTTAGCGGGTGTAGTAGCAACTCATGTCTCCTAAGGTTATACTATTTATGAATTTGTTTTTTAATGGCAGCATAGCTAACGTGATTATGTTTCTATTAACATAGAAGACTTGAAAGAAAATTCTCATTATCTATCCTGTAGCCAATAAAGTCCTGTTCATACAGAATTCAGCCACATTAAAAGATAACCACGAGTGTCCATATAAAAGAACTGGAACGTCTATGTAGCATACAGCTGCTAGCAAACACATTGGTCATTTCTGTACTTAAAATGAGACACTGGGGTTTCAACATGCACGCATCATTTGAGAGAAAATGGGCAGGAGAGTAGGACCTGACCCAAAGTGCTGTGGAGCTCCTGGAGCACACACCTTCCAGCTCCAAGAGAATAAACCACCACCCAGCAGCACCTGTACACCCAACTGTTTCCTGAGACACTGACAAGGTTGGTTTAGAGAACAAATGGCCCTTGAGTTCTCATTCTGATGTTTCCAAGTGCACATTTATCCTTTACAGGCTAAGAAGAGGTAAAACTTCCAATGAATCATTTCAACACCACCCCTACTTACAGAAAAAAGAAAATCGTGACATGTTTTCTTAGTGTGATTTAATTTTGGCCTTAAAAGACAGGCTATTTATTTGATCCACACGAATACTTTACTGCCCCAGTAACCTCTGTATGTCCAGCAGCTTACTACATATATTTCCAGATTTTCCTCTGTAACTGCAAGGAAGAATGAAAAGGATCACAAGCACTAAGAAGGAAATAACGCCACCATACCACTGCCCTAGTTGAGCGCAGGCTTTTTAACAAGCCTCGTCTCATCAACCTCAGCATTCTCACCCCTTCCTAATTCCTGCAGTGGCTGAAGGCAGTGAAAGAGGGAGGAGGTCACCAGAACAGCAAAAGCAGTCTTGTTCTTTCCTCTGTTAAAAGAGGAGTCTTGCACAGGGAGGTGGCTGCAAATTGCATTCAGAAATCTCAGCCTGCTCTGGGTTTGCTTTTTTATTCCCAGAAACTGGGTAGCTTCAAGCGAAAATCTGCGGATCTGAGCCACCCACATCTGAACTCCTGCGTTTCCCACCCTGCTTGGTACGGGCAGGTTTTGCAGAGAGAATGCAACACCAGAACTTTTTACCATACGCAGGTATAGAGTGTGTTTTTGAAGAAAAACTGAAGTAGTTTTGTTCACACATTTGAGTTCTTAAAAACTCAGCTACCTGAAGCCTCTGCCAATACAACAGCAGTCCAAAGGAAAAGAGGAAGGAAGCAAACTCATGGCAGAAGAAATTTGTAGCCAGGGATGTCACGACTCAGGTGAAGGAGCTGCACACCCAAACATTCATACTCACAGATCTGGGGTCACAGTTTGCTTTCACCCAGTGTCAGTCCCGTATCAGTAATTCCTGAGGCATAAGCTTGATCCCCCTGGCTTGCTTTCCTATGGCCAGGTAGCCCCAGAAGTGGTGGATGTCTGAATAGCAACTGTGCCATGGTTTCTATGCCAAAGTGTGTAGTAAAAATGAGAAAAAGAACTTACATAAACAGTTACACAAAACCTCTGAAGATAATCTGCCTGACTTTCCATATGACATTAGTCTGGCAGACCCGAATTGTTCTATGGGTAAACTAGATCACTTCAGACTCCATAGCTGTTACCCTGGCAGCATTCAAAGAAACTGATTCCCCATGAAAATATTTTAAAGCCACCAGATATCTGGCAAAGGTGAATATAGAAAGGATTATAGAATCCTATGCCTGTGTGGGATAGAAGAACAAAAGGATCATCTTAGTGTGAAAAACTATTATGGTTAATCACTAATCAACATGACACAGATGACTAATTTATTAAATTTTTATTTTCATTTTTTATAGTAAAGCCTAACCACATATCAGTGAATTCAGTGTGTATGGTTTAAGCTTACAGCATTCACTATTCCTGAACACGCATAACCACTTTCCTAAGACCTTTTAATTAAAATTTCCATTGCCAAAGAAACACTGGACTCCAACTGTTTTCAGATATTTTTAATATCAGTAACCCCAGACCTCTACTCATGGTGTAAGATTAATCATCTTGGAGACAAGCATTTGCTAAGGAATGATTCAATTTGCTTCATTTGCAAGTGACAAAGAGTGAATTTGCAGGGCAGGTATATCTCTCTTTTTGCTTTATTTTTAAACTTATTTGCAACTTAGAGGCTATATTCCTTTTCTTAAGACTATAGAAGTGAGTAGAGACCCTAACCCTTGCCCCACCACCTTCCCATCAGTGGCCACCTGTGGGGCAGAGTGTCCCACAGGGGTGGTGTGGACACCCTTGGCAGGAATCACTCAGGCTCCCATCTGGTACCAGACCCAGGGATGGGCTGGCCAGCTGTCAGCACACCTCTGTGCTCTGGAAAAAAAAAAAAAAGAAAAAAAAAGCAAGGGCTTTGAAGTGAACTGAACCTTGGTCGCTGTGATTTCTGTAGAGGTTGAGTGCCCGTGCCGAGCCAGGGCAGACTTTGCTGGTACTTTACATGCAGAACACAGGAAGGCTGCAGATATTTTGCTCCAGCAAAAAGGCGTTCGCCTCTCAACGTTTTCAGCTCGGAAAATTATCAACTATTCTGCACACAAGGGCAGCTCCAGGAAAGGTTAGATTCCATCAAGGCTATTCTTCATAAGCCTCTTTGCCATTTTCAAAGGCCATTTAATTGTGAGCTTTGGGGTTGGACCAGTGGGGGAGGATTTGTGTGTATGCCCTTATTGTGAACACCGTCTGAAGTGAAATGCCAGCTCAGCAGTTTCAGGCAGCCTCAACCACACTTGGGAATGCTGTAGCATCCTTAATAGATCTGCAGCAAAGTGTTTGCCAGAGTTTCAAACTCTGGTGAACAAGGCCCTTTACAGCCTGCAAGTCAGGAAGACAAGAGAAGTGTAGTGCAAGTCCTCTTGACTAGGAGCAGCTGAAGCAGGGTGAGAGTATGTGCAGAAATAAGTACTCAGAATGCTTTTCCTACAAACCACCAACACAAAAAGGTATCAATTCACACAGTCAGTAGTTCTGCAATATTGCACATGCTCAGAGGATACATTTTTCAATTTGGCTCTACATGTAGGTCAAATAAATTTATCACTAGCTTTTAAATCATGGGCATTCTGCAACAAATAAAAATATAAGTGCACTCACTTGGCTTATTTTCCTCTTTCTCACCTGACTTGAACTGCAAAAGTGGAAAGGAAATAAAAACCAGGCCTCAAAAGGAAGTGAGCAGAAGTGGCTAATGGTGACACATAGGCATGGCTGCGACTGGCAAGCTAAATACACTGAAAATTCAGTGGGATGAAAGCAGAGTCTTCACTTGAGACATCCTTTGGGAACCGCAGGACTACTTCATTAAAGGATGATTATATTATATTAGCAAGGATAATTTTAATGTGGGGAATTCTGTCACACTATGCCTGTGTGAACTCCTCAGCTCCTGCCAACAGCAGAGAGATTTGTCTCTCATCGCTTTCAGCAGAGCCAGTAACACACAGGATTGGAAACCTGAAATCAGGAGATGATATCCAAACTGACACGCTAGGTGAATTACAGTTCCCTTGTTATAACTTGATCAGATTGGACAAAATACAGTTATTTTATCTTCATTCCTTTTATATTACTTCTGAGCAACATCAGCAGCGAGAGGAGTGGAAAGCACTGCTCCCCCACACCCAAATTCCTGAACAAATCCCCCCCAACATTCCTGCACCAGCCACACTGTAACATTCGCAAATATTTTAGCTGATTTTGATTGCGCTCCTTCTTCCTCACCCTTTTTTTTTAAAACACAAACCCTATATCTAGGATTAGGTCTTGTGTATTCACTGCTCAGCTCCAGAACAGAATTTCAGGTTGCAACTGCAGAGTGCTTTTTAAACTCTTACAGCCCTCTCCACTGGTGATACCAGAGCCAGTTCTGGTGCACTTCTCCCCACACCCTTCATTAGAAACTGCGACATAAACTAGATGTGCAAATGCACAGACGTGCACAGAATAAGAAATTCTGTGGTGTAGCAATAAATAAATAGTTACATATGCTCACAAAAAAGCACCAAAATCATAGTGGTATTTTTTAAAGCACTGAACTGATCCATTTTCAAACAACACAATTTATAATACCTCTCACCTTCTGGCTTTAGGAATAAAAATGTTACTCCAACCACCTTATGACTGTTGTCAAAAAGCCAAAATAAACATGATAGCTGTTTGGATTTTACTAAACTAACATAAATGCAACTGAAAGAGTTTGAATGAACAGACACTACCTCTCATTTAAAACAGAAATGTTTTCAACAGCAGATGACAGTGGTTGCAAGGAAGATTTAATATTTTTCTTTTTACAGAGTTCTATTAATTCCTTTAATAAAACAAGTTACTGCTATGGAAAGTATTAGCAATGTAAAAAGGTGGCACTCCTTTGTGCTTTACAAAGGACTACTGTTTTCATCTGTAAATCTAGAGACTACTGATCTGTGCAGAGATTATTTCTGTTTAAGCCAAGGATCAGCGTCTCTTCAGCAGGAATTTGACTTTAGCCTGTTTTATTGGCTTTTGCAAGATATATCAGACTGCTGAAAGCAGGCACCGATACATATTAAAGTTTCTTGCCGATACTGGAAATGAATAGTAGGAGAAGGGCAAATATCACCTGTCAAGCACTGAATAGTAACTCTTTTTTCCCTCCCCATGATGTTAAACATTTATTTTGCCCGCTCTGTCAGGGGCAAAGATTCCAGCTCAGTGGCTTGGGCTGGGTGAGCCTTGCCCCCCCCGGCTTGTCACTCTCGGCTGATCTATTTGCTTTCCAAAGCCTATCCTCTCTGCTCCTGCCAAAGCAATTTCACTGCAGGGTCTTGTCAAATCCAGGCTCAGACGAGCGACGGCCCTGAACGATTCCTTAGTGCTAAAAAGGTCAAGGACCCCAGATATAACAGGTTTCTTGCTTCCTCAGCTCTGTACACACACGCCTGCAAAAGCCGCCTCTCTCCCCAACTTCAGTCCCGGGCGCAGGCTGGGGACACCGGTGGTGTCCCGGGCTGCAAGATGCTTTACAGCAGCTATTAAAAGGCAATATAAGGTGCCATACAGCAACAAAAATTACAGCGCTTGCAGGGCAATAACCCGGAGGGAATCCCCTCCCAGCCTCTTCTGCCTATTAACTTGAAACACGACTTCTAAGCATGAAATTACAGGGAAAGGGGGAAAAAAATTAAAAAACCAAGCCACACACCCCCAAGCGCGTTTGTTCCCAGGAATTCCGCTGAGGTTCACGCCCGACCCGAGCTGCCCCACATGCCGCGCAGGTAACGCCGTGCAGCACCGCCCTGGCCCCAAAATGCGCTATCCCCAAAAATCCTGCGGGGCAGCGACAGGAGCCCCGGGCACCCCACACCTCCGGCACAGCCGCCGGTCCATGGAGCGGCTTTCCGCCGCAGGAGCCCGCACCGGCACAGGTACGGGCACAGGGCAGGCACAGGTACAGGTACAGGCACCGGCATGGCCACAGGAATAGGTACAGCCACGGGTACAGGTAAGGGCACAGGTCAAGACACAGGTACAGATACAGCCACGGGCACAGGCACAGGTACAGATACAGCCACGGGCACAGGCACAGGTACAGCCACGGGCACAGGTACAGGCACAGCCAGGGGTACAGGTACAGGCACAGCCAGGGGTACAGGTACAGGCACAGCCACGGGCACAGGTACAGGCACAGCCAGGGGCACAGCCCCGCCCGTGTGCCGGTCTCACCGCCATCTCCCACGTGTGCCCACGGAGCGGGCTGGGGAGCGGGCAGAGGCGCCGGACCCAACGCGCCCTTCAAGTTCCCCGAAGAAACCCGGCGGCAAGTTGCGATTCCCAGCGCCGAATGCTCTTCGCTGCCCGCCGAGGGGCTCGCCCGCTGCAGGGCCGGCCGGGCACGGCGCGGACACCGCCAGGACCGCGGGCTGCACCGGCGGAGCCGCCCCCGCCGCACCTGCCGCCCCGCATCCCCCGGCATCCCCCCCATCTCCCTTATCTATCCCCTTATCCCCGCATCCCCCTTACCCCTGGAGCTGCTCCCTCATGGCGGCGGCTGCTCGGCGGCGGCGCGGAGGCAGAAACAGCGCGTCCGCCCGACCCCGCCGCTCAGCGCCACTGCGGCCGCCCTGCCCGCTGCGAGGGAGGGAGAGAGGGAGGGATGGAAGGAGGGAGGGATGGAGGGGCAGAGCGAGGGAGGGGCAGAGCAAAGGAGGGGCCGGCGCTGCCCCGCCCCGGCCCGGCCCGGCCCTCCCGCGGCTCCCCCATCACCCCGGGCTGCTCGGGGCACTTCGGTTCCCCGCTGTGCCGGGGGCCGGGGCCTCCTCTGCCGGCTGCAGGAAACCCTCGGGCCTTCCCGGGGCGCCTTGTTTGTCTCTTCTTTTTGGCTGCGTGTGCTCTGCCCTGCCCCGGGCCCGCCGCAGGGGTGGGTGTGCTGAGAGCCGGCAACCCGGGTCACTTCATCGGGCTTGGGGAGAAAACTTCGCTAAAACAATCACCGAAGCTGTAACGCGTTTGAAATGGGCATTAACCTGCTTTCTTTTTCTCTTTTTTTTTTTTTTTTTCCTTTGCAGCTGTTAATTTCGGCGCTTAAAATGCCGAGAGGCTCCTTTGAGAGTGGAATCAGGTAATTCCATTTCCAAGGGCTTGCCTTGGCCCGCAGGGGAAGGTGAGCGCCTCCCCCGGAGCACAAGGGGTAGTTCTGCTCACCCCCCGTTACTGTGCCGGCGTTTCCTTACAGTAATTCCCGGGAAACAGCACACAAAGGAAAGCCAGCAGTCTCCTTTTAGTGTCACAAGCACTTCGGATCAGCGGGGCCAGTCTCCACTCATGCATATGGTACATCTGTGTCTCTTATTCATTAAAATAAGGCTGCGTAAAGAACCGAGTCCTTCAAATAACCAAGTAGTTTTCCAAGCCCTTACAGATCGTGTTTTCTTGGTAAAGCCACCCCCGGGAAAAAAAGAAAAAAAAAAGTGCTTTTCAAACCAGAATCAAAGAATGGTTTTGGTTGGAAGGGTCCTTAAAGGTCATCTCATTCCACCCCTGCCATGGGCAAAGACACCTTCCAGTAGACCAGGTTGCTCAGAGCCCCATCCAGATTGGAACCTTCCAGGGACGAGGCATCTACAACTCCTCTCACCACTCTCACAGTGAAGAATTGCTTCCTAACACATAATCTAAATCTACCCTCTACCTTTCAAATGTACAAAAACACCTCCCTGCTTTTACGCTGGGAACGCGCAGGCCTTGTATCACGGAAGATTCATCCCAACCATAATTTCTGTACCATAGGAGTATCCCATGGATTGCTTTCCCATTACACAGATGTGGATAGGCACTGAACTTGGAGGGTTTTAGGTTAAGTACCAGGATATTTAGGGCTACCCTTAAGGCTCCCTTAAGCTCGGCTGTCTGAATTTAAGGAAAGTTCAACAAGCAGTTCAAGGAGAGCTCAAGGGTTTTTTTCTAGAAGCATTAAAAGTGTGAGATGCTCAAGGTTCAACCCCTCAGGCCCTCAAATGCAAATATAAAAATTAATGGAATTAAATACTAAATTCTCATAGTTGCCAGATGATTTAGTTTGCTTTAAAATGTCTAACTCAAAGTTTTCAGTTTCCTTGGATCTACAACACTACCCCAACATGGAAAGAAAATAGAGGATTAATTTTTGTGTAAGCAGAAGTCAGTACATTAAAACTCGTTACACTGTGAATTTTTGCATTAATTCAGTGGATCTGGTATTATCTCTATCATGTATCTATCTTAGTTTTGAGGTGAATGAACTGGCTGAAGACCATCCATTACATCAGCAATCTCACATTTTTCCATCTTTAGCAGTTTTAAGAAGTGTGAAATCTTTCTCTAAGTTTTTAAAACAGGATTGTTTGCATCTTACTTGGGAGGAACCTCAAGGTTCACTACATGGAGAGAGCAGCTGCCCATGTCATACAAAGGGACAGGGGCAGCCAGAGGCCCCCCATTTCACAGCTAAAGTGGTTTGTTTTCCTTCAGAACTATCTAGCACTGATAGCCCTGATACACATTCCTTCAATTTTTACTCTTTCTGGAGTTTCCTAGTCTGCCTCAACAGAAGCTTGATGCTGCTATTATCACGCTGGTCTTCTTTCCCATACAATAGTGCCAAGTAATAAGAATTTAAAAACCAGTCTGAATTTCTCATACTTTGCATAATCTTCTTTCTCCTTGAGTTACAAATAAAGCATTGTATTCAATTAGACTCACAGCAGGTGAAAACCCCAATTAGTGAATCCATTTTCTTGGCTTTTTTCCCCTACCTTACACCCACACACCACTTTTTTTTTTTTTTTAACGATAAAGGGGAACTCTGAGTCATTCCTCGATTGAAAAGCAAATTAACCCTTTGATCTCCCAAATCAAACTATTAGTCACTCAAGAACATCCAGGGGAAAACAAGAATGTTGAAGGATTAAGGGATTAAGGCCTATTGACTTTATAAATTGATTTTTATTAAAAAAAATCTATTAAATATAGTTCTGATTGCTGTCTCCAAATTCACAAAAGCTTTTAGCTTTTTTGATTGACTTGAAAATTATATTTTTTCTGTATAATGTACACAAGTACACTCTTGCTCCAAATCACTTTTAAACTACTCATAATTTATTACAAAAATATATTTTGCTTGCAGACTAAATGGTCACTGTCTTTGGCATTTGTAACTGAAGCCAATCCTTATGCCATACTTAATTTTAAGCCATTTATTTGATAAAAGATAGTCATCTTCCTGTAGAAAATAAAACAGGATTACAGAGTAAGCAGAATTTTAATTGCTGGTGGTGCTTTTCTTATGCAAGGGCTATTCAGTCAGCTTGTGCACCTACACAGAGACTTTAATCAAAAGAAGAATAGTGTTTATTTCTCTTACACTGTTTGTTTGTTCTGGCCTGTATCTAATCAACATATCTATGTCTTCAACATTTAATAACACCAGGTGTTTAAAAGGATATCATGGCTGCCTAAAAAATGAGGGATAATAATTCGAAATGGTCTTATTACCCAAAAATTCTTTCAGTACAAAAATAAAATAGAAAGATGAATTGGATTTGCAGGCAGTCCGACTGCATTGCTTGCTGCCTAAATGGTCACTAGAATCTCTGTATTTAACCCAGTCTTTTGATTTTAATATGTTTTTTCTCAGAATGTTGTCCTTTTTCTGTGGGGAAAGAGACAAAGACATATGCACGTTAGAAATAATAATGTGGACATAAAATAATTGATCCCTAAACATTAATGTTTGAGTATAAATCCAAGTTTTATGTAGAAGATTGGCATCATTATTCCATGCTGCAGACAGATAGGGAAACCAAACACAGAAATCGGTAGGGACTTTCCTAAAAGTAGGGCAGACATTAAGGGTACAAGTTTGCTTGTAAGTTTACCATTTTATGAGTTAGAAAACTAAAGAGACATTTCTTTAATTTTACTGTCATTGCAAGTGGAGATACAACACTTTCCTATTAACTAAGTCTTGCTTCCAGAGCTCTGTGAAGCGTGCAGCCCTCCTTGTAAGCGTGGCTGTACCATTTCTCAGTTATCTGGGCAGCAGAGTAGCTTGCCTTGCATATAAGATGATGTTGTGGTGCCCTGTGCCAGGCTGGCTAATCTGTTACATTGTTTACATCTATTTTCTCTTTCTTCATATAAATAAATACTAAAAATCACTTGAGATGGCACAATGACACTTTCCTGGGTCATGTGTCTTAAATATGCTCCAAGGGCTGACACCTCCAGGATGTTTTGGGTATTTGTTGATAGCTCTCTCAGAAGAGCCAAGAAGGGAATACTGGCTTGGATGCTGCTGGTTTGTTTTGGGTTTATTGTTTGTTTGGTTGGTTTTTAGTTTTTTTTTTTTTTCCTGTTTGCATGTTACCACTGGAAACACATTAAAATAAAGTAAATGCAATGAAGAAAATAGTTTTGAAATTTTCCATTAATTTTCCCCAACACTGTACTGTAAATTAAAGACCTAGTGACACATTTGCAGCTCAGTATAATCAGTTATGTACACCATGGGATGCTGGGGAAGGAGCATTCCGCTCCCTGTCCACAGGGAAACCCACCCTGTATCCCACTGGAAGCGTGATGAGCTGGTGATTCTTTTTACACAGGGCTCATTCTCTGCAGGTAGCTGGCAAGTGAAACTCACAAGAATTTGCCTGACATGTTTCACTGAGATGTTCTTGGAACAGACAGAGAAGGAAGAGGATTTTTTTTTTAATAAAACTAATTCTGCAGTAAATATTACAGAGCTTAGAGCAATGTAATGCCCAGTATGGAAACTATTCATACGCAGCTTGTGTGACAGGATTACATGTGTTCCTGCTGAATGCGCAGTGGCAAAAACTCTGCATTCCTTTGGGCTGTACTTGCATTTACTACAGTAAAGGCACTTGATTAAAAGTGAAATCTTAGTCACCCTACAAGATGGGTATCAGGGAGCCTCAGGAGCAGCCTGTGTGCACCTTATGTTGCACTGCAGTGCCTGCTGTTGCTAAAAGGTGAATGAGAGGGTGCCTGTCATTTTGAATATATTAGACATATGTATGAATTTCATCCTGCTGAAATCTTGGAAAGGCTAATTTGGAGAGGCACCACTATGAACTCTTCAGGTAAGTACCTGTAAATATCAAAAGCTCTTTTCCCGCTTCCATAAGAAACCACAACAAATAAAGAAAATTCAGAAAGGAGTAACCTTTACTCTTCTGGGATGGAGATGAACTGGAGTGTGAATAGTCCCAGGAAGGGGAGATCAAGAAGCAACATGTTGACCTAATGCTAGAAAACTAAAAGTAGTAAAACCCCCTCTGCCAGCTTTTGGAAAGCTAATAGGGAAAAAACCCCATATATATATATGTAAGACTCAATATCTACCAGACGACAACTTAGGTCAAGCATAACTGCTTTCTGATCCTTACAATACACAAATAAGAAAAACAATAATTATACCATAGTAAATTCTTGGTTTGAGGATTCCGTATGGGCAAAATGAATGGTTATAATTTCCGGGAGTAAAAATGCAGACTAATAAGGATAAATTAAACAAAGCAGCAAAGGCAAACTCCATTTCTTTCTTTTCTTTGCATGCCCAGTTGGAAATAAATTATTGTTTTGCCTCCTGGGGGGATTAAAATAAGCAGGATTTCATAAACTCTCTCAGTCACTGACTCTCTTTTCACCTCAAAATCTTTCTTTCCATGCATAAAATTATGTGTTGCAAACACAAAAGCTGGCTTCCCAAATCATTAACTTCTCTACTGTTTCCTATCAATGTATAAATCTCAATAGCAAGAAACTCTGCATCTACTTCGCTAAGGCCCAGAAAACTCCAACAAGGAGCTCCCTCTTTCAAAGGCTTCCACACACATTAAAGGAGAAGCATGTCTTTTTTTTTTTTTACCAATTTACTTTTTGGTTGCATTCCATACATGTATTTTTGGCATTACTAAATCTATTTTTGGTGAATAATATAATACAAACAGAATTTTTTTTCTTTCATTGAGAATGTTTTTTCAAAATATCTCTATGCAAATATTATATAGAAGAGAAAATACGCAAAAAAAGTGGCTGGGAACATGCTAGAAGATTATGTACTGGGATATTCCAATGATAAGGCTGCACTTAGATAATAAAAGAAGAGAATAATGAAATCTATTGGATTTTATGACAGCTCTATGCAGGCAGATGTCCAGTCAGACCCCTAGCTAGGCAGACTTCGAATCTTTGAATTAATGTGTTCATTTTCTGCTGTCTGTATTCTGCCTGCATTTTAGCAATGGGTGCTTGGTTGTGTTCTCACAGAAACTTGTAGTTTTTGTTGCTTTAAAATACATGTTGAACCTGTCACAACTACCACATTGTTTCCTCAATGATTATAATATACTATACATTACAATATAACATATAATTCAAAATAAGAGGCCCTGCCTATTTTTATGCACATACTATGTTTTTTTATCATCTTCCCAAAGATGTCGAGGACACTGACCTTAGCAAATATCCGTTTGAGGTCTATTCCTGACCTTTCCCCTAGACTGGGACATACAGAGCCTTGCTGTGAGAAAGGGATGGTTCTCCCTGGTAAATCAAACACATTGATATAGTTTCCCAACTGGAGAGTCTTTACCTTCCCCCTGGTCTTCCTGCATGTCAAGATCGCTTTGCTCTCTCTTCCTAAATGTCTTAGGTGTGGATCCAAAAAGCAGAGCACTACACTTGGGAAAAGAACCAGCCTAGAGAGGTTAATGGCAGGAGGAAGCAGCTACACCTAACTGGCCTCACCAGTAATTCCGTCCAGGCTAACTCCTTCATCTGATCCAGCTGGCATTTCTCATCATTTATTTGCATAGAAATGCAGCTGCAGGTTTAGGGTTGTGCAGCTACTCCCAATCTTAGGTCAGCAAGAAAAAAAATTCTGGAAAGGGAAAGTTTCTCATCTGCCATTTCTGAAATCAAAACTTTTTATTTCATTTCTAAACAGTATCATACAAAAAAAAAGTACTTAACTTTGGCTAGAAAATGAGACAATTGTTCCTACAGCCCTGGCAGTGCCCTTTAATGGCAAGTGGCAATAGTCTGATCTTGTTCATGTCAAAGAGTGAAAATTAGTGTTTATAAGAGTCATTTAAAACAAATAGACGCATACAGACGCTACATTAACTAGTGCTTCCAGAGACACATGAACCAGTATCAGCTACCATGGAGCCATGTCCTAGGGCACAGATATTATTTTATCCTAATTGAATCCTAAATGTATCCTAAATGTATACTGGCACTTAAATACTTCAGTAAAGAGGGATACAAAGGAATTTTGAGGTAAGATAAAAATTATTTCTTAGCTAAGTGGATTTCATTCATGAAAAGGATTTCATTCAAGTCTCCTGTGGCAAGTTCAAGCATTTACACTTTGGCACATGATCTACATAATTCCAGACAGCTTCTGCACCTTCCATTTACTTAACCATAATACTGTTCTTCCTACAAAGTAGTCCTTGCAGCTTTTATATTTAGGTATCCTTGTGTAGCTCCTTCTGTCTCGGGCACAGTAGCTGGCAGTTAATTCAGGGAAGAATCCTGTGGTGCTAGCTGATGGAGAAAAGGTGTTGCTAAACTACATTGCACAGTTTAAACTTCATGGCTTATCTAAGTCTAATAATAGGAATCCATTTAGTAGAACTCAATGTTTAGTTTCTCTATTTTGTATATTAGAATTGAGCCAAACGTCTCAACAAGGCTTCAAGTAGCTTGCAATTCTGTTGGCATACCCTCATTCGGATCCCTGAGCTCAATTATTAAACAGAAAATGGAATCTTAGTGAAAGAATAAACTTGCAAAATTAAGATTCCCTTTCTAGCAACACAAATGCACTGTGAAAAATTTGCAATGAAAATCAGTCTGCCCAAGTCAAAGAGCCATGACATTTATGATCAAAGGTACACAGATGACTTTTAGGGCCTGCCATAGTCCATTAAATCAAGAACAATGGTGTTTAGCTCAAAATCAGCCAAAATATTTTTTTTTTCTATACTGAGCATTTTCCCACATTGAACTAAACAAACATTTTACACATTTATATTTGGAACTATTTGTTTATTCTTTCAGAAATTGCTTTCAAAGGTGTAATCTAAATCCTGAACAATTCACACAGTCCTAAAATATTAAGGTTTAAACATTGGTTGTGGTCCATATTAACATTCTCAGACTCATCCTGCTACACTGAACACATTATCAGAAATGTCAGCCTAAAATTCTACCCCATCAAAATCTCCAGCTTTTTCTAAAATAGTCCAGACTTAAGGAGAAAATTCTTATTGCTAGGACTGAGTGAAATTACACATTTTTATCATCTCCCTCACTGCATGACAGAGAATGCCGGATTATTTGAAAGGTTCAAAATAACTAATTCCATATTATAAATCCTAAGAAGCATCACACAGTTCTTTTCACTTTCCTTTTAGGGGAAAAAGAAGGTATTAAATTCAACCAAGATTTCTCTATATCTACACAATAAACTACAAATGCAGAGCATACACAGCATTCTAATCATTTGTTTATTTAACAGTATCTAGAACTTTGCATTTTATACTGGCATAAATTTAATAGACAACATATTATGTACTGTGTGGAAGATATTTTCTGACTGCCATTAAAATTAGTAAAACGGATTATCTAAACTCACACTTTCTTTCTCAGAAAACATTACAAGTGTTTGAGCATTAATCCTTAATCCCAAGATAAAACCAGTCTGTTGTATTAAAAAAAAATAATAAAGTCTTGTTTTAAATTATCATTCTTCTCTTCAGGTAAATAATTTTCCTCCAATTACTATCAACAGGTTTAGTTTGTGGTTGCCAACTTTAGAACCAAATGTCGTTTTGCAAATAATTGTCACCACTTTAGTTAACGTCTTTATACTAATATGCATCAGGCAAGAGAAAATAATAAAGAAAACCTTCACCCTTATCTTTTAAATAAAAACCAGGTTGAAAAATGTGAAATTGTTCAGAATACTTTTGTATTTTAGCAATAAAACTTATTTTTGCTCATGGACATTATAGACTTATCAGTATTCGGAAATTAATCTCTTGTTACTTTTCCACAGTTTTGTTGCTCCAGTTGCTCTTCGTTCTCGTTCTTAAATTCTAGTATTATTATTTCTCAAATAATTATCTTTCCACCCATGTCCCTCAATTTATTCTGGTTTTAGGGTGACTAACAGAGCAAATAATTCATTAAGGATAAAAATAATTTTGCAAATATTTACAGGAGCTGACAGACTGAGAATTCTGCCAAATAGAACCCAAGCAGAGAGTGGAGGATTAGACCCCATTTAATCCACTATTTTTTTCAAAACAGTGTATTTAATACTGAACTATTATAAATAACCTTTGAAGGGTTTTATTTTTAGCAGTTTTCCATCTTGAGCATTCATTTGGCTTTACTCTAAGAATTGCAATTTTGGAAACAAAGCAAAGAAACTTATTTTTGTTTGTGAATATGGTATAATCTTTAAAAGTTTTCCATTCCCTAAACAGATAAATATATTTTTTTCCCTTTATGGCATATTATTATAATTTCCCTGATAGTTTTCATTGTAAACATGAGACATCACTGAACTTTAAAATTTTAAAAATTCAACATTTTAAAAGGGATTTCATGCAATGAAAATGATCATTTGCTGGTTACAGTATAGTATGTTGGATAAGGGATGAAAAAGGTGACTGCTTTTACTTATTATTTCCATGTCAGCATTGTACATGAAACTTGCTCGCAATTTGGAGAAAACGAGGCCAATGTGATTATATCTGTGCTGCCATTTAATGAAATGATTTAGTCTATGAAATAGCCAAGGGAGAGCAACTCTTCAAATGTGACAACAATTGAGTTATTTGAACCTTCTAGTGACGTGTTGCAGTTCCACTGCTACATGTGCCTTCCCTGAGAATATCAGGTGTTTCTTGGCCCAAATTTCAGAGACTGACCCTTGTTCTTATTGCTGAGAGGTGAATGGCTCCACAGCACACTGGTCATGGTACTCCCTTACTTTCCACTCAGTGCTCTTGCGGACTCAAGGCATGATTTCATTTGCATATATATGTGTTGATTTTAAAAATATGTATTTTTTAAAAAAATTTGAATTATCTGACCTAATGTGGGAGTTGATGTGGCTGAAATGCAACAACAATGGTATCTTTTTGAAACTAGTTGGGCCTGTCCCTGCAGAATATAAATCCATCACATTAAATGGCTAAAACTGCACTGGGGGGCCAGAAGGTTTCTAGATCAGCTCAAATGCCTGTAATTTAAATGCCATGCAGGATAGTCACAAATTCTTTGCTGCTCTAGATCCTCAAGCTTTTGTGATGAGCTTACCAAGGAAATCAGTTGGCAATCAAAGTAATTATTTTTGAGCAGTGAATTTTCTGTCCAGAAAGCAACTGATTTGACAAGACCACATCACTACCAAGGAAGAGTGGCCCTAAAGTCTGCTGAATGCTCTATATGTAATTTCCAAAGTTTGCAGCCATCAAATTGTCTAAGAAAAAACAACTATTAATTCCATTTAAAAAGTTTGTAAGCTGGTACAATTTTTGAAAGAACTAATGAACTGAAGAAGCACTTCCAATGCATACCAGCATTTCTTTTTCAGAGTTTCATTAAATACAAAGCAATGGTTTAGCAATTTCTATAAGAAACTGGTAAAAGGCAGGACATGGAAGAATATTAATCTGCTCCCTTGGACTCCTCTGTATGCGCATACACTTCTGCATCTTGCCGAGTTTATAAGCTGCAAAAGCACAGTGTGTAGTGACGATGCTCTAACCCTTTTTGTGCATTGCATACTACATACGGAACTGAATTTCACTTCCAAACAAAATTTTGGCTGCATTCCTAAGTGAGTACATGTTGTTCTTGCATTGACAGACCATTCCATTCTCTCACTTAAAACAATTTGATGGCTTTTTATTTTTTTTCACTTGTTCCTAGATGGGCACAATTTATATAAATCAGTCTCAGCCACCAACTCCAACATCAAAAAAACACAGTTCTTATTTTCTTAACTTAGGTCATTGTGCTGCTGAAATTATATTTTCTCTACTTTGTTTTGTTGTATAATTTGCAATTATAAGGATAATTTAAAATACCCTTTAGAACACAATGTAATTGTCTCTTGTATCGTTTCCCTTTTCCTAACTCAACATTTAAAAAAATTCTAAGTTTGACATTACACAGTTTGGTGAGAAATTTAGCACTGGATTTCAGTGAATAAAAGGAATCCCTAACCATAAGCAATGCAGCACTATTCTATGATTCTATATTCTTATATAATGTGTAAATAATTAAAATAATTAAAAGGCTTAATACTGCCTTTTTAATAGAGATGGCTTGCTCAGGTCCTCCCTGCCTTGAAACAATCAGGCTGACCACAAGTAAGTATGGGCAATTTGAATAGAAGTATGAGTACTGAAAGGCTAAGAATACTACACCACCAACCTTAAATTGTAATATATATGTAAGAGCAGAATTGAAAATGCTATTTTAAAGAAACTTTTCAAGTTTATTTCATTGGTAAAAATAAATAATTTGGTCTTTACTGGAGCATAAAGGCATAATGCTGCTTTACAATGAGGAGCACGTGTGGAAAACAAGGGAACCTTTAGGCCTAACTGCGTTTTCTGTCAGCCAGTATCTTAACCCAAAAGGATAATCTGGTAAGGATAAGCCTCTCACATGGTGTAGAGTTAAAAGAAAAAAAAAATAGAATGATTACACTGATTGCAGGCATAGGAATAGGACAAAGGTTGATAGGAAAGTGGTGAGTATACAGTATAGTAACTTCCAGCTGCTGTATCATCTGTCTGCTTGTAGGTATGCTGAAATAAATAAATGATCAAAAAAATTCTTATAAAAAATTATCAACAAAGTCAGGATGAGTTTTTGTAAATAAGAACTTGCAACACAAGTGATATGAAAGCAGCAAGAGGATTAAAATGCAGAATCTTATTTATTATACATCAGGTAGATCAAAGCTTCTCAGTGAGAACAAGGCAGTGATTGGGGGCTGCCACCTGTTTGGTCTCACTTGCAATGGAAATCTGTGAGGTGAAGCTGTGTTAAAGGTTGTCAGTACATATTACACTTATGAATGGTTTGCATTGAAAAAAACCCCAACAAATGATTCCTCTTTTGCTGAAGAGATTTACTCATTATTCACCAGCACATATGTTACTTGGTTAATACAAACAAGGTATTCTATATAATTCAGGAAGATTTCTGCCAACAAACCAGCACACAAAAAAATTGCAGGCAAATGCTCTTATTTGCAGCACATCCCTTCAAGGTAGTGGTAAAAAGACACTAGTATAAAATTAGGATATATTTGAGCTGTGGTTATGGAGAGTGCTGAGCCTTGCAGCAGGCTGAGCTGAGAGAAGAAAGATTGTCGCAAGCAAATTGTCCAGGAAAACTAAAGCCTAGACAATGAGGCAGGAGGCAGTTTTCTAGATTTTTGGGGCGTTGGTTGTCTCTTTTTCCTGACCTCTCCACAAAGAACAGAGCAGCTGTGATTTAGGAGAAGTGTGTGTGTAGAAATTTCTAACAGCAATTGGGAGGATCTAATAAAGAGCGAATTGAGGAAAGCCGAAAATCTGCAAGATGCAGCAAGTCAAGGCAAGGCAGTGACAACCTTTGCCAGTGTCCTTGAAATTTGCTGCAGAACTGGCTAAACAGATGAGCAGAACTTCAGTCTGGAGATGTCAGAGCACCATGGGGCTCTCAGGACTTTAAATGACTGTTTGTAGGAGATAAACTTAATGCATAACGGCAAGAAAAGGGAAGAGTGAGTGAGAGTCAGAAAGATCACTTTAAAGTCAGTGGAAACTTAATTTGAATTTATAAAACTGGGGGAAAAAAATTGCTAAGTACTTTAAAAACCATGTGTACCAAAAGAAGAATTGTTTGAAACGTCTCTGGATGTTACAAATACATGGCACTGACCACAACCAATGTCAGGACTGACACAGGAGAAAGGAGTCCCATCAGCTGACTCAACCCAAACCAGAAAGGGCTATTGCAAGACCACACGATGTGGGCACAGGCAAGTTTGATAAAGGATTCACACTGACAGAGTCTTTTCCACTCCTCATTTCTAGCACAGTGAACAAATGCCCCAGAGCAAAGCAGTGCTGAAGGTTTTGTGCTTGATTTTCTCAAGAGAAAGCTGTACAGATAGAGATTTGTGTTTTGCCAGTGGCAAATGTTTATTCCACAATATTTTGGGCACTGATGTGAAAAAGATGATATATGAGAGGAAATGCCGAGAGCCAGATTCTGATCCCTTTTACAGTCCTAATAGTAAGAAGTAACTTTGCTGAAATCCGTGAACATATCTCTCAATCCATGTAAGCTGCTTTAAATGTAGAACTTAAATTTGATTGCCAAACTTCTGGCACTAAGTCTGACTGGAGCCTAAATTGCTCCCACCATAACCTGGGAGTCCTCTGTAGGTTCTGCTCATTTCAAGATTGTTAGACTAGGATGAAATATTTCTTCCTCCCTCAAACTTGAAACAGGAGAAGAAATAATAACATATGAAATCAAGCTTTAACATGTGATGACCATAATACTAAGGTTTTAATTGCTTTTGTGCAGTAACACAATTGAAATAGTGAAAGCAGATGAAGGAGGAATGTACAGGAGAAAATATTTGACAAATAAGAAGATATAGAACACTATCTGCTCTTTTAAATTGTTTGCTACTCTTACCATGGTATTAAAAGCATAAGCATTTCCATTAACAGGCAGTAATTAAAAAAACCCAAATACAATGAGTGCACCTATGGCCAGGAAGATAATCTAATGATAGTTTATATCCAATTAGCACACTTCAGATTCTGAAGTTCAAACCAGTATTTGGAAACAGTGGTGAGCCCATCATTAAGAGATCTTTGGGAGCCAGGAGCCAGTTTTTTAACCTCTGATTTTCAGGTGATACTTAAAGTAATCTGAAGTACAGAGATAAAATATGCTTTTGAGCAACTGAGTCCTAGTGGCTAAAAAGTTCTCACTGGCAGAAATCTGGAAGAAATCTCTTTCTAAACACTGAAGTAAAATTTCAAGATGCCTCTATTCCCAATTACTTGCACTAAAACTTTATAGATGAGAAATAAAAAAGTGGTTTTAGTTTAGTAGTTCCAACTCTTGGTTTTTATTTTTTATTCCTGTAATCATTGACATTTCCAGCTACAAAACACAGTCTGTTACACTCAGGAAAACAGCTGCAAGGCACTTATTTCCACTCTCTAGGGCTTCTATAGGTTGAAGCTGGGTATGATTTTAAAGAAGAATAATATATTAAACAGAAAGTTGAGAATATTTGAACTGCTTACTTCTGCTTCCAGACTTTACTCTTTAGAAGGAAATCCGCAACTGGCATGGCAGATCTGAAATCCATGCTCACAGAGGTGCATCTCCTGTATTTCTACACTGAATGCAGAAGCATCTTTAGTGAAGAACAGCTTCAGTAGCTTTTTCAAGGACATGCCTAAGTAGAAAGTATACATACATGTATTCGGGGAAACACAGCATTTACCCATTTTGGCTAAAGAAGAAATTGGCAATTTCCTCTCATTTGCCACACTGCTGCTCAAGGGTCTGTCTATGACTGAATGGAGTTGGAATGGAAAATAGTAATCTGTCACCGATCCTTTCTCTCTGCCTGTTATTATTACAACAAACCAGGCTGTAAACCCTTGCAATTTAGGTAAATCTTTCTAATGATGTTATAGTTCAATTATTGTAAAGAGCTAGTGATATAAAAAAGATCCCCAAAGCAGATTTTAAAAAAGGTAAGTTACTTAACTTATGATTATAAGATTTAACATTGCAAGAAACTAGTATTGAACTTAGATTTACAAAGAAGCTTGCTTAGACAATGCTAGGCACAAAACCCTTTAGTTAAATGAAGACTGCATTCTGGATTCAGTGAAAATTATTCAGTTTTTACGATGCTTCACTTCTCCACTGAATTTTCCTGTGAAGATCAAATGATAGAATTCTGAAAAATATTACAGTTCAGTAAGTATCTTCACTGCAGTAGAGCATGGAAGTCTAAAAAAGAAAATGAACTGCTTTAGCATGCTGAATCTCCCAGAAAGCATCTGACACGCCACTAAAAAAGAGAAAAAAGTGGAGTGAATCAGCATAGGGGGAAAATGAACTTGAGGTAGCAAAAAGGTGCTTCTTTAAAAGAAAGAAAATAAGTAAGTGGTTGAATACATAAACATGTATGTAGATGTTTTAGAACCTCAAAGATACTGCGATCCCCTTCTGTGTTAAAACCATCCAAGAGCCAAACACCAAATGTCAACCCAGCATGGACAGTTTTAATTAACTTGAGAGCAATTTTCCTCAGGTATATGAGTATTCACCATTTTTAAGGGTTTTCCAATTCTGCAGTTCTCACTAGCTGGAAAATTAATCAGGTACTAGCAAGGCAATCGTTGTATGAAAATGTGCCCCCTTTATTAAAATACAGGAATATCTTGCATGAAGTGGATAATACCCCCAGCTTTTACAAGGCACTAAAGTATGTTTGCTCATTAAAGAATCTTCTCTGCAAAATTATGCAAACTGAGGTACTTGAAGATGAAAAGGAAAGAAGGAACCTTCCTGTGCCAAACTAAAACCCAGAGACATAATGCTAGAGAACATTCAGTTACTTCTGATCTGTGCTCATTACTGAAGAGCCAGGATACTGCGAAGTAGAACAGCAGTCCTACTGACCTCACCCTGCCCATCATCTACTTCCCTGAACGTGTTCCCTCTTGCTTTTCTTTCCTTAACCCCTCTCTGCCTGCACACAAAATACTTGTTTCTAGAGGACAACTATTGTGTCTCCTGTATGGATGCTGTGCTTTCCCTTGAAAAAGACCTGTGTGAATAGGGTGCCTCAGGGCATTTAGGAGATGCAGTCCTAAACTGTTTCTCGAGGTGCAAAATATTGCTGCAATGTGCTTCCAGACAATTAAATCATCTTTAAACTTTGAGAAAAAAAAAAGGTAGCCAGCACCACCTCCTCCAATAAAGGATATTGGAGTACACTCATAATCTACCTTGGCTTCCCTCGTGGATGGGGAGAATCCATTTTTTCTCCCTCTAATTCTAAACTGTGCAAGAGGAGATGATGCTTGAATATTGTTCCACTAGAGATGATATATGCACTTACATTTCAATTCCTGAGAGGGGCTAAAAAGTTATATATAAATAGCATCATTTAACCACCAAACCCAGCACTGAGCACACTCCACTTAATGGAGGGACTGACCGTGTTTCTCCATGCACACATCTTTTACAGATTCTCAGCAGAATCCATTACTTGGTACAGATTCTTGAGGAGAAGTGACAGACCTTATATGAAACTGTACTGTTGAGCAGCAGGCTGGCAATGAATAAATGTTGTTCAGGGGGTTAGACATGCACAGCTGTAGAGATTGTGAAATTCAACCTCTGCTCTGGAAAATAAATACCTCAAAAAAATTGGGCAATTCTAGAACAGCAACATCCAAATGAATATAGTAATTTTACCTGAAATATAGGAGTTTGAGCCTTTTCTATTTATGAATGACAAGTGAAGAAAATCTTTTTTTGGAAACAAAAGCACAACAAAACATTTGCTGTTGCCCTGAATACTAATGATGGAAGACTGTTGCTATGGTGATGCTAATTTTAACGCTCTTGCCTGTGGACTTCATATGAACTGCCCGTTTTAACTTTTGCAAATGTCATTTACAAAATGAAAACCCATTAATGACTGGCGAGGGCACAATGTTCCACTTTAATTAGAATAATAAGGAATGCTGATGCACAAAGTACAGGTTTGTGAATTGCTACAAAGCCCACACTGTCAAAATTAATTACCACTGATGGGGACTTTGTTCTAATTTTTTTTTTTTTTTCCAGAAGAAGCTTTAGAATAATACAACCGTAGCTTGACTTGAAGTTGAAAGCAGGCTCTCTTTTAGTACCACGGTGGAATAAAGAAGTTTCTGACAGTATAGGAAAAGGTACAACAGAGGTTAGAACTGTGACTGAGCCATGCTAAAGGAGCGCCGCTTCCAGTAACAGGGAAAGGCAAGTGCCAAAGCTGCCAGTAAAAATAAAATATTTTTCAGAGAAATACCTGCTCAGAAAAGCAGTTAGGATTTGGAAAATAGAGTCTGTGTTTTCGAAGAATTTAAAGAAACAAGTTGAGGGCAGTAAATTCAGTGGGTGCTGGGATATGGCTCTGGTTTAAGTTGGAGGGGTGTTGCTGTGACTTCTTAATTGCCAAGTGCTGAGTCAAGTAGATGATGTTTAAAAAAAGCCTGCATAGATAGTAGTGGTAATCTCTTTCATAATGCACCAAGTCCTTGCAAATCATGAGCATACATCTCTCACGAGAAGGGAAAAAATTGCAACTACCATTTCTAATTTTGGGGAAATGTCTGAGCATATAAAGTAGGTGCTGTGTTGCTAATGGCATTTCAGTAGTACTGACTGCAGTGAGGAAAGAATACTGCAATGAAAAGCATCACAGGCAGCTGCTGAGAGTACATGATACAGACTAATTGTTATTATTAAATATCTCCATTGTAGCACCACTTAGAGAATCTAATTTGGAGTTGCGATCCATTGTGTTGCATGGTGCATTAACAGAAAGGAAACTTGCCTTCTCTTGTGAAGAGCTGAGCTGGTGAAGAACTTGATTTATCTTTATGCTACGTCACTGGTTCAATGTGAGATTGCTGGAAATGTGACTGGCGTGAGGATGAATAGCAGCTAAACCATTTTTCTAAATTCACATTCATGACAGACTGTGGTTTAATGAGTAGTCAAACTTTCTTCCAGCAGCACAAGCATGAATTCCACTCTCAGTCTATTGGTATGCTTTAGTGCTGTCTTAGAACAGCCTGGCCAATTTTGCCCTTGAATTGTTGGCTACTTGCATACAGCTCTGCACTTAAGATGGCTGAATTTTCATGGTATTGTACAGAACTGTGCAAAAAATTTAGATTTGATTGAGAATGGTTGTGTTTACCGAGTCTGCTTTGAAGTGTTTTTCTGCCAGTGTTTCTTTAACTCAGAAGTTGTTTCCCTCTTGCTGTTTGCTCTGTGCAGAAGTAACTAGTTGACAGCATTTTTATTAAAGAACCTTCTTCGGTGAGCACCCATTCTTCATATAGGGGTGTTTAGAGAAGGACTTTATGCTGAAAAGGCAATTGACTTTTTCATTTTTGCAGAGAACATGAGTATGCCCATGTTCTACTGCTGAATGCAGCTGTACCTGGTGTGGTGGACAGCAATGAGACGTGTTGCTCTTGAGAGTCAGTGGGCTCAGGATTAACTCACATTCCTGCAGTACCTTGCCCTATGGTATATTATTTCAGAAGAAAAAGGGACAAGAGAATGTCTATTCCATTCAGGAGGAAAAACTTTAGCAGTGAGTTGCAATTTGGAGGGAGCCAGAAGCAAACAGTAATTAACAAATATGGGGCTGATATATGTTACCAAACTGACGCTTGTAAACTAAATTAGGTAGCCTCCCAGTATACAAAGGTTTAGAATTTATGGAATTAATCTGAAATAGCAAAAATAATCTGAGAGAACTGTCTCACAGAAAATTCATAGTAAACATTATTACCAAGAAAATTAGCTTTTCACGGTATAGCCTCCAGGCTCCCCAGGTAAGAAAGTGATATTTCTGACAATGTCAGCCCCTGCCAACACTGATGGACAAAGAATTTGAGGAGATTGAAGTTAATGGAGCCTGCTGGCATGGGGTCTTCTGCTAGATCTAGATCACCTCAGTCTTCTTCAAGACAGGTCAGACACCTGGGTAAGAAAGGAGTATTTTTATTGTTCCTTAAAGTCCTCTGTTAATCCATGTGAATGGGTAGAATGAAAAAGTATCTGCCCTTTGTGCAGAGGTACAGTAAGACTGATACAGTGGTAAGAAACTAAGCAATAATCTTGCTCCAAACTGTAACCTGGAATTAGGTGATGGAGGGAGCAATAGGGCCTCAAACAATTTCTTTGTCTCACATATTTCATAATTCGTGCAACAAAATACTCTGACCTGTTACAATTCATTTTATGACTATTGTTAATACAGTGAGCATAGCATCTTTTAATGAGCCAATAATGGCCGAGGCTGAATTACTGCTAATCACAGTGACTTAGTACCAAGTAAAAATCTTACAGAAGAAGATGACTATTTCAAGCAGGAATCAGAAAGGAAAAATATACGTTTGGTGTAGGAAAAGGAGATAAATTATCTTAATAGCAAGGAACACTAAATGTGTAAGTAGGCATAAAGTGCATGTAGTATAACTAACAGGCAGCAAAACATTGTGTAAAATAATAGAAATAACAACAGAGAAATATTGAGGTTTGAGAGAAAACATCTATTTTGGTCTTTCTGAGCTTGGGACTTAATAACCATCTAATGGGAAGTGCTATAAACAGGAAAGAAAACTATAATTAACAAGTTTAGAAGTCATCAGCATAACCAAATTAAATGAAACTCTGAGAGTTCCTGGGGTTGCTACTGGGGTATGCCCATGGACTGAAGACTAAAAGCAGTGCTAAGAGAAACTAGAAAAAAGAGCATTTCCAGAGGACCAGCTCTGCAAAGGGAGCATTAGAAAGCAAGGGGGAGATGCAGAATAAGCAAGCAGTAAATTATTACAAGGCAAAGCCTGACAACAAGCCAAGAGAATACAAAAAAAGGACAGCAGCGAGATGGTTTGTTGAAAGTGATGGAATGACCTAGAAGAATGTGAACACTGAAAAGATTCTTGGAATTGGACGGCAGGAAATTGTTAGTGACCTTATTAAGAGCTGTTTTAGTGAGAAAATGGAACAGAAGATAGAAATGAAACAACTGAGCAGGAAAAAAAAAAACCCCATGGACTGAAAACAGACACGAATTCCAAGAAAAAGAAGGGCAATGTTCTGGATATTGAACAGTGTCAGAGGAGAGATTTGTTTTGTTTTTAAAAGGGCAGTCTTGAAGCAAGAGTCCTTTGTAAGGAAAGAAGTAGCAGATAAACTTCAAAGAAAATACATCACTAGAATCTAAGGTCATTTTGCTATGCTCCTAAAGTGTAAGTGGCTGAAGGAGTTAAGCAAATAGACTTGTTCTCCAACATCCAGTTACTTGATATCCAAGTGCCATTCTTCAAGTTACTTGTTTTGAAATATACTCTCTGTAACTTGCTATGACCTCAATAAAACTTGTTTCAAACAAACATTTTCTCCTTCAAACAAAGAGTGCTTTTAAATTCTGTTTCCCTCACTGTGACAAGCCCTTTGCTTAGAGTTCTTACTGCTGCACAGTAGTACAGGAGTAGCTTGACGAATATGCTTTCCTTTGGCATGGACAGACCATGGGGTCTGTCATTGGTTGAGCAGTCCTTCTCTTTTTTTTGGTCTAATTTCTAAATAGTGTTCACAAAACCCCCACCCAAACCCAAACACATTGAAAGTGAAGATAATTTGGGGGGTACATGGTATAAGTTTAGTTTAGGGATCCTTCAAGAAAATTACATAATCTGAATCCAACCAAACACATAGCAGTCTAATGTGCTTTTCAGTCATCTCTCAAAATACAGAATATGGCTGTCACTTGGAGCCAGCTTTTCCTTTGTGCTTCACAAAGGCAATTATGAAATATACAGTAATTTTTGAAATACAAATGCATGCCCTCTATACCCATTGTGAGATCTATGTTTAAAGAAACCCCTAAACTGTATATTGCATGGTGGAATACCTCTGAATGATTATTCAGCTACAGAGTTAAGTTTTACGTTTCAAACTGTGTAATTTCACAATGATTTTTCAGTGAACTTGAATTAGCATTGTCTTACAAAAGACACATTGAATATCAACTCTGTCCTGTAAGCAAACTTTCAATATTCAATGACTAAATTTTCATAGTCACGAACCAGCAGAACACAAGAAAAAAGTAACTGAACATCACTGCTGTAGCTAAAACCTGATTAATATACACAAAAATATTTCACATTAGAACTCATTTACAAACCAAACCTGCTCAGTAAAACTGGTAACTGCAGTATGACTGGAGCTGGTGATAAGATGGAAGTAGAGGATGATTTCAAGCACAGAACTAAATGCAAATTCATGCAACATTGTAATCAAGATGTAAGAAAAACTATCGTAAATGTAGGCTTGTTTACTTCAAAATTTCTCTTAGTTGTTTAATCATATTTATCAAATTCAGTACATGGTTTATAGGTTCCAGGGATTCTCAACAAATATGGTTAAAAAAACCCCTCACTGTTGGGAATTTTGCTTTAAATACTTTAGTAATTGTTCCTTAACTGTTTAGGCAAAGGTAGTCCCAGAAGTAACAGAATATATATATATGCATACAATATATTTTTTAACACTAAGATTCCAATCTAAACCTTCAAGTGAACTTTTTGAAGGAAAATTCACCTATAAATTGACTTAATATTGTTATTTTCTCTATGTTTATATCTAGAACTAAATTATACACCAGATTACTTAGGGACATAGTCTTCTTCATGGCTGTATCCTCTGTACTGCAGCTGCTGTTGTTGCATCTGATCACATTTGCAATGGCTTTAACTTTTTTCTGTGTTTTCTAAAAGGTACGTAGGTGATGTCAGCTACCAGTCTTGCCAGTGATGAAGTTCTAAAGCTAAATATAATTAAGCAGAGTAAAACTGAAGATGAAAGGGTATATAAAGAATCACTGATCTGGGAGGACATATGCAGCTGCTTATTTTCTAAAGAAGGTGCAGCTTTCCTGTGTTTCAGCAGGCAGCAGAACATGTTAGTTTTTTGTCACATTCTTTACAATGTTATGAGGTATATCAGTTTGCTTACAGAACTACCAGGATGGCAAATGGTGGACTGGAAAACACTGCTTGGAAACAAAACTTATTTTAGTATTTCAGTGGGTTTATTCAATTGAAATTCAATTACTTTTTATTCCTCTTCATCATGTTTCTTTATGCCATATTTTCAGGTCATAACCACGAAATTACTGGATTAAACCCAATAAATTTGTACAATCATATACCCTTTAAGTCCCATCTACTTGAGATGTTTATGGGATATTTCCTGCTGCAAATGTGTCTCCTAATTATAATCAAAGTATGACACTCATGTCATATCCAGAAATGCTCTGGGGTACGATTAAAATCTTACTGTGGTGTTTTATGTTGGTGATATAATTGAGATGTTTGTATTAAGTCATCTATTCCATGTCAAACTGAGTAATTTTCTAGCTAGCCCTTCACATCTCAATTCCATGCCTGTAACATTTCTCTCTAACATTTTTTCTTAGTATGCTTCATGCAAGGTATCATAACCTTCAAGCATTGTGTTTTACAACATTTTCTCCAATAATACAGCTTTTAAGCAAAAAAATGGAGTTGTTTGTTTAAAATGAAGCACAGAAAACTGTTGCCCCTCTACTCCTGTATTAGCTCTTCAGTAGTGATAGAAAAAGCATCTTGAAAAAGAAAACCAGGAGACAAATACATGATGAAATTCAAAAAGCAATCTGGGTTATTTACTAGCCAGATATCTAAAGCAATACTTTTCTACTTAACTGTTAAAATAATAGAAACTTTTCTAGCAGACATCTAGATAAATATAAAATATGTGAATGAGACTCTATTATCATGATTTTAAATATTTGGACTTATTTAAAAACCTTTACCTACTGCATGAAAATGTAAATGTTAATCCTCCCGCATCAATAGACCACTAAATTTCGTTAACATAATAGTGCTTACATTCAAATTATAAAGTGTGAAGTACAGAAGTGAAGAATAAAATTCATATCAACAACTTTGCACATATTCACAGCAACCTTCATTCTCAGTAATTTACTGCTGTATTAAGCAAGTTTGTGCGCTGCCCAAGCCCCCAACTTAACACCTACATATAGCATTTATGCTAACAAATTTTGGTCCTGCTGACAAAGTGGAGGGAGGCCCCAGACACAGGGAGTGGGTAGGTGTTGAGTAGCACAATTTGACCTCTGCTCACTAGTCCTCCCTGTAGGCTGTAGACACCGCTCCGTGACCCTGCGAGGCTGGTTATATAAAGGGTGCTGCTTGATAACGACTGTTGTGTTGTACCACAATCTCATTTTCTGAGCTCAATTGCCGTGGAAAAAACATGAATGCTTGTCTCATCAAAGCTACTTGTAAGAAAAGTAATTCATTCAGAGATGTGATGCATTTTTTTATGGTTTGTTTTTCTGAAATTATCTAGCCAGGGATTTCCTAACATAAAAGTTTATCTGATGAATACTTGACACTAATATAAGTAGCATGCAAGAGGCTGCCAAACCTATAGATCATATTTGAAATTGTAATTTATCTCATAAAATTCAACTTTTAAAACATAAAATGATAACTAAGCAAAATGAATATAGATTTGATAATTCTTAACCTATTCACTGGAATCTTTACTTAAATCTAAATGCAATCTTACTAACATTTTGACAGTTCTCAATTAATTCATTTTATGTGTCCCTTAGAATCTCTAGCTCCTAAGCATAATATATACCCAAACTATTTCTCAGGATTGAAGGTCTAAAGACTGATGTGCAACACAGAACTGGTTTCAGGTACTACCTGACAAGAAGGAAAAAAAAAAATTGAAATGGATCCCATTAGGAGAAAAATGGGCCAAATAATCCATAGTCATGATTCAGTAAGTAAAGACTAAACAAATCTCTCATGACAAGAAGTGTGCCAAGACAGGTGGGGAATATGCTGAGAGACAGGAACTTATTGCAGTCTGCAGAACTGGTACCTTAGAAGGTCAGAGAAAGAATAGATTCAAGAGCAGTTCAGCAGCCTCTGTGAGTTCATTCTGGAAAAAAAAGTCAATCCAGGGAAACACCTGACCTTGCCCCGACAGACAGGCCACTTAGGGAAGGAGGAACAGCCCATAATTGTTATGTCCCGTTATTGCACTCTCAGCCTTCTCTCAGTTGTTGCATTGCTTTAAGATGCCAATATAGAGCATTTTAAGTTGACCCAAGCCTGTGCATCCATAGCAAATAGAGCTGGAAATGTAAATCCCCACTTCATACCCACTTCTTTTCTCATTGGCTTTGAAACATTTCTTAACACACATTTACTGATTATACTCCTGCCATATTTTAGACTGATGAGATCAGAAAGAAGACAAAAAAGGCACAGTAGGTGAAGAGGGATTAGTTTAATGCTGACTCTCTTATTATACAGATGGAATTTTTCTTGTGTGGAATGGAGAAATAGTTTGTCTGCTTATTTGTGGAGTGAGCTTCATCAGAAGGGACACTGAACCAAGGGCAGTGCAGACAATGGATGTAAGCAAGTGCTGCTGTGGAGAAGCTGTCAGTCTTTGGAGGAAACAAAGGAAGTATAAGACTTCTTGGTATAACAAGAATATGTAAAAAAATCCGAGATATTGTTCCCCACTTCCTTGAAGATTACATTGGACAGTTGTCAGAAGCTGTCTCCTCTTTGTCTGTCATCTAAATTAAGTATGTAATTGATCTTTAAAAAAAGAAAAGTCTGACAGGCAAATCTTTCTATTTTTTTCCTTAATGTGTCTAATCTTTTCAAGTTCAAAGCATTCCAGTGGAAATCAAACATAATTCCTATTTTGAATCCTGCTCATTAAGCACAATGTTTAAAACATGGGCTTTGAGTAGATGGCAATAAATTTCAGCTATCAGGAGCAGCTGTAAAATCTACTTTTTAATGGAAGATTTGGCATATACTTTATAAAATAGGACCATATTGCATAGATGTCACTCAATTTTGTAAAAATTATATTGGCTATGTTAATTTTTTATTCATTTACTTCTGTTGTTAAATGTAGTCAGGCTCCATTTAACAACTGGAGTAAAATGAAGCTGATAGAAATGAAGTAAAAAGTAAAATTCAAGCAAAACCCACATTCAGCTTACAATAAATCTAAACTTCAGCTACAATAAAAGTAAAATACTTAAGGTTATGTAATTATGTTCTATTACACTATAAATACATGAACTCCTTGTGCAGTATAAAAAGTTTACTTTTTCACACTATTGCCTATAAAAACACTTCCCTTATTACTCTCCTACTCCCAGAGCTGGAAAACAATGAGTACCTGAATTTAATAGATTTAAAATATTGACATATTCCCTTTAATGAGGAAAATAGGAAAGTCAGATTCCATCTAAAACTCTCTTACCCAGCTCACTACCTGCATAACACATTTTAAGATTTAACCTGAACAAAAAATACCCCTGCACTGTTTCACCCCTCTGAAAAGCTCAGCTTTTCATGAACGTTTGTACTGAATGAATTTGACAAAAAGCTTAAGAGATTTACTCTCCACTTAACTATGGGCAGTGTCATTTCAAGAGGACCAAGTGTTGTGCTGCTCTCTGCCCTTCACAACAGGTGTCACGTCACGCGCTGCTCTGGTGGGAAAACACATGGTTTCCCTCAGTTACTGCCCCCAGCGAGAGGTTACAGCCCTGCCCTCAGCCCCCACACCAGCTAGAGTATGCTAAATTGCTGCTGAGTACTTAGAATTCATTTAAAACCAAATTAAATCCCATTCAGTTACTTCTCATGTGAGGGCAGTTAACTCCCTGCTGACAGATGGTAAGGAAGAGCAGACCCACGGTATCTTCATGGAGTGCTCTCGCTCAGTCAGCAGCAACACATCTGCTTATAAGCTCTGCTTTCCATTTAAAGGTAGCTAAAGGCTCAAGATTTCTCATTTATTTACACTGTGAGTTTAAATTTTTGTGACACGTTTTGGAACCAAGTCTTCACAACCTTACAAATCATAAAGAAAAACTCTGCACTTGGACAGACCTCCAAGAAATATAATTTAGGTTTTGATGCTAGGCAGCATGAGAATTTACATCACAGAAAAGCAGACTGGAAAGTACTATACAGGTTCTTACCTTCACAATAGTTTCAATTTTCCTATGGAGTGTTCAGAACTCAAAGAGAGGAAAAAAATCATAATAGCTATGCTTTTAAGAACCCAGAATACTACCATTTTGGTGCTTGGTAGATAGGTTAACTGTCAACCATACACATGGGTGTTCACAGCTTCAGTCACTACATATACATAATCAAACATTATTTATTTGTGATTCTCCATGTCTCTCTCTGCTCTGTCTGACAGATATTTTCTACTTTCTTTTGTGTATTTGTACTTATCTACATTATGCAGAAGAAACAATTAACCCAAGTGATTTGTCCGGAACAGCATCTCTTCACTTTATTTTATCTTAGCAGAATTTAATTCAGATACATTCATTTATCCTGTCTCTAAGTTGAACAAAAGTAAAAGAATCATGGCTTTAATCTGTTTGCTTTTACAATGAAAACTCAGGGCTCTTGGCTTTTTTTTAATATGTGTGTGTTGAAATTCTGCATGGTTTAACACCAATTAAAAGAGAGATTAAAAATTAAGACAACAAAGAAGTATGTTTATAGAAACCAGCCTGCTAGATCTCCAGTGTGAAGTAAGGATAGACTGCAGGATCTAAAACTTGCAAAAATGTGTGTCACAAGCTGATACATTAAATGCAAGTCAAAAATTCTCACAGGAAACGACAAAGTGGAAGAGAGTAAGCAAAGGGAGATGCATTGTCCTTGGAGTTAGCTCACTGCATAGCTAATTTATTCAGATAGGCTCACGTGGATCTTCTCAAGGAATCAAAGCTATGCTCCTGAGAATCCAGCTTTGTCCTCAGCAGGACAGAGTTCAGTGAACTGCTATAATCTGTATAAGAAAATAAACTTGGCTGGGAAATAACTTGGAACGCTTCCTTTGTGGGAAGCACTGAGATGAAAGACTACTGTATTTTTGCAGAAGCATTTTAAATCCCTCAAAAGAATGGGCACAGCAAGAGGGTAAGAAGACAGACACTATGAACTAGCAAGTCAGATACACGGAGAAAGAATAATGTCAAAGATTAGTACACGCCTACTAAATTTCAACACATCACTATGGTAGGACTAATGAATTTTTTTTAGAGAGAAAGTATGTTGCAGACTTCAGTCCAACTCCTCCTCCTTAATCCAAGGCACCAGAGACCTCCTAACGCTGACTAATGGAAAAGTTTGCAGAGCACAGGATAAGCCACACGTAAAAGAGACGCAAACATGGTTCAGGGCACAGATCCTGAATGTCCCCTCATGCCATACGAGCATGGACACTGTAGAGGGATAGGGTGTGCAGCAGGACCAAACGCTTCTTCTGGTATTGCAAAATGGAAAGTAGACATTTCACTTTGTTAGCTGTCACTGCTTTGAAGCTGCTCCTCTCTCTGTTTGATTGGAAGATAAGAATATGCGTGTGCATGCATGCACACGTGTGATCCCTTTCATCATGGGGTGAGTTCTGCTAAAATGTGATCTAACCTGAACTACAGTGTTAAAATCTGCAGCCTCCCTACCTTCATTATCTGTCTTTTTTAGAATCTGAGATTTTTTTTTAATCTTTTGACGCATATTCAGTAGTCTTTGAGATGTGCGTTTTTTCCATTTGCTTTTCAAATTTCTAAGGTAGAATAATTACCTGGTTTGTCTTCTAAAATATTAAATTTAGAAATTTTAATGAATACCTAAAACATTATTAAAGAGTGCAGACATGTCTGTGCCTGCTTCTGCCTTCCCATTTTCTGGGCTGCACTGCAGTAAGGGTCGGATCAAGGTCTTCAAAGAACAGGATTGATTAAAATGAAAACTATTTTCTTTTACAGTCCTCTCCCTTTGTAATCTAATAAAACCTTTAAATTCTGTACTAGACACAAGGTATATATGAAGGAAAAAAAGATCAAAAAGAAAAGGGTTGAAAGTGTTTTCAAGCCATTTTACATGTTTTAACTCAGAGGCAAAACAGGTGGTTTTCTAACTCAGGAGCACCTTGCGGTCAAGTGCTCAGTGACCAGGCAGCAATATCCACTTGCTGCTTGGGAAGCCAAAATAGTTCTGTTGTCCTAGAACACAGAAATTAAATTCCCTTAGTTTGCTGGGGAAGAGAGAGATGGGACTGAAATCCTGGCCTAGCTTGTTATCTCCATAAGGAGGGCAGCACATGAAAGGGTGGAAGAAAATCCATGAGAATGCTTCAAGGCCATTAAAAGGCAATGAGGCTGCCACCAGGGCAAGAAACTACCAAATGGGACTGGGAACAACTGAAACAGGTTGTACACTATCTAATTGCATTTTCCCATGGCAATGATGTCTATACCAGTCCCATTTGAAAAAAAAACCAAAACCCAAAACCAACAGCCCAACTGGTGTGTGAATAAGCTCAAAAACGAGTTATTAACGTGATAGCTTTGGAGGCAACTAGTTGCTACAGATTAATCCACTGTTTACAAATGAAATTTTAACCAGGAAAACCACAAGTCTTGAAGATACCTAGCCATAAATAAACATCACTGCTGAAGATTTAGCACTAAGCACTGCCTGATTTATGGATTATTGGGTGCAATATCATTGCAAATGTGAAAGTAATGAGATAAAACAGTTAAGCATCAAGGAAAACGGATAAAATGAAAGACAGTAAAATGTGTAGCAAATCTGGTTAATGAAGGGGGCTAAGACCAATATCTAACATTAATGACAGCAAGAAAATTATGTAAACATGAAGACACTTCTATCTGTAGTTCTTCGTCTTCATTAAGTTTTTTTAGAGAATTAACAACTGGTAAAAAAGTAATAGGTCAAAGATTAGAGCAAGAATATGATGATTTTAAAAGCCAAATGGTACAGAAAACAATTTACTTGTTTGTATATAGGAAATATGGGTGATCAGAATGAATGCAAAGAAAAATGACTGAGGACAGCTGAAGAAGGCAATAGCTGTAACAGCTCACTAAGACTCATTAAAACTTGACCGCTTTGTTTTACATCTCAAGGACAGCAAGTTTTTCTATAAAGGATGTGGCTAAATTTAAACTTTAATTAAAGTAGTAACACATGACAGATGAACTTGACCCTTTAACCAAACTAGCAATAGTTTGGCTCCAAAGGAAATAAACGCCTGAGCTGTAGCCAGACCAAGAACTCCTCTAGGAAACCCCCAAAGGGGCAGAGTGATCCACTCTACATGGATGCACATAAGCTTGAAACATGGATCCTGTGATTAATGCATGAATACCAGGTGGCTTTTCCAAGACTTATTTATCAAAGAACAAAGAAAGTTATGGGTACAAGGAGCCTCATGCATACCCTTCCCACTATATTAAATTTGACTACGAGGCAACACTTTATCCCATCACTGTGAAAGCCTGAGGGAGCCAGCTTTGAGCTCTCTCTGTGAGGCGGCCTGGCTGCGTGGTGGTGGTATCTCCCCTTGCCCCGGGACAGCTCTCAAGGTTGTTCCTTGAGGCATAGATCTTTCTACAAACAACTGATCTTTGGATAGGTCCGGTTCAAATTCTCTCTGAATTACAACTGGACTGCATGCCAGTGACTCTTGCCTTGAGCTGGGATCCCTCTCAAGGGTTGAGATTCCTTACCTGAGACAAAGAAATCCTTCCTTACCAAGGCAGAGAGATCCCCTTATTTACAGCAGATCCTCAGTAAGTGGCTGCAGGCATGCTAAATCAATACTAATGAAATCCATGTAGATAATTCCTTTAGACAGACAACATTGTTCAAGTCTGAGACTGAGACTGGACCTGAGCTGGCTGCAGCTAAGTTCTATCAGGAGTTTGGAAAGCAAGGGAGTCTGCTCTGAAACTCATGACCCAACAGGAGGGTCCACCTTGCCCTTTGGCATCTTCGGTCTGTGCATAAATCATTCAAAATAGATTCAAACTCGATTTTGCATTGTATGTTTCATCCACATAGTAAGTAGCAGAGTGAACTTTGCCATTGGACTTTACTAAGCTGCGCTTTTATGAATTCATATTTGAACCCACTTTTGTGGTTCACTGTCACCTGTGGTGACAGGTGGTTTTGTGGGTTCACTGTCACCTGTGACAGTGATTCTTCAGGCAATCTGAATCACTCATTCTCAACAAACCAGTGTAGTTGGCAGGATCCTAAATCAGTATTCATGACATAGTGCTACAACTGTTTACGGCTATTAAAATATTTTCTAAAGGGAACAAAATAAAGTAAGTGTATTCTTCTGAATTTGTAAATGACCTAGAACAGAAGACTAAAAAGTATTAAGGACCACCATTGACCATTTTAGCACAGAGTCAACAGTTGCCCTTGGCCACTAGATGCGAGTGGCACAGAGAGAGGTGGGAAGCA
>JAWWMP010000001.1:107911032-107956349 GCA_035047865.1 Dendrocincla tyrannina
AATCTTTATGGCCAGCTTCAGATTCATCACCTGCAGCTTAGGGTCAACATTATATGATAAAACCTAAATAATGGACAGTGTTTCCAGAAGTTTCCAAATGCCACTTGTAACATGAAATATAAAATCCATCTAATGCTCATTTTCTTAAATGTCACACTACCGCAAAATGGCAAAAATAGAAGCATCTACTTATTTAATAACAGAATACTACAGGAAATACAGCAAACTTGTAGAGGTTCTAATGATCCACATATCCCAAAGTTACAGGTACTCCACGTTTCTAACTTCTGTTGCACTCTTGTGCTCTTAAAAAGGAAATCACTAAAACTGATTGATCAAATGAGGTCATTAAATGGCCTAATAAAATTGGTAGTGATTTTTGGAAAATTGAATTAGATAAATAGCAAAACATGACAGAGAAATTTTGATATACGTATGTAGAGTATGCCTATTGTATTCCAGTCCTGGAGCTTGAGGACTAAGGAATTTCCTAAATTAAGCACAACATGCAACTCATGACAACAGGGGCACATCATTAAATTCATCAGAGTTAAACTTGGCAGTGTGAAAAAATGAAATCGTTTTCATTTGGGTTCACAGATGTAATATTCTTCCAAAAAGAATATAAAGTTGTTTGGGGGAAGAATCTGTACTAATTCAGAGAATGGACAAAAGTAGAATAGGCAATAAATCATCTTTTGAGTCTTATACTCATTAACAGTAAAAAATAATATTTGACTACTTGCAAAATTATTTAGCATTGCAGAACATAGAATATCCTGCCAACCAAGGATAAATTACAAAAATTAATTAGGCTGCTATAAAAAATAAAGAGATAGCCGTTTTCCTAATCACTCCCTCCAAAAAAATCCTCTCTGCTTTAAAATAAATACTCTACAGCATTTTTAAATTGATGACAAATAAAAACCAAGAGACAAGAAAGAGATTTAGAACTGATTATTTTTAACTACCATTATAAGATATTTTTATTGGAAGCCTTTTTTTTCACAAACACTAAATATTAGTTACAAGGAAAAATTGCTTGCTTCTGGGTGAAGAGAGGGTGAGAACACAAAGTCATTTGAAAACTGACTTTATAAGTTTGTTCAGAAATTTGTATCTCAATGTATTATGGTAGAGTCACTTAGCACAATAGTGCAGGAAAGGGAAAAATATAAAAATAAAGCTGCAATTCCATAAAACCTATTTGATTGTAAAGCAAATAAATTATTAAGATTTATGGAGAGATTCTCTGTAGTTTTCCTGAGAATAAGACATGAGGGAAAAATTAAAGCCCACAGAAGGACTGGTGATCGTATGACTGCATGAAATACTTTTACGGTAATATTAATTCTACTAATTTTATTCCAAAAGTAAGTGTAAAGATATTCTCTCAAAATATGCCAATGTTTTATTACTCTTAAAAACCTTTAGGAGTCAAGCCAAGGCTAGCACTACCAAAAACTGTAGCTATGGTCATGATATTCTAAATAAGAAAGAAATGAACTAAAGACATTTTTTCCTAACTTTAAACCTGATTTCCCCATCACAAAAGTCTTGAGGTTGAATTGGTGCCCAGTGTTGCTAAAAATTCACATGATAATAACAGTGGCAAGACCTGTGAAGTGAATTCGGTTCTGTTGGTACTTTAATAGTTTTTCCTTTTTCAGAAGCACATGTAGTCATTTTGCATTTATACAAAAGTAGAAGAAAGTTTTCCAGTGATCAGGCTCCTCTAGCTAATATGACCATATTTAAACACAATAATAAAATCCCTTTGCTTTCAGAGGCTTTTCAGAGTTAGGCTGATTCTTTTGTGACCGCTTATCCTCTATCTTTATTCTACTACCTGGTAATATTTTCTATTCAAAACATTCAATGCAATATCTACAATTATTAAATAATTTATCCAAAGACATGGATGAATGGACATGTTCTTCAATATTTGCTTGTCAGAAGTGATATCTGAAAGACAATATGATGTAATATATGCAGTGAGAAATAGAGAGATGCAGTTTCTAGCACTGGAAAATAATCTATCAGATGGATGGGTGAAGTGTCTTAAGAGTCATAGAGCCCTGTCATTTTCAGAGTCAGATGTCTTAATTAGCAGGACTTGCCCTTTCAAAGACGCCTGCCTGTGCAAGAAAGACCTTCCCTAATCTTTGCTTTGCATAATAATCTGAGCACTCACACGGAAGGTGGGAGATGTGAGCACTTGACTTCTCTCCCAGCTTGAAGGAATTCAGACACACATCTCCAGTTTCTCAAGAGAGTGGCCTAAATAACTGAAATAAAACACAAAGACACAAAAAGAGGAAAGAAAAGCCAGATCTGAACTTCAACAGCTCTGAGCTTACCCTAAGAAGGAGAGACGTAGGTTACAGAGCCCACTCCCCTGACATATAATTTATTTTTAAGCAACAATTGTCCATATAAAATGCAGCAGATGCACTCTTGATCATGAGCTTGCAATACAAACTTGGCCCCAGCAGTCATCATCTTTCTGTTTCTGAAGGAAAGCTGCTATGGGTGCCTCATTTCATGTTGAAGTCAGTGCTGTTCTTGCTTACAGGTCCAAAACTGAAAGGCATAGTTAGGTATCTCCAGTTAAAAGACAGGCCCTAGCACATATTTAGGTTTGTGGATTGAACAGGTTGGTACTGGTGGATGCAGCTGGCAAAAGCTCGTAGCCTGGGGAATACAAATATCAAAATGTTCACTCAATGTATATCAGCCCCTTAGCCTTGCAAACCTAAATATTCTTTCTGTTCCTTGTATTTCCAGGTTATTCACATTAGCAAAAGTCCATGAGCTTGGAAATCACAAGTTATGCCTGGAATGTTCCAGTCACACTCTTAAGTAATTGCCTGTTATATCTTGAGCACTATTTCACACAGTCACTTCACTGACATGCTATACTTACTAACAGATGGCTCATACTGGGGCTGGACAGTAAATTACAAGGTTTGCTCATGTTTTTAAAAGATGTAATACCTTCTATTTTTCAGCAATCATAAGCAATGCACATGAATGAACTATGCCATTAAAACCAGGATTGATAGGAGGCTGGAGAGCACAGCAAATGATATTAAAACCAATCTGACATCAATCCTACCTCTCATTTATTGCATCTCAAAAAAAAAGTAATAACTATTGTGACAAATATAGGTGGGTCCTCCAACAAGAGACAATGAATTCCATTCTTTGTAGGAGGCAGAATCACAGGAAAAAAATAAATAAAAGAAAGGTGAAGTCAAAATAGTAAAATTGTTCTAGAGGAGTCACTGAAAACTCTGGAGCTGGCATCATGTTTGCAGTTTGCAGACACTCTTTTTCACACCTCAATTCCTGTATATAATTCCCAAATTTAGCACCATCATCCATGAAAGGACTACAGATTTTCTAAAATTACTTTGCTCAATATTTATGAGTTTCTCTTTAACAGAAAGCTCTTATTTTTGCTCATTTTTTTTTACATCCTGATTAAGAGAATACTAATTAAACAGCAAGTCCTTCAAAACCAAGAAACTCACTCAATGAATTCATGATATAATGTCTTGCACATGTAATACATTTATCGGATATATCTTAGTAACTATTGTTGTGAATGCTGGGAGCCTCTGTCCTTGGCAAAGAGTGAACTGAGGATGGGCTAGGACTTTGTGGAGACAGGCAGACTGAAATGAATTTGGAGAAGCATGAAGGACTGATCAGAAGATCAAGGACTGAGGTGAGAGAGCCCAGTAAGAAGAATGTAGAAGGCCAGAGAGAGGCAAGTTCATGTACTACCAGAAAAGTAAGGGCCAGTTTTGATAAGAGCTCTTTCTACTTGAGGGCACACCAAAGCCCTGATGGAGAGAGACACAAGTGCATACCATTCCTTTGTCACCATCTTTTAAACTCACGACCAGGAGACATCTGAATCACCTTGTGCAACAACATAGATAAACACTGTCACCTGGTCATTTAGAAGATGAAAGAGTGGAACAAGAACATTGAACTGTGAGAAAAGACAATGGAAAAAAATTTCCCCTAAATTACAAATGCTACAATGGAGGAGACTCTTTCTCCCCTTTTTCATTCCTTATCTCTCTAGCTTACACCTTCTTTCCAATGTCTCTCAGAAACAGTTCTAAGAACAGCCCTTAGAACAGGCTGCAAGTGCTTAAAAACAGGGACTACCACTTGATTCGTTGCCTGCACGGGACATGACAAATATGAGGTCCCTGCATCACTCCCCCGTTACTTTTGTGGTAGGTTTTCAACAGCCTTACGCAGCTTCTGCTTCAACCAAGCAGAAACAGATGATGCTATAATTTCTATGTATAAAATAATAACAGATACATGACAAAATTACCACAGCCTAGCACCTCATATTTTTTTTTCTTCCAGACAGGAGAGAAATGTAATACAGTCACTTAGTTTATGTATGATTCCAGTACCACCCTTTTTGCAGAATCATTTAAAGGTATAACAACTCTAAATGGATAATTTTTCATGTAAGAATATAAACACAGTGGAGAGCTGAAGATTTTCACTTGCACCTTAAGGTGAGCAAGTGTGTATGGCAGAAGGAAAGTTGATGCTGAGTTGGAGGATGAACTGATTACTACTGGCATATAAACTAGGTATGCATCAGCCAATAGGCTGCTTATTTTCCTTACTGATTATAGTTTCCATTGATCTTGTATCTTGGCTCCTTAGATAAAAATGCTCTGAGTTGAGCTTATAAAATAAAACCAGAAAAATTTCTGTAATTCATCTCTTCACTGGTGTTATCACAGCTAGACTGGTCAACTTGGACTCTGTTTGCCATGTACTGAAAGCTCATTTACAAGCCATTAAATTCACCCTCAATTCTGTTTGGCAACCATTATGTTTGACTTGTTGATCCCCAAAAGTACATCTACAGAGGGCAAAGACTGTGGTTTCTCCCTCTCCTGCAGCTCTCACTCTCCAAGAGATGTGCTTCCATCCATGTAGGGATGCAGCACAGGTAGTGCATAAAAAGCACATCAAAGCATGGTATTTTCCTCAAGCATAGTAATAGTACATGATACTGAGGAACTGGATGCTTTTGGGATTCAGTGGTTTTGAAGGATGGGACTGATACATGTACTGGCAGTTTTCAGTGACTGAACACTTGTGAAAGATTCTGTAGGTATTTTTAGAGCTTCAGGTACCTAACTTTTGCATGCATGGGTAAGAAAGTGTATTTTCACACACATCTAAGGGAAAGAGAACAAACAACACATGCTCATCTTTCTCAGCGATCTGACCATATTCACAATCAACACGTTTTCACCTGCTTCCTTTTCCTAAAGTGATTCCCAAGTGGTGAGAAGTGTCCAGAGTTATTTCCACCCTTTGTTGGTTCTAGTTAGTTACACAAAAGAAAAATGTCTCAGTGTCTCACTAATGGTGGGTGGGCTGAAAAAAGTGACTATAATAACACTGAGCATTTTAGATTGATCTAGTTTATCAGTAATAAGGCAAAGTGGGCCTAGGACACCACCATCACAGAAATTGCCTGGCTGCACTCAGCACCAGCACAGAGAACAAGGACATGCTGTTCGCTGTGATAATGTAGTGCAGGTCACTGTAGTCTCTTCCAGGCTTGTGCAATTTACCATACAAATTTATTCTTCCACCAGGAATACACTGTGGGTCATAAGAAAAACAGACATCTGTTTACATATTGCATTCATGTCACATACCCATAACAACTTTCACACATTCAATCTCAACAGGTCTGATTTGCAGTTATATATATTGATCTGAAAATTATTCTAGTGGTTAAGGGTTACATAAAAGTGACCTTGGAAAAGTACAGAAATAGGGCTTATTTCTTCATAGGTTCATCATTCAATAAAACAAGGTGCAGGGTTGAATCAGCCTGCATTGTTCTTATATGGCACAACATCGACTCTGGTTTTGAATTTGCAGTTCATCCCGCTGAGACTTTTCAGTTTCCCATTGAGATTTTCAGTGGAAAAATGGTTAACCTATTAAAATGACAATGCAATATCAGCTGAAGAAAAGTTTGTCCTCTATCCCACTGTGCAATAATAGTAACATCTATTTCTGATGTCTGGATAGCTTGTCCCTCTGCATGTAGGAGACCATTATCCCGTGACTGTGCTCTGTTCGGCTGATATAATCTCTTAAATAAAGCTTTTCTGTTTACTCTCCTTAATTGAAGTACAATAGAGAAGACATGGACTCTAAGAAGCTTCACTTTAGACACTGCCTTGGAACTTTGAAGGTGTTTCAAGTTGTCTTTCAGTGTACTTCAAAACATCCTTGATAAAAGAATGTGTGTAGAGGTGGAGCACAAATTTTACTGGCAGTTTTATTTTACGGAGAGTTTTAAAAAGTTTACTTAGCTCCATTCTTCTGCCAACTTTCCCACTATGGTTTTGATCCTCTCACTGCTCTGCTAAGTGATTAAATCCTGTAAAATATTTTTCTTGTAGTTCTTATTTTGCCCCCTTTCAAAGATGAACATTTCTTTGACAGATAAACCAAATTGGGGGAGATTTTTTTGTTTGTTTATTTGTTTGGTTTTGGTGTTTTTTTGTTGGTTGGTTTTGTTTGTTTGGTTAGGGTTTTTTTCTTTTTAACACTTTCTGAGTTAAAATCATCAGAAACTCTTTATAATTTTTAATTTGCTAATCCTAAAAGGGAACTTTCAAACAATGAAGGCCAGCCTTGCAGTGACAGATGTGTGGACAAAGAGACTTGATACTGGCAGATATTTTCTTTTTACCTTGGACCTGGATTATATTAACTTATTTAACAGTCCTCTGCATCCAGAAACAAGAAGAAAAAAGAAAAAAAAAACCCAAACCCAGAAACTCATAGCAATGATAACCAGCACATGAGCTGAGCAAGAAAAAAGGGAAATTACTCACTGGTAAGAAAATGCTGGGAAGTAGGGCCAAAATCCCTGTGAGCTTCGTGCAGTTGCCTGATGCGCTCATCGATGGCCACCTGTTAAGAGAGGAGAAAAAAAAAAGATTCTTTTCTAAACAAGGAACAAACAGCAATTATAGTCAGATACTTTTTTCTTTTTCATTAGTGAACATTCAGTTTAAAATTAAACAAGTTCCTCAGGGTCTAACTAGGATTTAATGTATCTTATTGGAAAGAAAGGAGTTAAAAAAAGGTTTGGTTTTTGAAGGTTCCGCCCATCTTTAACTGCTGCTAGAACAAGTTGAAAATGAACAGGCTAATAAATAAAGGTATAGCAAACTGGCCTGACTTTATGTAGCTGAAAAGAGTATGACTGCTGCTTGTCCATATTGAAGTCAAAACATGCATCTGTTAATACTTTTAAAAAACAACTTCTAAAGCACTTTTGAAAGTATACTAGTATAAGTCAGTATGTGAAAATAAATGTCTTTTAATGTGGACAGGATAACCAAGTGCTGAATGACACTGACCACAGAGCAGCTGTTACAAGCATCTCTCTGTTCTTTTAATCAGTCAAATCATAGCCCCTCGACCCTTCCCTTGGAACAGTCCTTTGAAGGACATGTTTTTCTAATGTTTTGTTGGGATGGCGTATTGCATGAAAACAGACACTAGTTGTAAGATTGGTTTTATCTCTACCCTTGAAAATCCCAGTGAAATTATGTATTGAGCAAGCAGCCAAAAAGGAGTGGTGGCAATAAGATTCCATAGTGTATGAATGACATCTATGAGCACCTTCACAGCCTATATGCTAAAAGGATGTCATCATTAAGTTAGACCTAAAACTAGGTCTAAAGCAAATGAGGTAAAGCAAGAAAAAAAGTTTAAAAGTAATGACAGAATATTTTTAAATATATTAAGCAAAATAGCTTAGAAAGCAGATTCATTCAACTTAAATATTGTCTGTAAGAAAACATGTTCCATCAACACTGGCAAAACAGAAAGTAAGAGGGATTCATCTTTTAATTGGCCTAATTGCAAGATACATAACAAGGAAACAAACAGGTTGCACAAGTAAAAAGCAAGCCACATTTTAAAACTTTCAGGGTTTTTTTGGTTGGTGGTAGGAAGGAATAATTGCATAATAATTGGGCATGATACAGTCAAAAAGGAAAAAATAATGATAGTATTGACCAGCTCTTTGATATGACTGTGTGTGTTTGCCAAATAACTCCTAGACTCCAAAATCTTGTTTAACTAAGCAATAGAAATTTATCATCAGGACATGATTTCTTTTCTTACAGATTGAAAACTGATGTTATAAGCAAAAATGCCCCTTTCCTCTCTTTCTTCAAGCTATTTTTCAGGTTCTTTTCCTGCAGCTTCCTCCATTTCTATGTCTTCTCATCTGGCTTCCCATACATGGACACATTCAATGTAATTTTTTTGTTAGTCTCCCTTGAGCAGCATTTCCCCACACAGCTCAGCTACAATCGTATCCCCTCTGTTCTTACTTCTACTGTTTCCTTGAATCCAGAATTGCTCACAGATCAGCCTTTATACTGGCAGGTTTAAGGCAGGCACGTTCTGGGTTAGTCCTATGACCTGTGTTTTTGCTGTTTAATCTTGCTGAGTGCTCAGTAAGACAAAACTAAGCCTAGGAAGAGGCTGAACTCTGGATAACTTCTGAAACTGGGGGTACAAGAAGGCTGGGTAAAGGACAGTTTAAGCCTAGAGGGAATTGCCTGGATAGATGTTCTGTTCATGCAGCTTTGAGCTTGAGTTTACACCTAATTCACAGTACTGATACAAGCTAGGGAAGGCTGCAAGTGCATAGAAAACCATGGCAGGGCTGCTTCTGGTCCTCATTGTGATTAGCTGTAGTATGAAAGCTTTAACCAATGTGATATTATTTTTAACCAAGAAATGGCCTTTCAATGAAGATAGAAACATAATCTGAACCATACATAAACACAAGCAAAAAAAAAGAAAAAAAAAACCAAAAAACCAAAACCAACTGGAAAAAATGTTAATGGAGTCACACATACTCTTTGGAATCCTCTTAAAACTTTCTCATAACATACCTATTTTGTCTTTAGCAAATATTGGTTATAAAGCAATTTTCAATAAGTCAGCTATGGTGGAAAAAGCACTTTCTGCCACACAGAATCTCTAAAGAGAGTAAGAGCTCTACAGAGTGCAGTGGGGAGCAGTGTTTCCTATAGGGGAATGCCCACAGCCAACCTGTGGTCAGAACAGAACATGGGAACCCTTTGGTACATGTGACTATTGCCAGCACACAGCCCAGACGGCTTCCATAAGTGTGCTAAAACTGAGAATTTTGATCAAAATAGTCAGGTGAGCTTTGAGCTGTCTGAAATTATTAAACTGAAGGTTTTTAGCTATATGTGTACATCAGCAAAATAAAACACCTTACACACTTCACGGTAAACTTGCAAACAGAACAGCTTTGGACGTGAGCCAGGAAATACCTCTCTCTAGAGGGAGATTTTTTTTGGTACAGAGAAGAATAAAACATTGGGAAATCTTGAGTATTCTTCAGGAAATAACACCTGAGAGTAAAGAATGTTATTCCATTTGGCTGCCAGGAAATACCACTTACTGATGTATTGGCTTGCTACCTTTCAGATGCCAAGTGATGAACTCACTGTTGGTGGTAGAGCAAGGAAGATTATTGCAGTCAATTTTTATTTTTAATATTTTAATTTAATATTTTTTCATTTTACTGAGATTAATATGTAAATGATAAAATAAGAGAATTTAAACCCACAATAACTCAGGTTATGATGAACAATAAAACCCCATCGGAACAATGATTATTTAAAGTTACAGAAGAAAGTGTCTCTGATGCAGTAAAATGAGAGCTGGATTTGGCTTTGTGCCTTACACCCTAACTACCTGAAAAAAGAGATCATATCTTTATTAAGCCTTCATAAAAGATTCATGATTCTTAAAAAATATTCTCACTGGCATGTAAATTTTTTTCTTATTTTTCATAAATAAGCCATAGGTAATTCCCAAATTTAAAATTTTGTTTTGTTTTCTTTCAAGTCAAGTGGAATAGATTCCTCCAATATAAGCACAAACAGTATCCCATGTATTTTTGTATGCTATGCTCTGAACCAAGTGCAGTTTTCCTTAAAATAAATTGATGTGAAAAACTGGACCTTTGTGTGAAGAAAACTGCAAAATTCTCGACCTGATTCAAGCATTCCTTTTCCTTGCTTTCAGTGGAAGAAAACATATATACTGTTAATGAAGGAAAAATTACCTTGTCTGATCTCAGTAGTATCGGCTTAGGCAGAGTAATGTCCAAAAAGTAATGATTTTAGAGGTATTATTACCAGCATGGAACATGCAAGATCACAGAAAGGGTAAGGCTGGAAAGGGACCACGATGGGTCATCTGGTGCAACCTCCATGAGGTGGGACTATGAATTTGATCTGGGTATATTTTAGATAAAACTCTACAGTATTTCTCCACAAGAAATGTTACTTTAAAAAAAAAAATAGATGGATTTCTAAAAAGTCAGCTATTACTTTATCTGAATAAAGATATGAGAATTTGCTTTAAACAGACCAAAATATTTTATATCTAATTTTGACTTAAAAAACAAACAGTTTTCTGTAACTGGGATACTTGAACCGTCACTTTTCTTCCTGAGGATACATGCTTGAAAAGACATGCATTTCCATTATTTATTTAATCCAATGTTTTACACAACATTTATCTTCTTTCAATCATAACAAATGAAAGAACCACAGTAGTGCAGTAAACACACTGGAAACTGAACACGGCAATATTAAAAATCTATACTGATTTTAAGTTATATTGACAATGAACAGAAACAGCTTCTGCTAAACAAATTATCAAGTTTAAAAAAAAAAGTTATTTTAAGTCTTCCTCCTTTAAAGACTTTGGAAACATTTGATGAAACAAGTTTTGTTTCCCATCATTTGGATGTAGCCATGTAAAGTGAATATATAATGAGGTTCAGGTAAACAAATTATGTCACTAACAGAAGCAAAGCTATGTCATGTAGTTGCTAGGAATAGTTTGTAAGTACTTGACCTAATATAGGAGTTCAACCTTGACGACATTTGTTATAACAGCTCCACTGAAATCAGAATAAGGATTTGATGGATTTAACTTGGGTCCACTACTACATTCTGGGGGCTTTTTTGTTTGGTTGGTTGGGTTTTTGTTTGTTTGTTGGGGGTTCTGTTTATTTGTTTAATGGCGGTTTAGCTGCGAATTTTTTTTATATAAAGCCTTCTTTGTGTTTTTGATCACACTGCAAAGCAGCCCTAGATCAAGAAAGAAAAGTGAGTTGTTTGATTCTCAGTATTTTCCATGTTCTCCAAAAGTACCCAGCAGGAACTCTGGGGCTGCTGAACTACTCAGAAGGATGTGATGGAGGAAGGAAGCACACCCCTCATCATGTTGTTGAAGTTGTGCCTGCAAATAATGAGTGGCCTCAGCAAAGAGCTATAAAAATAGTCACTCTGTCAATCCATCAATTTTATAATCTTGGATACACAAATTCCACACTGGAGGTATAGGTGAGGTTTAATCCTGTCCCAGTCTTGCCCATGGCTTTGATTTTCAACTGAACAAGTTCAGTGGAGGAAATACCCCTGGTTTGTTTATCTCCTGAGCAGGGGAGCTCCAATCACCAGTTGAAACTACTCTGCCAAAGTAGTGGCTGCCAACGCTGAGTGAGCAAAAGTGACTAGTCAGACATCTGCTTGTGTTCAACACACTTAGAGAATTCACATCCAACGAACTTGGCAAGGAATTTCTTAAAAAAAAATTCATTTTTAAATCTTAAATAGCCACAGGAAAAATGGCCTGTGAAGCTAGTGATCATGTGTTGTGAGAATACATCAGGTAAATGGGGAATGTTCCAGGGCAATATGTGACTGTCTTCGCCCTTGTTAGCATTGAGGCAATTCAGAAAGAGGCGTCTGTGAGTTCCAAACTCTAATTCAAAATTCATTCACTTCTCTGCCACAGTCCTCTGTTTGGACGCACCCCTTTATAAAGCTGAAAACCACGGCATATAACAGTACTAAAGTGTTTGTTATCTATTAAATGCTATGTATCTCCCTTCTTGATATATTCAAATAATGTGCCTTGCAGTGCTTCTTGAAGAGCTCTAGCATGCAACTGCATTTGGCTCTCCTGGACACTAGGAATGGTAACTCGGCAAAAGAAGCACAGACACCTGCAGTTCTTCCTAAACGACACTGTAAAAAGCCCTCTTTGCTATACTATAGCACAGGTTAGTTCAGTTGCTGCCATGCTAGGGAAACAGCTAAAGAGATGCATTAAACATTCATCTATCTCTGTCAGAAAACATTAAAGACTGTTTCCTGTAAAGAGATTTAATAATGTTCTTCTCATTCTAATTTCTAAATTGCGATTACATATATTCGTAATATTTACATTTTTCTCAAAATATTATACAAGCAACAAAATGAAGCTTATTGCAGAAAGAGGAAATTGCAGAAGAGCAAATGATCACACTTAAAGTGGCTAAGGGATGCTCGAGTTGCCATAATTGTAAATAAGAGACAATTTTCTCCTAAGATTAGGCTAGGAAGAGATGTAGGTACTTCAGAAAAAACAATGTGTAGAACACTGAATCAAAACCCATTCTGTTGGCGTGGGTCTATCTCTTTAGAAATATTTTAATTTGCCAAGCTAACCAAGGCAAAAAGTAGCTTTCATTTTTCCTGGGTTTGCTCTGCACACTTCATTACATGCCTGCAATTTCTAAGTCAACTTTTATTCTTTCTAGGAAAAAAAATAACCAGCTCTTTTTGTCTTTGATGCTCATGGAAAAAAAAGGAGTTTCTGCTTATTCTACCCTTATTTCTAAGCCAAATCATGCTGTCAGTGAAAAGACTCAATGGTGTCATGTGCTATTTTGATAGGGGCTTATTAATATCATAACAGAAAAAATTTTCAATTCTCCTTCTTCGTGACCCACCACTGCTAGGTCTACTGTCATGCTAGCCAAATGCTAGATTCAGAGATATTTTTTTTTCGTTTTCTCTTAAAAGAAATTGAAACTTTTCCTCATGAGATTTCACTGAAAGTTCTCACTTCTGAATAAAATATACCAAATATAAGCAAATACTAAAACATCTTTCAATCCATCAAGAACACAAGTTCGAATAGGGAAGGAGGAATGGGAACATTATCTATTTTGTCAAATTACTTCATTGACAGAAGAGTGAGGAGGTCAGGTAGGTATTACCTACCCCATTTGAGTGAAGACAGACATGCATTTACATTTGAGCATAACTTCTTTAAATTACTTGTTTGAAACACATCAACAACATAAACTCTTCTGAAGTCAGAATAATAACCTTTTTATGAGGGCACCTAAGGGCACATGCAGCATAATATATATAGACACTAATTACAGAATTATGCTGCCCCCAATACAGGCACATTACATGAACGTGAGTAGCAATTTTTAAGACTTATTAACATGAGGCAGTAGAAATGAGATCACTAGTTAAAGAAAATGTTAACTGTAAAGAGTTAAGAAAACTGGTGTATGGCCAGGCTTCTGCAGAAAAATGGCAATAAAAGAAGGAAAGATTAGAAGATTCTCATCTAAACAGCTACATTTAGTGTAGCAGCAAAACGACACACAATCTGCTCTTTTCTCCCCCCCCAAAATTTGCTTCCCTAAAGGCTGTTCTCACAAAAAGAGAAAGGCAATTTTCTGTATCAATCACCATGCATACACACAATACTTATTAAAATAACACTCCTTTAATTTCCCCACCATATTCATAGCATTTCCACAGCCTCCTGACCTTGACTCCAGTCACAGCCAATTTGACTGCATATCAAAGGAAACTGGCTTCTACAAGACCCTCTTTAATGTTGCCCAGCAATTCTCCTCCCAAGAGCTGAAAAGCTTCTTTCTTTGCTCTCACTGACTCAGAGCTGTCAAAGCAGTCCGAGAATGTTCTTCACAAATCAATAAACAGGAAGATCTGATCTACTGTACTTCTAATAGCTACTGAATTCACTCACTGTTCCTTGTATATTAGGAGATAAGGATGGATTTAAATAAGAACACTTTGTGCTCTTAATGAGGAACAGCAGGGGGGGGAAGGCAATTGATAGTCATTGTTCCCAGCTTCAGAAGTTCAAGTTTAAGTCTTGCTATTTACTGAGTTGAAAAAGCAGCAAAGGACAATTAGTTTTCTGGTGAGAAGTTCTGTAGTCTGAAATATTTTGAGAGTGCAAAAATGAATGTGAAATGTGCTTATTTTCCACATTAAAGAGAAAATAGGTAAGTGCAATGTTGTTTACATGCACTTACAGCTGTTACAAGGACTAAATTCAAATTTCGGGGTCTTGGTAGGACTGTATATTTCAGTAGATTGAAACAATCCTAAAAACTAGTAGAATCCATGTATTGTACCTTAACTGCTTTTTTTAACGTTCAGATGAAACAAGAGAGTAAAATGTAATATATATTCAGGAAACATTTTAAAGCTCTGGGCACAGAGCCTCAGAAAACAGTAAATAAAACAATCTCCTTGACTTAATATATCTACTGTGAATAACCAGCCATTGCTCCTTAGGCTTTTGTTTTGTAGTCCTAGATCAGTGCACTTCAGGCTTTGTGTATTTTTATGCCTAGGGAAAGAAAGTTAGGTCTTATGGTTTAAAAAACAAAAACATTCTGATTTAGAGAGAATAAAAGTTGCAAACCATGTGAAATCTGAAGAACAAACATCTTTAGGAAACAATTCTCTTAGAAAACATTACTTGGTTTGTTTTGGATAAAAGATATTCTGTCAGAGAGGCCTTACACTTGACATCCCCAGTGCTCCTGTAAAAGCCATCAGACAAGCTGCTGTGTGTTCCTCAGTTCTGTTCACACTCTATTGTTAGATATAAAATATTTTATGAGACTGATATGAGCTGAGCATGAACTCAGACTTTTTGAAGTACAAGAAACTGCTGTGCAGCCCTCCATTATGAACAATTTTCATAAGAAAGCTTTCAAATTCTTGGCTTTCCAGACACATTAAATCTTTCTTAATATTGCTTTATGTATAAAATTTATTCAGTATCAACTATTTTTCTGCCAAATTCCTTGCAGAATTTCATAATATACCAAGAAAGTAATTTTAAAAATGTTTATATTTAGCAGCCATTTTTTTTTCACAAAGCAGTGCTGAACCAATTGAAAAGTTTTCAATTTACAATTTCCATTAGCTTCAAATTCAGATAAATAAATACCTCACTAGATCCCACTCCAAGTGGCCTGTGCCTTGCCTAATCACCTCTCTATACTCCTGGACAGTGCCTCTATATCCCTTCCAGGTTACCTGTCCATGCTTCCACTTTCTGTAGAGTCCCTATCGCAGGTTTGAGTTTTGCAAAGAGCTCCTTGTTCATATTTTCAGGACTCCTGGCATTTTTGCCTGATGTCCTGTTCTCCAGGATGGACCAGTTTTGAGCTTTTAGAAAATGATCCTTCCTTACCAACCAGCTTTCTTGGACCTCCCTTCCAGGGGTTTGTCCCATGGGATTCTCCAAGCAGATCCCTGAAGCGGTTAAAATATGCTCTCCTGAAGTCCAGGACGTGGTCTCATGGTCGTTGCAGCCCAGACCGCCTTTGACTTTCATCTCCCCAGGGAGCCTTTCCTTGTTTGTGAGTATGAGGTCCAGCAGAGCATCTTCTCCACTGGCTCAGTTATGTCAGGAAGTTTCCACTGATACCAACCAGGAATTAACTGCATTGCTTATGACCTGCTATGTTGTCTCTCCAGCAAATATCCAGGCTGGTCCCCCACAGAGGCTACTTCTATTTGGCCTCAACCAGTTGTTCTGCTTGGTTAGGTGGTCTATAGTAGAAACCCGCTATAGTGCCACCCATACTGGTATGCTCTTTAATCCTCACCCACAAGTTCTCAATCTGCTCCTTTTCCAATGCGTTATTCCTATTTTAAAGCTTTCTATATGTATCTTCTATAGACCCCCACAAATACACTTCTTAGAGCTCTGGCTGTTCAGACCTATAGATTCAATGATTTCTCTTCTACCTTCAGCATAAAGCTGAAACTATATATACTCTTAGTTTGCTATTGTAAACTGGGGAAAAGAGAAACTAAAATGTATAGGCTACCCTGAACCTCTGGTAGGTTATTGATCTTAAAATGAATCTAACTTTGATGCAGTTTGCCATTTTCAAAGTCAGCAGGAGCTGGGTGCCTGCAACTAGGGAGAGAATGTGTTCTATGGTAAGTAAAACTTCTAGTAAGGAGCTCAGCATGGCTTCTTCCTGAGATCAAATCTTACTTTTGAGATCAAGGCACATGCATATCTGCATACTGTAAGTTTTGAAATGTTTCCACATCAATATTTTTTTCTTAACGACCTGTTATCTATCCTTCAGGTTTACTCATCATCCATAAGACTTTTAGGTGGTATACTGTGATCACCTCTAGGCACCATAACCAAGAGATGTGTGGATCAACTGTAGAGAGCCAAAAATAATGGTGACCTACAACAAAGGGTTCAGTGAACATCTGCAATCAAAACCGAAGGAACAGAAGCCTTAGGAAATCGGGAAACAGGGAAAAATCTAAAATGAGTCCTTTATTTTCCTACTATGAATATAATAATTTCTGCTGTGTCAGTGTTATTGTGCTAGAGCCACAGGGCACTTGAAGGGTTTTGGAACATAAGGTGTGAGAAGCATTGCTTATAACAAACAAATTCTGAGTAATGTGCTTTCCTAATTACTTCCGTTAAATAACATAAGTAGCCTATATATGAAGATATATGCTTTTCAATCATTCCTTTGGGAAATAGAGGAAACTTGGAGAAACCTGTTTTTCAGATAAACAGAAGAGGAATTACAAACTCCAGTATTTCACTTCTCATTCCAAGTGCTCTTGCACCAAATTTAGGGGACATTCTAGTTCCCAAACTGAGGATTATCAGAAAAGGAGAGAGGATGGAATGCATTCTAATGCAAATTTTTCCTAAAAATGAAGATATGTACTATTTCACACATAAGGTTCATAATGTTTCCAGAATTGTAAATGTCATTATCAGCTTATACTGATATTTTCTACAAATCTAAATTGATGATGATCTCTTCCACTGACGGCAATGGAAACACAGGTGATTTGATAGAATCTTCCACCCTTTTCCTCCCTGTATTCTTCTTCATCCTCCCACAGTCTATGCATGTTCTACATACACATAATTCCTCAACCATTTTAAATCAGGAAGATTTCAGCAACTTAAAAAAGGAAAAAGTGTCAAATAATTCTGTGCTTTCTGTTATGCACAAACTTCATACTTTCCCCCTCTCATTTCTATCTTAAGTGAGTTTCAAGGCGTGCACTCATTTTGTCAGTCCCATTTGTACTAAGTAGCCTCTAACTGCAGGAATCTTACTGGTTTTACTGACACTCTTAATGGAAAAAGTTACTGGGTTGCATGAGTGAAGGCATCTGGATTGGGACAGGACACAATAGAAAAGATCAGCTCCAGTGAGAAGTCTTCACAAAAGATGTGCTAGCAATTAAATTGTCTCTGTCAAATGCTTATAGAAATGTAACTTGCAGCAGGGTAGGACAGGGCATTGATCTGCAAAAGCTGTCTTGAGTCCATTAATGCCTCCCATAACTCAAGAAAAGTGTGGTTCACTTAGATTTCAGGTATATAACGTGAGAACACATCTACACTCTTGTGATGGCTCTTAAAATAGTACTCAGGTATCTTGAGGTAGAGAAAAGTTTTGCAGGGCTACACTGACACTGCCCTTCCCCTTCCCCTGCATTTTCCCTGCAGAGCTTGTGTTATCTGACTACTTTGTTATTCTCAATCTAAGTGTATGTTTGGACATTTTGTAATAGGAAAAAGCTGAACCATTAATTATGATTCAGTTGTTGCTGAAAACATTAGTCTTTTTAAGCTTTCACCATCCACTGCTCCTACCCTAACATGCTTCTTTGATAAATGTGTTTCTGTTAGGCATTGTCTCTGATATAAAGACATAAAAAAATGACACCTTGCTGTGGCCTTTTTTATTTCTTTTGCTTCTCTGCTAGAATAGACTGTTGTTTTTCTTCATTATGGTTTTTACACTTTGAAATAGAACCGATTCCATTCTATTCACTTTAAAAATATTTCTAAACAATATAAATCAATTCTTCTCTTTTGTACTTAATATGAAAATGTTCTTATTAATGTTTCATAATCCACCCCTAAGGTAAAGCCCTACTGTTTCTTAACAAGATTTTATGGTTATTTTGATTCCCCCACTCTTTCTCATTTTTTCCTCTCATTAAACTAATAAAAAATAATAAATTCATGCTGCACTGAAAATACCATTTGTTTCTGAAAGGTCAGGTAATGCACACCAGTTTTGTGCCAAGGGAAATGGATCTTTGGTGACTTAGGGAACTGTAAGTAAAATGTCATGCAAGGAATGTTTTATTTTATATCTGCCCCTGAACATATGCCTATGTAATAATCCTGTATTGGCTGAGCATCACCAGTGAAGATTATTCTTCTATAGTTCCAGTTACATTCCCTCTCTTTCACTGATCTTTCATGATATTAGTTTTATTGCTCGTTTTCCCCAGATTTGTGAATCTCTGCTGCCATTACTAGCATTAGTTTTGGGAATAGCTGCTCATGACTGCAAGTAAGAATCTTATAGCCCCGACGTGCAGGTTATGCAGATTACTTATAAAAGAAACAGAGGCTTCAGTCAGTATTGTCTTTACCCAGCACTACTTTTAGCTGATGATGATTTCAAAGGGTTTTTTCTTTCACCATCTTCAGCTCTGACTGAAGATGGTGAAAGCATGAGCTTGCCTTCGGACTCCTCTGGGATTATCATCCCATCAGCACTCAAGAGGCTTCAATTTTCAGTCCTATCTTTTCCACCATTTTCCTCTTGTCTTCCTAATTTGTTGTTGAGCATCTTCATTCTCTTTTATAATTTCAATTCACACTTCAAAACCCTTGTTGCTACCCAAAATGCAGTGAAAATGCATTTTTCATACATATGTAGCAAACCTATCAATTTTATCCAATAATGTTTATAAATAAGAGCCAAAGAATTAGTATACTGCTACATATGTAATGCCATGCAAAAACATATCCATGGCAGGCTGTGTGAGGCTTATCTGTTATAACTCAGGAGTCATAAGGTGAGATAGATAAAACCCTTCCTCTATCAGAAATGAAGAGAAATATGCATCTTCTGAGACAGTTCTACTTATACTAAGACATACACCTCAGAATACTCCTCTAAAGATATGGATAAATCTAACTTTTATTAAGCTTAATTTTCCTGAGTGAGTTTGCATGCCAAGGAGGAGGACATCTAGGGAAGACTGACACAAGGAATACATGGAGGAGGAGGGCTACAGGAAAGAATAGGACAAAGTAGAATGTAAGACAAAAATATTCTTTACTGGGACACACGCTAGGGTAATAATGCACAAAAAGGATTCTCCATGCAGCACCCATTGTATTAATCCTGTATCACTCCTCTTTCATATTTTCTGCTTTCTCCTTCTTTTCTTTCTGAGAGTTATGCTACTAGTGACCAATGTGTTCACTCTAAATAATCCTTAGTCCTAAAACTTCCCCAAACAGATCACCATTTTGGTTTCTTTTTTAGCTGCACAGGGTGAAACAAGTAAGTAGGGACACCTTTATTAATCTATTCACATTATTTGTTCTCTTCTCAATATTCTTGCATCTGAACATCTCAAGAGTTTAATACTCCGTTTCAAGTTGATTAAAAGTATTTGCTCAATCAAGTGCTGACACAACATGAAAAGAAAAGCTTCACCTCATGAGACTACTGACTGGAGGGATTAAGCAAACATTTATTTATTGTTCTTGTCCAATGAACGTTTTGAAGATGGGCTCTCAGTCTCAATGACTTCTGCAGAATGTTCTCTATCCCAGCAGCTGCTCAAGCTTCAGAGCAACCATACAATCAGTGCCTAATGCTCCTTGTTATCTGACACTTCTTTGTATACCACTACAGCTCTTGATTTTGCACAAAAGCCTCTTTTTCTCCCTGGGGAAGACATGCATACAGCACACTGAAAGATAGTAAAATTACTCTAGGCAAATAACTGTTCAAATGGAAACAATTGCTGATAGGATTGATACTATGCTGATTGAAGATAATGGCAAAACTCCTGTAATAGCGTAATGCAACTTGTGAGTGGAGCTGCCTTCATCCTGCAGCTGTTCAAAATCTTTGTATTTATACTTTCTAATTTGTGAGTTAAATTCAAATGGCATGAAAGCAAACCCCAAATTATTCGTAGCCCATAACGATAAATCACAATGTTAAAAAACTCTTTCTAATTTAAGTTGGATGAGACATTCTCTGATTTCCATGGTTTAATCTCTTTGTGAAGAAAAGGTGCTTATAACAAACAGATAACTAAATAATACTATAGCACATTTTTACATACAGTGAAGGTTAAGAGCTCTATTGGCGTGGAGGATCACAGAGTATGCATGCATTAAAGAAAACCATTGCTTCATGTGTGTCCAAAACCCCCATTATCATATAGTGCACTTGGGAAATGTCACAGATTTTATTCAAGTAATTCCAGTAACATTATATGCAATTTTCATCTTAAATCTGTTTTCATTAGCCCTCTCTTTGCAAAGCTGAATGCCCCATCTGAATACAATGTCAATCTGTAAAAGTCTCAGATGAAGTTAAGATCTCTGAAAATGGTTTCATTGAAACCCCAGATCTATCCGTGTCACAGATTCAGATCCTCCCATGAGCAGAGAGGGAGGGCTCTTCCTTTGCAGGGGAACAAAGTTCCAACCTGCAGCCCTGCAGGAAAGGGTGGAATTAAAACCAAGATATTTTGTGTTTCCAGGAAAACTGTGACTGGTCTGCACTGAATATTGCAATTTCAAAGATTTTGTATTGGTGCAAACATTAAACATACCTTTTTTTGCTTATGAGTTCAATTTGTGCACAAATATCATGGTAGAGTTTTTAAAATGTATTTATCATCTGCACAGCTTCAAACATGAAAAATAACCTTTAGTTGTCTATTATCAAATGCCAAAAAAACCTCTCTTAAATTTGCCTCCTTATTCTCACAGCTATCTGTATTTTATCACTTTTTTCACAAGTAAATAATTCATTTCTGTTTAGGCTTGCCTTATTACTCATCTGTTTCTAAGAGCAGAGAATTGGGAAACTCTAAGGATAGAGGAGATCTTGGAGAATTAAGACAGTAAGAAAGATGGAGACCTGAGATGAAGTGCCACTGAAGGGGAGTGCAATTCAAGTTCGTGAAATAAGGATTAAGAATAAGAGAGGAGCAAAGACAAGATTTCCAACACAGTCTGAAGCCAGGCTCAAAACCAGAATTTGCAAAATCTGTGTAGCTGCACCATGTAACAGTGACAGGCAGCTTAATTGGCAGTTACAAAACTAATGTACTAAGTCAGAACCCTTTCTGAATGTCTAACTTACAAGCTATTGTTATCACAGTGACAATCTGACATGTGGCCTTCAAACTAGGCAAATAAAGGAAAGAAATTAGCATTCTCTTGGAAAAAAAAATCTATTTATGAAAGACAACTATAAAGGACTCAAGAAATTACTCTGCAAGACAAAAACCAACACATTCTCATAACTCATAAAACTTAAGTGATCTATAGGAACGGTCCTAATTGTTTTTCTATAAAATGCCTTTAAAAAGCAGTCAAAGTGCATCTTAAAACCCTGTGTACAAATTAAGAAACAAGGATGGGCTTGATTCCTTCAATAAAACTGACAGCAAAGGTTCTGTTTGCTTTAATGCTACAAGACATAGTGACATATTTTTATATAAAATTTCATCAACACTGGTGAGATTGAAATTTATTTTCAGGGTTTATAGAAAATGAAAAACCCACCCAAAACCAACACTATCATTGTGTGATGGGGTGGGATGGCATCGGCTCTGTCAGACATGGGGGCAGCTTCTGGCAGGTTCTCAAAGATGTTGTGAGTGATCTCTCCTTGCCTTTATCTTGACCCTTGAGCTGTTATAATACCCATTTTTTCTCTCCCCTGTCCACCTGAGCAGGGAAGGGACAGAGCAGCTTTAGGGGGCACCTGGCATCCAGCCAGGGTCAACCCACTGGCATACATCAGGATGCCTAGGATTTCTAAAGGAATCTGCAGACAGAAGTAAATTTATGTAAGCTTTTTGACAAGTTATGTCAAATAAAAATAATGAGATCATCTGTAAAAAGCAAATGAAATCATGCTTGTTCAATATACTATTTGCTATAATGAATTTATACATCTGAATGAGACATGCAGAGGAATTTCAAGCTGCACTGAGTCTTGTGTAGTTTTCCTTAGAAATTGATAATTTACAACCAGAAGTTTGCAAATGGAAAAGACAGAGATTTGACTGGGGGATTTTGTGTTCATTATTAGTTTCTTAACATAATGGAAACTCCCATAGAATAAAATTGTGGATGTAGAGTCATTTAACTTTGTGTGTTAGCTATTCTGTCCATTCTGAATCAATAACATCGGTCCTTATTTTTAGTACTATGTAGATGAAATTTTGGGTTGGTTATATACACGACCGTACAATTGAAATTTTTGTTAGTCCAATTATTTTCTTTGTCTATTAATAAAATTTAGTTACATTGATTTTATTATGCCTATTTAAATTTATCTGTTAAAAAAAAAAAAGTAAAACATCTCTGTAAGGAGGTTTTTCCTTTCCCCTTCTCTTTCTCTAGTTAGAACTCCCTCTCTGCAGATCCTATAATATCTTGTCTTTTCTACCCTGATAGCCTTTTCACAACCTCCATAGTCTTGCCCCACCGTGTCAGGAAAAAACCCAAACTCTTACCCCAGCAGACCTAAGACAGAAGCTGTTATTTGGACAGTGGATTCAGTCAGTAGCTCCACTGTACAGTAAGATTCCTCTGAACAAACAAGTGCTTTGATTACATACTGCTGCAATAGCAACGCTGGCCTACAGTTTGATGTCTGTAACTGCTTTCTGGCTGCAGAAGCCAAATTCCACTCTGATGATCTGTAATTGCTTTTGACTGGGTAATTTTTATCCTCTAGAGTTGCCAGCAGTAGCAGACATGAGGCTGGAAGGCAGCTACAAATCCCAAAGTAACTTTCAAAACTACAGTTTGAGAAACCAGTAGAAGAGTTGTTGAACTGACCAGGGTGCAGTGAGACTGAAAAAAGCTGAATTTCCTAGCCTAGATGTATTTTAGAAAAGAAAAATCCACAGTGAAATTGGGGTTGCATTTGATTTTGAAGTACACATCCTCGTAGACTGTTTCATGGCATTTCCCCAAGGAAATGCCACACTCCATCAGTGTGTTTCTAGTTCAGCTGCCTATACCATTACACTGTCTTTTTATATGGCATCTGTCTTTTACAAGGGAAAACAATCATGACAATCAGGGAGGAATAAAGAGAAAAAAAACAACAGCTGAGAAACCAGGAATACAGATCTCATGCTGTTAATGTTCATCAACAACTGGCAGGATCGTGTATCTGAAGGGTGCAGAACTCGGTAAAGGAAAAACACAACTTTATAGGCTCACATGAGCAAAATGTACTGATTTAATTATAGTTTGGTTTCTTTTGAAAGGTAAATTTGCAAAGCAATGCATATAATATTTATGTAAGAGGCAAAGTCTTTCTGCTGTGACTCTCACTTTCAATGCCCTCACCTCCCATTTTGCTCCTCCTCCTCACCACTGACAATTTCCTATTAGATTCTGCTCAGGCTCCTGTTGTTTCCTTTACTAGCACATCCTGCATGTTTTGTTACTCTTCAAAATTTGAGTGTTGTATTTTTTTATGTCCTGCCCTCTATATTTTCTTCCTTTCTTACCTAGAAGTCATTCCCCCATCCCTGGAAACATTTAAGGTCATATTGGATGGGGCTCTGAGCAACTGGATCCAGTGGAAGATGTCCCTGCTCATTGCAGAGGGGCTGGATGACCTTCCAACCCAAAATATGATTACTTTGATTCTATAGCCTCCAGATTTCAAAAATGCACTTCCTGCACTGCCTCTTAGCAAGATTGTCCCCCATGTTCTTCAAAGTGTGACCAAAAGTAAAGCTGAAAAGGAACTGTTAGAATCCCTGTTACGACAGCAACTTACAGGTTAGGCTTCTTAAAAAAATTATTTTTCTGCCCTCTCCAGTTCACTTTTCTGTTCAAACAGAGAGACTGGGCTGGTTTCTGTATTGCTTAGAAATAAAAATCATGGCAACTTGCGCTGGTATTTTTGTGGCAATCTGAAATACTTTCCATGAAACTGGTAAAAACTTCAAAGTCTATACAGAGATACTTGTTGGATTTAAATTCATTTGACAGGTTTTCTTTTTACCCAGACAACCACCTGTGTATCCGTTCCGATAGCCTAGTACTGCAAGAACAAATGATACACCTGCTTGTCAGCTCTCAAACATTTTTGTTTCCCATGTTGTCAGAAAATCTGTTTTGATATATGTGCATAAACATATGTGAAGGAGGATACATATACAACAACCTCTTTTCCTCCAAAATCATCCCAGAACTTCAATTTTTTGGATTATACTTAGAAAACTTTACAAAAAAATAATCTGGTCTGCTTAAGCATTTAAGTACACCAAGTTAAGGAGGCACAAAGAAATTCACTTCCAGAGAACTAATTCACTCCAGGACCAACATTTTCTCCTGGCTCTGATCCAGTTACAGGTTCAGCATCACTGACTCTGCACTTTTACGGCACAGTCATGACTACATCCACTAAAGCTACAGAAGTGAGATATATCCAGAGTTACAATCATTCATTTGTGACGGCATTATGGTTCAAAACAGAATCAATAACAGTGGAAATGTGTGGAGCACCTTCAAAGTTAAGTTAGGCTGAAAAAAGATGTAATTTTAATATAACCATTTTTCCCCTAGTCTTAGAAATTTTAAATGAAACCTTGGACTTGTTGAAACATTGTTCCCTTGAGAAAAGGCATTACTAATCTCAACTCCTACATCACCAAAACCATTTTGCCTGCCAGTTTTCTGTCACTTTTATGAGCTCTTGAAATTGTTTAATAACAGAAGTTGTATTTTCTCATTAATTGGGAAACTGTTCACCAACTCCTAGATTGGCAGCTAACAATTCTTCCCTAATAGATTCATATTATAGTATGCTAAAGTATTTATACTCAAAATGTTCTTGCTGTAATATTTAAGAATTCTACCATTTATATCATAAATGCAGATTGCATGAGCCATTTACAGGTTTCCTTTAGTTACCAGCATATATTAACTAGGGAATATCAGGAGCAGTGGAAATCACGTTCTAGAAGTACCAAAGTACTTCATAAGATCTTATGAAGTCTGCAGTCAGACTATGATCTTAGAAGTAAAGAATGAGGGAATGAATATTCAGTTAAATGATTACTGTAACACTGTGAGAATTAATAATATTGAATGAAGTATCAGGAAGCACAAAGAAAAGATCAGACCACCTTTTGTAAATCAGTATGAGGCTGTAGAAATCTGTAAACCCAAGGCACATTACCGACTAATCAGACTTGAATATTATTTATTATTTTGAAGGCAACGCAAAATACACATCACAATTAACTGTAGCTGAGCACCTGCTTCATACTTGGTGGAAAGGCAAAGTTCCCTGACTTCAGCCATGCTTCAAAGCTATGGAATACACTGCAGATTTGGTGCCTCTTTTGAATCCTGACTTTCCTGACATTCAATAGTATGATAACACTCAAGTTTAACAAATGTTAAGCTGGGCATCTCCCTTTGTGCTGAAATGTACCTGGCCATTGGGGCCATTAAGCAAAATACTTGTAAAAGAGCTACAAGATGGGCTTTATTACAATAATTAACCATAAGTGACTACAAAATTACTTAGGACAAACATTATTGATAGGATAGTACAGAAGAAATGTAGTCCCTTGCAATATGATCACTGAAGACGCTATTATTATATCTAGACATTCTATACCAATCAGGTAATAAAAAATATTTTAATGTGAGCTCTTTGTTAGAGCAAACAGCCCTTAAAATAAGTGCATACAGTTTTAAGGAGCACAATCATCACCAGTTTCTGGATTTGTAATTTTATAGCTCTAACAGTCTGCAGACATTACATCAGCTATCAAAGACACTGAAACTACAGCAACTGTCCCAGCAGCAGCACCACCCATCTTAGAAGTTGGCCAAGTACATTGAGGTCATAATGATGTTGGTCATTATTTCAGACTTTCTTTTGAACAAGTTATTTTGGTTCATTTAGAAGCACTTCCTAGCACTGGGAAAAATGGCTCATGAGTTCATAGACCTAATGTCTTACTCAACTTTCTGATTTACGTATTATATTGTGCCTTCATGGAAATTTACACTCTTACTGTTTATTGCACTGAACAATTTAAGAACACATAGAAATCAAATTTCACTTCAAACAATCTGCTGTACCACAAATAAAGCAGTATGGAATAAACTAAAATAGGAAGTACCTCAAGGAAGACAAGCAAATAGAATTGTAAGCTCTGTCTCAAATATATAACCAGACAGATATGACACTGGAAGGACAAGAAGTCCTCCTCTATTTAATTGTATAGATCACAGCATTCTGTAGAGAGAGTGCACTGCAGACCAAAATTGGAAGGAACTCTAATGAATGATGCTCAGATGAAAAGAGTCAATGAAAATGTCCAGCTGCACTAAAAAGACATGAAGTCACCATTTATGCAACTAATGCATCCAATAGGTGTTGGGAAGGAAAAGAAAATTGTTACGAACAGACTCTCTGGCAAAGTATCAATAGAATTAATTTTTGGGTTGTAAGGGAAATGTAGGGCAGTAGAAAGAATTTCAAGTAGAGGAAAGCATAAACTGTTGGAAATTCTGAGTGCTATCACTGGAAGATTGTGGTCATTGCTATAGGTTCAGAAATGGAGCACAAGTTGAAATTAATTCTAATTTATATATGATGCTTATTAGAACATATATATTACATATTTCTGCTCCAGGTAGATGCAGCCTGACTGTGAGAAGAAATTATTAACCTTTTCTCATGATGTCATGAGACAAGATGGACACACAGTACAGGGTTTCTTTTCAATAGCTGCACACCCTCCTTTAAGGATGTGCAGTGCTCCAGCCTCTCTGTCTCTCCACAACTCGCAGTGCAGGGTGGGGAACCCAAGAGACACCATATGCTGTGCTGGAAATGTGCAGGTGCCTATGAAAGGCTACAAAGGGATCAAAGTGCCTCTGGCTCCTGCTCCCTTTACTAGACCTGTTCCCTACTTCTTACACCTCTGACAGCACAGAATCTTGCAGACCCATAACTCAAACAGCTTTCCCTGTGCACCACAACCCACCTCAACACCCTGAAAAGTCTTGCAAGTGGTACTTTTGCACTACTACTTTTGCAGTAGTACAAACCACTGTTGATACAACACCGAAAAAGGGATAAGAGCTGATGTGGGATAAACCCAAACCAACCCCAAGACACATGAGAAGAATACTTCTTCAGTCACCGTTTATAGGTTCAGTTTTCAGATGTCCAATCCTCTTACAAAAATCCGTAAACCAGAATAAATATTTAGGAGAAAAAAAACCCCTTTTGCTGTTTGCAAAAAGCCAGAAGAAACCTACCAAAAACATAAATACAGTTTGGGTTTTATTTTTAGCTATTATTGTGATCTGTTATTTAAGATCCTCATACAGAAAGAGTTATAAGTTGTGAGGACTATCCCAATAAATTTTCAATTAAATAACTAAATTAACGTAGAGAAATTTAATTAAAGCTGCACTGGTTTTTACAAATGCAGTTAATTAAGCTCCTATCTAAAATTAAATCTCACCCAAACTCCTTTTACATTTCTGCAGCTCGTCAGATGCAGATATAATTAAAATTCTAGAAGTTCGTCTATGCATCTGAATATTAAAAAAACCCAAAAGAAAACAAAACCTCAACCAAGACCTGCTGAAGTAGTTTGAGAGGCTCCTGTTTAATGGGATTTGTACAGTCCTCAGAGTGGGAGGACAGCACAGAAAAAAACCTCAGAAACAAGTCTAGGTTTTCAAATCTGCACAGACTTTTTCATGTAGTGGAAGAGCCCAAGAACCTTTATAAATTTTCCACAAGTGAAGGGTAACAGATTGACATGACAGGAAACAGGGAGATAAATCCTGCTGCCTTCATTTGTGCCTCCCACCAAAGTAAGCAGGACCAGCACAGCTAAGGCACGCAGCACTGGCACTTCTACCCAGGAGCAGAAGTGGGCATCCTATCAGAGGGAAAAACTGCTTTTTCATAACTGGAATATGTCTGATCTTCTGCTGGCCTAAATGATCCCTCTTTTTTTCTTGACCTTCTACTGACTGATTTTATCTTGGTCAGGCCAAGGCTGGTCTGTTTTATTGGTCACTGAAATGCAGATTACTTTTCCCAGGTGAGAGTGACTCAAAATCACCTTTGTTTTACATAGCAAGTAAACATTTAACAAAAACATTTTGGGTTTTGGCTGATGCAGAGAAAGAGATGTTCAGGTAGCTGGGAAGTCTATTACTGCATTACTTAGGATCAGAGAGCAGTCTTTGAAGAATTACTCTTTGTGAGGGGGAAAAAGAAAGCATATTAGCTGAAGTACCGTTCAAGACTAATATTTATTGCAAATGACATTGATTTTTTTATTAAAACAGGCATGTGCTGTAGCAGAACAAACAATCACTAAACCAATGGGGCATTCAGAACTCAAACTGGGAGCTGGTCATTTCAACAGCCCATAGTGTAAGTGGCAGCACCTGTGAGCACAGTAATGCAGTACTCCTATCCCATCCACATCACCACTACACAGGCAGGTCCTTCAGGAATTCTGAGGGTATACAACAGGTAAAATTATCCTGTGGTCTGAAAGACACAAAGCTGAAACACTCAAAAATATATGAACATTTTCATGACAGTTATTTATTTTATTCTCTGTCAGCAAAACTATGCAGAAGATAAAAATTGACCACATTTTTTGGTAATACTGCAATATATTAAATCATCTTTTGAGAGAAACATGGGTGGAAATGCCGTATCTAATGTCATGAAATTGAAGGTTCAGAAATTGAAGGTTCAGAAGGTTTTTTATCGGAAAAGCTTAATTTAAGCAGAAAGATGATTCAAGATATGGATATTTGTTTCCAACTTGTGGCACAGACATGCCGCTGGATAAATATGCAAACAGTGTGCAATTCTCTTTAAAATACAAATTCACAGAGGCTAACAGACTTTTACAGGGTTTAAACTTAGCATCTGAAGTTCAAGGCACAACTGCCCTATCATTTTATAAAGAGTAAGAAAAGGGAAAAGAAAAAGCAACAAACCTCCAGAGTATGATATCAATACAGTAAAATTTAAAAGGTCTATGTGCTCCCTTTTGAAGACCCGCCTCTCCTTGGAGGAAAAAAATCTTTTTTTTTTTTTTGTGTAATGAATGTTTCCCTTCTTGTATAGTAAAATCTGGAGAATGTACACAAATAACAAAAGGTAGTAAAAATCCACAGAAGCTTGAAGATTGAGCAACCTGTGGCAATCTGTCTATCTGTGTGCACTTGAATCACCCGCTCTTGCCTTGAGCTTGCAGTGAAACAGGACCCTGACAAATTGCTATAATCTTCTTTAGCCCTGTTCACCATTTAAAAAAAAAAAAAAGGTGGGACAGCCTGGAATTCATACAACTGCTATTCTATTTGCTAAATATATAGTATATGCAGCTAAAATGTTGAAATGGTTCAAACTTTTATTATCTTCAGAATATTACATTCCAGCATTAACATTTGACAAATAAAAGAAAATTGTGGGATGGTCTGCTTTGAAGAGCTTTGGAGGTCTGCTCAGACCATGGCTGTATCTTCCACTAACTCTGATCTTAAGAGATTTCCTGGGAAAAGGTAGTGATTCATACAACTGCCATGACTTAAAACCTCCCCCACCTTACATTGCACTTTTCTTCTCTCCATCCCTTTCTTTTCGTCTCACTTTAGATTATAAATTTTCTAGCTGTGTTCTCTATTTGTTTGTTTAATGATTTTATTTCTAGCCTTTTTTTAAGAAATAGTGGTATGATTGCCAATGGCATGATAGGCAAGGAGAAGCTTATATGAAGAGGAAGAAAGGAAGCTTCAAGGAGAAAAAAGAGCAATGAGAAAAACTTAAAAGAGCACCAAGGAGATTGTAGGCAGGGGAAGATTAAAGGAAAAAGCAGCAGACAACTGTGATTTTCAGCTATAAGGGATTCAGCAGCTGTCATTAAAAACCTGTAGCTCTGCTTGAGACATATTGATCCCACTATTTCAATGTTTTCTGTACAACTTAGAGAGCCCTCTGTTTACCTCAAATTATGGCAGTACTCAGGATAATACTTATCTCAAACAACTACTTTTTAAAAAGAAGGGAGACTGTCCTGTATTTCTCCATCTTTTCTTTTTCAGAAAGGGATGCTGAACTTCCATTGTTCTGCTTACCTGGTCACTAACATACAAGTATCAAAATACCCTTCATGCTAAAGATGAGGGTTTTCTTTTTTTTTCCCTTCTTCTTCTTTTTTTTTATTTTTTTTAGGAGAATCATTTATACATAGAAGTCCTTATTATTGTAGCCACTTCCTAGAATGATTATCCCTGTAGGGCTCATGAAGATAACAGAGAATACAGCACCTCTGTATTTACAAAGTACTGGAGGGTTGTCACCAATCCTGGTAAAATGGTAAACACCATTAGATTGTGGGCAACTGCAAGAAAGTTTGTTTCTAGGATTTCTATTTTGCACACAATATTCTTGTACTGATATACAAAGCATATTTGCTAAAAAAGCAAAGACTTGTTTTCATAAATAGTGAGACAGTCCTTGTTCCAAAGGTTTCACAGAATATTCTGAGTTGGAAGGGACCCACGAGGACCATCAAGTCCAATGATTATCTTCCACTTGAATATGTGTCAGGATTAACTTTTCCAAGTTAACTCACAGTTCCTAATCACACAGCTCCTAATCACGTTGTACTCTAAGATATAAATGTTAGAGGACAAAAATGCAGGAGGTAGGATGATTCATGTCTCCCACACACCTCTGTTCTTGTAACACCCTTTTTAGTGTTAACATTTTTTTCTTATTAAAACCAGCTGTATCAGTCTAAACTATAGAATTATATTAGATTTTGGGCAAAAGGGAGAAGGGCAAAAAAAGAGCAAAGAGCACATTCATACTGTCATTTTCTTTCAAACACAAAGCCATAATGTTCCAAAGGTTTCTCATTCCACAGTGAGAAAAGTAAAAGTATCTCTTATATCTTGTCTTCCTCTCTAGGTACATTAATGACATTTTTGTTCTGATGTGACTATTGTAAGAATCAAAATGCCTCGGCTTTAGGGTTTTTTAAAAATTTTATAACACACTAAGCTCCACAAACCCTCGTAGAAAAATAGAATACTCTTAATTATGAATAAATTAACTAAATTAGCAACATGAGATGGATATGAAATTAGAGGACTGTTAATTGAAACTGCAAACACAGCTGTATACAGCTTAGAGATGAATCACACCAGTAATGACGCAGATGTTTATAAAATGTGATTATGTTTAGCAGGAGCATACTATTGAAACTCCCCAGCCTATTCTTATATTGTGTCACTGAAATGGTTTTTAAACCCATGAACACCAGGAATCAGAATCTCAGGGACGGCAAATTAGGCTCCCTGGATATGTGAATTAGTGTTGTCTGAATGTCAGCAATTTAATTCTCCAGCTTTCAAAGAATGTAGAAATGGAGCCAAAACCAAACATCTGTTAGTTATATTCTCATTCAGAAAAAAAAAATAAAATTAAAAATCTCTGGCAAGTTAGAGCTTGAATATGAGAAAGACAGTGAGATACAGTATCTCTAAGCAGTAACACTGCTGTATGAATATAGTGATCAAGTAATTAATATAACATGAGAGCTCACGAAATCTACTTCATGCACAATTGTAAATATATCTTTTTGGGACTATCCCTCCAAAGTGCTAGAAGGATCAGGAACAAGTGCTAGTTCCTATCTAAAGGTTTAAGAATTGATTAGCTTCCTAAAAACAAGAACTCAGGTTTTTTATTCTTTCAGATTTTACACCTTCCCTAGGATGTTTCTTGACAAACTGTACAACATAGGTGTGCGTTTTTTTCCTGGCACAAGAAAGCACAAATGTTGCTCTTGGGTCACACAAGGATACCTGAGTTATGCAGGCTCAGCAGAGCCAGCAGTCAGTACAGTTGTGAGGGATGGCAGAGCACACAAAGCCAACAGCCCATGGTGGCTTAAGCTCTAACATACCAGTCTAAAGTCTGCCTCTTACCTCCTGTTTCACAGAGCAGAGTTACCACTGAATACCACATAATAGCATGTAAATGTTACATTAAAGAGTCTGTGATTTGTTTTCTGGCATAGTTCACAGACTAACAAAGGTACATTTCACAACATCACTGTTTTCCTTGTGTATATCCACACTTTCAATGAATATGCTGAATAGTATAAGACCATAGTTTGTGTCCAAAGCCCTTTCCACACTCTGTAGTGCAACTCACATCACAAAGACACCATTAGCTGTGATTCAGGGGCCTCGGCCTATGTAACAATGAATACTTAACACAAATTTACATGATTTAGAGCTTGTTTTTCTGGCCCCCTTTTCTAGAGAACAGAACAGACCTTTAGACTACGTAAACTGTCAGAAGTTTTTGTTAGAAGTACAGTGGAACTAAAAGGCTACTGTGACTTACACCAAATAAACAAAATGTCATTCTAACTTAACTAAATTTTGTAACGTTCCTTTCTGATCCACAAATGGTTACTTACCTAAAAATGTGTAAATTCATGTGCAAAATAATTTGAAAAATTATGTAGAGTTTCATTGGCAAAGCTGAAATAATTGGAATGACCTGGCACTGTTAAACATCACAGGCTTATCCCATCAGCCATGGGAATTACTGAGCACAGTCTAAGGACATCGGGGCACAGTGCTGAGAGAGAAAAGTGGTGATCATAAAATTGGATTTGCCTCTGTCTTTCAGAAACTTTATTTGCTGGGAGCTGACCTCCTATTCACTGGTGAAGCAAAAGGATTAGATCTTGGCTTTTTAAAAAAGGAAGCTTGCATGATTTCTGCAACAGACCGTACTGGTCTGACAGTATTTCACATGTCATTCACAGCTGAATAAAGTTATGAAGGCTTTATGAGAAAAATGTAACCTCCTCCTCTTTAAAGGCAAACCTAGGCAGATTCAGGGGTATATTGCAGCTAGCTATGACAACAGATGTGCAAAGCAAATTCAGTTATCTTAGCTCTTTGGCTGGCAAAAGTACAGACAAAGTCAACTCAGGATTGGAAATGTGATGTTTTCAGATAAGGAACTGTAATGCTTGGATATACAAGAAACACAAAGCTCTTTTATGGAAGACACATTCTTCTCTTTCTTCTGAATACCCCGAAAATCACTGCACTGCTGAATCAGTGCTGTATTATGTGGCAGTTAAGTAGGACAGAACTCATTGTTTTTACAGATGAAACAGTCATAAATGAGGGTTTTGGGAGAAAAGGACACGAAACACTTGAGGTCAGTACGAGAAATCAGAGTGAAATGAAAGTGAAAACATCCAACAGAATGAATATAATATCTACAAATGCAGCCTTAGGCTTATTTTTCTGGATTGATTAATGCTAATTAATTTTGGTTTAAAACTAACTGAACTGTGGTAGAGAAACAACTTTGAACATCTGAGAAAATGGAAGAGAAAGACTAATTCAGTCTTCAACCTACACACTTGAGGCTTCCAAAACAAAATGGCATACCCTAAAGAATACCTTCCACAACATAGAATTTGGAGGCTGCTATGATTTTCCAAGTACTAAAGAAATAAAAAAATGAATATTAATAAAATGTGAAATTGCAAGCTCTGGGACAAGAACTGCAGTTTATACTCTGTTTGTTCTGCAACTAAGGGGCACATTTCTAAAGGTTACTGCAGTATCAGTGTTTTATAAAGTAAGAGCAAGCACAAGAATTGAACAGCTTAGATGTGCCACATGAAGCAATAAGTGTCTTGAAATAACTCCTTTTGCCTGTGTTGTGTTGGGTGAATCCGAATTAGGGAGGACTCAATAGAAAACATTTGCACACATGACATATAACAGGATTTGAGCCATTTTGATTTTAAAGTGCCCTCCTCTACAGCGAACATATCATTACATCACTTCCACACTGCCCATAATTTTCTATACAAGGGTACAACATTCAGCTTTACTCAAGCTGTGTTCAAAACTACAATGGCAACTTCAGAGAGCACCTTGTGAAAATATTTTGAAAATGACACACAATCTTCTACAAAGGCTGGTTTCAGATCTCTGTCCCAACTTAATTCCACTTACATTTTTTGTATTTTAAAGACTATTATTAACAGTACTTCTAAAGCAGAAAAAAAAATCTTAGCTTAAAGTCTCACTGAGCAAAAAGATTTAAAAAATATAGCACAAAATACTACCTGGTTTAAAGACTGTAAAAGCTTTCTGTAACCTGAAGGTAGATAGCCTGACATAAAAATATCTGCAGTGATATAACATATAATTGATATGTCAGAAAGACACAAAATGACTGAACAAAGAAATAAAAAAGGCTAACATTAACCTTTTGCACTGGAAATTTGTGTATTATCTCTCTACCTTGGGCTTTTAATCACTTTAAAGGAAGCTTCTTCTAAAAAACCCCACATCATTTCAGAAGAATGGATTAGTGAAAATGGGGAAAAAGAGAAATATGTTTTGCCAGTTTTACATTCTCCCTCTAAAAACCTTTAACAATACTTTGGCACCGGTACTTGGAATCTAAGGGGTTTTATATTGCTTCCAATCCAAGGGTATTCATTAAGGTTTCATTGAGTTACAAGCCTCTGAAAATCACATTAAAGAGCCTTTACAGGGCGGCTCTTAAATTCAGTGAATGCTCTATCTGCGACAAACGTGTTCTACATTCAAAGCAAACTCTGTACATCTGCTCTACCCTCGCTTCAAACCAGGCGGGCGTGAATGGCCAGACGATCCATGTCAGCAGCGTGTATTCCCTTCAGGATATGGAGCAGCACCAGAAATTGCAAGGATTCATCAGCCTCCTGGTGCTGGCAGATAGCTGACAACACACCCTACCCTACCCGACCCGACGCAATCCTGTCCTGTTCCATCGCTTTTGAAAAGCCAACCCACAAATTATGAGCTCTGACAGTTGATAACATTTTGGGAAGGCAAAGGGCCTGTGAAGTGGAAGCTGGGATTGGAGATTGACTTATAATTGCAAGGGTCATTTTGGTTTTGTCCTTGTTTGCTTTCACTGCTCTGACTGCTGCTAACTTTGTGCATTTTCCAGCTACTTGGCCTCACATATTCTTACCTTAAAACCCCCTAATTTTTATAATGAGCAGTCTAAACATAGCTGATTGGAACCAGGTCACACACCTGGAAAAGGTATTGAAAAAAATCAGGCAATATTCTCTCTAAGGAAAAAAAAAAATGAAGCTATCCACAATTTTAGCATCCAAGGTAAAGACTATAAACTCACATAGACTACACCTCTTTCTAGGACTGAAACTCAGAGCTTTATTCTCCAAATGTAACTTCTACACTCCTCGTCAAAAGGACTTTTACAGAAATAATTTCAATTAGTGGTTTTGAGATGATCAGGTATTACAGATCGTGAACATTAAATAATACAGTTTCAATGGTGGTTAGCAAATATGTTAAAGGGCTACAAAGTGGATGATTTACCTAAAACTACTTGACTAAAAAGCGACAGAAGTAGTGGATGTTGGTTTCCAGTGAATATATTTTCAACAGTATCATAACCTCTGTTTTCCTCAGTATCCTAAATATAGTCTGGTATGAGTCATATAGATGTGTGCTGCCAAACGTAATCTATAACTGCTGACAGGTGGAAGTAAATTGTGCAAGTCATCTTTTAGAGGGAAATGAGACTTACATATATCAACTAATATGGCCATTCTTTTCCTATCATTTATCCATCAAACAGATAAATTGGAGATCTTACACAATATATTGTATGTGCAAAAGTTGTACAACAGAGTGCTAAATTCAAGATGCACATGTAACATATTTCCTTATATTTAATAAATTTTAAATGCTTTCTATTTTTGCATATAAACAGCATAACTCAGTTTTTATAACCCTACACACCCATACACACATATGAGAAACAAAAAAATACATTAAAATCATCTACATAGGCATATTGTAATGAGAACATAAAGTAGGGTAAATTGCTGTTCTGCTGCCTGGTTCTTCAAAACATCTTCATTGAGGACAAAATTCCAGAGTAAAGGAAATCAAAAGAGGCGAAGAAAACTCTAAGAGAATGTATCTCCTCTACAAAAAATGACTAAAGCATTTGTGATTTCCAAGAAACTGAAACTGATCACACACAACATCATAAATTTAGCAAGGTTTTATTAGTTTTCCTGGCATGGCTGTGAGTGATCACCAGGCCTGTTTATATTTACATACACACTTTCTTTTACTGACTCCCTAAAGCTGCCACGGTGGTGTCCTCCTAACTTAGAAGGAATCTCTCCAAATTTTTGACACACACTTCATTAGAAGAACTGAATCCCAATCCAGATAGCTGGCCTTCCTCCACTGGCTTACAGAAATAAATAAATAGGATCTCTAAAGAATGAATGACTGTAAAATGAATTCTATATGCATATTTTTCCAGACAAACATTGAAAAAATCTGAGACTCAGGCTAACAGAAATTAAGAAAAATGCATGGGTATATGACTTCTACAGCCAACTGGCATAGCCAATTAAATAAATGAGAGACCATTAAAGAGCTGTAACAACTGTGGTTTTGGCAGAAGTTCCAGTTCTCATGGAATATACAAAATAACATTTGAACTAAGTAGTCTGATGGGAAAACTCAACTTCCAAAAAGGATCAAAATCTCCCTCTGCTGGGAAGATGAAGTCTGCAACTACAAAATAATTTCAAATATCAAGGTTGGAAAGCACTATGGTTTTATTAGTGCACTAATTACTGTAATAAGAGGTGAGCTAGAATTTTGGCTCCATATATGTAGAAAAGTTGTTTGTTGTTTTTGTCAGCTACTTACAGATGCCATATGTCAAAATATAGTTTAAAAATAGAGGAAAACCCAAACAAATAGGAAACAAATTAGTGATTAAAATTAACGAACTATCACTGTAGAAAGAGAACCAGCTAAAGTAACAGAAAGGTAATAGTGCTCAAATATAAATACGTAACTGCCTTTTCTATTGCACATACAATATACATGACATTCTCTGTCTCATTCAGAGAAGAAACATCTTTCTTGCTACTGTTGCATCATCTGCCATTCTATCAACTTTAACATGCCCCCAGTTTACACTCACTGTTTAATAACAAATAACTCCACTTGTACTATAAGATAGATGAAAAAATAAGACAAATTTTCTCTCTAACTATCTGACTGGAGCTTTCCTGTATGAGAATCCTATGCAGTATCACTTGGACAGCTGAACTGTAAAGCAAGAGAGTTTTTTCTTTTTCTTTAGGAAAGATGATATAAGAAAATACCCTTAATCACGTTCAGATCTTAATTCCATGGTTTAGACATGAAGTATACTTCCTGAAACCATTACCATGCTATGTGCAGATTAAAAGAGGACCTGAGAACCTGGTAATCTTCGTTTCAACTGCGAGAGACCCAAAAAAGACATTTCTTTTACATACATATTTTTGTTGTAATTTAATTTCTTCTCAGATGATTTTTTTTCTTGGAGAAGACATGGAGGACAGAAGGTGAAGTAAAATTAAAAAAAATAAAATGTAGAAACTACTATAATAGATCACTGATGATCTCAACTCACATTTTGATGTAACTTATTTGCCCTGGTACCCAACTCCTATCAAAAATGGGGTGTGAGCTGAGGATGGGTGCTAAGAATGCCCCTGACTCAGCTTTTCACATTCCCTGGATATGACCAAATATCTGCAAACACCTATCATTAATGTTTGGTGGGACCTTTACAGATAGAGGCCAGCAAGACTTTGATGCATAGCCACAATTTCACATTGATTTTAGGAAAGAAGGGATTTCCTTTTTGACTTTTATATTCTTGATGTTAGTAATCGGATGGCAAAATATTCATCCATAGTTCTCAGCATGGATTGAATCAGCTAATATTTGTGAAGCAGCCAGAAGATGCTGTGTTTTGAAAATAATTCATTGCAGTGATACTTATTACAATAGTGTGCATTACACAGCTCAGTAAAGAGTCTGTCCTCAGCAGAATACAAATAAAACAATGATATAACTTTAGATAAGTTCCTGCAGGGGTACTGAGAGCCTGCTGGTTCTTCACAGCTCCTGCAAGCAGGGAGTAGTGTTTGAGGGAACAGAATAATAGCTGTGGCTGGATCTTCTAACAAGAAGCAGCGTGGCTTTTGCACCACATCCATCTTCAGATCCCCACATGCTGAAGAATCTTTGCTACTGGTGCAAGATGAGCTGAGGATTTAGGAATGATACTGATATTGGGGTTTATGACTCTTTACAGTCACACTATATATATATAAAAATCATAGAATTACTGGAATGTTTAGGTTGGAAAAGACCTTGGGCTGGTTTAGCTCTAAATTTTTGATGTGCTCAGAGAAAACCAGCCACAAATAAGCACAGCTGGTTAAAACTTTCAAAAGCAAAGGCACTAAAATATAAATATCATAACAAAAGGTCTTAAAAGATACTTTTTTTGGGGGGGGGGGAAGGGATGAAAGACAGTCCTTACTATATTTTTCAGCTTATTAAAGGTAGTATTCTAAATAAGAGCAAGCATAATTTGATTTAAACAAAACAAAACAAAAATTCTTCATAAATGAAAGGTCTGTTCTCCATAGGATATTTGTAAATTCTTCTACATGTCAGGGGCTTTGCCCTTTGACCAGCATGACATCAACCAGATCTCCAACCAAAGTGAAATGGATATAGCTCCCACCAATCTGGGCTCCCTGGCTCCCCAAATGTCAACTGGAAGTAAGCAAGAGTTTGCAAGACACGTTTTCTCCCAGGATGATCTCATTATATATACTGTTTGAAGAACGCAGAATCTGAAAATGAGAGCTCCTTGTGAAATCCATAACAAATTGCTCCCTGGAAAGATTTGATCTCCTTTCAAGTTTAAGAGAAATGAAAAAATTAAACAGCATATTTTCCCCAAAACTACTCGATTAAAGGCACGAAGCTAATTATTTTTACATTGCTTAAGCTCCACAGATGATGACAGAGTTTTTGGTGACTGAGCTGGGTGCATTGGCTTTCATTAATGAAATGCACCTCCACACTACACTTCAAAACCTGGACTGGTTGAATCTGTAATTGGTTAAGTGCATTCTATACATTTTTGTTCCAGTAATACTCTGGTGTATATTCACCAACACTGAATACAAATCGGGTAAGTTAATGGCAGACGTGCCTCTGTGCAGAAATACAAATGAAGTTCTGGGAAGGTCCTGGAGCAATATTTGGTACTTGATATTTGATACAGCACTAATCTCACTGTACAACCACTGTGCAATATTGCAAATGACTGAATAAGGTTGGCCTTATTCTCATGTTGTAAAATAAATATAATACCAAATCTCTGAAAGATTTGGCTTAAAATCATACATTTCCTCCCCTGGTCTTATGTAACTCTCAATATTAATAAAGCAACAAACAAGACATGATGTGCTCCTTTACAAAATTCTCTTTAACTTTCTCCTAACACTGGAATTTGCTGTCGTTTCAGACGTGATAAATCTTATGTCTTTATGTTCTTTTCCCACGCATAGCCAAGAATGGGTATCTTTCTGACAAGAGATAGCACAGAAGTCTCTGTTTCATGATCTTCCTGCAGTGGTATTTTCTAGGAAAAGGGATACATGGATAAGAAATATTTTCCCCTTTAAGAATACGGCAAGTAGAGAGAGAGATCTAACCTTTGAGGGGGAAAGAAAAAAAAAGGAAAAAGGGAAGAACAGATAAAAACCCAAACAGAAATAAGGGAAGTAAGATGGGGAAAGGCAAAGAATAGGAACATGGAGAGACTAATTTTTTTTTGAAAAAAAGAATTAATAGAAGCCAATGAGAAAATATAACTAGTATAAAAGAAAGACACATGAAAATACACAGAAGGCTGAAATCAATAGAAAATATGATGAAAGGACTAAAGTACTAAGGACATATTTTAGGTAGGCAATTAATAAACAAAAAAAAAAAAGATAACACAAAGGCACCAGAATGAAAAAGAAACCTACCAGAAAAATTGAAAACCAGAAACAACTGGAGCATACTTTAGAAGGGGAATGGTTTTGCATGAAATGAAAACCATTTGCACTTTTGCTTTTCCTATTGGGTGACCAAAATTTCAGTTTCCTATGAAGAATATCACAGCTAATTGGACGGCTGGTCATGCATAAATAAGTCTAACCCTAAGACAGAACAATACATAATTCTCTAAAAAGTGCCACTCCAGTGTGTCAGTGTCCAGCAGACATCATATGTGAACAGCTGGTCTGGGTGCGTGTTGTACACTCCTTCCAAATGAACTATTCTCTTCTAGTCTATGCTATTCTATTCTCTTCTAATAAAAACGAGCTCTACCTCTCAGTGCAGCTCAAACTCTGCCCCATTTTAAGTAGAAAAATTATATTATAGGACCAGATGTGCCCTTCTTCTTTCCAGAGGTCAGAACTTGGCCTTTTGTATATGATAATTCTTCAAAGTTATTTATGTCTTTTCCCCTCAGGATGTGTTTAAAAAAGTTTACTGCACTGTTTTCACCTTACTCTCTGTATCTTCCAAATGACATTTAGGTAAATATGAAAAAAGACAGTAAACCATAACATTCCGATTAACTACCTGTTCTATCACCAATAACATCTCACTCTGACATACTGTCACTAAGTATCTACCTTCAGAGAAGATGAAACACTTTGTTTTCCAAATATCTGGATTTGATAAATCAAGACAATAATTTACAATGAAAAGGGATTGTTCATAATGCATTCTGATCTCTGTGGAAAAGAACATATTACCTCTGAACTGTATGCAAACATGTGACTTGCCCTATATATTTTTAAATGATCTGTAATATCTGGCTGGCCCTCTTTCTGTTATCACTTAGGAATGATAACAACAAAACATTTTCTTGGGTTTTCTCCCAGAGTTTTTCATATCCTGGATGCTTTTACTTTGAAAAAACCTTCCTGCTTTCCTTTATTTCCCAATTAAGTAATGGAGTGTATTTCAGGAAATCACCAGAAGTTAATTAACTATTTTAGCAGTGAAATAAGGTAGTTTTCAATGAATCACAGCAGATCTGTTAATTTCATCAGCCGGTATTTTTATAAAAACTAAACAGATGTGATTTCTCTCATATGTGGGTAAACATTTTGGGATTACTCATTTTGTCTTCCAGGACTGTTGATTTGCTTTAATAATATTACTTGAACCCTGTTCTGAGGACCTGGGGAAAAGTGGAAAATAATGACTAAAGAGCTTGGACTAATTATCTTTTACTTAAACTATCACTCTCACTGCAAAGTTTTAATTTAGGAAAGAAAAAAAATCCATTAATATTTGCATGAACTGATAATAAACTGGAGATGTCACAGAGCTGTGGGATTTCTTTTGGAGAAGCAATAAAGAAACAATAACCTCTTACTGACTATTAGAATTGACAGCACCACTGTAGGAAAATTGGTTCATTTCTGTCTATTGATAGTGTTTGGTTTTTACAATGAAGGCAAACCTCATTATTAAACTCCATAGTTCTACATTTTAACAAAATATTAAAGTAAATACAACTCCATTTCAAAACGTGAAGCAGTGATGTAGCAAGAAATAAAATAGCAAGTTAAGTCTACCACTTAATGAAGTTAATTTAATTGCATTTATCTTCATTTACTCATAACATCACTCCCCTGCTATGGGACCTCTATGATCATATACCAGTGCACACATGCTTACATACATTCTCTCATACATACAGTTCCTAAAATTCTAAGCTAAGATACAGTGCATTTTGGAGGGAAAAAACCCCCACCTATGCATGTTTGAAGTCTTTATCTCAAGATAAGAATTTTGTAACTTTTTCAGTATTTATAATTTACAGTGGATGTCCCCCTTAATTTCATAATAAGTCTTGTTATTTTTTTCTGCATTAGAACTCAAATTATAAAATCCCATTCTGAACAGCTAGATACAGCTGAATAGCAGTATCAAGTCCTGCTAATTACCTGAATGCACGTAATGCCTTGTAATTTAATAATTGACTCTACAGGTGTGATTTTACAGATTCCACTGCACAGAATCATTAATCAATATTAGCCTATACAGAATTTATTTAAAACTGCTGCTCCCAGAGATTATTTAAATCATAGCAAAATGAATGAAGCAGCAGAAGTAAACTGTCTTACGTGAATCTTCCATATACACCACAAAAATATTCATAAAACATGGATAAACCAGGTAAAAGAAATGATCAAGTAATATATTTGGCAGCAACAATTGTTAAATATTATTAGCAAAAGGTAAATATCAATTATGTATTTTAACTGTATGAGAATTTTAACTATTTAAAAAACTGGGTTACCTATTTTAGTTTATAAAGTATTCTGAAGCATATGAAAATACAGCATCAGATTTAACTCCCATTTTCTCACGATTACTGAAAGCTTGCTTCCTCTTGCATTCCTTAGTACACCTTTGGTGCTACTCCACAGGGAACAAACAAGCAGAGAGCAATACAAATATTTACTTAAATGCAGCAAAGGAAAAAGTCATATGAAATGTACCTGTAGCACCTTCCACCTTGTGTTCAGGTCTTCCACACAGCTGAGATTGTACTGGGAGAGCTGAATATCGGAGGGAGTGAACCGGTGAGCGAGGTCATTGACTTGATGCACCTTTTCTTTAAGGGGTACAAGTTCTGCTCGGTAAACCTGTGTGAATTAAATATAAATATAAATATAGATAAACCCTAACTTCAAAAACTGTTAGTTCTGCTGCCAGCTGATTAGGAATGTAAAGATAATACATGTTAAGCTGAAAGGAAGGACCATATTGGCTGTAATACAGTTACCAGTCTTTTCATATAACTTCATGTAGACTTTAGGTCCTGCAATTCAGAAGGTGCTATGAATTTGGAACCTTCATAGCTATTTTTGGCCAGTTAAGCCAAATTCCCAACCAGCACACCCACTAGGACGTGCACTGCAGAGCACACTCTTCTCTCTCCTCATCCTTTACATATTCCTTTGGGGTGGATGGGAGAGCTAATACTTTTTAACACAGGAAAACAGAGGAAGACAGCTGTTCCCAAATGCAAAAAAATTTACAAGGGAACCAGTGATAAAACTATTACAGACCCCACTAAGGCCATGATCTTATCCTGGGTATGTATCCTTTATGTGTAACAAAAAATTAGAAATGGAAAGTAGAAAAAAAAAAATTTGATATGAATCCCAAACTGGCCTTCATGACTCATATGTCAGAGAAAAAACAAAATAATGTGTCCTGGAAGATAACCTTTAAAACTATGTATAAGAGCGGTCCAGCTAATAATTTCAGTAATGTATGTGAAAACCAGAAACTGCTAGTTACAAGCTTCTTGTTTTTGAAAGCAACAACCTGATGATGAGGATTCCATGATGCATCTGGATACATTCAGTTAAATTCAGGGCACCATGACTTTATCAAAGACAGGAATCTCTGTGTAGATCTTCCACTGTTCCATATTTATCTTTACTAAGAAGACATTTATGAATCTTTAATGTGATAAAATATGTCAAAATGTAACAATGAGTCATGTCTAAGGGACAAATTCTGTCATCCTTAGGAGCACATTTTATTGCAATATGATGTCTGCACACAAAGGCAGAATAATTTACTTGCTGTATTAGGGTTGCTTTCAAGCTCTTTTTTCTCATAATTTTTAATACAAACTACATGTGATCTGCATCTCATTATAGATAATCAGAGAAACTGAAATTATTGCCTAGTAATCTTTTAATCAACACATGATGCAAAATAAGGTAAAAAACCTTGTCCTGTACCTCAGGAAACCTTCAGAGTAAATAGTATGAAGACATTCACAGACATTAGAATGCCATCAACAGCACCAAAGATAAACATCATTGAAAAATTGTTCCTCAGATGTCTTTCTAAACCAGACTTGGCTTCCATCAATTATGTTAAATTACCCTACAGCGAAAGGAGTTAGACTGGCTTAAGTGGCACTTGTATGGTGAATGACTCTAACAATAAATCTATAAAGTACAGCATCAGGAGGGATGTGCATTTTGCAAAGGGAAGCACAGAGAATGACGGAAGCGCCACGATGTGATAGAAGACGCATACACTGAGTTTGTGACATAACAATTGACTTCCTCATATCACCAGTTTTGTACCACTGGAACACAACTGGCAGTACTAGAGAGAACACTGATTTACAGTTTAGTGTCGAGCAAGGTCTGAAATACAAAGAAAAAGAACAGATCTCACATTTGGGTTTGCCCCACGGTGTGCTCACCCTGAACTTTTTTGTTAGTAATTGAGTTCAGACAACAAACAACTTGCTTTAGAAATAGACACTTCTTGTTGTAAGGTAAAGACCTTAAAGGCTGAAGAGATATATGCACCACTGTATGAACACTTCAAGTGCAAATAGTTATTTTATTGCTTTTTTTTTTTTTTCCCTGTGATCTGCTGGTTTCATGGCCCAAGGTCCTGGCCATGACTGTGTGGCTTTTGTTTGGGATGATCAACTCAGTTCCTCTAGTGTTTAGTTTCCAAGCAATGCTCACATTCCATATAATTACTGGTGCCTTAGGGTTTTCATGAATTGTAGATATTTATACTTCTAGGTAGTTTCTCACATGTAGAGTAGCTTGCAACTTCTAACCCTGTGCTCGCTGTCTTAAGGGTCAGATAATAGCTAGAACACCATGTAAGGGAAACGTGCCAGAGCTAAGACAATTAGATACCATGTTAGTCAAAACAAGAAAGCAAAGCCCAGCACCTTGGAGAAGCTCCAATAAGGGAAGGTGGCGTGAAGATGATGATAAAGGATGAAGTAAGGGGTCTTAAGACCTCCAATTCAATTCTAGGAGAGGTGTGCCATGAGGCGGAACCAAGGGAAGTTCTGGGCATGGACATATCTTAGACTGGATACAACCTTTAGATATGATAAT
>JAWWMP010000001.1:107956449-107983225 GCA_035047865.1 Dendrocincla tyrannina
GGTACCGGCATGAGTTGCTGGGGTAGCTGTGCTGCAGGGAAGCAGCTGCAAAAGGGAGTTTCTCCCTTGTTTATAGTAGGTTGTGAGGTGAGCTGACTTGGGCCCAGATGTTGCAAGAGTCAGTGTTCCCAGCCTAGGGGTGAAAGGGTTTTTCACCTGGGAGGGACAGGTTGTTGTCCCTTGTTTGCTTCGGTAAGACAGCAGAGTGACTCAGGGGGTTTGGCTGGAAACAGCCGGGAACAAAATGAAAGGGACACCTTTCGGATTAATTTACTCTGCATGTTTTGAAACGGTGGTGCTTGGAAAAGAGGTCACATGGTATTCCTGAGGCCGTGAGTTCAACCTAGCACCAGTCTTTTCTATCTGTTACTTGTGAACACGTGTTGTATTCTTTTATACTTTTTATACTCTTTTATACTCCTTTATATTCTGTACCCCAAAACTCTGTAAGTAAAAGAACTCTTCTCTGCTTTGCCCACATAAAGTTGTCTTGGAAAGTTTTTTTTCCTTTTTTTAAGGCAACATTACAAATATACACGCGTATCTATATTATATATCACAATATATAATAAAAATTAGATAGACACAAAAATTATATAAAATAAAAACCACTGATAGCATAAATGCAAATCAATAGATTCAAAGATCAGTTCCCACACTCAAATGCACTTTAATGCAGTTCCTGCATTAAATCAAGTTAATTTTCTATTGCTTGTATGGCAATAGGAGCAGGATTTTGATTGAACAACTTCACTGCTTAGGCAAAGCACACAGGCCTAAGCTTATCAAGCACTTGTTTTTAAACACATTTAACTATCTGTCTGATTTCATACCATTTATTTACATCTGTAATGTTGACTTGAAAGCAACAGTCTCACCTGAATACTGACAGAAATGATTAGGTTAATCACACAATCACTACACTAAGGTGAAACAGAAGATTCTTCAAAATTAGTCAACATGTTTTTTCAACTGTAAGTTATTTTACACACTAGAAAGGCTAACACACAGGAGCAAGTCATACAGAAAGAAATCAAATCATGGAAATAGATATGGAAGTAAGGAAAAACCCTTATTTTCTGTCCCCTCTCCAATTGATGTCTTTATTAATTGCTTTTTGTGCTGCAAGGACAATGATCTTTGCAGTGTAGTGCTAATTTTCCAAAGTACAAAATACAACTGCTTTTGCTCCATCTTTAAATTCAACATTCTGCATTCTATTATTCTTTAGCCTGAATTTTTACTAACATTTTATTTTACAAATGTAACAAACAGCAAGAACATAAAAAGAATGCTAGTCAATGAATCTAATTAATACCAGTATTAGAATTAGAATTAGAAGCCGTAGACAGAAAAAAAAATCAATAGGAAGAACTGGCACATCACATTGCACAGTTAAGAAGTCAGTGACTAGAAGGCTTCTTTAAGCAGCAGTTTATCACAGACAGCCAGTCCATCAGTCAATATGATTTTAGAGCTTGGCTTTTGTTTCAGAGTAAGCAAAATTCAGTTGAGTTCTTATATTTTTATAACAAGTGTTCAAACAAGTTTAATGAATAGTAATAGTTTCTATATTTTCTACAGTACTTGGCATCTGTAGGAGCAGAAATTTAGATTTTTTACTGGATTGTAATTTTCCTCAGTATCACTGAAATATTTAAAAGAAATATTTATATTTTTAATAATTGGTTTGTATAGTATGATTGATTAATTTTTTCTATTTTTTTCCTTCTGAATGAAGATGACTATATATATAAAGGGTTTATATTAGAAAAATTCAGAGAACTGTATTGTTGCTAATTTAAAAACAAACATACGTGGTGAGTAGTAGTGTATTACTACCACAAAGGGACATGCCTGAACCCATTAAATTGCTCAGAATGTAAATGAGTTCACAGTGTGAACATCAATAGGACAACCAGCCCCAAATTATCTTCATTATAATTGCCCTTATGCAAGAAAGAATTTCAACAGTTTGTGATACTGTAGGTGGTAGATTGGATTTTAAATGATCCATACAGTTCAGTTAGAAAATATTTTAAATTCCTTGAAAAATTAGTAAGGACTTGAGAAGACCCATATCACAGACACTCTAATCAGACATATATTAAAAGTCTAGAGAACACACAGTGGCCATAACCAGTGAGATGGAAAGCTCATCTCACCCAGTCCCTTGTCTGACAGCAGCCAATATAACTGCTTAGGGAAGAAGGCAAGGGAAAGCATCAGCATCCCTGTTCCTTGCCATGCTCTTCCAACTCAGTAATTTAAGTCTCAGAGATTATGGAGCCAGAAACTGCATTTTTGTGTCAAACAGATCTTGCTGTAATCTTTTTCCATGAAATTATATACCTGATTTTTTGGACTAACATGCTTTTATGATCCAGGATACCCTATGGTAAGAACAATATTTAGGTTAAAGAACCATCTCCTTTTTGATTTTTTTTTTAAACCTATCACTAGAGACCCACTTGAGATGTCTCTAATTCTTAGCTAATGAGAGACAATGATCAACCAATCCTAGTGGGTTTTGTGATGTTGCAGGACCTACAAACCCTCCATCTTATTTTTCCCTTCTTCACATTTAAGACACAAAGACTGGGATATATTTGATTGAATGTGTATATCTATGAGGTATTTATATCTGAGTAAGTTGCCACACGGTCCCTTTATATTCAATAGCTAACAAAACCCAAGACTTGAATATTATGTAAGGCTTTACTACGAGATGGCATGAATCATATTCTGAATTGCAACAGAAATGAGCAGATTTCCATTGACTATACTGTGAGCTTAGGCAATCAGCTCATACGCAGACAGCTACCTGGCAGATGAGAAATTACGCAAGACAAGCCCCACTCCTACACCATTTATTCTGTCCTTGGATGCCTTTTATCTCATCTGCTATAATCTTTTTTTTTTTTGATTTGGGATCCAAAACACTTCCTACTATATACATGATACAGGTACAACAAGGACTTACACTATGGCATCATGACATTTTCTGCCTTTTTCAGTAATTCCTAGCATTTCCTTTGGCTCTATGAACAGTCCTGAGTATTGATGTGATGTTTTCAGAGGACTGTCTGTTATGATTCCAAGGCCTCTTTCATGAGTGCTAAAGGAATGTTTGAAAGGCCTAAAGAGCTCATTACTGTGCACATAAATTTGGGATAGCTTTTTCCACACGTTTTGCTTGAGATTTATCAGCACTTGATTTCATCTGCCACCACTTTGCTGACAGTACTGTGAAGTTTTTCTATAGCTGTTTGCAATCTGTCCACACCTTAAGTACTTTGAATAGGTTTGTATCATCAAGATGTGCCACTGCATTAATAATTTTCCTTTCCAGCTCATTTATGTAAGATGCTGCACAGAGTAGACCCTCTGGAGCACAATCATCTCCCTCTGGGAAAACTGATCTGTACTTTTTGTGTTCCATATTCTATAGGAAATTACCAGGAATGTAGGAAATATCCACATGAAGACCATCTCTATTATCTCAAAGGAACTTAGTTTCTTTGCTGGAAGACTTCCTTAAAATCCTTGGTGAATGCCAAATGGCCTATACTCCTTAACAATATGCCGATGTTTGCTTCTAGGCTCACTAGGGTGTAAAGCACACCTACTTTTACAAAACAATCTCATCTCTTCTACAGTATATTCTACAGTATATACCAGATTTCCTGGTCTGTAGGTCCACAGGCCTGACTAGATGTGCTATTTAAAAATTATCTCCATGGCTGCCCTGCTCTATTTCGCATAAACCCCCTAATTTTAAATAAGAAAAAGCTATTAAAAGATACAGGTATTCTACACTTCCATTAGAACACTTGACCAAATAGCTGTCTGCTTCTGGTGACTTGGTGTTCTTCAGCATGACACTTTGTTCATTATATTTTTGCTTCAAATAACTTTCTTTATTATTTTCTTTAGCCATCCCATCTTTCTAGCTCTTTATGAGTCCATTGTGACAGTGTGGATTGGTTCTCAGTACCCAGTGTCTTCACATACTTTGTCCTTTCGGTTCCTTTCTGTCAGGCTTCCCCATTTGTGTCTAGCTTTCTTTCTGAAAACTGAACATTACTGTAGTGATTTTTTTGGGTTATTTTTTGTCCCTGCAGAGATGCTGACCTTTAGTTCATAATGATCCCTATTATGATAGCAATGTTTTGATCTTGCAGTGCTCAGTACTAAGCCAAATCTTTTCCCTACCAGTTATCCTCGTGGAGTTTCTTAACATTATGTATTTTCTATTTAGTGCTGGAACTTCAGTTCCAAAGGAATTTTAGGCTAGTGCCTATAATTACAGACCAGTTTCTAACATACTTTAAAAGATGCAGGCTAAGCCCCTCCCCAAATTATTTGCAAGTCCTTTTCTGCATATTTTACATTAAATGTGCTTAGGCTTTGGATATCCTATTCAAGGCACTAAAAGCCACCAGATAACCCTCACCTCTTTACAGAATACCAACTCTGTTAATGAAAATTTGATGATTAGGGTTTTTTCAGATGTCTTTTTTTCCATATTTCGCATGGCATACAGGTGGTTTTATCCTATCTTTTATTTAGGGAACCCTAACACACACTGACTTCCTCTTTGCAAGGCTGCCCAATGTTCAGAAGAGAGATAAAATAAAAAAAATCTAGACCTTTTTATTTAAGAAGTCACCAAAGGGAGATGACTATTTTCAATACCATGAAAATATTTGTTTTTTCTTTTAGGATTCATAAATTGATTCCATAAGATCTGAAAGGAAATTCACTAGTCATTTGAGTAGAAGAGTAAAAAAAAGTAAACAAGCTTATTTCAATAATAGAGATAATATATACTTTGCTAGCTTCAGGGAGCTTCCACTGCAGAATTCAAAACAAAGCTCAGGAAGGAACATTGACTAAAATTCACATTTTCTTCACATTTCTTAACCCCTGTCTCCCCCAACCACATGTGCAACAGCAAGTCAGACATAGAGCTCAGGAATCCAACCAAAACTGAATCAAGTGCCTGTAACTTCTGGCTCACATGTTTATGGAAGAGTGAGACTAAATCCCATTATGCCATTTGGAAAATACACCCCAAAGAGGAAGTGCATTCGCAGAACAGCACCCATTCTTTATGTGCAGAGAAAAATTAAAATTCAGGCTGTTTTTTTATTTAGTTTGCTACTGTAAAATGCCAGTGGGTCATTAAAATTGCTTTTTTACTTTTACGGTGCTTATTCCTACTGATCCCAATACCTACCAGATATGTGTAGATGTATCCACAACAGACAACCTCCGTGCCTTGTCAGAACAAATAGCAACTATGCAGCTGTATTTAGAGTATGCAACTGTTGTTGCTTAGCATTCACCACACTGACAAAAGGAAAATAACAGCATGCACATACAAAGTCATATATTCTTATGTGCATCACAGTAGTACTGAGACTGTTTAGCTTTACTTATCTTAAAAACTGTATTCAATAAACAGACACCATCTAATAATTATTTACTTGCAATTGTTAAGCACTTGTTCAATCCCAAAATTAAAGCAAGCTATTAAGCTTTTAATTTATGATTTTAAAATACAGTCAGTATTCCTACTGGCTCCTACTTACCTGAATTATTTCTGGAGTGAAAAATAGCTTTGGGATCATATTCATTATTTTGGTGTTGTTTCGTCCTTCACATGCCTTAAGAACACTTGGACTTATGTTTACAAGTTTAGAAACATCTCTGTGAGCCCAGCATGAACAATTATTCCACCACTGCAGTGTAACATTGTCTCCCAGCTACACTGTCCTCAGTCATCCTGAACACATAAACACTCATTACTGTTACCCATGCTCATGGGAGGAGTGACCATGAATCTCACAGAACGTATGCAGCAATACCCTTCTCTTGCTGGAAAGAGAAGCTGAAGGAGACTTTAAAGTTCATTTCTCCCATCAAATAGTTTAAATGTTCAGCACTATCTTCTGGAAATGAGCCTCTATTTGGCTATGGATGAAAAAGGCACAATGTCTGTCTAAGATATTAAAGGCAATTTGGTGCAGTCTCTAACTTTTTTATCTGCTCTGACTTTATGGACTGGCAAGTACAGCTACACCAGCCTTTGGTTTGAACACTATGTAGGTTTCCTTAGAGCACAACATTGGAAATTAAAATTGATCCCAAAGTTAGTTTCTCCCAGGGGTAATATATCCAAGACTTTGGCAGATAGTATCCTTTTTCAACAATGTTAATTTTTACAAGCCTAAACCCAAGGAATTTAAAACATATTTTTTTTACCCTTCTAAAAAGGAAGGAAAAAAATTCAAATACTTTGAAATCATGACAAGTCATCTTTAGTTTTCCAGCAATAATATTTACTATTTAGGCAGCTCATATCTAGACCTTATACAGGACTAAACGTTATAGCAGCCATATTTAGAAATAAAAAAAATTTCACTTCCTAATAAACTTTTCAAGAACATTCAAGCTTGGACATGTACAAAAACTGAAGGCTAGGACACAAAATTCTTACTGTTATTAGCAATAAAATGCATAAGCATTTCTAAATATTTTTTGTATGTCTACTGAAAATCATTGCAAGGGCATGCACTAAAAAAATGTTTTCACTTTCACAAAACTCTAAACTGTCCTGAAAAATATGCTGTAAAAATAATAATAATAATAAAAAATTCTAAGTAGAAATACTTAATACTTAGAAAGAGTAAATAGATAACAGGTTTGTCATCAATCTCCTGGTTTGGTGGTTGGGTAATATGGCTTTATTTATTGATGATTTTATAGACAGGTTATAGCCTAGGAAAATGTAATCCATTATTATAGCACGTCCTTTCATTTGAACATACTAGCCTGATTTTCCCTAAAAGCAAATAACAAATCAAGTACCAGATAGAGAACTCCTCAAAACAGAGTGAACAGTGCTGTTGTAGAAACCCACGATCCCAGACTGGCTGAAGCTGGAAGGCACCTCTTGAGATCATCTAGGCCAGTCCCTCTGCTCAGAGCAGGGCTGGTGACATGCAGGTTGCCCAGGACCATGTCCAGTCAGCTTGCTTTCTTCGTTCCCTTCCGCCAGGAATTTACACACATGGATAAAGACCCTGAGCTGCCTCAAGTCTCAAGGCTGAGCTGTCCCAGCTCCCTCAGCCTCTCGTCACAGGAAAGATGCTTCACTGCTGCAGTTTGTGGCCCTGCACTGGACTTACTCCAGTGAAATCTCTATCTTCCTTGCACCAGAAAGCCCAGAACTAGAGTCAGCACTCCTTATTTGGCCTGACCAGGGCTGAGGAGATAGGCAGGATCATCTCCCTCAACCTGCTGGCAATGTTCTGCCTAACGCACTCCAGGGCGCTGTTGGCCTTCTTTGCCATGAGGGTGTGTTTCTGCTTACAGTCAGCTTTTTCTCTACCAGGACTCCAAGGCCAGTTGATCCTGAGTGTGTACTGTTCCCTGGGGTTCTTTCTGCCAGGACACAGGACTTGACCTTTCTCCTTGTTGAACTTCATGAGATTCCTCTCAGTGTGATTCTTCATGCTGGCAAGCTCAATGTGAACAACAGCACAACCATCCAGTGTATTAGCTGTTCCTCCCACTTTTGCATCAGCTGTGAAATTACTGAGGGTGACTTTTGTCCCAGGGACCAGTTCATTAATGCAGATGTTAAGTGATATTGACCGAGTATCAACCAGTGTGATACCCCACTAATGAACTGCCTCCAGTGCAACTTTCTTGTCCATCATGTGCCTGCAGATGGTTTCAAAGATTAGTTTTTCCATCACCTTAGCAGGGATTGAGGTGAGGCTCACTGACCTGCAGGCCCCTGTGTCCTTCTTCTTGTCTTGAAGTGGCACTTGCTCTTTTCCAGGATCCAAGCATTTCTCTGAGTTGACATGATTTTCAAAGGCAACTGATAGTGGCCTCTCAATAACATTGTCAACTCGTGACTCCATCCCATCAGGACTCAGGTACGACCAGAACTATGAGCATGAAAAGTCCATCCCCTTATATGTTCTGCTGTGTGTATTTCTGACACTTAATATGTAGCAGATTTCAAGAAAAGGCCAACTGTGCCTACAGAGAAGAAAGTCTGTTTCCCTGGTCTGTGAGCAGCACTTTATATAAGGCAGTGGCCTCATGCCAGCCTGACATTTTCTTGAAGAATTCCCTCATATAGAAGAGACTCCCGCTAGCACTGGCTTATGTTAAACCTCAATTCTCATCACCAGCAAAAGAGACAGAAGAGAACATTTGTCACCGCGAGGAAAATATGAGATGACTTAGGGAGGAAAGCTCTCCTGTGTCAGATGAATTTCTCTTGGGAGTTTTTATACCAGCAGCAGCTGCAGCTAAATCAGAGCAGGATCCATTTGCACAGCAAGGTGAGTGGCTGCCCTACACCTGGGCCATGGCAGGTTCCCAGCGCTGACGGTTCTGCCCCTCAGCTCACTTAGTGCCCAAGTGCAGAACTGTGCACAGGCCAGAGCATTTCTTTTGGTTTGATATTTAAAACCGTACAAGGTTGAATTATCCCAGGACAGTTCAAGAGTCTCCATCTTTTTTGTTCAAACTGAGTTAGTTTCTTCTCTGATGGGTTTAGTGTATTCTGATTCAAATTTCATTGAAACCTGGGATTGTCAGCTGCTAGTTCAATATGCTACACTTAGCTTCCTTTTAAACTCACCCTGTATTTTTATTTGATTCTAGTGCTCCTGGGGACAGGCAGTGTTGAAACAAAATAGATTTTAGCTGATTTGATTTTCCATCCTATATATTTTTATAAACTCAGAAATGACCAAGCAAGACCGCAGTAGAGTAGAATATAAATCCTCTTCTGGGATAAAAATAGTTCAAACAGAAAATATCAGAGGAGAAGGAAAATCAAACTTCCTTCAAGTCCTATCCCATTCTGAATTCTGTATTTCTGAATCAGTAAAACATTACATCTTTCAAATGTTATTTCCTGCAATGTAAAAGACTAACTCAGTGTTTCCTTAAAAATAAGGATATTAAAATTTGAACAGAAAAAATTAAAAATGAACTAATGCCAGGTATTAATTTTCTTATTTTTGGAACTGTCAAAAGAAAAAGCTATGATTTGTAGAAATGTTGTATCTAGGAGAAAATATTTATTTACTAAGATGTCTAATTTAATAACCAGAAGCACATTAATAAATAGATGTAGTTATCCTGAAACACATATCACTTGGTTATAGGAAATTTTTCTCTCTTTATTTATTTATTTAAAATCAACAGCTGATGTGCAGTTTTTTGGTCCCTGAACAGATGCAACATATGCCTTGCCATTTATTCTGAAATTGTGTTCTCCTCTATGGAAGGGGAAAAGTAAATGAGCAAATTTAGCTTGTAATTTTCTCTCCAAGAACACATGGCTGGAGTTGTTCTGCACCACTGCTCCATGTCATGGCAGAGCCCAACACTGCTGAAGTGTCATAAACAGTTCCACACCAATTTTTCCATATAATCAAAGTCAGTTAGTTACTTTGCAACCAAGAAGAGATGAAGTGCCCAGGAACTGTAAGTAACTTGAAGGATTTCACAGTGAAATATGAAAGTCTAACACCCACTATACAAAGGACACAGAAAATATAAAGGAAGTTTTGAAAAGGAAATTTTTCCTTTAGTGTGGTTTCAGTCAGCATTATTAAAGCTAAAAGTACTTGAAAAGATATATATATGCTTAGGTTGTAGCCTCAGTCAAAACCAGTTTAAACCATTAATAACACACTGTCTACCTCTACTAGCTAACTTCTGAACAATGTAGATTAGATATATTAAAAAAAAAATAAAAATAAAAGGTTGAATGATAACCCATGTTCATTACCAAAAGCCCTATCAGGTAATAGAGACTCACAGAAGTTCTCCTGTCCTCAGAAAATAGTTGCTACAAAGTGAATCTCTACTGTGCTGTAAATGAACTTGGCATTTTAAAGGCAAACGTAGTATTTCACTGACACAAAAAAAAACCCAAAACCCCCAAAAAGCAGTTTAAACCAGAAAGACTGCAACAGCTGTATCATAATATTACAAAACACTTGCAGACATCCGCAGGCAGACCCTTTAGCTCAGGAGGAAAAACATGGATTCTTTGCATGGCCATACAAAAGCTTAGATCAGACACTACTAAGACCCAGATTGAATTATGACACTCAACCAACATTAAACAATTCAGACAAGTAGCTTCAGAAACTCCTTGTATTTTCTAACAAAAACAGTATAGAGATCTTTATTTTAATTAAAAAAGAAATCTTTATTTTCTCCTCTCAGGTCTTTAAATTTATCCTGTAAATATTTCAAATGTTTAGCCTCATAAAGTTGATAACTACTACCTTTAGCAAAGGGGACAAAGTTTTTCACAGAGCTTAAGGTCAAAAGGAGTTATTACAGTCCATCCAGTCTCTTACACCCAGAAGAATGCAGGTCAGATGGATTCTTCTACTATTTTGTTGAAAGCTCTGCTCTCCAAATCTTGAATTAATATTGAAATTCCCATCCCCACCTTTTCACCACCACTATATGAAGTTTGCGGAATGGGCGCGGATGGGACCCCAAGACAATGTAGAATCATAGTTTGGGTTGGAAGGGACCCTAAAGATCATCTCATTGCAAGGCTCCTGCCATGGGCAGGGACACCTTCCACTACACCAGGTTGCTCAGAGCTCCATCTGGCCTGGCTTTGAACACTTCCAGGGATGGGGCATCTTCAGCTTCTCTGGGCAAACTGTTCTGGTGTCTCACCACCGTCACAGTAAAGAATTTCTTCCTATTACCTAATCTAAACCTACGCTCAGTTTGAAGCCATTACCCCTTGTCCTGTCACCCTGTACAGGCCCTTGTAAATAGTGTCTCTCCATTTTTCTTGTTGGGTCCCTACAAGAAATGTAAGGCCCCAGTTAGGTAACTCTGAAGCCTTTTCTTTTCTGGGCTGAACAATCCCGATTCTCTGTCTTTCCTCTGTGCTGAGGGTGGTGATTCAAGGGATGGAAGTGCTTCATCCCTCTAAACATCTTGGTGGCCTCCTCTGGACTCACTCTAACAGGTCAATGTCCTTCCTATGCTGAGGATGGCAGAGCTGGATGCAGAACTCTAGGTGGGGTCTTCATGAGGGCAGAATCCCCTCCCTCAACCTGCTGGCCACGCTGCTTTGGATGCAGCCCACGACACAGTTGGTTTTCTGGGCTGTGAGTCCACATGGTTGGCTCAAGTCCAGCATCTCCTTCCCCAGCACCCCCAAGTCCTTCTCAGCAGGGCTGTTCTCCATCTGCTCACCCCCACAGCCTGCACTGATACTGGAGGGTGTCCCAACCCAGGCACAGCACCTTGCACTTAGTGCTGTTCACTCACATGAGATTCCCATGGGTCCACTTCTGGCAAATTTTTAGACGTCTTACATCTAAGAAGAGCATCCTCCAGCAATGCCAGACAAGGGGATTCTATTCTAACAGTAGATTTTAGCAAACCACAAGTGAGAATTATTTACTTTTTAAGCTAACGCAGGAAGAAAGATTATTAAAATAAAATGCTGAAAAGGAGACAGTTAAAACTTGGAAAAATTAAACAGGTCTCTGGTTTTTACAAGACCACAAGACGCAGGCTGGGAAAATGTCATGAGTAGTGCCCACCTGTGCAGGCATTAAGGCTGAAATCCTTCTGGGTGGCTGAGGCTGCCCTACCATGTCTCGAGGGAGAGCAGGCCATGGCTCTGGAGAAAGAGCAGCTGTGGCTCCTGCTGAGACCGATGGAAATTGTCATTCTTAATCCTCTGAATAATTGAACCCAACTAAAAACAATTTGCAGGTAAAATATAAAGAGAATAAGAATAATTCGAGTGGCATTGCTGTCTGGACAAATTAGTGTCACTGAATCAATTGTCCTATTTGTAAACTGGGGGTAATACTTCTATTGCAGTCTCAGAAAGAAGATGAGATTAACTCATACAGTCTGGAACATGAGAAGCACTATAAAAGTGCTAAGTAGCAATTACAGAGTTTTATTATGGGTTAATCTTGGACGAAAAAATGAAATAACACTCTATTAGGATTTAAATGTATAAAGATTAAAATGAGAAAAGTGTAACGCAATGGGTTGCTGATAAACATTCCAGGCAATCTAACATTCATTGCACTCTCTACATCAAGCAGTCCCTAAATAATTACTGTGTACCAGCACAGGAGCTTGATAAATTGATTTTACTTTGCTCATTGATTTGCTCATGTCACCCAAACATTATCATTACAGAATCTGCACACTTGATAGTTCCCAGGAATGCATTTGGTCAATGTTTTAAGAAAAGATTTCATTAGAAACACAGTACTGGCAGATTTCTCTTCATGGGAAAAAAAATTGCCTCCTCACAGAAACAAACAACATTAAAATTCATTTCCAGTACCACTCCCTTTTCCATGCTCTTGTGTATCACTGAATATCCATGTCTCTGGTTATATATTCACTTCTGGTATGTCCTCTTCTTTCACATAGAAATGTTGCAACAGCAGACTATATATAGCAGATCAGATTTCTGTTAGAAATACTCCTTAGATATACTTTTGCTCCCTTTAACCACTCACCTCCCTGTGCCACACTCACTTAGGAAAGCCTGAATGAAATGGTCCCCTGGTAAGCAGAAATGTGTTACTTGCATCGTATTTTTTGCCCCTTGGCTAAATATTTATATTTGCAGATTATAAGAAAAAGAAACCTTTTGAACAGAACTAGAAGAGTTCAAGAGCATCTTTGATTTAATGTCATATATGGGAATGTTAATACTTCATCATCAGACTAATATCTATGCGTGCTGCGTTTATATGGCAAACTTAAAACAAAAAGCCATGCTAAATGCTAATGTCCCTGCAATAACCATGGCATTAGGTACTTAAAACATTAAAGTTTAATTCTTCTAAAAGCTCAAGTCCCATTCTTATTTCTGATAAACTGATAAAGAGCAATCTCTGACAAGTGTTCTGGTGTGACCTCGATTCTGAACTTCAGAGGCATAAAAAGACAGACAAGTCTTTATACATGTATTAGTCAGTTCTCTCAGCAGGCTGTCAGAAACCAAGATCAGAGATTGCCAATACTTAAAAAGTCAAATTCTGCCTGTAGATGTGCATGTTGAACTCCCACTGAAATCAGCGGGGTGAGTTCATACAAGGAAAAATCTGGCTCTAAATGAAATCTGTTGATCTAATAATAGCATGTTCTCTCAAACTGGGTTGGAGATAGAGAAGATTTCCACTTTTACTGGTCACCTTTTTTTCTTTTTTAGAGTTCAGGAATTTTTTGCACTTGCTGTCAGGGCAAAGATATCAGTATTCTTTAGCCCAAAGGCCCTTAATCAAAGAGAAAATAGTATGTTGTACTAATAATTGTGTTAATACAGTTAACACAAATCTGATACAAATTGAGTTAAATCTGCTGCTGCTCTTTCCCAGGTGCTTGTTCTTTTGAGAAATGGTCTACAAGAAGCTGCTTCTCACACTAGTTGTGATTCCCCAAATATTTAGTTAAAGAATAGTAATTTTTTTTTTGTTCTTTGTTAGCAGAGCAACAATGTACCATACCCAATAAGTAGTATGGTAAAGAGCTGTCTTAATTTTAAAACACTAAGAAGTAATTTCTCTGCCTTCTCATCATTTTCTTACTATTCTTATGTAAAAAAAAGATTTTGCAATCTCCCTTAAAATTGATAACTTGATACAGACAGAAAACTTATGTAATTTATTGTCTGTACAACATTCACTATAATTACAGTGGCAGCATCTAAATATGAGATAAAAAATGTATAACGTTGCAAAAGAAGTCAGCAGAGGGAATGATGGTTTGCTTCAGGAATGTAAAATGGTCTTAGATGCACGCTATTGCCATAGTAAGTGCCACTGCAAACTCTCCAATCTTATCTGACTGATTGCATAGAAAGAACATAAGGTAGATGAGACTTTTAGATTAAATTTGTACGAGTAGCAAATACATGATTATTACAAGTTAAATAACCACTTATGAATATATTTCTTTTTACGTGAGAAAATAAATTGATTCATAAACTGTTAAAATGAGATTAAGAGGCCACAGGACACAACTGAGTAACTTTCATCTCCTACAAGCTAAGAAGCATAGCAGAACTAAAATCAGCTGGTACAAGTACATGATGAAACACTCCATGGTTTTTAATTCAATTTAATATATAAGAAAAACCTTAGCAAATTAAACTTGCCCTCAGCTCTGAGAACCAGACAACCCTACAAAATTATCTGTTGTATAAAAATGCATTTTAAAAAAGGTAATAACGACAGACTAGGCTATTACCAATTAGGTAATGTGGTTAGTTGAAGTGTCTTTGATGTATAACAAGATCCTGAAAGTTGACCCATAAATGAATTGAACAAACTTCAACTATTTCTTTCATTATAGCAAACTCCACAAAGTTTTAAATTCACAAGAATGTTATATAAGATAAGGACATCTGTAGGATGTCAAAGTGTTCCAGTGAATTTCAGTACAGTTTTGGTTTATTTTGAAATACAGTTTATTATGCTCTTAAATACTCTATCATTGTTTTATTTAATTTATTTTATTAGCAGTAAAACAGTTGATCAAGAGTTGACATTTTTGTAAATTCTGGTTTTATATGCCATATTTATTTTTAAAACCTCAAAGTTCTTCAGTATGTCATTAGATCATCTCCTTTTATAGCACCTTATTTAGAACAATCTCTGAGCTACACATATTTTACACATACAAAATCTTTCTATAAAGATTGTCTCTAATTCTTTTAGGGACTTTTTTTTGTTTGTTTTTGTAAAGCTGGAAAATGAATTATGAGGAAACGGCTGTTCTATATAAAACAGTTTTAAAAGTCACAGAGTTCAGCAGAAAAACTTATTAAGAAACTTACTAAAGGAAATAGGACAATTTAATTCAGATTGATTATACTCTTTGGTGGTAACAGCTGGCTTCAAATTAAACTAAAAAATGTACATTAATTTTGAAGTAGTTTAAGCAAATAAAAAAAATAACTATTGTATGATTCTATGGCAGAATGACATATGTATGAAATGGTAAACTTAAGAAGCATTTGTAGCAGCAATTACTTGAGTTGTAGTCTGAAGAAAACATTAATACTTCCATCTCCCGCACTGCAGGCACATAGTTTCCTATTCAGCTATGAATCAATGGATAATGTCATCTTTTAATTGTACAAACAATTTAAAAACACTTAATCAAATCATAGTTTACAGTCTAAAATTCTGCACATGGAACGCTTTAGTATGTTGGGGGCGTTAAAAATAAGAATAAAAAAGAATGGAGCTATAGTGGAGAGTAATGTCTCTAAATTGCCAAAATACATCCTAGTCTATAAGCACTGAAACTGCTGAATCAATAGTTTAGGGCCATTTCTTCAGGTTTGCCTACTGCAAACTCTGCTACATAGAAATTTTCTCCCCAAATTTCTGTAATGGCAGAAAAAACAATCAGTGTTGCACATGGAGAAAAAAAAAGTGATTACAGATTACAGAAACCTGAAGCAAAGGAAAAAAAAGGAGTTGGTCTTGGAATAATGTAAGAGATATCCAGAGCAATGTGAAAAAGTTACAAGAGTAAGTTTCCTCAGTATACCAGGCAGTATATATTTACCAGTATAAATATGTATATCTATCAGTTAACTTCCAAATAGCAGTACTTTGCTGTTTGTATAATTTACGACCTCCATACTAAAAGTGTCATACTATTGGCTTAGTTTTGTTTGCACTTTTTTCCTAAGTAACGTAAAGTCTAACAATAAAGAAAGAGAATTAAAAAGATCTCAAAAGTTGCTGTATATGTAATGTCCTTTTACTTTACATTCTGGACTGATAGCTTAACTCAGTGCATGTCTTAATTTTATGTTAGCAAAAAATTAACTAGGATGTCCTAGTTACAGCAGCTGGGACCATCTTATCACTGTGTGGGTGTAATCAAAACTGTGTTTTCTACACCCTCTGTGTCATTTCTGATGGACTGTCAATAATGGATCATTTGCAGCAGCTGCCCAGGGCACACCTGACCCCTCAGGCTACAAGCTGGGTGTTAAAGAACCCTGTGAGGCACAGGAATGTTTCTGTCTTCACACCAATGACTCAGGTGTGATAACTCCCTTCTGGGGAGGCATCAGCACCTTCACACCTAGCCTGAGGGGTCATATCTGCTAATGGGGCATCAAAGATTCCAAAAATATCCCATGACTCACAGAGTTAAATCCCCCATTGTGAAACTCCTCACCCTGGGGGTGGTACTGGACATTCACACTTGAACCTTAGCAGAGATAATCTTCAGGTTTTGGGACTTCTGGTACCACTCGTTGGATCCAGAGAAGGACCAGAACCTCCACAGAACTGCAACTGCCACTCTCGATAAGACTGTGACCATCATGCTCACCAACAGGTTTCCTTTCCTTTCACTTTGCACTCAGTGGGAGCACGTGTTGCTCAGCACAGAAGCCAACAAACACCATTCTGTTTGTGCCCCAGGGTGCTGGGTTATATGTTTGTTCTTCTGTGGATTAAAACCAAATTTTTCTCTGTATCACTGTAATCTTTTTAGTAAATTGTAACTCTGACTTGTTATCTGTTTTGAGTTGGGTTCATTTCTCCTGACAGTTTATCTTTAAACCAGCACACAGGAGAATAGGCATCACACTGCAATCTGACCACAATTTGCTTTAACATGGACATAGTACTACTAACGATACCTCTCTGTTTGGAAACTCTGGTTATTCAATACATCTTCCAGGTAATTATTTCTTGCATAGATTCTATTGATCTATTTAAAACTGATTTCCAGCATACATTTCCATTGCTAGGAAGGGATGAATGTGGACTATTGGCTTGCTTTTAGATGTCATTATTGATTTTCCTGTATGTGACCCCTAATAATTCCTTATAAAAATAATTCTTTTTTTCCCCTGAAGAATAGGAAATTATCAATTATCGATGCATTTCAAATAATTTTGGAATGAGAACACAATTAGAAATTCAACAACTCACTTTGCTGTCAGAATCTCCATTGTAGGCAGCTGTCAGCACATTCCCTTCATAACAGCACAGTGAGAATCCAATTTTCTGAAATACCTCTTTTCAGCTCAGCAGTAGCTGAACAGTACCAAAATGAACTACAGAAGAATAAATAGGGCTTTTTCTTAAATATTATTATTTAAATGAACTGCCTATCCTCATTCATTGTCCAGTAACTGAGGTTACTGATATAATATTAAAATGTTTGTAATAATATAGGATTCTATTGCCAAATTTATTTTCTTTTTATGGCCATATATGAACACCACTGAAATTTAGCTAATTATTGTAAGGGGTTGTCTTATTTTTATTTTTTTTTCTCATTTCGAGGAAAGTGTCCCCAGTGCCTGTAGAAAGTCGTTTTGGACTAGATGATGAGCAGATCGGTGATCATTTCTGATCTATTATTACCTGCAAACTCTATTCAGCTTACAAATAAGAAATAAGTTGCAGGTTGACATTTTCCAGTGAATGTTTGTCAGTGACATACAATTGGCTACAACTGTCAATTATGCTGAATAAAGTCTGAAATAAACAGCTTACAATTCAAGAAAAAAAATTGTAAGTAGGCTGTGACAAAAAAAAAAATAAATTAAAAGGATACTTGCAGCCTTCGTGAATACCTTTGTTACACTAAATACATTAAAATCCATAATCTCTATGCAAAGTTAATGTAACTGCTTTACTCACAACATTAAAAGTGAATCTTTAAGAACAACAACCAGTTCTTAATAAGAAGACTAAGACTTTCATGAAAATTCCTTACAAGAAAGTACAAGACTTCTTTCACTACATTCTGTTCTGCTTTTTACAGTTATCAATCATCATATTGAGTCAAGGTGCCCTCTTTATATGACAGTGAAGGAGAACAAATTATCATATGGCAGAATGGAGTTAATTTAAAACAGGTCTACACAATTCAGCTTTTATTTGGCAGGTGTTCTTGAGATATGCACTTCTACCTTGAACTAAAGAAACCACAGACTATTGCTGGTTCCTGTTTTTTTTCGTTTGTTTGACAGTGGTTGAAAAAAGAAAAAAAATCAGAAGGTAGTTACATACCCCATGGAGTTTAGAGGCTCTACTGTTCCCTTACAGTGATGTGTATGAGAGAAAACCAAACCATTTATATGTCACTCATGGTATGGTAGAATATCACTGGCATAAGAAAGTTATTTGCATTGTGCTCTTGTAAGTGTGTTGGGAACTAACCTTTAGCAACAGACACACCACACTGCTAAAACTGCCTTCCTAGTCACAAAACTGTGCACAGCATCCCAAAAGAGTGGCTACTAGTTTAAAAAAAAATAATTTTTCAGAGTGGAAAGTATCTGAAACTTCCTATGGGTATTAATTCCTATTAGTATTTCTCAGCAGATGTTTACAGACAGACAATGAAACAGTGAGAAGGTATCAGCATGACATGCAATGACTGTTGTGAGATACCAGCATAACCATTATCAAGGTTTTGGATGGTATGGAGCAAAGGAATCTTTGGGGAAAAAAGAGAGGCAAAGTGGATATAGTGCCAATTCCTGGAATAGATCTTTGTATAAGATACCAAATGGATGAGGTAGACACGGTTGCAAATCAATTAGATACCAGGGAAAGCTTAATCTAAAAACTGAGTGGTGATCTCGTGAGACCCTAACAGTTCCAGGCATTCTGATGAGAAGGAGGAAATTTTCTTAGTGATTGCAAGAAGAACGCATCGTTGAATTTGCTGCAGAGAGGAGGAGAAATCACAGGCCTTGTCTAAAATATGATCTGAGCTACAATCAAACTGATCAGGCAATGGATATGAGGGGACATAAAATAGATTCATTTGGATTTGAACTGAATTTGAGACAGTTAAATGATGATTTGGATTTTACTGGACAGAAAGGTATGCTTGGAAGGGACAGCAAATGTGTGTTATTAAGAAAGCAAGTTATATTTCAGTCTGCAGATAAGATCACTCATATGAGAGAAGAAAAAAGGAAGAATAACAGATGGCAGCAGAGATATCTGAAGAATATTTTGATTATAGATCTTCTGTAGTCTAGGTTGCATTCTTTGGGGTAGATGTGTGAAATTATCTTGTCCTCATAACCAGAGATGAACATTAATACAAATCAAGGATTTGCAATAATAATAATCCGTTCATACTGATCAAGGTTCCACTATTTTGTGTGAGTTCAAGATGATACAATGACCTTAAGAACTCCAGCAACTATAACTAAAGAGAACAGTGACAAATGGCACTAGGTTAAACACATCCTCTAGGAAGTTATTCATCAGTTTAGCTTTGGGAAAGCCACTGTGACACCACTTAGGAGGATTTAGAAGAAGTTAGTTGTTCACTAACAACTTTTAACTGAAGGCTACATAATTGTGTCTTCTTCAACAAATTTAACTTTTAATTGAAACATTTGCAAAGGAAAAGTATTTAACCTTTAAGTGAACCAACTAATAAGACATTCATTATGGTATCTAGGATGGATTTTTTAAACCATAATGGGATGCAGAACTATAATTATGGATTCAACAGTTCTGGTCACAGTTTAGAATTAAGTGACTTGCTTTGTTTTTGTGCAATATAAGAGATTCAGTGTTTCTGTTCAGAATATCTTTTTAAAATTTACAAAAAACTTCCCCATGGCTGTAATAGCACTTTCTGAGAATTTATAAATAGATCTCTTCTGTTCATTTATGAATTTAAATGAAGATAAACAAATTTTGCAGCTAGCTCTTCATCAGTTAACAAGTATTTCATTTGTTCTTGTATAGTATTTGTACAGGATAGTCATTAAACTTTCTCTGTGATTAAAACTCGAGGACTTTTACTTTAATAAACTACATTTGATTTTTAAAGGCATTCTTTTCTTGCCATTAGTCATTCTATTTCCTCTTTCTTAGATCCTAATGTTCTGCTGGAGAAAATAACAGTTAGCTCAGGTCTCTTTCAAAATGACTGATGATTCCCATTTATGTGACTGGAACAGAGGCACTTTGTTCTTATCAAAATGGCAACTGTCTCTATTGTGCTCTCGCTGGAGGAACCCTGTAGTATTTATCAAATCTGGCCATGGTAGTCACGCTGAAAGAGGACAAGTCCACCTGAGTTTCTCAATAAGCAATGATTTTATGAAACAACCCTTGAAAGCAGATAAGCATTAAGTTAGAGAAAAGAATGACAGGTTTTCCAGGCTTGTTTTTAGACTATCTTTAGTTATGAAGCCTAGTTATCAAAAAATGACAGATAGCAAATACCACCATCATGAACAAAACCCAACAAAGCCATATATTTTAGATTATTTAAATCTTACTCTGCAAATATAGACACAATTATGTACTTGTATTGTACCATCATACTTAAAAAGGTATAACAAAGAATAAAATTCATTTTATACACTCTTATCATATATTCTTCTATCTATTCTACTGTTTTTAACTGTTAACTCTGAATCTCCTGAGTTCGCAGGGAGTGTGCTGAGGATTTTTATGTACTTATGTAGTGCATGTCAGCAATATACATTCTCAATGTTCATTTGATTGTATTTTAATTGCTGAAGTTACAAAACTTTTTATATGCGCTTCTTAATATAAATCACTGTGGTACAGAGCTATCAATTTCTCATTCTACAAGATAATTCCTGATATGGGCATTCATGCAATAAACAACTTCATTCTCAGAAGTACTGATATACTGACACATACCTTGACTTTTTCTAAGTGATCCTGCAGAGAGTCAATTAGCAGATCCCCCACTGGCTGCCAGGATCCCTTGAATGCTTCAGCCTGGCGTAATTTCAGGTCCAGTTCATCCATTGCCTCTTGAAGGCCCTGCAGTCTTTCAAGAGCATCATCTATCTTCTTTTGCCAATCAGCAGACTGCAGATTCAGCTTGTCCCACTCTGTTCTGACCTCATCTGTTTGCCTTTGGAGAAGTTTAGTGACATGGTGGGCTCTTTCCTCAGGTGACAGATCTAAATGTGAAAGTCAAGAGGCTTTTAAGACATATTCTGTCTTAGAACTAAAACAGTTGCCATCTGCATAAGTTCAAATCTCAATAAGAAACTATTCATAACCAAATGCACCTGTGAAATTTGTTTTATTAAGTGTATTGTTTGAAAATCTCTTAAAAGATTTAAATCTTGCCACAATAAAGGTCATCAAAATACGCACTTAAGTACTTAAAGGCATTTTGAAACATGCAAGGCATAGCTAAAAGTTTATCAGCAAAATATTTCTGCACATAGATAAATATTAATCACTGTAAAGCTTTCACTGCAACTGAGTGGATTTGGGAGCTCCTGTAGTACTGAGCTACAAGGTGAATTTTAGCTTAAATTGCAGCTTTGAGACCTCAAATAGGCTATAGTTATAGACAGATCCTGAAGGTTTAAAGGCACTTTCAAAATCTGCTTATAAATATGCATGTCTATTTAGTATCACAGTGTTCAGAAGGATTGCTAAGGCTTGCTTTCATCTATATTTTTAGCTTAGTTTCTGAATGCCGGCGTTCAGCTTGGAGTGTAAAAGGAATGCTCTCAGAGTGGCTGGCAGGATTTATTTAATCATCGCTGATCATCCCTGATCTTTCCAGCAATATGTTATCACCCTGTCCTTTCTTCAATTACCTCTTGGTTCTGTGCAGATCTTCTCCAGTCCCTCCACAGGCTGCTCGGTGAGGAAGATTCGCACAGTCTCAAGTGCACTCCTGACAACAGGTTCTTTTGCTTTTAGCTCCCTCTTGAAAGTCTAAGAAACAAAATTACTGTAAGTGGATCTATAATGAAATACCTTGTTTGCATTAATTTAAGAATGAAAATCCCAACAGCAGCTTCTGTGAGTGTATGACAAGTAGCAACGAAAAAGATATAAAAGAGATAATCAGCTTTTGCTTAACCTGAAACCACATTATCTTCAAAGGAGTGAAGGTGCTGGCAGCGTGCCACATTTCTCTTCCTTCAGCAACAGCTCCTTCTCCTCCCTGCTTTTAAAATGACCATGAGTAAGTTTCTCAAGATTAATATTGAAATTTTGGTAGGCTACTGAAAATATAAATATCTAAGTATTTATTTATTTATTAATCAATTTATCTATGTTTGTTAAAGAGAATGGAAAATTCTGTTAATCAGAATCCAAATGTTCTCTGCACAAACATGCAGATGAAACCCGGCCTGTGGGTTGCGTGTTGTACTGGGTCTTTTGCGTGTTGTATTGAACTTGTCTAAATGGTCCTTACCATGGTTTGATTTCAACATTTTCCTCTGTATTTATGAAGCAATGTTGAATGCATACCGTTTGCAAGCAGCACAGAGGTGAATTACGCAGATAATTATAGCACAGCGTAACACAAAACACAATACTGCAATAAGGATAGCCATATGCCATGACTAGAAATAGATATTTTACTCAAGGGATTAGAAAATTCTTTTTACAACACCGGCATTATATAAGTGTCTAACATAACAAATTCACTGATTCAGTTAAATTAATTATTAAACAAAATTTGTATTTCTATGCAAACTAATGAAGGATTATAAATTCAATATTAAAAAGTTAATTACACTTTGAATTATATTTGATATGCAACTCTCTGTACAGGAAATACCTACCAGAACTAATAATGAGAATACCTCAGTTTATAATAAGAGCACTCATAGGTTAGAAGTTCTTAACACATTTCAGGAAAGTAAACTTCAAGAATTGACTGTATGATTCTACTTTAAATATTTATATACACTTTTTAATAAATGGTCAAGAACTGACCATAAGCTTTGTAACTGTGTTTGGGAGAACATTTAGCAAAGTCCACTTTGTTGAAGGAAACAAAATAATAAAAAAAAAAAAATCTTCATTTTGTGCCAAGAACATCAATAAGACTGGAATCTTTGCAGAGTGTATCTGCTACCATGAGAGAATCTGTTGTTTGATTAATATCTGTGATAAATGTTTTAAGCAATCATGCTGACTTTTAAAAACCAACATTGATTTTCACAAATAGAGTACTGTATGCTAACAAGCAAACTACCACTGGACATTGCTCTGCATAAAATCTGAGTATTTGCTACGGGGTTGAAACTTAAACATTTTTAGGTCTATGGTTCTCATAATTCATACTTGACTCTTGCATGAAGTGCAATGAAAAGAGGAAATATAATAAGCCTTTTTCACGCCTCCAAATCAGGAAAATCCGTTGCTTTAATTAGGCTTTGTGCTCACCTCACATTACAACATTCTGTCCCCCTAGAATGGTGTGGCAGGTCTGCAGCTCACATAAGCCAGCAGGCAGCATGACTTAAAAGCTAGTGTGGTAGTCCCCATGAACTGTGAGCTTTGCTCTCATCCAGTAGTGTTAAAACAGTCAAATTCACTTAAACCAGTGTTTTTCACACTAAATGGTATAACAGCTTAAAGGTATAATGTGCTTTATAAACAACTACAAAGGAAAATTATTTCTCAGAAATGTCTGTGCTGAAAACCAGTCAAATAGAAAGTGCATGCACAGAGGTCTGCTCTGCCACCACACAGCAGCAGCAGATTTTCGCACAGATATTCCAGGGGAACAGAGAAATACACAAATGGAGAGTCAAAAGCCAGAAATACTTCTGAGCTATGCATTTGGGAGTGAGCAGTCCTGCTGTAAGTTGGGCTGCTGCTGAAGTCAGGTCACCCCTAGGTGTGTAAGTGTGCACACCATGAGAAGGACACAAAATACCTTCTTTCAGCTTGTACTGCTTTTGCAGGAAACAACAGCAAACACATACACCTAGTGGCATTATACTTGCAGAAGAGGTTTAAAGCCACATTTCTCCTGTATCCATTGTGCAACAGGAGAACATAATCAGATATGAGCACTGCACCCCATAAAGTGTGTGAGCAGGAATCATTGTACCTTTCTCAAAACAATAGAGAGATGCTGATGAGAAGTTTTTGACTTTGTATATTTTGTATTTAGTCACAACCAGAAGAAGTCTCTTTAACAATTAAGGAAAACAGTCAGCCAATGTGTTAATTTTTTCCCCCACTTTTTCATCCTGAATGCTGGAGCTGGTGGAGGCGATTAGAGTCTGTAAATTCTGAGTTACGGAATAGTACACAGTATGGTGTTGAGATCTATTTACAATTCTCATCTCCTTCCCTAGTGTTGATTTGCAAACTTCTACAGAGTTAAAATATGTTTCAGTATAAGAAATTTGAAAAGGAGAGGATTAAAAAAACATGAGGCTGAAGCAGTAGCACAGAACAGCATTAAAAATAATGAATGCTCATTTCATACTAACCCTGTCCAAAAGAAGTTCTTACTCTATGAAGGTAAAGCTGCTTTTCTGATTAAAGTTTTGTTGTGAAATATGTACACACTACCAATAAGGATCACAAGCAGCAATAAAATACACTTTCTCTTCTTTCGGAGGTAAAAAAAAAAGAATTTATCTGTCTAGAGTCCTGACAAATATATCTTTATAGTAACCAGAGTATCACTGAAAGCAGAATTAGCCTAAATGGATGTCTAATGCACAGCTAATGATTTCAGGCTAATTTCATTGAATTCCTTAACTTCTTCCACACTTAGTGGTGACGGCAGAGGAAATCGAATATGCATAATGTATGACCTGACAAAAAAGTAAGTAAACTGCTTTATTTAAGCATGTCTATTTGTCATCAACACTACAGTAGTAATGACATTCTGTCCACTGTTTTAATAATGCATATATTGATCAGCTTATCTCAGACCTCCACTATCTCCTCATGGGTGTCCTTAAATCTCTTTAAATGAAGAAACAAAGATTGTTTAAAGTGAAAAAATGTAAATATAATGAGAAATGAGTTACATTAGTAAAATGAACAGGTATTTTCACTTTCAACAAATTGCAAAGTGAAAAAGTTCAATTAGATTAATTCAAGATATTTGCCAACCCAGAATGCTTTTTTAAAAAGGGAGTTTTGATTTCAATTGTTGAAAGTAGATATAATCATGCCAGAAGAAAAGGTTAGTGTGTTGATGCAGGAACTGTACTCCTCCTTAGGCTGTGGTGCTATAGAATTCATGTGAAAGGCTTCCCATGGAATTGTTAATAACTACCTTCTGTGTTCATAAATGCTATGTATGCTGTTAATAAAATCACTGCATAGAAAATGAGGCAACTCTTAAGAGAATGAAAGATATAGCAGGCTATCTGCAGGATATTTAAGTTACTTAAATGAGATTAATAATATCAAGCACACAGTAGTTAATAAAATTTCAATAAAACAATATTATGATACTTAGTAAAGCAAAAAAACCTGTAGGATAATTAAATAATGTTTTGATGAACAGGAGATAGACTTCTGTACTGATTGCTTTTCTCTCCTTTGTTAGAGATACTTGAGGATCAGACATGATAAATTAATTTCAATATTCTGTTTTGATATTTTTTTCCACAGGGAATCAGAATACCTAGAACTAGAAAGGCCTCACATTAAGCTCCAGAAGTGCTACAGAATGGGAAAAGAAAATAAGATATGTTTCTAAAAAGACCTAAAATGTTCTATCTTCGATGCTAGACAGGACGGCCAAAGATCGGCATTGTTGTGTATCTACAAGTGGCAGAGAAGGTAAAAAAAGGGAAGTGAGGAAGAGATCTATTTTGCAAAGTCATTTTGCACCCATTCATGGTATCTTTTATGCAACACTTTTCATGCTTAAAAATTTTTTTGATTGGTGAGTGAGAGAGAGATCACTTAGTTCATCACTGAAGTATTGCCCCCTTTATGATGAATTCTGGGAAACTTTCAAATGGCTTATAGGGCAATATACAATACTAAAATTTTATGAGAGAATTTCACTAGATGAAAAAAAAATATTTCTTATGTCTAGAAGAAAAAAACAATGTTTTCAAAGACTCAAATATTATTTAGACGAGAAAAGTTTTGTTGTAACAATTCTACAGAAATTGTTCTCTAAGTTTTGTTTTGGCTCAAGAGTCATCTCTGGAGAAAGGGGTTGCGTTAATGTCATGCTGAGTTAAAGCAACATCTATATTGTTTCTTTCATCCTGATATTCTGGATGGGCTTTAAAACTACTTTATGAAACTTGCTACAGACAGCTGGCTAGAACAGACCTCAGGCATATCATATATCTTAGTTTTCATGAGGGAAAGGAGAAAAAATGAATGGTGCTACTTCATAAAATCATGGATATTTTTGCCTCGCTGTTTCTGTGATAATGTTTTAGGTGCTGTGTAAAATTTTATGAGCAAGACACATCCTCAACATCACCTCTCCGTGAGGAAGACCTAAGAAATGTGGCCAAGCTGCCCCTTGCAGCAAAGCATTATATTATCTTAGAAAAGCATTTGGCACTGACAGAGAAATAGTTTTATTCCTCTTTCTCTTTGTCTTTCTCAGCCACTAGGTAAAGAGAGACTCTTGAGAAACCATATTGGCACTACTTCCCATCAGTCTGCTACTGCAGATGAATGTCTGTTTGCCTATGCCAAAATCCGTGCCTGGCTGAATATGGTACTTCCCCACTTTTCACAAACACAAGGTTCCAAATAACTTAAAGCAGCAAGATATGTCAAGTTCTCTTTCCAGTGATCTCACTACTTGTTTTCAAACATGTCCTTCTGCATAAGGAAGGGCATTCTGTTAGAGCAATATTTATATACAGCTACCTGATGAATGGTCCATCAAACTTCTCCATTAAGTAATAAAATCAGAGATTTAGGAGCTTCAGAAACACTACCTTTTG
>JAWWMP010000001.1:107984380-108002737 GCA_035047865.1 Dendrocincla tyrannina
CTGATGAATGGTCCATCAAACTTCTCCATTAAGTAATAAAATCAGAGATTTAGGAGCTTCAGAAACACTACCTTTTGTGGCAAGTTTGACAAACTAAAAGTTACATACATGCAGCTCAGTGCTTTGAGAGGATGATCACTGGTTTTGAAATATTCTCTTCTTGTGGAAGCAAGTCGTCTGACTGACAATTTAAATTCTTCATTAAGAAATACATTCATTCAAAATAACTTTTCAGGTACCATGCTGAAGCACAATCAGACACCAAAGAGGAGGTAAAAACCCTCACATAATGTCATTATTTTAATTAAAGACACATGTGGATGAAGCAGAGAAGAGCTTGAACACTACGTCCAACTAAATTCCACAAAAAGGATTAGTGTATAGAAGAAGCACTAGAACTGTGATTTCATATTCACATCTGAATAGACCTCAATGGCATAGTAACTTAAAAGCTATTTACCTGAAAGTAGATATCAGGTTAGCACCAGACAGGTTAGAACTTGATTCAACACAGGAGACATACTTAAAACATACTTTTATCACACACACACACACACATACAAAAATCTGCATGAATCTTTGTATGAAGAATTATTCAGAAGTATTGTGTTATTTTGGGGGTTGTTCATTTGGCAGGTTTTAAAAAAATCTCATACAAGCATTCAATTTAGGCTCCTTTTTAATGCAAATCTTAGCCTAGAACCGTCCCCATAAGATACTCTGCTACTGCCTTTTCATAAGAATTCCCTGATGAAACTAGTATGAGCAATAGACAGTTATCACAATGATGCAGAGCTGTGCATTAGGGCTGATACCACTGAACCTTTCCAATAAAAAATGAGGGTTTCAAAAAGTACATATGAAATTTATATGCCTGATCTAGAAAAATTTTCAGAACTTATTTAAACCTCAAAAAATACAAGGTAGGTAATTGTTCCGGCCATGAAATCTGCCTGTCTTTGATAGGTCTGTGAAGGTTACGGTAGTAAACACTCCTCCAAAAAGCTGATTTTCTCTGCTGTGTTTGAAAATCATAGCTATTACTCTCAAGGAAGAATTTTGGCTTTCATTCTAAAATGTATTTTAAAGGGCGTCTTTCTTTTTCCAACCAGGACTGTGTCATGCAGCACTAACCTGCCAAACAAAGAGCAATGATCAAAAGATCATTTAAAAAACACCATACCCGATGAATGTCATTCTGTTTCTGCACAGTGGGAAGATCTCCACCAATGGGTGCTTGCTGCTTTAATTCATCCTCCTTCAATTGCAGCCATGCCAAAAGTTCCTGAAGAGAGAGATGTAATCGCTTCCACTGGTCGGTACTGGCTTCCAAATGGGATCTGAAAGCATGTGTTAAATAGAAGACAGATTCAGGCACAGTAAAAGTGAAAACCAAATTGTACAAGCTTATTTACTAAGAGAGATCCAAGTGTTTCATTAACTTAATGATTTTTAAATAGGTTCAGTAGCTTTGAATTAGATTCTGGCAAAACCAATTTAAATTTGGTCCTGCAGTCCTGCCTTTTTTCACACCTAGTTTTTTGGTTTTAGTTGTTTGGTTTGTTGGGGTTTTTTTTAAGTTTTCCTCCTCAGCAGTGAGTAATAGCTGCATTGAACTGTCAGACTCACTAAAAGTGCACAAATATTATGCAGGACTTGCATGAGAGTAGCATAATCATCACTTAGGATTGCTAGGAGATTAATTAAGTAAAATGTAGTTTTCCAACTCAGAGAACAGCAAGCATTTCTTTAAACCACTACATTAACCATTCAACTCACACAAGATTCATTCTTTTATTTCTTTAAATTAAGAGAACCAATGCCATTCTAAAAAAAAAAAAAGTAAAAAAAAAAGTCATGAGGTAATTATTAAAGCCAACAGAATCCCCATACACTACCAAGCCAAATATCTGCGGCATTTGAACAGAGATGGGAATGAAACTAATTGAATCACTGGAAAAATTAAAAGACAGAATACCACTTTATGCAAAAAAGATCTCCATCATGAGGACATCTTCTCAATATTTCCTCTGTATATAAATGTATTTTTTTGATACTGGGACCAGCTGAACTACTAAATTTCAGCAACTGTTTTCTGTGACTGAACTGAGAAAATCTTCAATTTTCTTTGTGCCATAGATAAACCACACTAAAAATATTGCCTTTCTAGATTTATGAATATGCTATTGTTTAATTGCTGGTTGGAAAGAATTTCTTAATTCCCTTCCAGGTAACATAAGAAATTCTCATAATAATTCAAACCAAAAAGAGTATTACATAACAGTAAAGTGAAAAAATGTACTTGAAAACAAAGACAGTCTTTCTTTTATTTCATACAGTTTCTCTTTAAGTCCCAGCTTTGTTTAACATTTCTCTTTTTCGACAGTGATTGCATATAAAATCATTTATTTTCTGACACTGAGAATCTACTCATACCTTATATGGAATGGTCTATAAAGAAATGTGATAAATATGGACTTAGTGTTTTGCAGACCTTTTTAGTTGGTTTGGATATGGATATGAAAAATTGCTGAAGGTAAATGCAGTTGTATTTCTTTGAAATGCTCTATGAATCCTGCCTTCTTTCCAGCCTCTTACATCGAAATGGCAGGAAAAAAAAGAAAGAAAAGGAACAGATCAGCCATAGGCTGACCAAAAGCTCAGCTACTCTCATAGCATGTGAGCTGATGTAAAATTTTCTCCTTTTTTAAACTGCAATGCTGCATGTGAGGGACACACATAGACCACACTGCTGTTTGATCTCTGCTCTCGGGGGCGTCTATGAGCTGGGGCAAAACTGCTTCACAGCACGGGGAGGCCAGCCCTGCAGTCACTGAAGGCTAGAGAAGCCCCCAGATGCCAAAAAAGGGTAGATTTAGATTAAATACTGTGAAAAGATTGTTTACTGTGAGTGTGGTGAGGCACTAGAACAGATTGTCCAGAGACCGTGTGGATGCCCCACCCTGGAATTGTTCAAGGCCAGGTTGGATGGGGCTCTGAGCAACCCGGACAAGTGAATGGCATCCCTGCCCATGGCAGGAGAGTTGGAACTAGATGATCTGTAAAGTCCCTTCCAACCCAAGCCATTCTATGATTCTGTGATAGCTCTGAAAGCAGAGAGCAGAAAGAGAAGCAAGGATATTGTATGGATAGTTGCAGGAGGTGACAGCCAGAGCAAGAACCACAAGGCTTTAGGAGAGGACATGGTCAAGGAACCAAGTTTCTGAGTCAAGCTAACTCACTTGTTCCATGTTTATCGTGGCATATGCAAGCTGCCCCCTCATCTGGAGAAGGGCAGCAACTGGAGGCAAACAGAGATCTTCACTTCCCTGCTTCTCCAGGTCTGCCTTTACAGAAAAAAAGGTGCAAAAAAGAGTGACCCAAAGGGTTTTGTTACTGCCACCTTGCTCTGACCTTCCTCAGATAGGTGAATGTTTTCCCAGAACCTGTCTTGTTCTGCCCTTCCTTCAGCTGCAGGAATATACCCTTATGTATGCACACACCAGTGTACATTGTATGTATACACTCACACATTGATGACTGTGTTCAAGATGTGCAGAAAAAAGAGGTAGCAGGAAAACATTTTAAAAATAGTTATTTATGACAAAGAAAGTGTTTATTAGGATAAACTGTGCTGACTTATCAAAAGAAAGGTAATAATGGAAATTAACTTGGCTTCTCTTAATATCTGCCATATATTTTATACAATGTATTTAGAAAAGAATGCCCACCTAAGCCAAGCAATGGCATGGGTCTTCTGTTTCAGCAGACTAAAACTTACTCTCAACTCGCATATTCTCCAGGCATCGACTGATGCCTGGAGAATATTTCATATGTCTTCTCTAATACCTCTTTTGTGTAAGCATTGCTAGTTATGATGAAATCCATTTCATACTGTGCAATGGATAGAAACAATTCCAAACAGGCAGACTGGGAATAGCCTCTACATTTAGTTAGGTGGCCAGCAACATCGAAACTGAATGTCTTGGAATTTAAGAGTTGTTTCTTACCCTAATCAATATGTAGAGTTACTGCTTCTGACTTGATTAATGACAGCAATATATTAAACTGTGAAAAAGGAGAGACATAAAGTCCCATATATTTAGTTCCTGATATCTGGTCAACTGACCATTTTCTATCTCAAACATCACTGCATTTGAGCAAATTCATGGGTAAAATGCATGTGAAGGAAAAATTCTCAGAGACTTGAAGGCTTTTATCTCTCTTCTTTTGCTCCTTGGAAGAAAAAAAAAAGGAGGAATGTGGTTTTTTTTCTTCAGCTACTAACATCTTTTCAACCTCACATCCTTCATTTATTTTTAATGATTGATGATATGAAGATGGCTTTTGTCATTACATTTCCTGACCTCCCTCAGGACCTGAGCTGAAAAAAGCTAATATTTCATACATTACTTTGGAAAACACTTCTGCCTTTTGCTGCCCTATGAACTACCACCAACACACAGCAAGGGAACAACTGAAAAAATGTCTGAGACTGAACGCAGCAGAGCTGGGTTGCCTATTGTAAAAGTCATATTTCAGAAGTAAAGTTTCCTGGAAAATTTCTTTCCAAAAGAAATCTTCAGTCCATTGAAGCCTGAACGACCACTTGATCATTTGTAATGCTACCATTTATTATATTTTTCTTGCAAGCAAAAGTTTTTCCTCTCATGACACTACCTACGTATTTCTTTCACTCCTGGATTTTATTTGGCCATTCTGTCCACTCTCCAGGCAACAGCTAAAACCTTAAATAAATTGTCCTCTCAATTGCAAGGCTATTTTTAGTTTTGCGCTGGAAATTGCAGCCTTCAAAATTAAGCTTATCTTAAATATTGGTTATTTAATCACTTTCTTTCATGACTCATTGATAAGTCATACCCAGGTCTACAAAAAGCCTACATTTAGAGGGGGTACAGTTACTGTTTAAACATGCTAATCTCTCCCTCTGTAATTATAAAACATCATATGCCTCAAATCCTAATCCTCTACTATCATTTTCACATAAAAAGCCCTAATCATTCTTACAAGGTTAAGCCAACATTCAAAGTAGCGCAAATAATTTCAAAATAGACAAAAATAGTGCTATGAGAAACAAAATTAAACCTTTTTACTTGCAAAATGCAACACTCCGTCCTACACACCAATGGTAGGCTTTTGCTCATGTTCAGGTCCTACCTAATGTTTAGAGATTTCTTCCTAAGTTCACTCCATCTGAGGTTCATGTTATCCAGGCGTCTCTGCAACAGGGTCGCATCCTCAGAGCCTTCTACGGATCTCAGGATTTTCTGCCCATTTTCATCCAGGTTGTGAAAGATGTCAGTGTGAGCATCAATTTCTGCCTGTAGTTCCTATGGAAGCAGTAGAAAACAATACATGTGATTTCTTAGAAGTTCACAGAAATTGTAATTCTTCAAAAGAGTGTAAAACTCCTCGGTGCAACACAGAGCGCAGGTTTTCATTACTGCTTTTATGACACACAGCCATGTTTGCCTTTCACATGAAGGCCATTTGCATTGAATACAACCCTTCTTCCATACAGAGCATACTGACCAAAATTCAGACAGTTAAAAGTGTAGCCTTTGACAGGCAACAAAGGAAGGACAAAATATATTTACTGTGCTTATGAGGGAAAAACAAACACAAAATCCCCAGGATCTCAGGTAAATCTGACCTTCACATGATACGTCTTCCTGTGCAGCATTTTCAGTTTCAGCTGGGGACTGCAACACCCGTCCTGCTGCATGGCAACTCCAAGAAATCTAGGCGTCTGCAGCAGCTTTAAAATGCCAAGTTCACTTACATTCTGTTGACAGAACGCATTTTGGAGCACAGGCCTCAGCAGTCAATAGCAATAAACAGCCACTTTGTGCTGTATCAAAACACTGGTTGGGGCCACGGCTGTAGGAGGGCCTGAGAATAGCAAGGACCCAGAATATGCAACTGGCAGCTCATGTTGAACAGCCAACTTTTCTTATCGCTTCGTAACTGCAGGCCAGCTCTACATTTCGAATTCATTTTTCCCCCTCATTTTTAGCACGGCTGTTTCTGCCAAAAGAACATTCTTTAGAGAGCTGCCTGGTACCAGCATTCCTGGCTGCCCACACGCTCAATGCAGCCTTTGTACGTTGGCTGCCCTTCTCCAAGACGTTTGCATGCTGCAGCTCCACAAGGTCAGATTCATTCGCAGAGAACAGTGCCCGAATCGAGCTCGTTAAAGAGAACAAAAATAATAACAATAATAATTTAAACATGCACATGTATGAGCACACACGCACTCTATACGCAGCCATATTGCACAAAAGTACTTTTACCCTCTGACAAAGAAGCACACGAAGACACAGAAAATGACCTAGTGGATTAAGCTCCGCGTTTTGTCTTGGGGTGCTTGGGAAATAAGTTTTCTGGTGGAGGTGTCTTGCTTCCTGAAATGGGAGTGCCAGGGATGAAGTGTGAAAGAGTGAATGATTTATGGCATTGGAGAGCAAGACCCAGCACTAACTGAGCATCACAGATAGTCCCCAATGGAAATTTGTTGCAATTTTCTTTAGAAGAATGACTTTGAAGGAGGGGAGCACACAATCTGTCTACTTGGTGTGTTCCTAATTGAACTGGTTTTATTTGATATTTTAAGTGCAATGTTAGCTGCACTGAATCATGAGTGGATTGTCCTTATTCACCTCCTGCTGTTCCAAATGTCCTTAACTGGATACCTGTTCCTTGCAGAGCAATGACTTGCACAGTTTTCGGGGAAATAAGGTGGGCTAGTGATGTCTTTGGTACAGTATAAGAGGTTTTACTTCTCTATGATCATCCTAGCAATAAAGTAGTTTTGTATACATAAGAGGATTCTCTGCAGAATCCAGGTGTATTATAGTGTATTTTTTTATTGATTTTAAATAGGCAATTTATATTTTTAAAAATGCCATTATTAAGGTGCATAACTGTGTTGTATTACAGATATGAGTGCTTTATTTGTACTTATTTGTACTTTATTTCAAGTCTGAATCTTGCTAGCTTCAGCTACTTTATTTTTGTTTGCTTGACGGAAGAATACTCTATTACCAAATTTCTTTCTCTCCATGTATCCATTTGGAGATTTTATTTAAGCTAGGTTAAATGTCACTATCCTGATGTAAACAGCCAAAACAACAAAGGATAAAGATCACCGTAAAAAAGTCAGTTTTTAATGTCTGTATACTTCTACGGTCCTTTCCCATTTAAAATACAGTAAGTCTATTCTGAATAGAAAGAATGAAAAGGTGAAAGAATTATATGCACTACCTGTTGCAGAAATTCCTTAGTTTTTAGGATGGAAATAGCTGCCTTTTCCTCTGCAAGAACATGTGCCATGAAACATGTTCAATAGTGATTCACAATAGGAAGCTGTCAAACTCATGCCCTCTTGGTGTTTTAGCACAAATAGTCATAGCATTTTATAAGACAGAATTTTTAAAAAATGCTTTTCCACGTTTTTCTTGTTTTTAAAAAAAGTGATTGTCATTTACATTTTGTGTTTTTCTCCTGACACATACATAATTTTGAAAATAAAATTAAGCCATACAACTTTTATTTCAGAATGCCATGTAGAATCACAATATATCTAGAAAGTTAGTTAAGTGGGCAACAAACATGAAAAGTGGAGTATTCTTATCAAAAGCTTAATATTCAGACGTGGTTTTCCTTATTCCAAATTACTTATGTATACTACATATGCATATACATATGTATACTGTAGTATACACATTACTTATGTATACTACAGTACACAATGCTCCCAGGAGTTTATTCCAACTATGCAGGAAGCCTACACAGAAGCAAGACAACAACAAAGGTATTTACTCCACTTTGGTTGGTGCATTTCAGATCCTTTCTTTGTGGCACTTTCACATCCCAAGAGAATCAGAGACCATATAAGAAAAAGATCTATACACCTTTTATTTGTTTTCTGAAATAAATAATATCCATGTTTCAAAAATACAATATGAAGTAGACACTTTTCCTTGACAACAGTAAAGCAGGAAGGTCTCTTTAATCTCAAAAATTGCTAAGTTATTTGCAAAAGTATGCTGTGATTACACATCATACCAAGAAGCACAGCATATAGACTAAATATATATTATTTATTGCATTTTCATCTTTTCCAATGTGTTCAAACACGTGGAGAGACTGCAAAGGATAAAAAAAAAATCAATCTTGGTATAATTCTACTGAGTTACAATTGGACTTTCCGCTGCATTTTTTGCTCTAGTGGTTATTACTGAGGCTGTGTGGAAAAAGATTTCTATCTGCTCTTAAAAAAAGCAGATAACAAAATGAAAAGCATCTTTTTGATCACAAGTTACTTCTTAGAGTGTGCTGAACTGTTTGGAAAGAACTGCAACTCTGTCAGGAACAGATTTGCCTAAGAATTTCAGAGTGAAATCCTCTTTTATTAAGATGAATTATAAAGTTAGATGATAAAAGGAACCACAATATTAGTTTGTAGAAACCTTGCTGAATAGCTGTTAGAAGTTTCTACACATTTAAAAATGTGTATTTATTTTATTTTACTATATAGAATAAATCTGGAACTAAGACACAGACCTGGAACGATAAAGAGAAGGAATACACCTGTCTTGAGGGAGACATTCTTCTTGGACAAAACAGGGTGAGGGTATTTGCTCTGGCTGTTTCACTTTTGTCCGGCATGATTCCAGGGGAGAAGTACGCTGGCATTTTAAGACAACACACTCAATGCTGCCCTAAAGCTAGGGCATAGTACCTGCCTAATTTAGTTGTCCCCCTTGGAACTATTGCTAGCATTCCCCATGGGAGCACACATCCTCACTGCCCTAATTCTTTTGGTGGGTAAAAGAAAGTCACCTGTGGCTCCACAGGTTTCATTTTACACAGAGCCCTGCTAAGCACAGCAGAGCTGTTGCTGTGAAATCATTAAAAGCTCTGTCAGCTTCCACACAGCAGAGCTGTAAGAATTCAATATGGTTTGAGATAATTTGGCAGGAATAATTAATCAGTGTCAATATCCTTCATATCCCCCATGCAAAAAATAGACATGACATATAAAGGACATGAGACATGTCAAATCTGCCATTATTTTGGCAATACATCAGAGAGGAATTGGAAGTCCCAGAAAGAAGGAATGAGTTATACTTCTTGGACTATTGATGAGTCATACTAAAATGTGGGAATTAACGTAACACAGCTGACAAAACATTTATCTTTTAAACAAGGTGGAAAAAAATTAATTGTGCAACAATTTAAAGAAATTCAAGGACTTAAATACTTCTGTACAAACTCAGTTCCATCCTTGGAATGGTGCTTTTCATTTCCAGTGAAGCATTTTACATTTTCTAAATAATGTACAAAGTTACTGATGAAATAAATGACATTGATTGAGGTATGGGTGGCTCACAAAATCAAAGAACTCATTAAGAAAAAAGTCAGTATGCATAATTACATCAGCTAGTAATCCTGGTGTGGCTATACATAGCTTGGAAGTGCTATACACAGCTCAGAAATACTATACTGTTTTACTCAAGCAAAACAAAGATCACCTCTATAATCCCTCTCCCTCTCTGTAGTTTATCTAACTAATAATCCCCTTTGTATTTACATTAACAGGGCATACTGTATTTCCCATAAGTAGTTTCTGAAAAAACCAAACAACTAAACATTTTAAATACTTTAAATTAGTAGCATATGGTTCTTAAACCTCTTATACAATACAGAACATTTGAATGATGTAATCCCTTTTTTTCATTTTCCTTTTTTCCTCTTATCCTAGTCTCCTTTTATCTCCCTTCCACTTTAGCTTTTCTTTTCCCTTCTTCCTTTCCTCACTTGTTTTGCTCCTCTTTCTCTTTCCCTTCCTTTCTTTTAGTTTCTTCACCATTTTCCTCCCTCCCTCCCTCCAGCATGAAACTTATTTTTATGTTCTTTTTTGTGGTAATATCAAAACCTCTCAATAACATGGGTATCTTTCTGCTTTTGTCTTGCAGTCTCTAGGTCTCTGCTCTATACTCTTGAAGGCGATAGAGCAGCTCGTAGGGCTTGGCATTCTGAGTGGATTCTTACCAACAGGGGTGATCTGCTGGCTTAATCCAAAAAGGATCCCCTTCAAAATTGTGTTGTTTTTGTTTGTTTGTTTGTAACCTCCTTATGGTTTCTACAGATGTAGAAAATGGAGTCACTGCCCGTATTTTGCAACTCTGTCCAGCACAGCTTAGATATGGATTTCAAATGATTCATTCCTCTTGCTTTCATTTAATTACATCTAAACTCCTTTAAATTTCTGATTCTGCCTAAAGCAGAATCTATGTGAGGGTTCGGAGAGTCTGAGACATTTTTTTCAATGCCCTGGCAGACTCCAGTAGCCTTTGGAAGCACAAAGATCCATGCACATGGATCCATTTCAGGATCACAGCTTATTCTTCTGTCTGCTAGAGAGAGGAATAGTTTTGTAGTGTTGTAGTTCTGGAGATGTGGAATTATTGGCTACAGCAAGGCAAGCCAAATGCATTTTAAGCACGAGTGACTGATTCAGTGTGAGATGCACTTGATCTTTTTCTTTTGTTTCTGGCAGTAAAAGGCCAGTTTGCACTATACTTTATGACAGTCTGTCCTTGTGAACCAGTCACTGGCATCAAGGAATTTGAACAGAAGGAAATGTATAGTTTTTTTAAAACAAAAGAGAACATTTGTTCTAGACTGAAGATATTATGAATTAGATTAATTATGGAACAAAACAGTGAAGTATTTCTGCTGGTTTGCAAGACACTTCTGGTCCCATGGGAGTTCTCTTTTTTTAAATGTCACAGTTCTTCTAAGAAGTGGTTGTTGGATTTGGGTTGTTTTTTTAAAAACTCCCAGTTCCTCTATCAAGCTTTTAAGTAATTTGCTCTTTTAGTCCGTAAGCAAAACTTTTATCGAGTCTTAGAATGAGAGTATTTACCGAACAATTTACATAACAATAAAAACTTCTCAAATGAGATTTAAAATATAATTAAAGGGCAGACTTACTGAGTTAAAAGCATTGTTGTGAAATGGTTATACATCATCATGCCAAGAAGTCTCCTATTCAGCTAGCCTATGGCATGACCCCAATTCCAGTCTGGTATGATTACATCTCTGAGTTTCATGCTAATGACTTGATTAAAAAGAACGATAAAAAGGTCTTTTCTATCGTGAAGATAAGCTTATGAATATAATTAAGGGATTTCTAGGTTCTTAACACATTTTTCAAGAAAAAAAAAGCTTAAGAGTGGATCAACTGTTGGTGAGTGGAAGCCAAAAGTATAACTTTGCCCTGCAGAAAACAATCCATATAAGTTGCATCTATTTAAACCACTGTTACGGTTTAAAATTCCACAAGTCCCAAAATAAAGATGTGACTGAACTTCAAATGTTACTTTCATCTAAAAGAAGACCAAAAAAGAGCTTTCTTTGCCAAGTTGGGCCCTGTCTTCAGAAAATATTCTTTATAAACAGGCAAAACAGGCCTTTGATTTAGATTATACTCAGATTGCAAGAGACTCCATGGTGCAACTAGGGATGCAGTCCTCTTGCTGACAGTAGCTCTGCAAACATGGTGTGGATTTCTCAATTTCCTAACCACTGAACTAAGTCATGGAATTGTAACTCTTAAGAACACTAACACAACCATTTGAACACATACTCAAATCTCTAGCGTGTAGATCCTCATTCACATGACTGACCTTGTAGACATAGCACAGAGTCAGGTATTTGTCTCTTGATCATAGGGAAATGATGAATTTTTTGAGACCTCTAGCAATTAATTTGTATTCAATTATCACATAATTCCATGTGTTTTGGAGGAGTTTATGAATTTCTCGGATGTGTTTTTTTGAAGACTGAGAAAAATCCTGAATGACTGCTTTCATTTACATGTAATGAAAATGTGAAGAAATAGATCAAATTAAAAACCAAATCATTCTGCATTTATAGTTTGCTCAGGATTTGACCCTTGCCATTAGAGTAGAGAAATATAAACTATTCTGATAATTGCAACTTTAATGGAAATTGTTATTTTCACTTTCTGTTTTTCTTGTCACTATACCTAGGCTTTAAACCCTAAACAGAATGAAACATCATGTTAGAGTGACGTTACCCTAAGGCAGAGAAATTCCTCATAACCACAGCAATGAGGAACTTTTACTATATGGTGTAACTGTGTGATATTTATTTTATTAACATAGCCTGTACTGTCTTTCAGGCAAGCAAATCCCACAAAGCAAACAAAGCACATTTTTGAAGTAGGAGTTGCAAGTGTTCTGTATGTCAGAAAATCAGCCACCTCTATTGAGATGTCTAAGAATGGGCTTAGCTATTGCACTTGAAAACTCTGTATTTGAGGGTTGGGTGAGTAGGAGGGAAATAGCATAAATGTGCATAGAATCATACACACAATTTTCTGAAAGCAAAAGCATAAGACCCATTGCAAACCAGCATAATTTTCTAGATTTTAGAAAGTAGTCTGCCCTCAGGCCCTGATCCCAGTGCTGCAATGACTGTCTAATCCCATTACACCTGCACATTCCATCAGCACACTCACCCTGTCAATCTTCTGGCAATCTTTCTGCAGCAAAATAAGTATGCTGCTACTTTCAGGATGTCTAATTTTTCGCCTTCCTGTTTTTCAGAGATCAAACAGTAGCAGCACAAGGAAGCACCTTCCTCTACAGGACATTTACCTCCACTTGGTTACTAAGGCAAGGTCTTAAAGTCCTGCTGGACAGATTTGAGTGCATTGACATCTATTAGTTCCACTGATATTCTAGTACTTGAAATTATCACTGATTTCCATATACAACAAGCAGCTGGAAAGGCTGAACTGCACAACTGTTTCTAGGTCTGGAGAAAAATAAAATCTTATGAAAGAAGAAAGGACAGAGTTTTTCTCTTTCATCAACCCAGTGAAAAATACCTGAGACCTGTTAATTATAAATGACTATTCCTAGAAGAAAAATTATTTGTACATACAGGACTGTATATTTAATTGATATACCAAAATGTAACAATAAGCCATCTTATATTTTAGCACCTATGGAATTCATATATACTACCATCCTTCCACAAATACAGGAACATATTCAATCCTCTTTCAAATCCTTTTAAAATAAAAAATTGAGGGAATTTTATAATTAAAAGAAATTACTTTGATTTTATATATTATCCCTAATTCCTTCTGTTCCAAATAACTTTTGCAATCTTTTTTTCTTTTAAAAATAAATTCTGGCATTTTAAGTTGTTGTTGGTAACTCCGTTGATGGCTGAAGAAAAATAATTGGTATTATGAAACATCAGTTCATAACATGATGTTCAAGTAATTAAAAAACCGTAGCATCTTATTAAAAGAGAACAACACAAAACATAAAGTAGAAAGCAGAGGCCTCATACATTACACGTTATTAAAACTGGTTCATGCAGAAAAACAACTATAATGGTTTTAGGACTCCTTTTAGAAGCTAGCATTGTTCCATACATAATGAGATTTCAGTTAGGAATTCATACTCTTTCAGGTGTTCCTCCCTACCAGTGTACAAAAGCCACTGCAATTAACTATTTTAATCAAGGCCAGGTTAATTGGGACCCAGTGTGCATTATGCAAGAGGCAATGTGGGAAAAGGTCCAGTGCTTCTGCACATACTTGTGTCAAATCCTCCTGGCCTGGGTGGTCCCGAGGCAACCACAGGAAGGGCAGAAACTTGGACAGTATAAAGGGCAAATCTTGATTTTCAGTGGGAATGCAGATCATGCCAGTGTGGCCTCAGGATCCATTGACTTTCTGTGTTTTAAAAAAGAGGTGTCAGACAAGTTACCACAGAGAAAACTGCTCTTTGGCAGCAAACTATTAGTGAAGTCACTTCAACATTGATGCTAGATGTTCCTGTCACCACAAAAGAGAACTCACCAAGTGTTGGTTGGTTTACTCATTAACAGTCAACATGATCTGGGCTTAAGTTGCCATGAGAAAAGCTAGTTTTATCTTCCTGGCAATGTTTTAAGCTCAAGCCTGCTCTGTGTGAAGGGTACCACATGTTTGGTCACCTGGTGTGAAGCCAGCAGACCAAAATTACCATCTAAGGCACCTCACTGTGTAAATGGACCCCTCTCAAAACTCAGAACCAGGCAGAGCTCAGAGGCTCAGGGAGCCCTGAACAGCTGTTGCCAGAAGGGCTGATACAGAGATGAAAGCTGGCAGGGTCAGGGTGGAGCTGCCATGAACTCCAGCCCACTGCAAGACCTTGAGGGGAACGTGGTGCTGCATGGTGGGCTTGCCCTTCTGACCCAAAAATCCACACCTGCCTGCTCACATCAACCCTAACACCACCACCAGGACTTCCACTTTTAAACGAGTATTGTGCTTTCCTCAGTACCCAAAGCTCAACAGCCAAATTAAAATGCATAGCACCACTCGTGATTGTTACTCTGCACACAGAGGTGTTTAAACATTCAGTGGGATGTTGTATCCGAACTGCATCTGTGAGGAATTTGACATAAAGGTTCATTCTCATCAGTTTTCAGCCCAAAAGAATATATAACTTTAGGTTCTTCTGACCAACCTGAGCCACACCAGATGTTCTGCATTAATTATTTTAGATGATGTAATAATGCATGCTGACTGTCTTGAAATAAGCAAATACTGGGCAAAGGTCCAGAATCTGAAAAAAGAATACATTTTTTAACAATATCCTTCAAATGTAGCAACTTTAACTATCATATTGATTGGTCTCTCTGTGACAAAGTCTAACTATGTTTTCTTGCAGCCAGAAATCAAAAGAAAAATTGAACAGGATGCCTGTAACAAGGGTATCTGAATAAGACTCATATCCTGAAAATAATTATTTGTTATTTTCTTGGATTTACAAGCAAGATGCATGCACTCCCACAGTAAATACAGTTTCAGGTTAAAGTGACAAATATCACTGAAAAAATAATGCAATCACCAGCAAATTTTGACATGAGATAAACTTGTTTTTTAATCTTAACTTTTTTTTTTTTTTAAGAGACAAGCTCTTTGGGGGTGAAAATCAACTTCTGTTCATGTTTTTCAGTTTGCCATTTAAAAAATCAATTAATTCAGATCACTGAGTTCCTCAAATTCACCAATTAAAAAAATACACTTGTTCCTTCTATCTTCCCTTCATGCTGGTAAAAGAGGAATAATTCCATTACCATAATAAAATTACATAATGGTGAAATCATGGAAGAGATAAGAAAGTCACCTCCAAGATCTGCACATCAGGACAGCCACCTGGAACCATTTTCAAGGCTTGCTTGTATTTTGTTGAAGGAAAAATTAAAGTCTACCTAAGGTTTGTCCAAAATAAAGATTACATCACTAATGAAAGAAAGACCACAGCCAGAGAGACAAATGTAGATGCCATTACAGAAATAAATGTAAAAGTACTTGATACAATAATGGTTTTGATTTCCTATCTCAAAAGAAAAGACCCCAGCCCAAAGCCAAAAAGCAAAGTAAGATGCACACTTTTAAATTTAAAATGTAAATGGTACTAAAGAAGGAACAGAGATGAGTCTGATGAGCAAACAGTAACAGAGGTAATATAGGAAACGTATATATATAATTCAAAAAACCCCACCCTTCCTTTCTAAAATCAGACTCTTTATCTTTAAACTTAAAAAAGAACTCAAGGCTTAGATATTTTCTCAGAAGATAGAGTACACTCTTGCCAGAAAGTCGATATATCAGGCAGATCTTAAATACTGCGAAAAACTTATATGCTCCTACTTAAGTTTCTGTAGAGATCAAATATGCCTCTTCTGTCACTCCAAAGTATGCCATCCAGACCCAACCTTATACCCTGGAATCGCCTTTGTAGCTGTTCAGTCAAGATTACTTATCAAATTGCTGACATAGGATACTGCAAGTACTTGACTTCAATGCTAATCACATCAAAGTTGCTCTCATATCCACAAATTTTTGATATATTGTTGTCATGGGTGTCAACCATACATAAATGTGACACAAACATGGGGCTGAGATATACTTCTTCAGGAAACAGTTGATAAAATAAGCCAAAGTAACACAGATTCATAAAATTTATGAATGCACTCAAAAATCAGGCTTAAATATCTCAGGAAACTTTGCTCAAACATGCAGTCCAGACACATTAGTTATACCACCCAAAGCTGAAAAAGTCAGATGCTGAGGAACACTGCACAGTACAACAGGCAATCTTGGAAAAGACACTGCCAAAATCAACTTAGTAGATTGCAAGAAAAAGGAACAAGATACCAATTTATTGGTCATAATAAATGCTAACTACTAGTTAAGAAATGAAACAATATTTTAATGAAAAAAACATTATAAGTAAAAAGCAATTTTTATGGAAACCTGGCTTGCCATAATTGTTTTACTTCTGCAGCAGCTTTTGCAGCAACTATATATATGAGAAGTTTCTGACTGACATTCATGTAACATACCCAAAGATACTGACAGTGTCTGCTTGTGTGTGAACCTGCTCACAACAGGTAGGAGAAACAAGGTAAGTTGAGTTTAAACAGGACTGCTGCCATCTGGAAATGGTCGTCCCAGATTCTGTTCAGATTCAATCAGACCACAAACAACACATTAAAAAACCTAAACCCAAACTAACACGACATTTAATTTAATTCGGAAAGAAATACACTGTAGTGGGTTGACCCTGGCTCTATGCCAGGTGTCCACCAAAGCCACTCACTCTCCTCCTCAGCTGGTTGGGGGGAGAAAATATAATGAAAAGCTATTCATTATAAAGGGTGAAGAGAAGGACAGGGAGCTGTCACTCACCAGCTACCGTCATGGGCAAAATAGACTCAACTAGGGGAAATGAATTTAATGTATTATCAATCAAATCAGATTAGGTTAAGGAGAAATAAAAGCAGCTCTTAAACCATCTTCCTTTCATTCCTTCACAGAATCAGAGAATGGCTTGGATTGCAAAGGACCTTTAAAGACCATCTAGTCCAAACCCTGTGCAATAAGCAGAGGTATCTTCAGCTAGACCAGGTTGCTCAGAGACCTGCCAAGCCTGACTCTGAATGTTTCCAGGGGTCAGGCATCCAACACCTCTCTGGGCAACCTGTTCCAGTGTTTTACCCACCTTCATTGTAAAAAATTCATCCTTATAACCAATCTAAATCAATAACTCATAGAAGCCACCCTGCAACCCCTGCTACCAAATCCTGTCCCCAAACAGTGCATCTACATTTTCTTTAGCTTTCCTTTTGCTGCCAAAGCACTTACAGAAGCCTCTGTCATTGCCCTTCACATCCCTCTCTGAAGACCCTGTTGATTTCCTGCTTGCCTTCCCTAGATGGTACACAGGCTGTTCACCTCCTGCTGCAAACTCCTACAGCCACAGCCTACCTCCCGCAGGTAAGGGCACCCATGTCTGCTGCCCTGGGACACAAACCAGGCACCCAAAATGTCCTTCCCTCAGGACGCCTTTCTGAGACAAAGACTGACGTGCTGAGGACAGTTCTTTCAGCTGGTCTCACTGCCCCACCCTCTTGCAGATCAACACCAGCACTGTGCAGTCCTCAGCAGAGCTTGTGGCCTCTTTGCATCCTTGCTGCGACAACTGGCGTGTAAAAGTCTCATGATTTACTTCTATGGTACAAAGACATTTTTGACAATGCAGGTTGAAGCCATCTTCTTACTGAATATTTATGTTTTATACAACATCCAGAGCAATTACTGTTTTCATAAAGTTATCAAGTGCCATATATCACATTCTGATTGGTAGAAAACTGCAAATTTTAAAACCCACTGATTCGAAAAAAAACTTTGCATATTAAAAAAGTGAATGGAGAGGAATGTGAGAAAATAAAGATGACAGGAGTATCTGGGTTACTGTGCAATATGTGAGTGATCACTGAGGGAGAATTTCAAACTTTGTGCCAGGGAGTATGTTTTGCTCACAGAAACAAAACGAGAAGTAACATTTTCCCTACGGAAATAGTACATCTTTTTTCCTACAATCCTCTTTGAAGTATCACTACTGCTTTCATCATAGAATTAAAAAGATCTGTGTAGGGCTTCTAAACTCAGAAAACTAAGCCCAAAAGAAGAGACACATGATATGTTTTGTATCTTAGACAAAAAGCCCAACCAAACAAAACCTATCCTATCCTATTAAAAGTGATGCAAAAAAATTTCTATAATGATTATATGCAACATCTGCATGTGATGTCCTGATCAGAGGAATTCCAGGCTAGAGGTGAGGGAAGAGGCAGAGAGAGAGAGAGAGACTAGGTAAAAATATTACTTATATCCCAGAAGCAGTGCTTGAGCTTTTAGGATGTTGTTTTACCCCAATGAAATGAACA
>JAWWMP010000001.1:108003000-108039441 GCA_035047865.1 Dendrocincla tyrannina
ATGAAATGAACAGAAGAAATCTCAGAGATTTCAAGGATGAAATTAAGCAACCTATGGCTGAAACAAAGTAAGTGTAATATCCCTCAGGGCACTCAGAGCAATAGCTGCTTTTACACTGTTCAGTGTAATGCCACTTACTTATTATCTTCTATCTATACATATTTGACATATAATCAATTTTGGGTAGGAATCACTCTCATGACAGAAATCTATTTATAACTCTGACAGAGTAATATCACTATTCAATAAATACTCACTGAATAACTGATAATAGTGCACCTGCATCATGCACTCATTCAGTGCTAGGTTTCATCAAGATTAAAACTTCCTTTCACATACACTGTGTTTATCTGAAATGCCTGTTGGGTTAAACTGAAAATCACCTGATTAACACTAGTGTACAGCAGTGAAAAGCTTACTCTCCTCTCTTAAACATGAGAAAACTTTGTGACTGACCAACTCAATGATAAAAAAGAAGGAAAAAAGAAGTTGATCTAGAACTGAAAATCTGAGAATTTGTCTGTAGTCTTAAAATAGCTTCTCTACATTTGCTTGGAAATAGAGAAAATTCAGAATTTTCTTTCCACATCAGTGATTTTTCTGAAAGAAATACCATTTCACCTACAGTGCTTCATAATCCAACTGTACGACTAAATGAAATACTGATGCTCAGTTTCCCAGTGGAGCTTTGTGTTCCCTTTGCAATCTTGCTGGAAGCCTAAAAACCAAACACTGACACTCAGAGTTCTAGTGCCTGTTACTCAGGAATTGCATCTGTTTGCCAAGGGCACACGCAAGTGAGGACAGATATGAGTGGCTGCTTAAATAATATCTCAAGGGGACGCAGTCTTATAGGAAACAAAATGAAATAAGATGGTCTGTAGGAGGAGATTTCAGAAGCTGATGAAAAAGGAAGCATGGCAAACTTTTTACATTTCCTCTTTTTTACATTCATTTACTCGCCGAAGGACATGCTTGGCACAGAATTTATCTTAGATTAAAGGAAATGAAAAAAGAAAAAAAACAAAACCAAAACAAGTAATTACTTTAAAATTTATATATTTGCATATTTAGTTTTAATTTGCTTCCATAAGCAAAGGTATGATCATCAGGAAATAGAATACCACCACCATCCTTGAAATATACCTATACACAAGCCACAGCAGCCATCTGGTGAAATGAACTTGCTGTCACAGTTAATTCCAAGAGTCAGACACTCACAGTCTGTTCAGCACAACACCGAGCTCTATGCAGATGGGATGTGAGCTTTGAAGTGCAGCCTGCACTGATTTCCCAACAACAGCAGGTGATCCCTAAGATCTCAAGACAGCATCCCAAATTCAGGGATGGAAAAATAACCATTGCTCTGGATTAACTTTCAACCAGTGGTGCTTTGATCCCTGTTGTGAAAACCATCAAATCAAAAGGACTAAGGATCTGCTCAAAAGGATACAAGAGCAGGAAGGAAAGTGTTTGATGGGCACTGAACAGTCAAGCCAAGCTTCGGTAGCAAAAAGAGAGTTCCTTGAAGGAACTGTGAAACTGGTTGCACCAACTTTTCCCTGCTGTTCATACTAGTCCCTCAGTTTAAATCTGTCTGATGAACCCCCCCACACAAAAGGCTTGCTTTAGAAGAGATGCAGTACTCTGTCTACCTATAGCAATATAGGTATTATTCTGCCTTTGTAGTAACTCCAAAACTTGAGCTCTCCTTGACTGTGACAGCTGTAGGCTGCCTATTATAGCAGGAGAACACCGGCAGGACCTGTGCAAGTCATCCTTCAGACCTCCTGCAGGGCAATGCCAGTTTAAACCAAGGGGATCTCTTTCATCCCTGGATAACCCAGAAAAGTCCTAGGTCCAATTCCTTTAAAACAGAAAAAAGACTTCTATAAATTTCATAGCAGATCCTCTCAAAGCATGGACAATGAAAATTTTAGTCTACTGCATGTGTATTGTTCTGTGTAAGCTGATTTTGCAAGTTGTCTTTATTTAAACAGTATAGTAATTCTAAACACCATTTTCCAGGGATTTAAAATTAATGTCAACATTTTTTATGTGACTGCATTCTCTAAAAATCATGTGGAGATATATACAGTAATCAGAATGCTGCAGCTACAGTATTAGAGCCATTTCTGGCAGAGTGGTAAAAGCCCAGCAACTTTGTTTCATGAAAAAGCTAGATACTTGGAATTCATTTTGACTTGGAATAAACTTAAGGTGTTTTAGTTTTAGTTTCTTCCTGAAACCTTGAAAAGAGTATCCTGACAGCTAGCAAGTCCATGATTCAGTAATATGCTATTTAAAAAGCATCATGCATCTCTCTCTTAAAAAAAGTTAATTAAAATTGCTACTATTTTTTTTTTTCCACAAGCTGACACTTAAATGAAGTTATCTGAAGTTATTACTGATCGCTAGGATATATAAAAAATAAAACAACACAAAATGCAACACAAAGAGGAGAGAGGAAAATGCTGTGTAATATTCAGTTCTTTTTAACTGACTTTTTTGGGGCACTTCAGACCTGGAAACTATTTTTCTCTGAGTTTCACTTGATGTTATACTTGAAAATCCCACTCAGATCAAGATAGGAACATTTCATGAGTGACTGATTTGCAGATGCAACATAGTTCAAGTTTCCTTTCACAATGATCAGTGATAAAAAAAAGTAATCTGAAGAATGCTTTAGAACTGTTTAACTTTCACAAATTTTCATCTTATATAGACCAAATAAACAGCTAGAGACAGAGTGATTTGTTTCACAAGTGAGACTTTCACCTGTGATTGAAAAAGTGTGAAAATGACCCCTTGTATGTAAATTTTCACTGAAGTTACATGTCTCTGTAACAGAGATCTGCACTTAAAACAGTTAATGATGCATCCACTAGTCATGAATAAGGTTTTCCAGGATTATAAAACCAGAAAATAAACACCACTGAAGATGTTACATCAGTCAGGTAACATTTCCATAACATAACACTGAAACATCCAAGTGGACTTCTTTGGACAATATAATTCACAGCTTAGCACACCAGTAAAACTGGACAAGAGAGAAAGACAGGCAAAAAGCAAACTACATAAAGCTTGTGTTGTTAGATCACAGCATAAAACCACCAGAATAATTCTACGGTATTAGCAAACAGTCATCACTTTTATAGAAACAAGATTTATTTACTGCCTGGTAAGACCCTGTCTGGCATTTTTTTCCCTGATATTTAACTTTTTTCCCCCCCGCCCCCCACGATCTAGCCATTTAACTTCTATTGACCTCGTTTCACTGTAAACAATTTTCTTTCCATCTTCTTGCTTCACCCTTCAAACTTCAGTGGACAACTATTTCTCTTTGGACCTTTCTATACAAAGTGGCAAAGAGTGAATGACGTATAAACTCTACGAGCTGCTTTTAATCAAACAGCAGTGCATGTTCCTGTCTTCAGAAATGGGATACACACTGTGTTCTTTTTAATTGCCAATTCTGTATCTGTCAAATAACCAATTTTGTCTTGTCAAGTTTTGATCTTTTAAAAGCCTACCACTATTAATCCTGCTTTTCTAAATACTCTTGCTTAGACCACTTTGTTTGCTACAGTTCAATAGCAGTTACACACTTAAGTAACACAGCAGAAATTAATTTTTCTTTGTGTCTCTTTGGGAATGGAACTGAAAAAATAATTAAAACAGAAAATTAATTCAATATCTTTTATTCAGGGTGGTTCAAGAGAGAAGGAAGTTAATAGAAACTGCATTTGTTATCAAATTGAGGTATTTCACCTACTGAGAAGAGGAACTGTGCTCAAAATAAAAAAGACGAAATGCATCTCAATAAAAATACCCCTGCAGTAAGGTTGCAAATAATAACTGGAGGTCAGCACATAAATCAATTAGCTGACTTCATTGTCTAAAGCAAGCTTAGCTTTATATGACAAAGATCTAAAGAAATTGTTGATTACAAGACGCTCCATCTTTGTAGATCTTGGGCCCTATAGCTTTACAGGCTCTTCCAACAGCCTCCAAGAGTTAAATGTGTCCATAAGGGTATACAAAAGTACTGATGACAAGAGGTAGCATGATGGACTTCCAACTCTGCACAGCAGGAGTGGGTTCTTAAAAAAAAGAAAAAGGCAACCAACTGCCTATTTTAATTACTAACATGTATTGGCTTTAGCAACAATTTTAATCTTAGATTTGCTTTTGGACTTGTCCCTCCCTGCAATAATTGCCAGCTTACTGGAAATGCAAGATTTATTTTAAATTTGATTAAAATGTTCAAAAGAACATTTAGTGTTGATGTTGAATTTTAGCAATCTGTCCTGAAGACCATTTAGAATATTTATTTACTCATACAAAACAGAAAAATCCATATAGTTTCATACCCCATAGCTGGCAGATAGAAAAAAAATAGTTACAAGAACATGAATTTGTAGGAAGCACACTTTTTAAAATGTGTGTGTATGTAAATAAATTCAAGAAAGCCTTGTACAGCTGGGAGAAGAAAGGTTTCTACTTCATAACTGTCCAGCGTGATACATTCCTGCATTACATGACAGATTTCAGCTTGTTCAGTCGTCTTCTTCATTTGGGTTGTCTATGTCCCTGTATTAATTTTTTTCACAATATGAAACATTTTCAAATATTTTAATTATTTTCAAATAAAGCTCTGTCAACTATCCTGGACCTAATCCTGAGCATAAAACTTACTTTCTTAACAAATGTTCAAGATGAGGTTAATTTTTAACTGATTTGCAAAATGTGTCCTTTAATTAGAATTCCTTTTCACCATCAGCAATAGGTTATACTCCAGCAACTTCAAAATTGCCTGTTGGAAGCAAGTAGGTACACTGCTGTAAGATTTATCAATAAACTCTCCCACACACATAGCATCATAAAAAAATCTCATTTACTACTTCCTCTGTCACGTTCATAATTTGACTAATTTAAAAGCAGGACACACACTGCAAAAGAATAATTTGGGATACTTTACTTTATTCTTCTAACTGCAATGTGTCAAAGTACTCTGCCATTATTCCTAGTCCTGATCATTAAGATATATCAACAACAGATTTGTTGTCCTCACTTTATCTTGTCAAGATTCAACACTGACAACTACTCAAATCAGCTTGGGCTTTGCCTTCCAACCTTTTTCATATCATTATACACCTCTTAGCCAAAGTTTTAGACTTTTTCCCTACAAAACTTACTTACCAATACAAAGGCATCATATATAAATGATGCATACAAATATCAAATTCCAAATGTTTATTCCTTTAGCCACCTGTGCCATAGAGCAGTAAAATCTTTCTACACCTGGAAGCAACGCCTGTTGTCATAACTTCCTGCAGCCTTAGCCTCAGAATAGAGCCGAGTTTGATTAGATTCATCCCTTGACTCCCACGTATCCTTAAATGGCCTAAAAAAATGGATGTCATTCAAAAGTCCATCCTCTCTCACATATTCTCAAATGGAAACTTCCCCTTTGATATTTGAGGTGCTTCAAAGCCCGCACCAGGGCTTTTGCTATTCAAACACAAATACCTGGGGGTGGTTCAGCAGAGCTCTCAACCATCACAGTGTCCCCAAGAACCCTTCCAATGGCAGCAGTTCCTTTACATCCCAAAAGTGGCTGTCAAGCCCATCACCCACAAGTTTTCCTGGCACACACGTGCTACACCCTCTTTAAAATAACCCAACTAATCAAAAGGTTCCCCAATCCCAGCCAACAGGGAAGGACAGAGAATGCATTGTTTGTGGGTCTGCAAAAACTAAAATCTAGGCAGTTGCCTTTGTTTTCTCACCAAAGGTGCCTCTCCCCACAGAAATTTCTGCACGTTTTGCTCCTTACTATGTCATAGCTACCTTTTCATTTGAAGTATTTTTTAAATAAGCTTCTGATCTTTTTTATGCCCACGAAATTCAACTGAAAATTTCAAGCCTGAAGGTTCCGGAAACTTCCTCATCTCAAGGAAACATTGTTCAAAGTGTGTCAACATGTTGGCTTAGTCCAACTTATACCCATTTTCCTTCTGTGTTTTCCATTTCCATTGGGAAATCTGTCTCTGTAAGTGTGAGAATACCACTTTCTTTGTAGGGATACATTACCTTAGTCTTGATTAAGTATGCAAGGTCACCCTGTCTATAGTTTGCAGTGAAGTTTGCTTGTCTAAGTGCTTTTAGCAAGGGCAGCACAGACAGAAATCCTGAATGACCTCTGCTCATGTGCTGTGTAGTCTCACAGTATATGCACAGTAAGGCTGATGCAGCCAGGAAATGTAGGATTTACACCGTATAAGCTATTGTGTTCTGTACTGTTCATGTGTGAAAGGTCCAAGAATTCCTGAAAATTTACTTATTACACTATTTCCTTAAAGCCACTTCTCAAAACTTCTGATAGTTTACCACACAATTTACAGACACATTCAAAATGCAAGTGAAAATACAATGTGTGTTTCCAAAAGTACATACAATTCGCAAAATAAAAAGGGCATAAGCTTCAGATAGTTAAATCCAATCAGAAGAGGCTATTTCTGACAGCGTGTTAAAAATATGCCTTAAGATAGTTTATTTATAAAGTGATTCTGTTTAGGTATTAACTCTAAGATCTCATGATTACATAATACGGAGTAAATAAATGCCTTCATCAAAATTTTCTCTCGCTATAAGTTTATAACTCCATTTTCTGAACTGAAGATTTAGCCACTTGTGTCCCAGAGCAGTAAAATCTTCCTATACTGACTTTTTAAAAGCCATCCTTTCTACTTTATATAGATCTTGTTTCATATCAATGCTATTTTTGATATCTATGCTAAAGAATTCATGCAGATTATGTCTCTCACAGATTTAAATACTTATTTCTCTTGCTTGGACTCATATTTTTGTCCAGTATTGAATAAAATGAACAGAAAGACAGAAACTGGCCAAACAAAGACTAAAACAACAAACTCCACCACAAAACCCCCAGAAGTGCAATGGTATTTTGTTAAGAGATTGTAATGTTTATATGTTACTAACAGACTTTACTAGGACACAAATTGGCTGTCATCCTGCAAACAACTATTGCTCCATGTGGAGTATTCAACTAAATTAAAATTCCCACAAATCCCAAACCAATATCTAACTAATTTGGTACTTTGAAATTTAATCAATGGAACGTAGCTGTACAATTGCAAGGTCCGCTAGCATTTCAAAACTGAATTTCCATGAATTATCCCTGTTTTGAATGAGAGTCCTAAGGAGGTTTTCCAAATCCACATCTGTTCATGCATTTCTCAAACATCAACCTTTTCAGGCTCTCACTTCTACACATAATTTTATTTTTTTCATAGGACCAAACCTAAAGAAATGTAAACTTGGAATATTTTTTTCAAAATAGACCTTCATATAGAAATTCTTCAATTGTCACATGGCTATTTCCATATAACTAAACCCCACAGTGTTATATTTGTCTGCATGCATTTCTTCACATGCAAAAATATGACATTTAGACCTGATACTTTTTAGAAGTAAATAAGACAGAACTTAGCCAATGTAATTCAAAGTCAGAAATATGAATTGTTTGGTAAGATCTACTCACAGTGGTTCAACCTTTGAAGTTTTCTGTGAAGTGCAAAAATAGTCAGAATCAAAAAAGCTACAGCTTGAGATACTCCAAGTGAGCTGTGCAATATAATTGCACAGCTAATAGAAGCATAATCATCTCAGCAGGAATTAAATAAGGCAAATACAACTGCTGAGTTGTTTTTCAATATTATTAATTTCAAAGCATATCTTGCACATTTCTGGCATATTTAGGGAAGAAAGGCAACTTTAGATCACAAGAGTATACATTTTAAGGGCTTTCTTCTGATGATGCAGCATGTAATGAGAAAACTTTGAAAAAAACTTAATTCAAATATTTAATGTACATATAAAAAATAAATATAACCCTCATATATTCCATACTTCAACTTACTGCATTTAAGTGTTTCTTAGAAATTGAACTAGAGAAGAAATAGGTAGAATTAAGTTGGCAGCTACACAAACTACAATTTTTGGTTTTTCTTTCTCCTTATTTCATGTTTAAAAAATAAGGATAAACTTTTAAGCCTTTTAAAAACCACAAAATCCTTATTCTGGGTAGAAGAGTATTGTAGTGCAGCTGTTGCATAAGAAACAACAAAGAGCAGAAGGGCAACAAAGAGCAGAAATGTAGCTTGGATACTACTTCTATCAAAGGCTGAGGGAAGGAAGCCAACCCACAATGAACAGGAGCATATGCTGCAATATAGAGACTCACTGCTTTTACATTAGGAAATCCCTAAAAGGTCAGGTTAAAAGGTGCAATGTACTCACAGCCTTTTAAAATCTACCATCAGTAGTGATAGTAGCACTCCTGACTTCAGCATCCAGCAGTCTGGGAACAGATGGTAGAAGGGATATTTCTTTAAAAGTTTCTGGAGTAACTTTGAAATCCCAGTTCTTGTCCAGCCTGTCCAGCCTGGAATCCATGGGCACAGCACTAATGTAATGCTCAAATCTGTTTTATTTGCCATCAGACTGAAAGCATTCCATCATTCTTACTGAATCAAGATGCCTAAATACATACACTTATCTGATTAAGAAATGTATATGATTAATGGAGACCGTTGTCACATTCAAATGAAAGAAGAGATCAGACAGCCTGCTTGGCAAATCAAATGGTATTGTTTTCTGATCACAAAATCTTCTGTAGTCAGGCTTTCTCATAGGCATTCACCACTCATGCTGCCAGAAATGCCTTTCTAGAAATGCCTCAGGCTCAAAGACCTCTTGACCATCAAGGTTTTGAGGAAGCGCTGTCTAGGTTCTTAGCACATAAACCCAAACCCCCTGCTTCTAGGAACTGCAGATCCACCAGGACATCCCTTCCTCCATGTCTGCTTCTCCCAGGTCACCTCCATCTAAGGGGGACAAAAGATAAAACTTTAAAAGATAAAACTTCTAGAATTAAAAGTTCTGGAATTTGTGATTTCTAGTCCTGATGATGGTCCTGGTGACTACTAAAGGTTTCTGAAACTGAGTAGAGATATTGATAAGCTCCAGGGCATGCCTAATTTAAACGTAATTTAGAGTATTTTTCATTTGGGTCTGATTCAGTCTAATAACAAATTGAAATTTTTCTTTGTCAATTGGAAATTCTGATTTTTTTGCCAAATCTTGAGGCCTAAGTACATGAAATGCATATCATTTTAGGAATGGGAAAGGATGGGAGCTGGTTGAGTTTTGTCCTCCCACTGTCCTCATTTGCTAACTTCTGCATTCTAAGATATGAAAAAGCAGAGAAGATAATGAACATTTTTTTTTTATATAGTCTAACATTCTTTACTGTCTGTTTAATCTTCAGAAATTTACAAAATCAAACTTATATGGAAAGTCTCTAAAATGCTTTTCCAAAATTAGCATCTTTAATGACAAAATTCAGCTTCCAACTGATGCCAAGAAGATACCTTCCATAGTTCATTATGTGTCCTTCCCAATTAAAAGTGAAAAAAAGCCCCAAAAAACTTAAGGTGTCTTTTAGATGTTTTAGAGTTGTTTTTAGAGTTCTATCTGATACTTGCTTTGACTCTAGATAGAGATAGTAAAGACTGACATTCACTGAAATGAAACTTCTAATCCATCTGCTACTGTTTGCTTTTCTTCAGACCACCAAGGCTGGTGTAATCACAATAATTTCAACAGTACTAAAACTTAGCTCAGCTCTACCTACCAAGATGTGCTTGGAAAATAGGAGTATAAAGGGATTTTTAATAGAAGTCCTATTATTCCAGCCGCCCAGCATATTTCCCTAAAATAAGCACCTGGCACACAAACAACAGATGGCAAAGCACATGGTTCATCACTTACAGATATAACCAAACAAAAAGCCACTGAAAAAAGGAGGAGTGACCCAAGTAGCCTTGAGTCAACTGAGCAAGCACAGCTCGACAGCAGCCTTGTCTCTCAGAGGAGCAGCAACTGGCCAGACCTGTGAGTGGACTTGATTCATGTACACAAGTTGAAAGAGAGTGGCCCTCTCCAAACGCCGTCAGAGCCGCAGAGGCATGTCACTGCCCTGACCCTTGGCACCAGCTGTAACAACTGCCCAGAGCACACAGGCTTTGCCAGGATCCCCTAAGTGATGGCACAGAGAGTCTGCTATTAGGCTGGTGCTGTGTTTTATTATTAATTACACATTTCTGCAATTCCACTACATCTGTAAGGGTGCTGTGTTATGCAGAGTTAAGAGGAGAATAATGAAACCAGGAATACAGAAAACAAATAATAAAATAGTCTTACTTCCACCATTGCATGTGACACAGCAGGAATGAATATGCTTTATGACAATACCTTTAAAAACAATTTTTCAAGTCTCCTTTAATTTCTTTTCATTTGCTGTTTTTACAATCTTAGTGTAAGCACATGCATTAGTATGTGCATTCATGCATGTGTATGTAGTCATTGAATTTTCTTTTAAAAGGAAAAAGGATGCTTTTTCATATTCAGGACTGAATTTATTTCAGTCTGGTGTTTACCTGAGAAGTTTCTGGTTTGATAAGGCATTGTTTGTGCCCCTTTTACTTAGAGGTTGTCCTCAATGAAATTATAAATACACTATCAAATAAATAAACGCTTTCTTTTTTTGCCTCTCAGTTTGCCTTAATGTAATTGCATCTGTTGAGGGAAACAGACAGTTTATATAGGCTAGAAATCACTCCCAAAAAAAACAGTTGGCTTTTGATCACAAACTTAAACTAACTTGTGCTCAGGCTAAGGAAGTAAATACAAACTGTATGTCAGATCTGTGTAGAATACAAAGTCAGAAATTCAGGAACCTGAAGGCCATATCCTTTAGCAAAAAGAACAACTCCTACTGAATGAACAAGCAGCTAAGGTCTACCAGATCTCAGAAAATACATTTAAAAAGAAGGAACCTACTTTTGTGGCTAAGAAACAAAAACAAACTCTCACTGCACAAAAGAGCAGGTTCTGGTTGCTGCTTAGGATAAATATAAAAATGTTTCCCATTGTGGAATTTCCCTTTGCATGTACTTCATAAAAAATGAAAAAAGTCAGCTAAAGAGATTTTAATGCTGTCTTTTCAGGTTATTCTATCTTTGCTACTTCAATATTGGGGTGTCTATAAAAGAACATTAAATTTGTTATTTTATAATTCTTCAACTAACTTCAGTTCAGACATTATTTATCTCCTATGGAAATCGGATTTTTTTGTAAAGACAGATAACTTTTTCTAGTACCAGAGGTGCCACAGCAGTAGGAAATGGACATGACTACAACCTGCTTTTTCCATATCCAGAACTACAGAAGAGGTGGAGCAAACCCACCAAACTAAAACCTACGAGAAAGATAACAAATGAAACATCTACTTCCTTAACAGAAGAGATACAAATTCCAGATTAGAGAACTGCAAATATAGAATGAGGTTAAAAATCAGATATATCTTTGTTTTTTGAAAGTGTCACTCTGAGCCACTTCAGTCAGTCTACAGACCATCAAAAGGGATGCCACACCTTTTAAACTTTAAAATGCAACTGGAGCAAATAGGATGCACTAGTTAATTTTATATATATATATATATATACACATACACATGACTGAGGGCAAAATTGGAAAGAATGTATTTGGAAAGTATTTCTTGAGAACAAAAGGAAAGTGCACATCTCCCAAACGTTAAAACTCATTTATTTATACCATATAATGCACACAAACCATAATAGCTCATCCTTATGTAAAGAATACTCTCAAAAGATGTCAAGGGTTAATGTTTTAACTGCTAAATAAATTAGACTATTAAATGGCAAAATCTTGTCTACTTTTGCACTTTAAACTCAAAATTATTACTAATTGCCAAAAGTGATTTCCTTTTGTCTCCAACAACTCCAAAAGGTGTAACCCTGCAGGTTAACTCTATTAAATAATTTAAAATCAGATAAATAGGGTACAAACACTAAAAATCTCACTCTGCTTTTTCTCTGCTGTGTTACCACTGCTTTTTGTTCTGACACATGCTGCCTCTGAAATGCTACAGATGCCATTTTATGGCTTTGTACATCAATTCCTTTTAGCTAAATATTTTTCTTCAGAGACCTTAGGGCCAGCACACATGTATGACACTCCCTTAACATTATAAAATCCAGGAAATGCATAAATTTAAAGAAAATACATTGAAATGGAAATATAATATGAAAATACATAGTGTTACTCCCTTTCTGAAACAGCACTGTTGCTATAGCAATTCTCAAATCTAGTATTTTCATGAGAAAGGTCTCTTCATTGAAAGAGCCTGCATTTATATCCACCTTCATATTTGTATGCTCAATTACACTGCAGAAACAGCATATGAAAGATTTAGTTCTGCTTCTATGACTTTTAGAAAATTCTCTAAGTAGATGTTTCTTAATATTTAGTCGCATATTCCAGGACTGTGACGATCAAAATAAAGTTCTGTTTTCTCTTCTCCTGGAAATAGTTGATAGTACCTTGACAACTTTTAGACATTCTATCAATTCTTCTACATGGGAATAAATATAAATTATTAATAGAGTTGTACTATTAAAATGGAAACATTACTATCTTGAAATTATTTTTGTAGAAAAATAAGTATGTTAGCTCACAACAGCAAAGAATGCATGGGTTAAAATCTTTCTTCTGGTGATATTCTTATAGTTTAATAAATCAGAGGAAGTATCTCATCATAAAGTTATTCTAAAATTTGGCTAATCATTATTAATTTGTTGATAATTGACTAAAATAACATTAACTCAAGCATTTTACTTCACTCTTTTGTCTGTATAATAAACAGTTCAACAGGAATCCCACTGTAATACAGCATTAATTAATATCTACTTGTTGTGGAGTTACAAGTTTCCAAGAGCCTGTGTGACAGTCATCCTTTACAGGAAATGTCAAATCTTTCTTATTTCAATGGTATTCTTTATAATAGCATTACAAAATACCATATGATTCTACTGCAATTTCAGTGCAACAAGCAAAGAATGGTATCACCTCAAAAATTCCTAGTGCTGAACATGGAATGTTCTGCTGACTCTCCTTGGAGGATCAGAAAGGGCTTGTTGGATTTAATACCAAAACTGCCTTCAGCCAAGTGCTGAGGACATGCAACGTCCTTTTGGGAAGGGAAATAAAAATGCCTCAACATTTGCTTTCCTTTCCTGCAAAAGTACAGTAAGCAAGTAAGCAAGTCAAAGGAGAAGGGATCAGACATACAAAAACCCCTGGGTCTTATAACCCCGACTTTACAGGACCAGTTTCAAATCTGACAGTGTAAACAAGGGCACTCATGAAGAGCCTAACTGCAATTAAAAAACCCCCAAGCATTGATAAATGACAGATTGCAGAGGCCAAAGCACACATTCCAACAACTGCAGGATCATGAACTTCAGGCAGTTTCTTTACATTCAGTTAAAGGTGAAAAGATAGTATTTCTCACAGTTCAGCTTCATGTTTTTTGTTTTTGTTTTTTTTTTTTTTGTTTGTTTGTTTGTTTTGTTTTGTTTTTTTTTTTTCTCGTAGGTCTCATGGAATTACTCTTAACAGTCAAATTTCCCCAAGGGTTTATAAAGCATAAGTTTCAGAATGCAGTGTGATAGATATAACAGACACAAGACTGTACACATATAAAGGATTGCTAAAATACACTTTTAAAGGTTCTGCTTATTTGTGTCTCTGCTTTGAAATTCAGAAATCAGTAAAAGAAACATAGAGGGATATTGGTCACAGCTATTGACTTCAAGAAATGCACTGGCAATTCCAGAAACAAAGTAGGCAGGGTTTCTTTGTAGTTTCAAATATAAAATTTTGATTTTTCTAGTTGTTTACTGCACTACAGTGCACTTAAAAGCCTGTACTTATATTCTAGACCAAGGACTGTTTTTAGTGATGTTTTTATGATGCAAAAATAATTATGTCCCTGTTGAAGACAACTCACACACTGGTAACTCTAGAGAGAATTCACTGATACAACTCCATGTTAGTTCTTTTTATGTGCAGCATTTTAGTATGCAAAAGTGATTTTATTGAAATGTGACTAAAATGGTAACTTATATCATTGCTATGCTAAAGACAGGTTAATGACTACATAAAAATTCATGCCTATTTCTATAGTACACACACAAACCTATTTTAAGTTCAAGAAAAGCACAACTGATATGTGCTGTTTTTCATGTCCTTTTTTCAGATAGACTCAGCATAAAAAACATTGCTTTTCCAGTTATTACACAAAGATTAAGCACTAGAAACAGATGGGGAGAATTTATTTAGTTATTTATTTGCATCTCCAACCAGACTCCTCCTTTCACCAGCTTTTATCTGGCCTGAGTTAACTTTTATTTATTCCATCTTCACTGATCTGCTTCACTTCTCCCTAGTTCTCTGTAGCTTTTGGAAGAACACATAAATAATAAGATATTAAACACTACTCTTGGTCTGTTGTGACTTCTTCCTTTCATTTAAGCACATTCTGGGACTTTCAAGAAGACTCCTGATCTAGGACTAAGACTTCTGAGTGTCTGAGTACTGAATTATTGAAACCTTGGAGGTACAGTATCACACTGATTAAGGGAGACAGCTATGACTCAGAACTATGCCATCTTTTATTTTGATATAATCACAAAATCATAAAACAGAATATTAATATATATGCCATAAAATGATATTACACTACAGCATGCACTTTAAAAAGTAATACATTTCCGAAACCAAATCACCATAATGAAAATTATTCAACGTCTTCCTATTAAAACTACATTTAAATTCATTCATTGATCTGAAAAGTTTTAATTTGGAAAGTATTTATTCCTATCAAAGGAAGTCAACCAGCTCTAAATATAGCCTTAACTGATAAATTTGGGGACTGAATGCAACCTTATTTTGTCTGAACAACCCAAAATCTGAACTTTTACATTCATCTAACCATGGTATTAAAGCCAATGAGATTCGCATGCTTTCAGGATCAATTTTCCAAGGTAAGGGTAATTCTCTGTTGCCTAGTTTTCGTGCATTTTCTAGCAGTTAATCTTCTGATATTTTATGTAATTACCTTAAACCATGAGACACTGGCATGTTCATTGTACTTTGCAAAAAATTAATCCTGAGATAACTAGGAGATTCTAGCAAAAAAGCCTCAGGCATGCAGCCATCCCATGCAAATGTGATCTTCATTAGAAAAGATCCCCTCACTGCTTAAAAAAGAGGTTATGATATTGCTATAAGTTATGATATGCTGGCTCTTCACCCTCTTATAATAACAATTTTCCAGCCATATTAATGACAAATACCTCATAAACATCTCTGTTCACCTTCAGCTGGAACAGCACAGAACAGTCCTTAATCTAATTGCATCTCTAAATTCATAGGAAAACAGTCAATCATGCTAAAGACCTGTTTGACTGCCAAACCTGTAATGATTCAAACAATTAAGGCTACCACTGCCTCTGAAATTCACAGATCTGGGACAGCAACATCACCATAATATGAAAGATGGAAACACTTTCTGGACAGCAGGAGGAGTTTGTAACTTCTGATTACCTTGGTTCTGCCAACTTTGCCAGCCTATTAACACTAAAATATAAGTGCTGACGTCTGGTTCAAGCCTGGGCACCAGCTCTGCAGAAAGCCCCACTTCATCTTAGTAATGTCAGAAGACTGGTCTAGAGGCTATGGAACATCAATTTGTTCTGTCTCCCCTCCACACCTGGGAGCCCAAGTATATTCTTTAAAACGGTAATACAATTAATCAGTATGATGGCTTGGGAATCTAATGTAAAATGAATTAAAAAAATCCAATTTCAGAACTGCCAAATTCATTCAGTGCAAACAACAGTTTAGCTTAAGCCCAGAGAACCCCAGTTCTGAAGTCCATAGAGAACAAAATGCTTCTTTGCAGAGAATTAAGTTCTAAGCATTTCATAACAGCAGAATTTCTAAAATACAAGCGTATTAGGCTTGCAAACCAAGTCCACTAATGAACAATCTGTGGTTAATGAATGTATCTGTGGTTACACCCACCTTGCCTAAACAGAATATGGCCTGGGCGCATTCTGAACTCAAAGGTTGGAGCTTGAAATAGACCAACCTTTAAAAAAATTAGTAAATTTTTAATTTCAAATAACATTTTTAAGATCTTGGAGTGTCATCCATACGTAGATTTATTTCTCCAATACTGCTGCATTTATTTCCTCTGCTAACATGAATATCAATGCTATTCTCCCTAACCCCCAGATGCTAATGCCCTAAAGGAAGCTGAACAACTAACCACTAAATAAAGAGTAATATCAGCTAGCTATATCACCAATTTATAACAAGCACACATATCCCTATGTACGCACTATTTTGCTTTTACAAGACTAATGTATTCTGGTAATATCTACACTGACATCAGCAAAATACTAGTACTAAAAAAGATTTGAAAATTTGTTTCTAGAATTTCTTTCTTTGAGTGGTGCAAGTGCTAGGGCAAAATTTAAGGGATTTTAAAAAATAAGAAGAAAAATATGAATTTTAAAGTTGCTTTACTTCAAAATAGATATGAGAAGTGCAGCACAAAATAACTTAAAATAGCACAGTATTTCTCTGTGCCTGAACATGGTGATGAAAAGGTAATTGTTAAATTTAGTCTCTCTCTGTTCATTAATATTCCATGAGACAATTATGATAGACTCAAAATAATTTATTTAAATTAGAAAATAATTTTAGCAAATAATTTTGCTCTGTAGAACATGCTGAAACAGTTTATTAACAACATTTATTATCCCTAACAGGAGCAGCATCACTTAGTTTGATCCAGAAGCTGTAGCACATTGTCTGCCAGTGTGGATGTGTGGCTCCTAAACTAGGATTTCCTAAGTATAACACAATTTCAAACGTTCATTTTCAGAAAATCCAATCTTGAAGACAGCCAAAGAGATTTTTTGTTTGATTGCCAAGGTGTAAGTCAGCAAGAACAGCAATCTTTTGGGAAAACACAAATTTCTCTCTTCTACATCCCTCACTTACCAAAACACCCAAAGCTAAAAGGACTGGGAATTACCCAAAGCAACTGCGCACTAACACCTTTTTACAAGACAGTGGGAAAGAAGTGGCGTGGGAAGCCCATGTCTGCAAATTCTGGGAAGCATTCAAGGACTCCCAGGAACATCTGTCTTACACTGCATTACCCTGCTATTCTCTACTGCAGAGCAGTAATTCCTTAAGGCCTCTAGGAAGACACGACTGAACCCAACACTCTGAAAAACTTGAAAACATTTTATCTTCACGACTGTTGATGTCATCAACAAAATTCCAGAAGAAATGATGCTTTATCTTCTAATAGGTATAATTTTGAAATCAGGTTGCTCAGCGTCAGGACTGTGTTATAAATGCTATCCTAGGCTCAAATACATTCTGGAGATTGAGAGCCAAATGCAAATACTGTATTCTAGAACTAAATACAGAGAAAATTATACATATAAATATATGCAAATTTAGCAAGTTTGTTATACGTATATCTGTGGCTTGCTAAATGTCTAAAGACTTTTAAAAGACCTTCCAGATTTCCTTGGTCCACAGAGAATCATAATCTTACATAAGAATCTAACGACATTCTTAATATATGTTTTCCAGATGACATCCATAAATGCTTCATAAATAACAGCTGTTTAATACATCCAGCAACAGCAAGAAGGTAACACTTCTACCTGTCTTGCAGAAGAAAATCAAGAAATCACAAGATTACTAAAACACCCAGAAGTGCCCTGGAAAAGAACAATTTCTTGTCTCTTTTACTTCTCAGTTGTAAATCAACATTCCCAAGGCAACTTGCCAATTTCAGAATAATGACCAGAAATCTCTGATAACAACTCTGAGAAAAAAAAACCAAATGCATTATGGTATCACTAAAGCTATTCTACAATACTATTGTATTTTACTGGATTTCTATGGTTTGTGTATTTTATCACTACCTTATTTAAAAAAATATATATATTATCCCTTACATAAATGTTCTAAATTATAGTAATTAAGAACATTTATGTTAGTTTCCAAGATATCAGACTGTCAATGGTTTAAAATATCTTCTACCATTTTATTTCTGATGGATAAGACACAACACATCAGTAATTTCAGGTCCAGTTCCTGCCTGTAATGCCTACCTTGTATGGTATCACACCTCTTTAAATTAATTTAAGGACTAAACAGAGAGAGTAGAGAGGAATAAGATTGGAACAATCCAAGCTTGAAGATACATCAGATTATTGCAAAGGGATGGAACAGATATGTGCAAAATGCCTTGGGAATGTTGATTTACAAAGGAGAAGTAAAAGACCCAAATAGAAGGAATGTTTTTAGCACCCCAGGCAACTAAGAGTTCTATAGAGAATATCCTGTACTGGCCATATACAGACCAAAATACAAAGTCAAGGCCAAAATGAAACAAAAGATGCTCTTGTCAGGTAATGATTGCAGACATTTTAGTAAGACTGACAATAAGATCAGCATCTCTCTGGTAACAGAAAATTATTTTCTACCTCCCCAGACCCCTTATAGATTATGGGTCAAGTGCTCTACTGTGCTGAGAATCATCCTGGCACCATCTATGTAGCACATACTGACTTCAAATTGTCAGCACCCCTAGCTGGTGCATGCAGGGTATCCATGTAATTAACCACATTTGCTCCTCACTTCAGTACCACAACATTTGTGATGTGAGTAGCTTCAATTCCAGCCAAGCGTCCAGCCCAAGCCTCTCACAGAAATATTAACAGATGTTTAACTTTCAAAGCCAGCCTTTGCTTTCCTTTCTGTGCTGTTTTTGAAGTTTTGAGATCATCTCTTTTATGTAATGTAACTGCAAAAATATTGCCTCTGAGTTAGCTCTGCAATAATTCACTCTTGCTGCAGCAATGACTGAGTAAACAGAAACTTCTACCAGAGGCATTCTTTTCTATTATTTATTGTAATATTTTTTCATAATTTAATGAGAAAAAATTTAAAAGCAATATTTTCATCCTTTCATGTTAAATTAATTTACAGTGCTACAAGCCATAATGAAAACAGAGAAATCATCAGCAAAACAGCATGCTAATAAAGACAGATTTCTACAAAGTTTTCTAACTAAACTCATAAAATAATTTTTTTTCTATTTCTGTCAGGTCCATGTTGCCTCTATTTGTTCCCAAGTATGGAGTGAAAATTATATAGCAATGAAAAAGCAGAAACTACATAAAAGCAAAGAAATTGAGAAAAAATATTTTTATTTTAAGCAAATCTGATTTTTATTAATCTATATTCTAAATATCTGCCCCCGTGTAATGTTGAAAATGCCAACCTCCAGTCTGGTGTTGTAAAAATCTGAGAAAAAATAATATAAAATAATATTTAAATTAAGTAAACCATCATCAAAATTAAAATAAAATAAAATAATTTCAAAATCCCCATAGCTTCATGTCCCTTTCCTCCATCTCACCCAAACACCTGGTGCAGAGTCCCTGCCCTGAATCAGTTACAGTAAGTGCTGGTGATCTATAAAATTCCTTTTGCCATCCACAGGACCTGAGTCTCCCAGGGTCAGGCTTAGTGCAAGCAATTCAGAGCTGTGCAAACAGAACTGCAGCTGCAAGTTTGCTCTAAGGACAACATGCAGCATTTCTGCTTTCCTGCCTGGATCACAGACCTGCATTAAAACTGGTTCCTGCTTTAACCTGGGGCAGCACAAGCCCAGCAACTCCGGGGTGTAAGAGGTGTGTGTTGGGTATCTAACAGGCAACACAAGATAATGAAATAACACGCTGTCATGTAATAGCTCCCACTGCAGAAAGAGCATTTCTTGGCATTATTTTTCAGGCGGTGCTAACCCCGCATTGCATTCCATGTCCCACAAATCAAAGGTTGAAATGAAATGACTAATTTTATTTTTTAAAGCAAACCAACAAGCTGGGATTTAAACACTGCTGCAACTCTTACTCACAAGGCATGGAATTACGATGTCACAGTTAAAAAAAAAAGAAAAAAGAAAAAGAAAAAAGAGATGATCTGTTGAAGTGAATGCACTGTTTTGTCTGAAATTGGTGTAACATAAGTGAGAACAGGTTTATTTCATAGCTTTGATCTCACAGCTTCCAGCAGGTTATGGGAAGAAAGGATTTGCCACTTCAGTTATATCGGGGAAACACACTGGGATATAACCAGTACCAAAAAAAAGGCAGGATAACTGCAAGCTTTCCCCAGAAAAAGCCCTTTGAAGTTCAACAATGAAATTAAGTGACACAATCTTTTGGGTGTTGTACTTCACCCTCTAGTAAGTGCATCTTGCTATTCTCTTTTGTTGACCTATGAAGTAGTTGCAGAAAAAAAGTCATTAAAATTGTGTCCAACCCATCAGACTGAGGCAGAAATTAAAATTAAGCAGGTTTAATAAAGTAGAAAATGTATGGTATTTCTGTAGAAGATATAATTTATATCTTTAATTTGCTTAGTTACTAGCTGGTGCTGACATTTGCTCTGTTGGTGAAGTTCCCCTAAAAACCTGTAAGAATCTGATTTTAGAAATTAAAATTATGTCTTTCTTTTAAAAGGAAGTTTTAGGGTCTCTTTTTAGGGTTAATTCATTTATTTAACAACAAATTATCAGTGTAGCCTGACAAAAGATCTTTTTGACTGATACAAATTTTTCAATCAAGCTATTACATGCTATAAAGATTTCTAACATGAAAAAAATTCAACAAAGTAAGGAAATAAAAACATTCACCTCCAGAACTGATTAATATGCATAGCTTTTTGGCCTCTTTTAGTTTTGCATTATCTTTTCAACTATATAGGCAGTACAGAATTGAAGGAATTTATTTAAAAATAAGTCCAGACATTTTCACTCACATACCAACACCTCTGGTGACTCCTAGTGTGTCAGACTAAATCTAATCTAAACCAAATGATAAGCAAGGTATTATTTTCTCTGTTGTATTTTTCATAAATACTGTCTTCTGCATTAGATGCATAATATGGTCAGTTGAAAGCTGCTAATTTACACAGGTAAAAATGGACAGTTACATTTCAGACCTCTCCTGCCTTTCCTCCAGCTTCTTTCAACTCCATTCTGATTCAATAGAGTTATTCCACACAAAAAGATAATGCAAGAACCTACTGTTATTTGGGCTGCTTCAATCCAAACTTTAAATCACAAAGGGCCCTAGATTAGCATATCTAAACCATAAATCACACACCCTTGCAGGTGTACTGCTAAACCAGACTCTTGAGAATAGTTTGGCATAAAAAACTTTTGAAAAATAGCAGAACCTTAAAAAGCCTCCTCCGTGTCTCCAGGACCAAAGCACCTAACAGAAAAGCGACAAGAGACAGTAAACACAGAGGCAGAGTGGGGAGAACAAGGATTCTGCAAGTCTGAAGAAAATAAGCATTGTGCCTCTTTCACATACCTGAAGAAAAAAGAGATGTGCCTTTTGTATGCAGAGGACAGCAGATAAACATACTGCTGCCCACCATGCTTCCCTTCTTGAGGCCTGTTTTCCTCCTTATTTAGTACTTGGGCTCAGCAATGGACTGCTACCAAAGGACAGCTAATGGGCTACAGAAACAGAAAGCCAATGGATCTGCACTCTGGTGTGGGCTCTCTTTGCCCTGCTCCCTCCCCCGGGAAGCTGCAGCCATCCTACATGCAGAGGAATTACACAAATTACATTACATGGGCAAAAATCTGACTGACTGTGGTAGCCACAGAGTTGTCTCATAGATGTGACCCCTCAGATGTTCTGACAACTATACCAGCTGAACTGAAGCAGTGAAAACCCTTTTCTGCAGCAGTGAGAATTGCATAAAGAAGCCACAATCCTTTCCCCAAACGAACAAATATTTAGTTTCAAGGACATTTTATATGAAAAAGAAACACAGAGTAAAGAAAACATTAACACCTTTCCCACCTGGTGACAACAAGAGGCAAGACAAGCTAGAACAACATCAGGTGTAAACATTTCTCAGTGAGGCAGAGAAAAAGAGAACAAATAGCACTGCCCTCAGCACTTACGAGACATTCATGTGGACACAGGAGGTCAGCAGAAGACACACTGGAAAGCCGGGAGTGATCTGGAAGAAGGAACTTTCTAGACATATTTTTGCATACCTTTACAGTCACTTATGCTTAAATTCACGGTCATCATATGGGGGAAAACTGATCTCAGCAGTCTGAGTTTACATATTGAGTTTACATCTGAGTTTACATCTCTTCTATCACCTCATGAACAATTAGATGATTTAGAAATATACTGAGTGGTAGGACCTACATGAAACTATAAGCTCTTTAACCTATTTTATGTAAAAGACCATCAAATGGAGAAGGAAGAAGAAAAACAAAAAATCAAACAAACCAAAACACAAACCCCCACCATGTTTACATGCTTGAGTGTTTACATACACACATTTTACACAAAGTTCAGGTAGCTGGTATAGCGAGTGAGTTATTTAGCTACTCTTCCTAGGTCCTCTCTAAGTCAGAGGAGAGGAATATACTTCTGCAGAAGGCAATAGCCCCAGCTCAGCTGGACTCAATTGCCCTCAGGAAGTGCACCTCTCTTAGCCTTGTCTGTTCAGAACTAGGAAGACAAGGTATTGCAATCAAGCTGAGCTGCATGGCAGAAACTCCTGCGGCAAAACACACTCATAAACACCTCTTGGACATTTCTTCATGGTGCGAGGAACTGTAAATGAAGTTGTTCTTACGTTGCTGGGGAGATGAAGACAATGGGAAAACTACACTTGGCCAGCTGCGTAACTTTCTACATTCCAGCAGCTCACACACCACTGACCCTTTAAAGTAGGTGTCAGAAGTCAACTCTTCATCACCTACAGTATTCTAGTATGGACAGATGGCAGATACACAACTGATTAAATGGCCTCTAAAAAAATGTGAAGGCGGACAAGAGACTGGAGAGATGACAATACTGTATTTCTATAATCTTGTTACTCAGTACATAACAACCTATAGATGGATACAAACAGCAGAGCTTATGGCTGCTTGCAGCAGGGTTTACATCCTGCTAACATCACCGAAAGGAAATTCACAGATGGTAAGGTTATTTGAAAAAAAATTCATAGCCCACAAGGTGAACAGGTTATCTTAAACTATATACACCTAAACCCACATAAGAATATATATGGAGGATAATAGAACAGATATATAAATATAATACATATAACAGAAGAACCTATATAATAGAATTTATGTGAGCCTACATCTGATTTCTAGTGTCATAGGCTCTAAATAATGTCATTCAATCTCATGTGAAGCAACTCAATACTGCTGTATCAGGGTACTTGGTAGGCATCATAACATCAGATGATTCCCCCCCCCACATAAAAATAGACATAAAGTCAGACAACTGACATCACAAAAATAGGAACTATAAGCCCTAGAAAGAGTACTGGTGCACACTTAAGTAGCTATATATTTTTGTTAAAATATTCAACCTCCGAAAATGCAATTATTATACCAAGAATTTCAAAGACAAGGCCGAATCTAGTTAAATTTACTGAGATAAAATGTAGCAAAACTATGATAAGTTACTGTAATTTTCATCTGGATTTCCTGAATTCCCAAACAACATGCATTTTAACCAAGTGGAAAATCCCAGACACCAGTTTAGGATTTCCTAACATACTACAGCACTGCCACAAAGGAGGGCAAAAGTCCTCCTCCAGAAAGTTTCTAATGTTACCAGTGATAACAAGTGAAAAACCCACTGGAATCATTGCTACACAGACTGAGATAATAATTCTGTACTGCTAATCAAAAAAGTAGTCTTTTGGTTCATATGTGGGATTAATGGCAGCTTATGGGGTGAACATCAATAAACTGAAATCACATACCCAAGAGAAAATGTGGAAAATGAAACGGAATCCAGGGAAAATAAAAGATTCAAATGAAACATGTGATACACAAGGATAAATGCACATGTGGAACTTTGTACTGACAGAAGAGATGCATTTCCTTGTCAGCAGCTGAAAAAAAGGAAGTCTAAACTTCTGTCAGAAAATGAAATGGGGCACTTACTTGGTGACGGTACAAAGTTATTTTTGTCAAACATGCTGCCAGTTTAGATGGTGGGAGTTGCTACAGTGTTCAGCTGCTGCACAGTGCATAATACAGAGTAGCTACTGTTGGGGAAAAGTGTAAACTCACATGCAGAAAATCTGTGCCATGGAAGTAATAAAATGGAAAAGTTTGAAGTATTTCTTAGAAGACAACTTTTTTTTCTCAGTGCAGTCTAAAACTTCACAAGACCAGTGTAACTTGTCCCTGGATATAATTTGTGCTTTTATTTTATTCCTTATTTATATTCTTTGTAGGTCATGGACTTCTTATATATTCAGGAAGATTTCTGCCCTAAGCCAAAATTAATATTTTTCCTCAGTTATACATGATATAATTTATCCTTTTTATATTAACATGTCAATAATCACAATACAAGCATTTTTAATTTTTACCTGCCTTGGGAAAGTACCCATCTGGTCTCAGTAATGAAAAATTGTGTGTTCTTCAGCCATGTGTTTTGAACAGTCTTGTATGAGGCATAATTGCAAAAGGCACAGATACCCTTTTAAACTCATCATCAGAATACATCTAAACCTACCCCTGGGTTTTTGCAGACAGTTTTTACTGATTATTCATTTTTTTTCCAAATAAATATGCTACAAACAATAGAAAGTAAATGGAAAAATTAAATGGCAGATTAGACTGTACTAGTACATACTGATGGTCACAGGAAGATCAATTGGCAGAAGACTTCAAAGTTTTGGTAACCCCTCACTTCAAACTGATGGGCTGCAGTGAAATATGACGTATACTTAGAAAGATTATGAGAAAGTCCATTCATCCACTTCTTTGGATGTGGGAGAACCTGTTTCAGAAAAGCCTACACCAAAGACAATAAGGTATCCTATAGAAGTGGTAAGGTCAGGAGAACATGTAGGAATTGGAATGTACTCAGGAATGAGGGCAAACCATCTTATCCCTCCTATGCAATTCTACTTGCCATTTTTCATACTCTCCTCTAGCAATCTTACTCAGTACAACAGAATCTCACAATTAATGCTAAATAAATTTTCCCATCTAATCTGTGCTTGGAAACCAGTGTTTAAAGCTGGTAGAGTTTGAATGCTGATCTGCAAGTCAAAACTTAGGACTATCCCTCTGGTGTGCTCAATAAACTTTTACAGGGAAAATATATAAATCGGCCAAGTGGGCATGTACTAGGCTACTTAGCACATTTGAAAAAAAGGCATTTTTCTTCTATCTTGATTATGAGAACGTATGCAAATGAGAAATTAAAGGAAGACATTTACCTTCCTATTTGAAAACATCCTCTTTATATGTGAGATTTCTGACAATTGAGAGCTATTTATTTTCATAAGAATATGTTTTAAGAGTACTTACACCTCACTCTAGTAACAAAGTACTAGATCACTTGATAAAACAAGCTTTTTACCTTCCAAAAGAAAATTAGCACTGATTAGAGGTTCATTCTCATTTCAGAAACAGGGATAGCAGAAGTAGAATACACATTAATGTATCCACTCCTAGATAAGCTGCAAAAGCAATACAATATCTGTTTTTATGATACAGATCATCCAAACTACACTGAGACAAAATATTTGACAAAAAGTAGCAACATACACCTATCTGCTTTATCACTTCTCTTTGATACCCAGCTAAGAACAACAGCTGTAATATTATCTCTCCCGCTGAGAATCAGCACCTGAATCTTCCTGTCAAAGTATTCAGTACTTGATACTTTCTGTTAACAAGAAAGAAACATTTTTCCCCTTCCTCATGACTACTAATTACAATACTGAAAAATTCTCGACCATATGTTTTCAAAGCAGTACTATCCAATATTTCAAAAAATCCACTCTGAGAAAAGCCTCACTCTGAGATACCATCTTGCCCTGTCTCAGATAAGCCTGTAACAGTATTTGTATTATAGTGTAAGATTTTGGAATTTCCCTTCTATTACTCAGTGGAGTAAGAAAGTCCTTCAGAAGGAAGAGTGACAAAGTGTTTCAGAATAGAGAATGGAAGTACTTGAAAATTAACTACTATTAAACATTTTTTAGTAAAGTCAATTGAAATGAGCAAGATACTTTCTCTCTTCCCTGTTAGTCAGATTCATCATCTAATCCATGCATCATGCCACAAAATTAACTGTGCCGGGCAATTAGATCTAAATTATTTCACAGACGCTTCTTGAGCTCTCTCAGGCTTGGTGCTGTGATCACCTCACTGGGGAGTCTGTTCAGTGCCCAACCACCCTCTGGGTGGAGAACCTTTTTTCTAATATCCAGCCTAAACATCTTCAGGCCATTCCCTCGAGTCCTGTCACTGTCACCACAGTGCAGAGATCAGTCCCTGCCCCTTCTTTTCCCTCACAGGGAAGTTGTAACTGCAGTGAGGTTTCCCCTCAGTCTCCTCTTCTCCAGGCTGAACACACTAAATGCCCTCAGCCACTCCTCACACACTTCCCATCAAGGCCCTTCACCATCTTCATTGCCCTCCTTTGGACACTCTCTAACAGCTTTATGTCTTTATTACATTGTGGTGCCCAAAACTGCCAAGGTGAGGCTGCCCCAGTGCAGAGCAGAGCAGGACAATCCCCACCCTCACCTGGCTGGCAATGCTTTGCCTGATGCCCCCCAGGACAGGGTTGGCTCTCCTGCCTGCAATAAAGTTGGAAACAATCTTTTATCTCTCAAAGAACCTATTCTTCTAAATAATCAAGAAGTGTCAGGAATACGTATCTGCCTCAGCTTCTTACCACTGATAAAAACAGCTGTCTGGACACCCTAAAAACAAGCAAGCACCTTTGAAGCATTGATAGGAATAGAAGAGACAAGAGTGCTTTGCCTGCTGTTCATGTCCCTTGTTTTAGATAAAAACATCCCTGTGAGAAAATAGCAGTACTGCTCATACTGTACACTCTTAGGTATAACTTAAAGCACTGCATATATTTCAGCAAAACTCCTGCATCTAATGGAAAACTACTTAGGTCCACAGTGAGAAGGAAGGTGGCAATAAAAATAAATCTGCTATGCATTTCATGCCAAAGTATTAACTTTGCTTCACTTATCATACCCTGTCTACACTGCAAATAATTCAGCAGTCATCATAGATTATTACACATATCTTTGGTAACCTATGAATACAGCATAGAAGCATTCTCCAGCTAATGTTTAACTAGGTGTCACATGCAGCATTCTTTGTCAAATTTCAGTTAAAATCTCTGTGATTATATTCATCTGTAGGCTCAATATTAAGTGATTCCATTCATAACATAACAGGACAAATCCTCACTAACCTAATGTTACATAAGCTGTATAAAGTGTCACATACAAATATTGCTAAAAGGACAAATCAAAAGAGTACTTCATAGAATTATGGAATTCTTAAGGTTGGAAAAGGCCTCTAAGATAATCAAGTCCAACCATTAACTTAGGACCACCAATTTCAAGTCTACATCATGTCCTTAAGTGACAGGGATCCAGGGACTGTGACTCAAATACTTCCCTGAGAAGCCAATGCTTGTTTCAAAACTTGACAACCTTTACTGTGATAAAATACTTTGGGCTATTGATCCTGTTACCTTTTTGTGGGGGAGAACCCCTAATTCCTATATGACCATTCTCATGGTGCTTCCACGGTGCCTAACACATCAATAACTCTTGTTTCTTTGCAGCCACATGGATCTTCATCCTCTCCCTCCACCAAGATGTCAGACCAAAAGACCTCTCTAGCACACCACTCCTCAAACACTGGCATGCTGTCCCCAGGCTTATCTCCAGTGAGCCTGGGTTTATACCTTCCTTCCCAAATCCAGTTTAAAGCTCTTCACTAACCCATGATAACTCCTGTGCAAAGATTCTCTTCCCCCTTTGAGACAGGTGTACCCCATCTGCCACCAGCAGGCCTGGTGTCATGTAAACAGTCCCCTGATTATAATTAACACAGCTGAGAGTTCATATCACTAGAAGTACGAAAGCAGAAAGTAAAGTTAATTATTTTCATCTCCCTCATATGGTTATTTATCAAATCAGGCCTCATGAGGACACATGATGTTTTTCAGCTAGACAATAAAAAGCAGCACATAATTACATAACTCCATGGAGTAACAGATTTGTATCCTTGAAAATTCTCCAGAAAGTATTCCAACTGTGTGAATCGCCTCAACTATTACATTGCTGTCAGTTCAGACAAACGATGCATACAAATACATGCTTATAAAAACAATGTGTTTATAATGCAATGTTTTAATATAATTACATCATCAGGTAATTAGAATGTGCAGTTTTATAAGTCTCACCTATCTCCTTCTGCTACTGAATGTACTGCTAACAACTAGGGAAAGATTAATCTTTATTAGTGACATTTGACATAATGATTTCTGAACATGAAAAGGAAAAGTAATGCCTTTTCTGCATTAGAAAATGGGAGATTTTCCTAGACAAGAAACTTCTGCTCTGTAGTAAGTTTCTGTACAGCAAGTAATTATTTTCCTACTTGTTTTAAAAAAATAAAATAAAATTTGAGAGAGTAAAGCACAAAACTGCTGGATCACTAAAGATGAGATAAACACCTGTAGTGACAAGGATATAAAGCTGCTACTGAATTCAGACACGTAGGTTCTCATTATTTGTGTAGAGAATTATTTATCAAAACACTGTTTTATACTTAGTGCCTAAAAAAATATCAGATTGAAACAGAATTGTAACATTTCAGGACTCCTAATGACCATTTTCATATTATCCAAGTCTATGCAACTGCAGAAAGAGTAAGACAGAGACTGCAGACCTAATTCCATAGGTCATATTTGACCGTAACTTCTATGAATCCTATAAACCTAGGGAGTCAAAGTTTTTTTCTAAAGACTCATGAGACAGTGATCTTTAATCAGAAACCACTATTCTATTTTACTTCCTAGGATCTGGATTTAGCCTCGTTTATGAGAGATTAAAAGAAAAGAAAAAAAGGACTTCATGTGGAAAAAGAAAAGTAGTTTTGAAAACTCTAATCCTGACTGAAAGCATTTAGGATCTCTTCTATACTGAGGCCAGGCTTTTAGTTAGAACTCACATATACTGGGTGTTAAAAAACATTTTAAGGACATGTCCTGTATTTGAATGTGTCTGTTTTTATACTGTTTTTGAACAATTTACATAGCGAGTTTCCTGGCATACAAGTCATTGACTGATGTGGATGTAGAATAAGTCTATTCTGACCCACAGTAGAGTGGGGAAAAAAGTACTTATCAAACTATTTTTCTTTTAAGGGGCTGATTGTATGGATTAGTGAGCAATAACCCCATTCCACAAAGTACATAAATGCATATTTCTGAGGCTTCTGTGACTTATTAAAGCTCCTTTTTGTTTGACTCTTTTATATGCACAAGCTGTGTGCAAACTCCACACTTATGCCATGTTCTTGCTTTTCATCCTTATGCACCAAAGTGAATTGTGAGAGAGAACTCTTACAAACAGGGTGTGAAGCCTGGAAGAATGGATGCAGCAATACCTGAGAAACAGATGAAAAGCCATATTCTCTTTCCTGACCACTCAGCTGACATAATAAAATTGTTCTATTGACAAAACTGTGCTCCATTATGCAGTTCTGTAGCAACACAAATAGGCAATATTTGCACCGCTATCAGGAAACTGTGCCTAAATAATAATGCAACTAAATTCAAAAACACATGGGGGCTTAGGTACATTACTACAAAATCAAATTAGCATAAAGAGAGGTCAGTATTAAAAGTATGGCTCAGAGTTCATTTTTGTACAGTGCTACAATTGTGCAGCAGAGTACAATATAATGGAATCCAGCAGCAGTTCAGTAAATAGTTAAAATCATGTATTAATACATGAATTAAATAGTACTTCCTCATCATAATCACTTATACCTACATTTTTCACAGATTTTTTTTTCATATATAAATTCAGGCACAGAGTATCTAGTGCCTGAAATTTCCAGTTTTGAACTTTCCATCAACATGAAATTCATGCACTATGAAAGAATACAAGAAATTTCTTCACCAAAAAGGTTGTTGAGCACTGGAACAGGCTGCCCAAGGAAGTGGTGGAGCCACAGTCCCTGGAGGTTTTTAAAAGACATGTAGATGTGGCACTTGAGGACATGGTTTAGTGGCGAGCTTGGCAGTGCTGGGCTAATGGTTGGCCTTGATGATCTTAAAGATCTTTTCCAACCTAAACTATCCTATGATTCTGTGAATATTGGAAAAAAGGGTCTGCCTTCTATAGGGCCAACCAACCTCATATTTAGCATTTTAAGACCTCAAGCAGACATGTTTGTATTCCTCTCAATAAGTATCATGAAGAAAGCACAGCGAAAGTATAACAACATAGTTCAGAAGCACCATCTCAAATAATTAATTTTCTTTCTCCTCAAGATTCTCCGGAACACTAATACAATGTTCTCTCTCTTTAAGACTTTTTTTTTCCCCCAGAGGAAAATAACTGTATGAAAACTGTCCAGCCATTCACTATGAAAATTTGCATCATTATCTCTTTTTATTACTGCAACAGAGCACACTGACAATAGACTACCAAATTAACATTTCTCATGTATTTGAAAGTAATGGAGAAAAACTAATTCAGTTAAGCTACAGAGAATAAACTTGATGCAAATTCTGTAACTTCTATAAATAACAGATACTCTTGATAAACTCCCATGTTTGTCAAGTGCCTCTAAAGCATTCGCTTACCTGCCACTGTTTCATGAGCTCCCGAACCATTTTGGCATCCTCTAGCATCTTTTCTTTGTGTGTGGCATCCTGCAGGACATTTGCAGTTGTTTCAGCTTCTGTAAGCCAAGCAAGGAACTTTTCAAGATCCAGGTAGAATTGCTGCAACATTCTCAGGGCTGATTCCAGGGCTGCTTCACGCTCACAAACCCTGCACAAGTACAAATAGTCAAATACCGCACTCTTCGGAAGAAAACAATTCCCTGATTTGTTTAATCAAAGATTATTTTCTTATTTGTCATTAACACTACAGCATGAAAACTTGTTTATTTTCAGAAATCATTAAATAGTTTCTGGCCACTTCATGATATGATGAATTTAATGATTAGTTTTCATGAGCTGAAACCTTTACAGGCCGTGTTCAACACCTTAAACCCTAATAACACTGAAATTTCTGGAGGGTTTTGTGGTTTTTTTTTTTCCTTTTTAATTTATTTTCAATACAAATGTGATAAATTACAGTGATGATCTCTATCATTACATGATAGAGAGTTACATGATAAAATACAAGGCTATCTTATGTTTGGGGAAGTTCTAACTCATGGATTAGGAAGAACACTAAAGAATTCAGGAGCTCTGGTACTGAAGAAAACATTAAAGTAGATCTGCGTTCTGCCAGCATTCATATGCAATGTAGGTGTCACATGTAGTCACTGATTTTGTGCATTGAACTTAAGCAGAACAAAGATTTAAAAATGTGGTCAGTTAAGTATGACATATTGTTCATTACCACAAGTCTGCCAAGGTTACTTAGCTATTCCATGTATGTTTGTTTAACATCAACATGATAATGAAACAATTTTTTAAGCTCTGAAAATATATAGTGAAGCCATTTCGTAATTTGTACTACTTCAAGTGCAATGAATGCTATTTGATGCACACCTGTGTTAAGTCTACAAATCTGTGATGGTCTGCATATATCCTGATAGATTTCCTGTCTAGTTTTATAGTTATTTAGTTAGAGACTAAGAGACTAGATTTTAGCAGATATAATTTCTCAAGTTGTAATTTATCAGAGAAGGCCATGAAATTTCTAAGTGCTAATCTCTCTTTCAGATCCTGTTTCCTGTCATGAAGAGGTTGTACTCTTGATAGGTAGTGGTATCACCCTAAAACCTAGTACACTGGTACAAGTGAGAAAAGGAAAAGAAACCAAAACAAACAACACCACAAGTGTTGCAAAGTGGCACTGACTCAGTGTTTATCAACAAGCATATCAGTAAATTTCAGCAGAGGACAGTAAGGACAGAAAAATTCTGAGTATAGGCAAGGGCAATAATTTCAGAAAAAACCCTAAATCTTCAAACGTCACAATTGCCACATATTTCTATCATAATGTTAATCCTTTAACACCTTATTTTCTTTTCACAAAGATTGGGTTAGAAAAGGAGTTAATTTTTCACTCAGAAAATGAGAAAGCTATTAAATGCCTCAGTACGAAGGCTTCCACGATTTTTTTAAAGCTTAAAAATGGGCTGGATTTTCATCTCAGTTGCCCCTGTTGCCATCTACAAGAATTCTCCCCATCATGGCACAGCTCAGCCTGTATTAGGATGTGTCCCCAGGGGGCTGGCAGTAGGAAACACTGAAGACTAGTGAACATGATCTCTTTCCCAATTTCATTCTACCTGGACATAAACATGGCTTGTGGTCAGGCCCCTCCTCAAATTTAAAACAACTGCAATGAAAGAATTTGGTGTTCTTTGGTTAAACTAATGAACAATTACATAGAAATAGCATCTAAATATACTGTCATTATACATTAAAACAGTAAAAACTTAGAAAAAAGACAATAAGACAGAGAAAATCTTTTACCTGGAAAATACTCTATTGATGTGTTTACCACTTTTAGCTCAAAAATAGCATTCTATTTATTTGATACAACTATGAAATGGAATAAACTTGCATAAGCTAAATAGATTTCATCCAGTTCTTCAGAGCTCAATTCTATTCTAAGATATGCTTTATAGCATTATTCTAATTCAATTTACAGTGTACACTATGATAGTTAGTGTCTTTGCAGAATCAGGTATAACACTTTTTTCTTTGCAGTTTCTTCAGGAGATTAAAGGCACATTTTTAACTGCCATATACCTGAATGCCTATAAATATATAGCCATGCTCTAATAATAGCATTCTGCAAATACACAGTGAGATTAAAAACCCCCCAAAACAACACAAGCACAGACATGACAAAGATATTCAAGGGAAGAGCTACTGCAAGGATTACTTAAAATCAGAATTTATGTTTTAGAAAAACTCTCAGACTTCATGAGAAAATACAGCCTTCTATTGAGCTGGGTAAAGAATGCAGTTTTCATTATGAAGAATCTTCTGGCACTTCCATGATGCACAGAAATCTTTTGGTGCATAATTCTTTTAGTCTACAGAAATGAATTTTGTATTTATAAACACACTAATACACCCACCTGAAAGTATCTAGTTGGATTTTAAATTTTGATACAGCTAACATGCAATGAACATTCAGCTACACTGACAGTTCTGCAGCATATCAATAAGCTTCACTCTACTTGGCTTCCTAACAACTGCAAAATTACGAGGTTAAAATAGAGAAAAGGTCTAAACATCAAGACTAAAACTGAGTATCAAATCCAGCACATGATAAATTGCACAAAATTATAGGGGAGACAAAAATACATATATTGAACAAGAAATTATTGCACAAAACCAAAATAAAGATCCTTTCTCTTTAGTCTGTATCATCCAAATATATTGAATTCCATAGTGAGTGCAAGCTGTAAAAAAATAACATGAAATAATCAGAAATATATTTTAGTGTAAGAGGAAAACTGCACAGTAGAAGCACTGCAAAGTACTTCTAAAATATTTCAAGATAAAAAATATTTTAATAGGATGATTCTGTTTTTATCTGTTCTACTATGATATAAAAACAAATGCATAGTGCATAACCAAAATCTTCTTATCAGAGGGAGAAACACTAAAGGTGGCATTTTCTTATTTTTCTTATTCATCTTATTTTCTTCTAGACACCCAGAAGTCAAGCAACTACACTGCCTCTGCAAAACATGGACACCAGTATTTCTGGAATTTAATTTCTCCTCCCTTGTCTGGGCACATCTGTTGTACCAGATCAAGGTCACAGTAATTTTTTTTTCTCTTGACTACAACAGTAAATCACCTAAAGCTTAGACACTTTTAATATTACACAAGTCTAAATTTTATATGTCTAAAAGTAGATAAGCTGGTCACCAACGTTCACTGTAAATTTAATTTTTAGGAACTACTGGGATCAGTGTCAGTAGACTGACCAACTCTAGTTGTCATATGAGCTTTGTTGCAGGACAGAAATCCCATGCAACACAAGGAATACAGTGTTTGGAGAGGCTCCATGAGCGTGATTATTGGATTTTTCTTCAGCAGTAGAATTTGCTACATAATTTGGAATGAATCATTCACATACTATTAGTATCTGTTTGTCTATTTGAAATCGCAATGCTTATTCACATTACAAGATATAGTATAAGGGTCAGTGTTTAAATAATGCTTTGAGATGCCCAGATAACAGGATATATAGCAAGTGCAGAGCACAAACTAACACATTTCTGTTCCCCAGGTATTTCTTTAAGTACAATAAAGGAGAAGAAGGTCTGTATCATTCAGTGCTCAATAGATCACTAAATCACACCTCCATCTGCAGACTGTAGTGATCTAAAGTTATCACACTGAGATGTAAAATAAAATATCCTGGACTACTGGAAAGTATCAGTAAATGGTTTTACTTCTATAGTTCCTGTGATTCTCCCTCTAGAATTCTATAACTGTACTTTCTCTTTCCCGGCATTGCAATTCCATACAATAAAAAATAGAAAAAGAATGAGTTACCTGAATTTCCCTTTTCTGGAGCCAACTATCACAGAGAATTTGAACTACATGCATCTTTCTGCTAATATTGGAAGCAGTTTTCACTTTTTCATGAGGTTTATATCCCTTCTCCCAGTATGACAAAGGAACAATTGCAAAACTTTATTGGAACATTTAATTTTTACTACTGAATAAGCTAAAGCTCATACTGGTAACCCTTCTTCAGCTGCTTTAACTTGGACTGATAAAGAACCTATCAAAGAGGCAGAATAATTTAACCTCAGATAAAGTGGAAACACAAAGAAATGTCAGAGGTATGAAAATAAAATGCAATTCTTAAACATGAATTTCTTAAAATAACTATTAATGGTATAATTTTGAAATGCAAATTCAAAATAAATCATGTTCATTAGTTTTGGGAGTGCTGCTTAGAAGAACTTTGTTCCAGAATCTAGGGACTATATTCTACACTGTCAGTTAAAGTTATTAATGCCTGCTAATAAGTCATTAATATGCATATTAACTCTGGAATGGCTGATACAGCATTCAATGGGGAAAATGATATTGAGGTAGCATTTTAAGTAGTGCTTTCATGTGGTTTTCTGGATCTCATGCTTCTCCCTTATGCTCCTATTATTGAGTGAGGAACCAGGAAAGCTTTGGTGGGCTCGTATAGAATTTTGTACTCGAAAAACAGGTTTACAGGTCTTTTTTTAAGCCATTTTGTGTTCTGTCCTTACTGTAAGGAGTAAGGGACAAACCTGATGAAAAAGCTACCACTAAAAAGGCAACCATAACTTTCTAGAACTCTTTACCCGATATCTATCACCACTAATATCTTCCTGAAGACAGCTGATGTGGAGAAGTTAAAGAAGGAAAGATTTCCTTTCACAAGTGGAAAGGTCCCTGAATAAACAAGCAAAAATGTCTTTTATGGAGCTCAGTGGGGACATACAGGTACTGTCCTGCCGGTTCAGGCATATAAACAGGATTCCTACCAATGACGTAATTCTTCTTGTATTTCTATGTGCATATCCTGGTTTCATCCACGATAGAGTTAATTTTCTTCTCAGTAGCTGGAACAGTGCTGTGTTTTGGAGTTAGTATGAGACTAATGTTGATGACACACTGATGTTTCAGTTGTTGTTGGGCAGTGCTTACCCTAAGTCAAGGATTCTCAGTGTTTCATGCTCTGTCAGTGAGCAGGTGCACAAAAAGCTGTGAGGGAACAAAGCCAGGACAGGTGACCTGAACCGGCCAAAGGGCTATTCCATATCACAGAACACCATGCCCAGTATATGAACTGGGAAGAGGGGGCTGGGGGCTGCCAATCACTGCCTGGGGACTGGCTGGGTATCCACCACTGTGTGGTGGGCAGTTGTACTGTTCATCACTTGTTTCTCTTGGGTTCTGCTACTCTCTCTCCCTCTCCTTGTAATTACAATTATTATTCATAATATTATTAGCATATTTAGTATCATAATTATTATTCTATTTTGTTTCAACTATTAAATTGTTCTTATCTTAACCTTTTCTTTCTGATTCCTCTTCCATCTTGGGGGAATGTGTGAGTGGCTGCATGGTCCTTAGGTGCTGGCTGGGGTTAAACCATGACAGTGCAGTACTTCTTATTTTTATTTCCTTACATTTATTTCTCAACAATATGATCTACTGGCTGAGAGCTGACTCTCAGTGTCTTCAGATAACTTGAAGGTCATTCCTGCCTTGGCTGCATTATCCATATTTATAACGAATGAATAATCAGATCGGAAGAGCG
>JAWWMP010000001.1:108039502-108058144 GCA_035047865.1 Dendrocincla tyrannina
CGAATGAATAACCAGTGAAATAACTTTAAATTCCAGATGTAATTGTGCACACAGAGAGACTGAGTGCAACAGCTGCTTCAAAATAAACACACAAAGGCAGATCTCTGCTGATTCTCTTCTGCACGAAGAAAGAACAAAACTCCTCAATGTCCCCCATGCTCCAACTGGAGCTCAGACTGTCTTCAAATGTACAGTCAGGTTCTTTCTTTTTTTTTTTTTTTTTTCCCTGAACAGTTGTCCTATTGTAAAACTCCACAAAACCCAGGAAATATGTTGCATTAAAAACTGTTTCTGTGTTAAAAAATGTTTATGCAATTAGGAAAATGAATGCAGAAGAGAAAATATTTCTTTTGCTATTACTCATTGGCTGGCTTGTTTCTAGTCTGTCACAGACCTTCATGAAATAGCCAGGACCTGTATGAATATTACAAAACTCAACAACCCCCTCCCATTATTTGCACTGAACTTCTTTCTTTGTCAATAAAGATGCAAAATCAATTTGAAAGCATGTTTTTGAATATAGATTGCTTGTCCCTTATATTTATTTATTAAAGTACCATTGATATTTAATGGCAAAAAGAGGAAAAAGACCCAACTTGTGTTTATCCATGAAGTTTCAAATCAACCTTGGATATTAATCCGCCATTTCTTCTACATGATTATTTGTCAGACTGAGAGGGGTTGCTAAAAGCAAAGGACACCCTGGGGCACAGAATCACATACATGGATTTGTGTATGGGACCTTTGAACAACCTCTTTTTAAATAGGCACCTGCCAACATCAGCACAGGGGATCTGTGTTATCCCCAAGGAAAACTTCTCATCAACCTCTTTAAAAATAATTTCTGTCTCTCTTATACTCCATTCACTTCTGAGATCCCACATTCCCCAGATGTGTCTTAATGGGATGACACAGAGAGAGGGATTTTTTTTTCTAACAGGCTTTTCTTGCACTCATTGCTCTTGTCTCTTTTTCCCTGCCTATGCCTTGGTATAGGCTGAGAATATATAAAAACATGTGTACACTTTCTTGATGTTCATAATAACCACAGATTATCACACTTACATGGCAAGTTACAGAAAAATCATTAATGAAACAACAGGTATTCCCCTGTAATTAATATTAATTACAGATTGTCTTTTATACTATTGAAAACAGTTTATGTGTATTTGTGATTTCTAATCTCCTGACAAATTTTCATTAGAAGCTATAGCTTTCCAGAGAGTAATCTTAAGAGCTACCAGGCTAATGAAAAGGGAATCACAGACATGTAAAATATCAAAATCACAGACATATAAAGTATCATTAAAAATTACTTGTAGATACAGAATACTATTTTGATGAACTCACTTAAGAGGCTTTTCTAAATAGCCCTTATTGAAAGCTTAAAAATAATCATAAAACACAAAACAAGTAAACAGAAAAAAAATTTCAAAGGAAAAGACAAAACCCAAACCAGAACAAACAAGCCTGCAAAGCCCACTACCACTCTCCCCCCGATTCACTGAACTCACGGAACAGATTCCAGTATTATCCTCGTATCATTCAAGTAATGCCCAACAAAACACAGGAAGACAAGATTTAATAATTCTGGTATTCCCCCTGAAGAGAGAACTCAGAAAAAGAAGAAATCTTAAAATCAAAACTAAACCCAAACAGACAGAAATGGTCTTTTATTCTAGCAAAAGCAGCAGAAAGATTATTGTTCTGCTTAAATCTTCTTCACACTTCATGGTCCATAATGTGCAGAATTAAGTTTTTCCTTGCATTCCAAAACATTTAATTATATTGAAATTCCAAGGCAGTCAACAGTGCTATCTAACAAAAAGCATATTAATTACTCAAATACAAATTAGGTAGATAAAATCTTTGCTTTCTAAGACAGTGAAGTGTAATTAAAACTGATTATGAAAATAATTATATTCTAAAGGCACTTGTTTTCTTAGCCTTACTTACTGTAGAAACAACTAGATTTAATAAGACTGTGAAATGCACTGATGGCATTACATGAAATCAATTAGGTCTCACAAAGGATACTATTAAACTGTTAGTGTAGTTTTCATTTAAAGCGTCAGCCACTGAGGGCTGAGCTCAGTGGTTTAGCAGAACAGCAGTTTGCTACCATGCAGGAGAGAGAAACCTCAGTTCCCAGGCTGGAAAACTACTCTGGCAGCACTTACAGTTCTTATTGTACCATGCATCATCTTAAGTTAAGTGAGAGTAACACTAAATAAACACTTAAATAAACACGCACATGATTTTTCCCCTTCTAAAACATGGGCCTCAAGTAGTAGTCATATTACACAAAGATGCTGACACGTCAGATTGGCTCAATACATTTTAAAATATCTATTCTAATACATCAGTTTATTTTAAGAAGCATAAAATGCTAAGAAAAAAAACCCAGCTCTGTCATATTCAGATCGGATGCAGCTGGTAACAAAAACTGGTCAGCATCTGAGTAAGAAGGAATGAAGGCAGCCTGCCTACATCTATAAAATCTAATACAGTCGTATTAGTTGTAAAGAACCACTCCATACCTTAATATAGTTATTCTTTACTATTCAGGAGGTTTCAGACTCCTACAGAAAATTGAAATAAAGAACAAGTTCTCCGCTATAAGGAGATGATGTGACTACAGTAGATCTACTGCAGAAAGATTGTAAAACAAGAGGAAGTACAACCAGAGGTAATACAGGAATACAGAGTAATACTAAAATTTTATTATTGCACCATTTCAACAACACTGTGAAGAAACTACAGCTCTAGTTCTGTTCCTCTGCCCCTGAGGATCATGTAAATATAAACAGCTAATTAGATAATGAAACTATAGAGCCCAATTCAACAAATTCAGATGATGTCCAACTCACCCTCACTACAACACTACTTCAGTATGTGTTTGATATAAAAGCCTTTCAGAGAAAATCCTTAGTGAAACTTCACTGAGATGAAGGGCTGACCTTCAACTGAATTCAAAGGGAACAGGATGCGCTGTGATAGCTCTCCCTCAATTCTTTTTGGGGTGAATTTCAAAGACAAAAATTCTTAGCAGCAGAAATCGTAACTTTTCAACTACAATTCTGAACAATTTAACAGAGTGAGGAGGGACAGAAATACACCAAAACACTGGAGTGAAGAAGTCTAACTATTCTGTTATGAAAAGCCAAGACAAAAATGGGTATACCTGGAACTTTGTGTGGTCACATGTGATTCTGGCAGAGTCTTCCAAATCTAACTCCTAAAGACTGCATGATTTGCAATGTTCTCTTCTTCTTGAATAAATTTTGAAGTAGTTTTCAGATGTTTACATGGAAAAGACACTTGATTTGGCTTGTGACTTATCATTTTGTATTCACTGTCATTCGAGCATCCTCTATGTATTCTAGATGATAGGTGAGGTGCATTTCTTTTCTTTAATATATTTATAACCTGTTCTCAAATCACTTTCCATGTTTTAGTCATAGAAATGAACCCATACCTGATGAATTCCTCGGTTTAACTGATGATTCAGCTTTACTTCAGCTTATGCAAAAATATCCATAAAGTATATCCTAAGAGAAAACCATACCTCTATCTTTTCTGTCAGTTAACCAAAAGATACATTTTGAATGGTCTTGTATAGATATGTTAACAAACACTGAAATGACTTGAGATTGTGAAATATTCTTCAGTCCTGTTCTTTTAGAATAAGGAACCAACCTCAGCTTTTAAAACCATTCATTTCCATCCAGCTGCTCTTATTTCTGAATAGGAGGCCTAAATCTAAATAAAAGACTGTATAAAACCACCTTTAATGCTTTTCAGACAAAGGCTTACATTCATGATTGTATTTGACACAATAATCATCATCATATCTTAAGACTGAAACCTGGTTGGCAGTCCTTGACTTATTTCTGCTTTTCCAATCAGCTGAAAAATTGCATCCCAACTCATCTTCCACAAAATATGTTTACATTTATATTTCTTCGTAAGGGGAAAGGGCATGGCAATACATACTAAACTATTAACTTGATATCCAATTTCTTTTTAACGCACCATCTCTGGTAAATAGGATTTCAGAAAAGAAAAAAAAAAAGTAACAGCACACATATTGAAATGATGTTGCAAGAAGTAACTCACATGGAAGGGGAAAAGTCTTCAGAAATGTGAATAACATAACTACAGACATTTTTCCAGATTAGTAAGTTTAAAAAGAAAATTAAAAAAAAAATGCAGCCTCTACTTTTGCTATTTATTATCAAGAAAAGAATGTAACTTTCCTTCATTGTATGGTTAAAGAAATGCTATTAACTTCTGATCCTGAGAGAAATCAGTAGAAAGCATGGAAAGTTGTCAACCGGTGCTCATTTCCATGAATTCGGTCACAGAGACTTGGAAGGGAAGTTTGGCAGTCTGCTTATCAACACCCCCTGCCCAACCAGGGCCCTTAGACCCAAGTACCGGGTCAGTGTACAGACAGCTTTTGAGTATTTCCAAGGATGGAGACTCTACAGGCCACTCAGGTACCCCGTGCCAGCAGTGAGTCAACCTGACAGGGAAAAAATGTTTCTTGATCTTCAGAGGGAAACTCCCATGGTTTGGGCCCATTGCCTCTTGTCCTGTCACTGGGCACCCCTGGAAGGAGCTTTGTCTCCAGACTCTCCAGAGTCAAGGGGGTCTCCATTGACTTCTATATAGCCAGTTTGTTCAGGCCCTTCACTTCAAGGAGGAAAAAGCCAGCTCACCACCAGTGAGTTATATCATTCATCCAGGTGTGCAGAAGGCTCATCCCAAACCCAGTACACTGTTGGCGTCCTAAGAAGAGCACAGTGGATGTGATGAGAAGTCATTATGCGATGTCCCCTGTGCTCTGTGTCACCCTGAGGAATTACTACAGATGAAACTCAGCTGGGACAAATACATCCAAGGCATGCAGGTATATGAGACTGTTTAAAACCAAAAAACCTCCCACCTTTTCCTCCCATAAGATTTGGGATTGAGCTTTGTTACACCATCACTTGGCACTTCAATATGATTTCCTACAAAAATATCTAAATCACTAAATGATTCCCTATTTCATGTTTTCCCCTTTGCTCCGGTAAGTCATGGCTCAGGTTTTCTAACACGGTATATAAGAACAGCATACAAGGCTTGAGAGGGAAAAGCTTTTATTTTATTAGAGACCTGTATGTATGAAGTTCACTAGAGATGTGAAACACAAACTAAATCTACAACAGAAATCACAAGAAATTAACTGAGTGTCAGGGGGTGATATTGATCATGCAGAAAATGTGCCATTATTTGGCTTGGATATTACTTTTTTCAGATGTCGATCAATTTTTCAAGCTCTAATACTACAAAGGAATCCTACAAGTTGGATTAGAACAATTGGACAGTACCTAAACAACGAAATGTCTAGAAGGAGAAACCACCTAAAAAGACTATTTAGGCATAAAGGCTATCTATACAAATACTAAAGTACTGTGTTTCCATCAGAAACAGAAATTAAGCCCTCTAATGGGGATAGGTACTTTGCTTTCATGTATAAGCACCATTATATATTTCTTTAATAAGTGTACTATGGACCAGTAAAAATCTATGTCTTAGAGAAAAACAAATTTGCCAACTTTCTCTTAGAATTCATGGAAACCATAAATGAAAACTAACAATAAAGCAACATTATCTATTTACTATCCACAAATTAGGCCCCTATACAAGGAATTTGTATTTAGGAAGCATTGCAGGGATGCAAAGTTGAATAAAACAAAACTGAGATTAAGAGCATATAATGTAATCAATAAAAATAATGTTCAACCCTAAGCATTAGAAGTCTGTTCCAGCAAAGCAGCAGTAGGTGTTATTAAGTGCATTAATTAACACTGGGAAAAGGGTGCAAGGAACAAAATGGCAAATTTATTTAGATTAGCCAAACCCAGAAGGAATAATTTCAGATGGGGAAAACATCATCAGGAATCTGATAGCAGAAAAATTAAACAGATGTGTTCAAAATACCAGACAGTACAAGGAATATCTAAACTCAGTATGCACTGCTGGGTTCTGAACTAGCTGTAGCCTTGAAGGCATTTAGCATTTTAAGTCAAGACCAACAGCTTAATGAAGGTGCCAATACATGCCAGGATCTGAAAGACTACTAGTAATAAAAAGAAATTAATAAATATTTATGTCCATCTTTAACTCACCCTCCTGATGCTGGCTCAGGTACCTCATCCCAGCCAGCAGAAAGGAGAGTAATATCATGATGTGAAAGCAAATTAAGATAAAGCAACATTTCATAAATATGTTCCCTGCTTCTACTTTTATTTTTTATTTTTCCCAACATGAAAAAGAACTAACAGTGACAAATATCCACAGCTCCAAAGGGTCAGCACAGTATAAAAAGGAAGAGTGTCACCAAAGGCAGATCTGAACTACGGTTTCTTAGTGCCATCTTATTTAACAAGTGTATTCTGATTGTGTTCCACAGGAGCAAAAAGAGAAGATAATCCCTAGGAGAACTGCCTCCCATCCCTTGGAGTAAAACACTGCAAAACTTACAGGCCAACTACCCCAAAAATTATTCATTAATTATCATAGTAATTAATTACTAATTAGTAATTAATTAACATAGCTGAAGCATCAACCTCAGACATGCTCCGGGCACCAAGAAATGGAAATTTCTGAACTGTTTACCAGTACTGATAATAAACAGCAGCATGTCTTTCAGATTTAAAAAAAAAACCCAAACCCCAACAAAATCAGCTCATACAAGTCATGTTGTGGGGTGCAGAAAATACATCCAAGTTAGATTTAAAAAACTTACTAGATTAGACTCAAATCTAACTCAACATGAATTTAAAAGTAAGGAATTCTATAAGTAAAAAGAAGCAAAAAAAAAAAAAAGAGAAAAAATAAGGAAAATAGAAATAATATAATAGTAGTAAGTTAAAATGCAGAAAGTGGCAAATGGGTGTTACAAGCCTGACCCTTTGGGTACTTCAAAAAACTTTGTTTTTACCATAATACTGTGCCAAGTAATCAAATGGAATGTAGAAATATGTAACACAAGTTAAACAGATAAAAATAATACTTTTTTTTTTTTTTTTTAAGCCACAAAAAAGTAGACCTGGATAGCACAAGGCAATGTTCTTAAGCAGATATGTATTAGACATATAACTTAGTATGTATCGTGCACAAAGGAAGAATCTGCAGACACGGCAGCTGGAGTGATAATTCCAAGAGCTATTATTTCTTATCATTTGCAGGAGATAATATTTTTATAGTTTGCAAGAGATGTAAGGCTTAGCAGCTGGGCAAGAGCTCTACATTTTTTAAATTTGTCAGGGAACGTATCATAGGTCATTTAAATTTGGGTTATTGGTCATGATCTGATTGATACTGGATGCTAAACACAACATGAATGGATCCTTTCCTTTTCACAATTCTGTTTTGAATTGAAAGCAAATGCTTGCTTTCTGTTGTCCCTTTTATTCACCTGTATAAGATACACCATAAAAGCTCTATCCTTAAGTTTTAACAGTGGAATCTCATCTCTCCTCAGTCATTTCTCACCATGCCTATTCTAAGACATGCAAGAAAACTACACTGTTCATTCTACTGCTTTCCAGTCTGCCCCCTGTATCGTCACTTCCACAGATCTCTGCAAAAGTCATCACAATCAACCTCTTGCACCCCTGATTCTCATGAGGAGAAATGGCAACTCATTCTCATTTGTCCATTTCTTTGTGAGTTTGTATAAAAATATGAGATTGAAATTTCAGTCCTAGTTAAAACAGAGCCCCCCAACAGAAGGCAAGCACTGCTGTTGTCAAATTGACACATTTGGTGGGAGCTTCCAAAGAGAGACAGCATTTAACAGGCAGATGGAATTATCCTCAGTTTTAAGCACGGCTGACAAGGCGGTGAGAGGGAAGCTTACACTACCTGGGCAGCAGCTGAGCAGGAGCTATACCAAATCCAGGGAACACACCGGGGAAAACAAAACAAGGCTATCACAAGAATAACAATGCAAACAAAAGATGACAACTAAGGTCATATTCCTTTTTGCTGGCACTCTGCTGGTCCATCAGCTTTATTAATTTCTGTTCAGTTTGTTTTAAAGGACAGAAAGTGTGATAAGAAGCCTCTTGAGGGGAAAGGAAAGACGTTCATTTGTTCCATGAGCTTTGGATGACAGCAATAACGAGTTTACTATAGTTTTTTAATTTATCTGCAGACTAAAAGGAAATAGATTTAAGGTTGGACTTTCAGGGCACAGAGCATTAGCTTCTGTTCCTCCTCAAATAGAGACTAAAACTTTCTAATTACTTCAGAAAATCTCACCTTTAAGAAAAAGAACACATTTGTCGTAATCTTCTAATGGAGTAGGAACAAAAATTAACATTTCTGTTCTTTCTCTCACAAAATCACACTTAATCTGCCTTAGTACTTTGCTCCTCCTGCATCTCCTGCAGAAGCGAAAGAGAAAAATTTCTCAAGTGGAGTATTTCTTTGAAATGCCCACATTACACTCTGGTTATGATTCAACTTTGTCCACAAAACTGCTCTGCCTTTTTAGAATTCTGTGCCATGAACTATTTAATGATTTTGTCCAGCTGGATTTCACTACAACATGAGAACTGTTCTCATTTTCACCGAAAAGGAATAAACAGCATTTATTACACAGTAAATATGAAGAAAGCAACAGAATTCTGTTTTAGTCACGACCAGAATATAAACCATAGAAAGCGAAAAAATAATGGAATTAGCAACTGTGAGTAGTAAGGAATGGTCTCATAAACATTTTAATTTCACTTTTCCTGCTTGGTTTTTAGTGCTAACTTGCTCTCAGTACTGGAAGCTGAAGGCCTCTTTGCAAAACGCCAGTCTGATCCTCTTTTTTAATTGTCTGCAGTTAAATCACTAAGATTGGATTACATTTAAAACCCCTAAACTTGCAGTGAGCCGAATTCATAGATACCTAAACAAATCATTTGTGGGACAGACAAGCTGAAAAAACCCATTTAATTCAAAACCAACACTTTTCACTCTGAGGTCGTTTGTGTTTGTGTGTGGGAGGACTTAGGAGGCCTACAGATGATCTATTGCCTTTCTGGAAGTGATAAAGGTACTAGATTAGATATATTCAAGTGGTGTGAAAATTTAGGTTACCCAGACTGATGTTAAAAACTTTAAGAAACATGTCCCTGAAGTAACAGGAATCCATAGACCCTTTTTCTCAAGTGCTGTACTGCTGATGCTACCCCCACCCCCCCCCCCCAAATAACTCAAGAACTCTTTCCTTTGTTTATGTCCAAAAAGAGTTTCTCAAAAATTATAGGAATATGTTCACAAAAGTGGAAATGATGAATCACAGGATGTTCTGGGTAACATGTTTTCAGTGCATCCTATCAACATTTTGAAAGCATCAGGTATGCAAGACTACCCTCTCACAGAGTAAACCACAACTACCACCACCTGGATCCACAAACTTATGCCAGTACTGCACAAACTGGTACGGTCAGCTGAGTGGAGAGCTGAGATAAAACTAGAATATAAGCAGCTAAAATGACTTTCAAGATCTCCTGATTACCAGAGCTTCATCTGGCAGTTTTATTCACATATTTTTATATTTTTTTCCTATATGTGAACGAAATTTCATTATTCTTAGCAGCATTAGGAAGAAAAAATAGCAAAGCAATGTTAATCAATGTCATTGCTGATAAACTTGAGATTATATTTTGTACCTAAATATTTGTCTGAGAGTGTAGGCAGTTAGTAGAATGTCTTTCAAATAGGCAACCTCTCTTTCACCTATCATCATAAAATAATCCATCTGCACCAAACGGCTTTTTAGGTATGCTTTTAAAAATGGATAAGTTAAGGGATGATTTAAATAACAAATATATCAGAGCACCTTAACCTTGCCATTCCCAACCTTCTTAGAGCAATTTTTTGAGGGTACGCTCTTTTGTTCAAAATAAAGGTAAAAGAACAGAACAAAACAACCCTAAAAAATACTTTAATCCTTTATCTGAAAACAACTCTTAGGTAACTTCAAAGATACCCATCTTTTAAACACAAAAGGCTTAACATTTTTGCATCACAAGAAACTAATAAAGTATTTTTCATTAGAGTTTGCTAATATTACTAATTCTGCTGGAGAGTAGCTTCTGAGAAGCATGAAGTGCTGTACTGACAAATAAATTTCATGAAAATTAATGGCTTCTTGTGCCCTTTTGCCTAATAAGAAAGACATAAGAACCCTTTATAAAATTCAGACTTTCCAGAAAAGTTCCACATTAAATGCTTTTTTGAAAACTTTGTCTCTTCTATTCAAAACAATAGTCAACAGAGATATATTAGCTATTCAGAGAAAATATGCAGATTTATAAAATTATTTGGTCCTTGACATAGTCTCAGCTGTGATACCTGAGACTGCAGACGCTCATTTTCATTCACTGTGTATAGTTTTAGTGATTAAGTTTTTAAAGAATTAAAGTCAAGCGAAGTTCTCAAAGGCAGCATCTGACAATCATCTAGACTGAAAAGTTACTTTTTTAAATAGTAGGGGCAACAAAGATAAATATATTATCAACATAAAAGACTTGCAATGTTTTCCAGCAGTTTTTGCAATTTTAAATTAGTGTCCATTGCTAAATTGGTGTAAATAACAAGCTTCAGCATGACATATTGGTTTTAAAGAAGCAGTCTTTTTCCATTCTACTTTTTTGAGCCTGGCAAAATTATTTCAAAAAACAACCAATAAATCACCACAATGTGTTGATAAAAAAGAAAATTATCACGCTATTTTTTTGAGGGGGGCGTTGGGTGGATAAATTTACAGCAGAAAATGACATTTGTCATCTTCATCTGAGGTTGTACCTCTGCAAGGGTGCCTTATTCCCACCCACACAGATGCAGCTCTATAGCCAGCACAACAACGGAGGCACAGACGTGTAAACAGACTTCCCACTTAAACAAGGTTCCCATGGCCACTTACATTTTCAAATTTATTGTTTCATTGTGCTCAAAGAAAGTGTGCCTGCATAAAGAATTACAATAGCTGTTCATACTCATGGATCTATACTGATTAGGAATGCCAACCAAGCTTCAAAACAACAGAAGAACAGGAAGGAAGAGATTGAATTTCCTTGGAGACTGAGTCCTTTGCTGCTTGACTTGAGCAGTCCAAGCCTAAACGAGTAAATAACCTCTTTAGAGGTGGCTCCTAGATACTGAAACCAAATATGAATCTTCTGTACAACTCAATAATTCACACTTCTGGCTGTTGCTCATGTGTAAATTCCGTTTTTTCTCACCCAGAATGCAATTCAACTGCAAAGCAAATGTGATTACTTCCACAAGTAACATAAAGCAAAGCAGTATTAGGATGGTTACAGTACATTAAGAAAACCTGTCTCCAGCAGGATGACCAAGCTCTTTCTGTGCATGCAATAACATTATACTTACAAACTTCATGTTCAGATAACATTTACATTCTAAAAATTGTCTTTTGATAACAAGCAGCCACTGATAAGATATAGTTTGCTGCTCAAAGACCAAATTACTGATATATTATGCATTTACATAGGAAATATACATGCATCATACTTTTGTACTGTTTATGTCCCTAATTTGTTTGGCCATTTGTATTTCATACTGTCCAGCTGACATGGAAAATCAAGGTGTTTATAAAACTGCTGCATTGGAGAATTAACACCATTTTTAGTTAAATATGGGAGTTGGTATCTCAGGTCTTTCAAACAGGTTTAGAAACACAGCTCCTCACCACTCCCTCTCTAACTCCCTGCAACTTAAACTAGTAACAAAATAAAAGTAAATTATATATTGATTCTTCCATATCCATACCCTGTAATGTGGAAAAGTAAGTTACTTTTTCTGTTTTGATTTATGTGTGTCCTTTGTCTTGTCTTATGAGCCAAAAAAAGCATCTTGAGCAGTGAAAGCCCTCAACACCTACAATGTGGCCTGAGCTCCACTGAAACAGCACAGGAACTGGTGGGTGATGTGAATGTTCCAAGATGTCTATTACACAGTTGTGTGCTGGAATATCAAACAACTCTCAGAGTAAGTTATGCAATTATTGCCATAATATATACTCCATATGAGAGAGATCTAAGTCCCTTTTTAGCTCTATATTTAAGCAAGTGATATTTAGCACGTTTGGTATATTCCCAGGAAAGGAAAATTTAAGAAAATATTTAAGTTTTTATATAATAATTCACATAAAAGATGAGTGCCCACAAATGGAGGTAGTAACATAATACTACCGTAACAAACATTTTTTAATATAATAAATTTCTAGTGGTCGCTTCCATCATTGCATTTTTGCTCTTGAGAGCACTTCAGTTCATCTGTTAGATTTATTTTTGTTAACGCAAGTGATACAAATCACTTTCTCTTTAATTGCCTTAGCTTAAATATTATAGTTACTTCTTGGAAAGTCAATGCTTCTAAAGAGAAGAAAAAAAGTGAAACGACCATCAAGCATTCGCCACCTCGGCTGTTAAAGGAGCTAGAATGGCATTCCTGATATTTCAGTGTTATAAAACACAACAGTAAGGCAAAGGGTAAACACACAGCAATCAGCTGCAAATCTACTTAAGCAAAACAAAACACAAGTGAGCAGATGTTGCCTTAATGACTGAAGTACTTGCTTTGGCAACTCTTGCCAACAGGTGAAGTGGAATTTTACTGCTGCTTGCCGGCCTGTTGTTTTAGTAACCTGGTTCATGGACAAGCAGTTTCAAATTTTTTTACAGGTTAAAGGAAAGCCAGTTCAAAACAATTTAAGCAACTCTTAGTTTTTCTTTTTAAAAGAAAACATTCACAAATTAATTAGGCCATTTAAATTAGCAATACAGAGGGCAGAAAGCAAAAGCTTCAGCTGAGTATTTCCTCTTGAAACTTTGGACGTGCATAAACAGTGATAAAACTGTTTCTAAAATACTGGAGAAATGGTCAAGAACATTATTTGAAATGTATTTCTGCATTACTGTGAGGTCACCAAGTCATCAGAGAACTAGTCATGGTCTAGATGGAAATAAACATATCTGAAATCATTGCATACGTATCTCAGAGGAAGACTAGCCTTTCTTGGAGACTGTGCCAAAACAATTCATGTGTCACCTTTCTACTCAGTAAATAGTCTTTTGCTGTTCAAAAGACCCGAAAAACTTGAAAACCCCCTTTTTTTTTTTTTCTCTATGCAATAACCTGAAAGCTGAAGAACGAAAGAAGAACCATAGAAGAACCAAAGTGGAAAATCCTCCAAGAAACCAGAACAAATTGGTATTTAAGTAATCCAAAGTATCATGGACTCCACCATATCTTTCCACAGGGCTGGTTAATAAAAGAATCACAGAATCATTTACGTTGGAAAAGACCCCTGAGATTATCTAGGCCAACTGTTAACCCAACGCTGCCAAACCCATCTCTAAACCATGGCCCTAAGTCTCACATCTACACAGCTTTTAAATCCCTCCAAAAATCTAGGAGGTTCTTTGAAAACCTCACTCAGGAGCTGCTGTATGAGCAAAAGGCCTGGATACTGCTTCAAAGAAACCTGAAAAATCTAAACATGCAGAAAATCTTCCAAGTAAATGTCTTGTGCTGACCTGACACCTTAGTATGCCTACATTTATCAGTCTTACAAAAGACAGACAGAAGTATGATTCAGCCCTTAGAGAAGCTTACCAATTTGTATGCAGCATCCTTCTTTTTCAAGTTCCCAAACCATGAGGTCTTACAAAAATTATATACAAAACACTGAATTCAAAACATATTAGAAAAGTACTAATATCATAGTATGAAAAACTGGAAGTCTCTAGTTTCAAAGTTACCTGTCCAAGGTTAATCCTATCCTTTTGTAATTCTTTTATGGAAATATCAACTCAGCCACCTAAACAGCTCTTTTCTAAGACATAAAACATTTATCCCATTATTTCATCTAACATGCATTTTGTAGAAGCTTGCAAGGAATGTGTCTTGAAGATTTTGTACTCTTAGCCTAGTATTTGACTGAGCCCATGCATGAATGGCAATTCTCACATTTGGGCAATATTAGACACACCTGGCTTGTACCTGAAGCACTAACAGATTTAAAGATGCTCTCTTAGCTACAATTACTACCTGAGCATCCACAGCAGCCACAGACACATCCTGGACTTCTCCTCAAGCAGGGGTTGTAGTTCTAAATACAGACAAAAGCACTTTGCTTTGTTTCTCCCATCTGACCCTTCTGAGCTACTGTTTTTATCTACTCATGTGGAATGGTTTTGAGCATCAGACACCCAGCCTTTCTCATGCAGGAACAGATGTTCTCTCCAAACTGCTTCTCACACCACAGAGAGCAAAACATTTTTTTCTTGAAAATATGGCTCCAACTAACAGGGCTAAAGTGCCTACTATTATAACAGGAGAAATGCGAGCAGATATTAATTGAATGTTTATACTAAGTTCTCAGTTTAGTTATTACTCCTGTTAAAAATAAAATGCTTTCAAATTGTTGTATGCCTTTCTTTTAGTGAACATCAATAGCATCCCTTCTCTCCTTTGAACAGGGTCTTAAGTCAATGGTAAGTCTGCTTCAGAAAAAATGCTGTGAAAGTGCCTCATTCAGTCGAATATCAAGTTAAACAAGAAGTGGCAATAAATTTCTGTAGTCATCACTGATTTAAATAACTGCCGTTATGCAAGAAGATCTATGGAATTTACCGCATATTCAGATAAACTGACTTTCCTGGCCTTGTTGATAAACTTTAATTAAAAGCATGTTAAGATCTAATTAATTTCTAGTTTCAGTTATAAGCTGAAAATCTTAATCCATGATACTGATTGAAACAACTTTCATATAATTTTTACGCATCTCATCTAATGTGCAGTGATATAAAACTCTTTTACGACTAATTTTTATTGCAATATGTTTTAATTTTTTAGATTGCTTATTGGATGATTCACAATTTGGAGACAAGCTGCAAAAAAAAATTGCTTTCAGTAAGAAATTGGTATCTGAACCAAACACTGAAAGACTGTGAAATGTAATAAAGAATGTGGTCAAGGATTTAAATACAAATTTCTTGACTAGAGATTTGCTTCAAAGGTAGAGGAAACATTTCTATTTTGAATCTGCTTCAATAGGATATGTCTGTCATTTTCAGATTCAGTTTATGAGTCAAAATCACTATTGTGATTTTGATGTGGAGGTGGTACTTAGACACATGAAACACTTCATTTTAAATATTTAAAATATATAACCTGTCAGCTGAAGTTAATTGGCAGCTGTTTACAGAAGAGGAGAATTGGCAGGAAGCAAAACTTTATTTGAGAGAATTAAATGGCATTCCAAAGACATATTTCCAAAAGATTCTACAGAAGAGTCGTGATCCTTTCTCAGTATAGTCATGCCATTTGCAAAAGTTACATCTTCTATAACCTCCAACCAAGGCTGGACAGTGAATGTTAATGAATTTTAACAACAAATGTAATAGCAGAATGCATATCCTACCTTTTATTAATGGCAGCCCAGGTCGCACTAATGTTATCTGTCATCAGCTGGACTTTTCTGGTATCATCTGCTGAATAATCGCGGAGCAGCTTAAGTGCCATGTCATTGGCCACATCTACATTTATTTGCCATTGTCGTATTTCTTTTGAAAATTGCTGAAGTAAAAAGAGAAAGAAATAATATAACTCAGAGCAACATAAGATGATCACATAAATTGTATGATTATTAGAGAAGGAGATGAAGAACTTAGAACATCACTATAAAAAAAGCAAAAGGGACTTTCTCAGATTCTGATTTTAGTCGTAAGGCAACAGGACTACTTCTAAACTCTGAAAGGACTAAGCAAAAGATTCCTAAATGTTGCATAAAACATGACAGCCCAAACTGATAAACACTGATTAGAATGTTGATTATTTTCTGAGACACAAATAGAGGGATGCAGTACTATGTATGATGCAAACCATGATCATTTGTGATGTTGAATTATACTGAGATGCGAAATATGGTGAAATAGTATGTTCTGACTAATTTTTTTTTTATATATGCTGTGAGATGATAGTGAGATTTGGACAACTAAGACCTGTGCTTTAAGGTTATTTCTTATAATTTACTTCATTGTTGCAAATTGTTTATGTAATTAGTGCCATCTACTGGAATAGCACTAAATCTGCAATACAGCAAAATACTAGTAAGCCTATCAATATCTCTATAATGCTAATTTGTGCTTCTTAGTATTAAGGAAGCTTTTTAAATCTTAGTCATTCTTTGTTTGCCCCTTTCCTCTGCTCTCCACCTCTGCCAGCTGCCTCCCTACACAAGCAGGCCAGGGAATCCAGAACACTCAGTGAGCCAGCAGCCAGCTCCTGTGCATCCTTCCTCTTAGTCTCTTTCTCAGATCAAATTTCCATATAAATGCACTAAAGCTGCATATTTAATCCATAATGTGTAACAACCAAAAGAAAAAGTAAAGATAATCGATTGTCTACTTATACTTTTGTGCTAGGCAGACTCCAACTAGCCAATAAAATGGACAACTCAAGTAGAAAAAAGTTTGCAATTGTAAATAGAAATAGTAAGGTGGATGTAAACATTTGAAGCTAATCGACAAAAACCAAACAAACAGTAAAATCTGACTGTCTTTTTTGTTGTGCTTTCATACACAAATTGGGAAATGCCTGTATGAAAAAACAGCTTTATTGCCCTCATTCTCCCAAAGCAGTATTCCTTTTGAAATCTTGTTTTGACTCAGATAAGGAATTCTCCACAGAAATCTGAACTTACATATGTAATCCCTGATGAAAGAGTCTAAATACTAAGTAAAAATAAATAAATTTTGAAAATTTTATTCATTTATGTTTTAATCTCAGAAGGTCTGTAAAATTATTTTGATTAAGACTGAGATGAAAATCTACTTGATCTTTGAATGGAGTCCAGATGGAGTTTTGGAGGGGTTTAATTTTATCCTCAAACTCTTACCTTTTAAAAAGCTGCTTCAACATCTCTAGGTCTTCTCCATAATTTAAAACTGTATTTCCTCTGTTTTCTTGAGAGGGCAGATCACTCAGTTACTGTGCACCAGGAAACCTCAGGTACTGAAACAGCAACTTGGCTGTTTTGAACAAGGGATTCCATTTCTACCAACCAAACATTAGGAAGATTCTACTAGCCCAATCTCCAAAACCATCTGAACATCCTATAGTTAGGCTTACTTGTGCTGAAAAAAGTTTTTGAGGTCTTTCCCCTCTGTTAAGAAGGAGATGCAGTCAGAAGAGGTGACAATTTTGTGGAAAACAACTACTCTTTCTTTGAGGAAGATACAGGCAGGTGTTTGCTTTGGAAAGGGTCTCCCAGCTGAGCTCCTTTCCTGCCAGAATTATGTACAATGTTAATATTTAAACAAATATAATAATATATACATAATAAAAATTAAATAAATTCTACAGTGATTATTTCAAGTTTTAAAATGTTTTGTAGCAAGCATCTATTCTACATCTAGGTCTATCCATCTTTTACCCTACCTTTCTCTTTGTTCAGAATTACACCAGCATGCAGCTACTTTTGTTCCAGCCAAGGAATCACAGCAGACTGACTGACTGTTCACTGCTTTGCCTAGCAAAGTTACTATAACATTTTGCCTGGACTGTAAATTAATAGTCTGTAAACTTTACTTTGAAAGTAAGTTCTTTTTGTCCAGGCCCATGTGAAAATAAATGACCTTATAAAAGCTTTCAAACCTTGTATTACAATAAAAAAGAAGGGAAGGATCCATTACAAGTTTATTTCCAAATGTGTTGTTGTCACCATTAACTTTGACATTAATCCATTAACTTCCTGACACCACAACACTAGGCCATCACTCAGGAAACAAATGATGAATACAGAGAGCTTTGCTGATGGAAACAATCTGTATTTTCTATTTTACTGGAAATTGGTATGTATTTTTTCAACAGCTTTGAGGAGTGCATGCTTCAACTTTGCTCTGTGCACAGACACTGAGAGCGAAGTGTCGTGGCATGTGTTTTACCTCTCTGTCCTACCAGAGACCCACTAATTGCTATCTTACATGACTATAATATGTACTTCAGAATTAAATTCAGGGCATTCTTTTTTCTTCCTCTTTTCCTTCTTATATTTTTAGGCCTCATTTATCTTTTAGCTACTTAACAACACATTTGTTTTTGCTTTAAAGGAAAGTGTTTCATTACCTTAATTTCTTTTTGACATTTTTAAAGCATTCTCTTTGTTTTGTCTCTGTTATCACTGGAATTTGCTGAGTTTATTAACAGGCTTAAAGAATTAAGGCTGTGCATTTACCATGTTACTTAGGTACAAATTTATTTATAATTTTTAATTAGAAGTGACTAGTTGATTTTAGTAGGAAGAAAGTGTGCAATTACAGATCCTTGATTAAAAACAAGTAATGAATTTAGAGCTGGGCTTTCTTCTATCCTAGCATTGCCCAGTGGAACAAAATGAATGACACACAGTAGTTCAAATACAGCAATATGTATGTGCAGCATCATCCAGTTCTGTGTATACATCATAAATCTGGAAAATCAGTCTTTCTTTTCTTTCTTTCTTTCTTTCTTTCTTTCTTTCTTTCTTTCTTTCTTTCTTTCTTTCTTTCTTTCTTTCTT
>JAWWMP010000001.1:108058244-108091718 GCA_035047865.1 Dendrocincla tyrannina
TTTCTTTCTTTCTTTCTTTCTTTCTTTCTTTCTTTCTTTCTTTCTTTCTTTCCCTTCCCTCCCTAAACCTTCCCAAACCTTCCCTTCCTTTCTTTCTTTCTATCTGTAGCATGCTTTATTTATATAATTAAAGAATTATTTTTTTTTTTAATCAAGAGCTTCTATTTCAATGTCTGCATCATTTTCAGTAACATTAATTTAATTAACTGTTTTACTAGAATTAAAGCAGCACACTGTCTGCCCTGGAATAATAAAAATCTACAAAACGCTGAGACTGTACTTCATCCTCTAGTAGACCACACGGAGTGGCAAAAGAGTCCCTGGTAAGTTCCTCCGCTGCAAGAAGCGGAGGACAAAGGCAAAGACAGCCTCGCTCTTATCCCCAAATTCAGGGCATGAAGTTCACCACCCAGGCTATGCCAGTGCAAAGCTGCCTGGCCTCTTGAGTCCCCAACAGAGCAGGGGATGTAACCAGGCTACTATTTAATTTCCGGTTTAGATGAATGAGAAATAAGTGGTCAGTGAAGGAAAGGAATGAAACGTGGTCTCCATCCTTCATTCTCTTCACTTTGGCCACCCCAGCTAAACTGGTACAGAGGGAGAAGAGATGCCTCACTAGCTCTCACCAAAACAAGGAGCCAAGGAGTGAATGGGCAAATAGAGCAGTTTTATTTGATGTGGGGTTTTGGTGGTTTTTTTTGTTTTTCTTTTTGTTTTCCTTCTTTTAAACAGCAGTTCAGCAGCCAATTAAGAAAAGACTAGTTTCACACTAGCTTATGTTGTGATGACTTGATGATGGAAGGAGCTGAGGTGTGATTGTATACTATTTATACACATATAACCTTCAGCCTGCTGAGTTAACCATCTGCAGTCATTACCTAATGAGTATTAACAAAGAGGGCTTAATGGGTAAAGACTCTTATTGACCAGATTGTCCTATTCTGATTCTCTAGAACTAACACCAATTTAGTTCTCAAATATCAAACTAAAGAAAAAAAAATTAAAAAAATTAAAAATGCTTGAATGCCACCCCCCCCAAATTAGCTCTGAATTAATTTCTGATTCAAATGAATAATATTTTTGTTAGCTATAGTACCATGTTACTTTACTTTTAAATGTCAGAAACAAAATTGTCAAATTCTTTTAAAAGCATCACTGGCCAAATACAAGCCAATTACAGGTTTTTGGTTTATGCTGGCATTGTAAAAAAATAAATAATCAAAAGAGTGGTATTGCTGAGTTTACCATATACTCATGCATAAGGATGCCCTAACCAGGAGCACTAATTAAAAGTTTCCTGGACTTGAGGGGAACTTACACGTTGACCCAGCAATGTGTTCTGGTCTGTTGGCAGACCCAGAACATTTAACAAGCAAATCAGAAGAATACTTGGTGACTACTTTCTTACACCAAGCTGCATTAAGATACAAAGCTGACAAAATTAATATGTCTGAAGAATTTATTTAAGTCTCACACTGACCTTTCTCTTTCCCTCAACACAAAGGAATAGAGATGACAGCTTCCTTCTCATCAGTGTAACAGCAAGTCAGAAGACAACAAACTTACTCTACAGCTTCAGGGGACATCATCAAAATATATGTGTTTGGCACAGAAGCCTGGAAAGCATTTATTTTGAGAACTTGATGCATTTCTACGTCCTTCAGTTTAGGTAATACTATACAGATGAAACATAAAGCCCCTGAACTAAAAAAAACCAAATAATTTCCATTTTCCTTAGAATTCATGACCCTTTATCTCAAGCATAAACACGACAGCTGATGTTGTCACATCTGAGAAGCTTTCATGAGGGATTTGGCACAACAGGAATTACAGCAGACAAAGATAATTCCTCTAGGAAGGCTGGCACAAAAGGAACACAAAAAAAGAGAAGGAAAAAAAGAAAAGAAAACCCTTACCCCTCCTACCTCCCATTCTCTAAGACAGAAGTGAATTTCTTCTAGGCTTGGGGCAGAAAGGCTAGGCAAAACCAAATGAATGAAAGTAAACAACCCTGGAAGAGGAGAGCCTGTTGATGTTCAAATCATCATGAGGGCACAAATTAAGATGGACTAGCTGTGACACTGAAATTATAATTATAGATTAATATCTGTAACTTGACACAACACATCATATCAAATGCAGAGTGTGATGGGAATGGCTGAGGATACAGATAGCCCAAGTGCTACAAGGAAAAAGGGAAAAGAATCTGCAGGTCTCCATTCGGAAACTATTATACATGGCAATACATTCCTTAAATAAGTATAGTAGTATCCTTTCTCTATAACTTCAGGGATGGAGAAGAACGATATGTTCTTATTTCTCTCCTTAGATAATGCTGTTCTGAAAAAACCCATAATAATCTTTTCAAAAAGCATAAACTCTTTGAGGGACCTAATGTAAACTTCACATGTTCTTGTGAAAAAAGTGGACATTTCTAAAGCAATCTTTTCAATTATTTTCCCAGTTAAGTAATTTGTGCTTGAGACATAAGACACTCCAACACAATGACATAAGACTGTGTTTGCACAGAACTGTTTTTTTAATTGAGTCTTTGCAGAGCTGGGACATCGACTTTGTAGAAGCTTTTTTTTTTTTTTTTTTTTTTTTCAAACAAACACTGGGCAGAAGCCAGGACTCTATCTCTGCAGGAAGACAGTGACAAATGGGAGTCCTCTATGCTGAATGACGGTGGTGTAGATGATCTATAACTCTTTCCGATACATTAGTGACTGATTGCCCTTGTTTACCATAATCCACCCTTCCCAAGCAACAGCCCTTATGTTACAATCTTAAATGAGAAAACTTAACCACACCTCAGCCCTAAAACTAACAATGGGTTCATGAATGCTTTTATGCTTCTTACAGGCAAGCAAAAAAAGGAAAAGAAAAGCAAGTAAAACCCCAATACATTTTGTATCTGCTTCTAAATATAAGAAAGGAAATAATTGACTGATAATAGAGATAGCAGAAGACCAATCATGAATTTATACATATACTTTCTCCTGCAGCAAAACCACTATTCACAGCAGTTCGTTACCATTCAGCTGTGTAAATAAGACTGTTTTAGGTCCACAAACTTTAACCAAATAGTTGAGTGGTAGGAATGAGAAAAAACCCACAAAAATATGCAGGAGAGAACATATCAGCACATAGTTATATTCTCCCACAGAGGCAGGACTCACTTGAGAAGGCTGATCAATCTTGGTTTATCCCAACTAGAAAATGTGATATTAATCTTACACAGTTGTTCTCAAAATTTATTCATGAAGACTGTCACTAAAGTATGACTGTTTCCAGTACAAGAAACTTAAAAACTGATGCAAAAGAGAGTATTTGCATTGCTATTCAAGCTGTAGCTCAGCTATGTAACTAAGGCACATGTTTTAGCACCTAGAATGTGGCAGACAATTCAGGGTTTTTTCAGTTAATAACCCTGCCAAGGCTGAACCCAGTGAGACTATCTTGTGGCAAATTTAAAATGCTTGATTTTCAAAATATTCCATATACTCTGTTACACTTGAGGGTATTTTTCCCCCTTTTCTCAGCTACTTCCAGACAATCTCTACAGCTCCATTAACAGAGCAGACAGCCAAACTAACACTACAGGATTCCCCAATCTGCAGGACCAGTGCAGCTGAGGCTGTTGAGCACATGAGACGAGACTAGAAACACTTGTGCTGAAAAGGTAGGTATTCTTCCTGCAAGATCACCCAGCTACTTGTTATGACGGATAAGTTGAGACCAATTTCATATTCAAGGATTATGTGACACATATTTTAGACTTTGTAAGTTAATTTCTTTCTAATTTGTTATGGAAGATTGTTCTCAATGTGCACTGTCCACGGTTAGAGGACAGCAGTTAGAGGACATTTTCTTTAACAACCTCATTAACTCAAATGGAAATATTTTAATAGTCACTTACTTTAAGCTCAGTGTTCTGCTTTTTCAGAGCTTCCACGGTGTAGGAGATTTCTTTCCATGACTCAAGCTTAGCTTTTGCTTGTTCAAGAACCTGCTCAGCTTCTTGTTTAGCTTCCAGCCACTGCGTTGAATCCTTTAACATCTCATGAAGCTGCTGTCTCCGGCTTTGGAGGTATCCATGCACTTCATCCCACTGGCTCTGTATCTTTTCAACTGGTGAAACAGAAAGATAAAACAAAAGCTGAATCACTTAAAAGGTATTTTTTTCCTTTTTTCTTCTTTTTCTAAACGGAGTTAAGAATAATATTCAATTCTTTCTAGAACTAACTATATTGAACAGCTCCTGTACTTTTAGGCTGCAATTGCATCTAAGTTTAGTTTCTCAAAAAAGAACAGATAAACTGTTCTGGGTCACACAGTATGACACTACAATACACAGCATGTGTTTCGATGCATATGCAGCCAGAAATGACAGGTTCATGCCTCAAAAAGCATTATGAAAAAGGATCATAATTGAGAAAAAGTATCAGCAATAATCCTTTATTCTTACCAGACCAACACAAGGTTTAAGATTTTCTGAAGAAAAAGTCCTTTAGGGACATCAGTAATATTAGTTAAAGATTTATCACAAGATACAATTAATGGCTATACTTTCTTATTTCATTAAGGCAAATGTTATCAAACTGCAAAGGCTAAGAAACTTCCTCATATGCTCATGTTGATTATAAAATAACAATTAGCTTTACGCACTATTAAAAAGAAATGCGATTGGTGAAAACTTAAGAATCACTAAAATCACTGATAATAAGCATTGGCTAGCATCCAGCATCAGACATCCATAGTAGCACAAAAACACCAGGAGACCTAGTTTTCCAAGCAGTTGAAGTTTGACAAAATATAAACAAAAAACCAAAACTCCACAAACAATAAAATCTGTGCACTGCATGAAGGAATAGGCATTTTATATATCTATCTCTGTATATTTAATTCCCTGAGTTTAGTCAGCACAAACTACTTTCTCAATATTTTCTTGAAGACTACCTCACTATAGTGAAAATTCACAGGCCTTCTAGGGAGGGGAACAGTGATTTCTAGAGGACTCAGAAGGCAGCTGAAATTATCATCAAGTGGTAGTTCCAGCACTGCGTCTCTCACTGCAAGGCTGATTCCAGAATGGTGCAGTCTAAAGATCTGAATGAGAAATGCTTCAGCAGGGAAAAGAGACTTCTACCTATCAATGCTCTTCCTTCTTCCAGAAGAAGGGATAAAGATCTTTCCATGGACTCAGCTGAGGTTTAGAGAGAGAGAAGAAAACCTTTCAGCATCCCCTGCTCAAGCCTAGGGAGAAAAACTGTGAGTAAGCACACATAGCAGCATGTTTAAGTCAAAGGAAAAGCAAAAGGAACTGAAGAAACAGAACTGGAAAACATAAAGCACAATCAGAGCACAGCAAGGATAGCCTAAGGCCCAAATACTTCAATTTAATCTGAAGCAAATCTAACTCCTCGTTTTAGGAAGCTGTATACTCATGTCACACAACAACTCTTTTCTGTGCCCTCTCTGGGCAAGGATTTCTGGTGAAAGCTTTAGGGTATACTTGAAACAACAGAGAGTTTGTGGTCTACAGGAAAGGCAAATAGCAGAAATGAACAGATTGAACAAAATCTCGCTGCTATGGCTACAGTGTGTGGCTCAAGGATGGTCCTGGAGGTTTGGGAAACAAAGACTGCCCAAACACTTGCCCCAGTGTCACCGGCATACAGAAAACAGCCGCCACCTATTTCTTACAAATCACTACTTGAGATCCTTCCCCCTTAGACTCTGAGACATTATTCAGCAATATCTTCTGATTTCTCGCAAACTTTTGCTACATTACTGACAGAGGTATAACACCTTGTTTATGTCAGCTGTCCACAAAAAAATACCTACACAAATCCCATCTATTTTTGTTTCATTATAGTTTTCATTGTTGGTGTGGGTGGTTTGAGGGTTTGGGGTTGGGGAAAATGCTGGTATTTTCTATCACCAAAACTCAAAATATTTATAGATGTATCGGTTCCATAATATCTCATGAGTTTTGTATCTAAGACATATTAGCAGTTCTCTAGGGACTATGCTTTTTTCAGCAAGACTGAGTTCTTCATTAGCTACCACAGTCCTGGGATCTCATGATGACCAGTTCTCCCACCCAAGAGCAGAATGAGGCTGCATAATGAAAACTGGATTCAGGACATCTCGGGAACCCATTTATACAAGTGACTATGAATACACAAGCTCCAAATCTATGAAAAACATTTCTTCCTGAAAATACTTGGCTGATATCCCTAAAAACCCCCCAAAACAAAACAACAAAAACGGAACCAACCAAAAAAACCCCCCAAAAAACAAACCCATGCATAATACATTTGTTTTATTACAGACTGGAATGAAGAGTTTGGTAAGTTAGTACGTAAACTAAACAACAACAACAAAAAGCCCTACAAAATTTAAAATGTTTTCTTGAACCAATGAGTGACTAAAGCAAGTTAACAAAGTACTTCACTTGTGGCTAAACAAACCATGACATCTACGTGATTAATCTGGCCTTTCTAAGCTAGAATATACCAAAGAGTGTAGTAGTGTGTAAGACAAAATATGTAGAAATGATTTATTAGAGAGGCCTTTATAAATATGACAATATAATTCAGTTTAATGTAACACAAAAATCTCTTAATTACATATGTTTACAACTCCTAAATGATGCTCCAATGTGGACTATTGATCAATTTTTGAATTAAAAAAACTCAAGGCTCTAAAGCTTAAAATATGAAGTTCACTTCCAAAATGAAAACCACCGTGTGAATCGCTGTCTCTTAAGGGTGTCCTTTGTTCATGTTCACCCTTTAGAAGGATGTTTCCCACAGAAGGAAAGGTGAATACCACTTATAGATTTATTCCAAACAAAAAGCTCAGAAAATCCAATTTGAGGGTATATTGTGTTAGCACTGTTCACAGCAATCCATGAACCCTCACCTGCATCTAATGAGTTACTGACTGCAGATGAGAAAGGTCAGAAAATTGTTATTAAATAATGTTGGACAGTAGAAAGACAACTTTTAAAGCATTCTGAACACGACAGGTGTTTTGTCCAAAGGCTTTTTCTGACTGGGTACTAACAGGAATAGGTTTATCAACATATTTAAGAGTCTTTTATAAGATAGCAGTGAGGAATCTCAGTACAAAGTTCTTTCAGGCTAACATTCTTAACAGGGCTGGTTTTGGCTGGGATTTTCTTCACAATGCCTGGTATGGGGCTGTTTTGGATTTGTGCTCAACACAAGGCTGATAATCTAGAGATGTTTTTGTTACTGCTGATCGGTGCTTGCACAGACCCAAAGCCTTTCCTGCTTTTCGTACTGCCCTTGGTGAGGGGGCTGAGGGTGAACAGGAGGTTGGGAACAGACACAGATGGGACAGGGGATCCCAACTGACCAAGGGGATACTCCAGACCATATGACATCATGGTCAATAAATAAAGTCAGGGGGAAGAAGGAAGAAAGGGGGATGTTTGGAGTGATGATGGTTGCCTTCCCAGGTAACTGTGGCTCACGATGGAGCCCTGCTCTCCTGGAGTCAGCTGAACACCTGCCTGCCCACGGGAAGCAATGAATACATTTCTTGTTTTGCTTTGCTTTTCCTATTCCTACTAAACTGTCATCTCAAACCATAAGTTTTCTAGCTTTTATCCTTCCAATTCTCTCTCTGATCCCACTGGTGGGGGAGTGAGTGGCTGCATGGGATATGGTTGTTGGCTGGGGTAAAGCCATGACAGGGATTCAACACAGGGAATATTAATTTCTGCTGAGATTTGATCACCCTTACCTGGAACTAGTAAGACAATAAGAAACGGAGTTACAAACCCAGAAAAATAGAAGAACCAATAGTATGTGAATGAAATTATTCCAGAAAAATATTTGTCAAAGTTTAGGAGAATTCAAGAAAAAATGTTATCACTATTTCTTACCTTGAAGTTAAGGCCCTCAATACATAATATTCTCTAAATTCAAAAAAGTATAAAACAAAAGCAGACAAAAAGCTATTTCAAGGATGATGAAATACCCTGAAAGCTAAGTAAGAACATTTAATATTACTAATATTTGAAGGAAAAAGTAATGTAATTGTCCTTATGGCACTCTCCATTGTAATAGCGTATTACTGAGATCAGACTCTGATTTTTACCTTTTATAATATCATTGCACCTCCATACTGTGATGACAATACATTGGAAACACCTAGACAGACAGAACAACTGTGTCTCTATGTGTACTGTTAAAATCACTAAAGCGTAGGAATTCTAAATAATTAGCAATGATAACAAAAGCCTCTTTTCTCCCTAGTTCAGTAGTTTCTGAAGCACCTCAGTTGACATTGCTCACCACAGCTAAGCCCTGTGCCTTCTACATTTCAGAGACTAGTGTCTTAATTTTGAGTGTGGCATAGCCCTATTGTATCCAATTTTCCTTCTTTCCTCCCTCATCCTAAATTCGACAACAGCATTTATTTTAAGAATGAGTATTTCAAATCATCTCTAAAGGATTCTTAATTATTCAGTATAGAAATTATTTACCAATCGATTTGCAAAGGAGCAAGCTGGGAAAAGCAGGACATTTTCTTTATAGATTTAACAAAAAGAAATAATTTATCAATCCATGTGGTCATTAATTAGTTTTATACGAATAAAACCCACAAAAAATGACAATTAACAAATCTAAACTGTCAGAAACAGAAAATATATACAAGTTATTTCCTGAAGTGAAGCCCAAGCTCCATCCATGTTCCAAACACACTACTCCAAGCAGAAGTCTTAATTGTACAGAAGTTTTGCCCTTGCTTACTGTTAAGTGTCCCAGCTAGTCCCAGTTCAACACTAAACTCTCTCAAATGAGTAACTTTTACATGAGTAGGGCATGTTTGGATTCTACCAGTAATTTCAAGCTTACTATCCAATTTCTTATTTTTTTTCTATCTCTACAATTCCCCAGATGTTCAACAGCAATTATACAATAAGGTGAACAAAAGAAATTCTGCTGAACTGACTGCAGAGTTAGTAAGTTATTAGAAGCAACAACAAAGCATAAAACAGCATCTAAAGTAATCAAACATAAGATATCTATTCTTCAATCTAGTTATCATTAATTTAGTAAATTGAGGAAAGAACACTCAGCGAAGGAGACTGCTGCTTTCAGATTCAGTTTCGTTTATTAACAATTTTTGTAGGATTTTAATACTTTAGATATAATAGAGAAAAAAAATAATCTTTTTTTCTTTTGTAAAGAGTTCATATCATTGATAAGTCAACTATAACTTCACTGAGAGAGTTTACTCTCTGCTGTTGATAATATAACCACATTGGAAACAGCAGAAAAGGAGTCTGAGAAGAAGCTTTCAGTCACACGAGGAATAGTGTTCATGTTACTAGAACTTATATTTAGCCTAGGCAAAGATAAAAAAAGGATTCATTCCATGACATTTTGATAAGTCCATTGAATCTGATACACACTCCAAAAAAGTGAACAAGTGAATAGCAAAAGAATTTGTGAGGCAGAAAACCTCTACTTTCCTCATCCAACAAATTACCTAAACTGCACTCATTTTGCTCTGTAGGAGAATGCTTTTCAAAAGCATCATTGTCAATATATTGACATTTTTCTATAAAAGTAATTCTCTCACTGTAGTTTTATAGATTTGAAGACTAACAGGACTAATAATTCTGCTGGAGAAGAGCAGAATTACAGAATGCAATAATTCATGTTACCAAAGCTGCTGATGCACTGATTTTCAGATTGGATTAATTTCTGTTGGAGTTGCAGTCCCATAGTATACTTCCCTTTGAATGTTCTGGATAGTTAATTGTTATGTATTTCATCTTACCTTATATGTTGTTCACATTTATCCATATAAAATTTAATTTAGTTAAACTTTTGTGGCTGTACAGAACACTAGTTTTTTCCAGCCCTCAAAATTTTAAGTGTGTCTTACTGAAGAATGAGCTAGTTTTCTGAGAGGCATGACAGAGAAACTAGAAAATATGGATTTAAACAGAGACATTCTAGGTTACTGCACCTTTTTTTACACTTTTGCCTTTCTTCCACTAATCAGTATAATTTCCCACATAATATGGATAAAAAATTTTTGAGGAAAAAGGGATGTTTTTATAGGGCTACAACACCATTCAGAAAGCACATCAACAATGCACAGCATGCAAGACATTCTGATGCTTTTCAGTTTTGGCTCAGTCTTCTGTAAACCCCATAAGTGGAATCACAGCCAAAATAACACTTCAACTTTCTCTTATCTTGTGGTTACCTTGCTTTCTGTTATTGCATTTTTCTAAGCAAGTAAGAGAAAGTAACTTTTTTTTTTTTAACTGAGAAAGGATTCAGTTAAAGTTCCCCATTTGTCAATTATTTCACGCTGAATGTGCTCTGCTTTCTCTTCTGCTGCCTTCCACAACAGGAGGTGTCTGACTTGAGTCTTATCCTTCCAAGAGGAATGGCTTTGATAAAGCCTATCATACAACATCCCTTGACAAAAGGACGCTGCCTCTGTTCTTATGAACAATCTGTAAACCTGTGAGAGACTGGCCTAGGGAGAACATTTGGATTGTAGATGCAGAATCAAGAGAGGATAAGTTAGAAACATTTCTTTTTTAATTGCTGGAGTACTTAAGGAGTTGCAGGAACCACCCTCTAAGCTGCTGCTGTAGGCTATCATTATGGAGCTGGCTGGGACAGGTACACAGGAGAGAACAGTTGGAGCCAGCCTGCTCAGGTAGTCATTTATCAGCTGTCCTTTATCTTTCCCTGTAAAGTAGTACTCCTCTTAACCTTTTTCAGTGGCTTATAAAAGTCATACTTCTTAAACAATGACCTTAGAAGGTTATGGTAACACTTTAACACGTATATATAGATGGAAAAACACTCATAATGTGTCATCTAAGACATTTTATGTGTCCCTTAGATGGTCCCTCAATAAAGTGATGAGAAGATTTAGCCATTAAGGCCCAAATTAATGGTGGAGTGGCAATATAGACTATCTAGCCTAATGTGAAGTGGGCCATTTATGCCAGTAATATGTCAGATGTAGTTTTTATGCACCATTAATATGTTAAGGTATTTATAGAAAGATTATTTCTTATCATACATGTATCATAATGCATAATGAGAGATTTTTTTTTAAAAGCCCATGTCCTACAAAGAATTAGGCCAAACAGAAAGTATGTCCACAGACTAAGCTGCATATAAACAAGGGAATGAATAATATCAGGGAAGAAGGAAGGAACTGCAATCACCTATACTATTGTGCAATATTATAATTTCTAAGAACAGAAAAAAAGGTATCACAAGGGGAACCAGGAAGAACAAGCACTCAGAGCCTTCAGTTGTGATTTTGGGGTGATGAAGAGCAATAGAAATGAATGAAAGCCCTGAGGGGAAGAATGTTACCTTCCCTGGCCTCTCAGAGGCTAAGAAGGTCAGGCAGTAAGAGACTTCAACAGATTTAAAGGTGTTTATTTTTTCTTTAAACACAGGCAGTCCATAATCTCATTTTGTAGTTTGATACTTTTGGGGGTAATTATTTCCATCTATTGCAAGTCTGATTTAATTTTGGTTTTTTTTTTCACTAGGATAGAGCTTATTTTCTTTTATCTAAAAACCACTTCCATATGATCACACTAATGAAGGTCACTCTGTTCCTTTAGAAGTGTCAGATCAAACAGATTGAACTGAAAACTGTCAAGTGGTTTCCGCTCAGCATGGAGTGAGTAATTCTTCAACACTGTTAAGCATGCTTTATACCTTGCTGTAGAGAGTAGGAGTTGGAGACCAGAGTAAGCTGGTAGCACATCTAAAGAAATCAGTTTCTTACACAAAGTAAAGGGCAACTTCCATGACTGAGCACTGAGAAGGGCATGCAAGAGCTTACTATCTGAAAAGCAGGCCCTTCAGAAAGCATTCACCAGTTTCTCAAGTTTCTAAAGAAGTATTTATGTATATAACACTTATCACCTCTCAAATGAAGTTTTCATGATCATTTTTTTCACTAAGTGAGAAAGGGTATGCATGATGGGAAAGAGCATTTACTTTGCATTTTAAAATGTTACACAATCTGTAAAATTCTAATGTAAGAAATAAAGACTTACCCTAAAGAAAAGTAAGATTCTTTAGGATTTAGTATGAAACAGGTAACAAACCTAAGTGTACTTTTGCAAGAAACCTACAGAAAAACCATATGTATCTGCATATACATAAAGTATTGACTAGGGAGACAGACAGGGTAGAGAAAGATCTGATTCCTCTCTGTTGCCATCAGAGCCGTAAGATGTAGAGGGACATTTCTGCAGAAATGGAGCAGCACCATCAGTCCCACTGACCAGGCTGGGTGCAAAGTCAGCAGTGATTCTGCCATGAACCCAGGAGCAAGATGCACATGGCCATGCCACTAAAAGTTAGCTACATTATTTTTTTTCTGCAGAGACTCTCACATTTGGTTAATATAAAAACTTAACCTCACAGTACCATTCGACTAATTGAAAAAACAGGGGGGTTCCTTGCTGGAATCATTTAATCATCTTTCAAAATGTTTGATTTATTCAATTTCCTTTATTGTATGTAGAAAATATGTACTGCATTATTGAATTTAGTTACTTTCTTAAATATTCATAATACAATTATGAAGACATATTAGATTTAGAAATGATATTTAGACTGATGGAAAGTACCCAAAGTGAAGCCACAGAATTAAGACTAATCTGATTAACTAGATGAGTGAATATGTAGGCAATCCAATTGTTTAAGTTTAAATTTTATAGAAAAGTTTTCAAAGAACTTAATAGAAAAAAATCTGTATTTTCTTAGTGTTGTAAGGATTAATTAAAAGTAACTGGGTATTTTAGTATTCCTCTTTGCCCAAATTTCTGGTTTGCTTACTTTAGTTATTAAAAGGAAAACATTAGTATCTAATTTCTCTTCATGGATGATAGACTTTGTGATAATCGACCCACCTACAAAATATTTAAGAAAATCTCTTTTTTTCAGAAGAAATGACTTTTCTGTGCCTGTATTTAAAAATGGGACATCAAATTAGTGAAATTGTATTCTACTTTCTCTGAACATAATCAGGAATGCTATTAGTAATATTAAAGTATATCAGCTTTCATTTACTAATGCTTTCATAGACTTACATACTTACTGATGTAAAAATATAATGGTAGGTCCAGTAGTTTAAGTGCTGAAACGTGTGAAATTCATTACCTACCTAATGAAGCATATAGGCAATGAATTTCAGAATTCTTATTACCACATAACTTTCTGTTGCTATCAAACATTCATATTTACACCACGTAGTTTTAATGTCATCAGCCTACTAACTCCTACTGAGTTTGGGCTGAGACTTGCTTTTTCAAGAAATACATCTACATTTGTTATTCTGTGCACTGATTTGCTTTGGTTTCAATTTAATAGATCTTGCTCTAACTGCAGGAGCAAGACTTTGAGACATCTTAAGAGTACCAGAGCAGCTAGAAAATGAAAATGGACTTAGGAATTCACCTATAAGGCTCCAAGTTATTGAAGCAAAGTTTTGCAGACTGTTTATACTTTTATTTTCTTCCTTGAGAAACAAAATAACTTCCTCAGGAGAAGCTCGACTTCCCACAAAAGCCATAAAGCTTTGATTCCTTTTATGATGGATAAACAGCAATCTCTTCCTTCTGTCATCTGGTATTGAATATTATACTGTGGATCTTTTGCTGTGCCTCTTCTGACTGCACCAAACCTGCCCAGCAATTCGACTGCTGTCCCTCCACAGCACGTGCCTCTCACTGGAGGTCTGCTGGGACATGACTCTGGAGCTCCATGACCATGCAACAATCACAGCAGGCAGGGTCCTGGCAACCATACTGAGCTTAGCCCAAGGGATCAACCAAAAAAAGCCATGCATGCATCAGGAAAAAAAACCAAAACAAGAGGTCAAATCAAAAACCTTCCAGCTCTGACTTTGATTTTTGCTTTTGGAAGCAAAGAAAACTTCCAAATGCGCAAGAATCGATTTAAAAACAAAGAAATAAAAGTGCTTCTTTTTAAAATATTTCTATACTCAACTTTAAGCATAAATTTCAGGCATTTTGTACTGACTTAACAGTACACCTGAACTAACTTAATCTTTTTCTATTTCACAACAGAAATAGAAAACTCTGTTAATTTTTTTTCCTATTATTATTTACAAATTACCAGTTTCATAATGACAGTGTCATAAAATGGTTTCAGTTAGAAAAGCCCTTTAAAGATGACCTAGTTCCAACATCCCTGCCATGGGCAGGGAACCTTCCACTAGACCAGATTGCTCAGAGCTCCATCTAGCCTGGCCTTGAACACTTCCAGGGATGGGGCATCCACAGCTCTCTGGGCAAACTGTTCCAGTCCCTCACTACCCTCATAGTAAAGAATTTCTTCCTAATACCCAGTCTAAACCTGCCCTCTTTCAGTTTAAAGCCATTCCCCAAGTTTTATCAGTACCTGAGATCATGAAAAGTCCCTCTCCAGCCTTCCTGTAAGACTCCCTTTAAGTACTGAAAGGTGGCAATGAGGTGCCCCCAGAGCCTTCTCTCCTCCAGGCTGAACAACCCCAGCTCCCTCAGCCGGTATTTCTAGGACAGGGGCTCCAGCCCTGGTGGCCTCCTCCAGCATCTGCTTTAACAGGTCTTTGCCAATCTGGCTTGTACTGGAGATCCCAGAGCTGAATGTAGAATTTAATAATGCAGTGAAATACCAGATATATATAGCTTCGTCCGTGATATGTTTTCAGGGACAGCTGACTATAAATTCCAGCAAAGACAGAAGCTTACGGACTTCAGAGAAAGTCACATTGACACAACAGATTATGAATTGTACTGGTGATTTTTGGTAAAATAATTCTCTTACAATAATCTTCCTGAGAGGAGGAAACCATCAGATATCAAAAGAGTGTAAACTAAAGACTCTATTTTGACCAAGACAAAATGAAACCTTTATTATTATTTTGTTTAAAATGACAGTCTTTTAGATAAATTACATTAATGTTGCCTGATTTCCAAAGGTGAGTTAATTCCTTGGGGCTCCTGCTTCTACATCAGACTGACATTTCCACAGGTTTCACACCCCGTTCTGTCTTCCCTCTCACACTTGCTCCTATTTTTTAATATACTCCCCAAGATGCTATCAGTCTGATACTGATGAACCCATACTTTTTCATGCAGAGAAAGACAATCTTAGCTTCCTAATACTTGAAATCCTTAAATTCAACTTTGTTAAAATAAAAGACAAAGAAATAGTTAAATTTGACACTTTAAAATGACCTTATACACTTCGAAGTAAATATCCAACAGAATCAACTAAGGAAGTTACATACATTGCAGAAGAAATGTTTCTTCTGCAAATTCCAATACATCAAACATTTTGAGCAGTAGTTATACTGTTCCATTTTTTTAAACTAATTGCTGATTAGAAAATGAGGGTGCTATCATAAAAATGCTGGTACTTGAACTTTAGAGGAGCACAGCTCTGCAAGCACAGGGGCATGTCAGAAAAAAAAAAAAGGTAACAATTTTTTTCCTATTCTTAATTTAAATGACTAATTCTCAAGGTCATGTGAACTGAGTCCCAAGCTGTGGAGCCTGGCATGACATACACATATATCTGTTTCTTAATAACTAAAGAGATACATACATAATAATTAAAAACCCCCAACAAACAACATATCCTATCTGTCATCTTAGTGTAACATTTTAGTTAATAAAAGAAAAAAATCTATAAGGTGTCAATTCACCAATCTTGAGAAAAGGAAAGACATGATAACTTGCTTTTAACTGTTGGGGTTTTGTTTGTTTGAGGTGTTTGTTGTGGAGTGTTTTGTTTCCTTTTAGTCAGATGTCAGTGCTTCTTTATTTATGTTCTCTCTGGCATTCCAACAGGGATCAAAACATTGATGAGACACTATACGGGCTGAACATTAACTGACTTTAAACCAACACACTTCAAATGCTCTATTCTGATATGGCTTAAACTCGGTAAATTTGATCCTAACACACTGCAGGGGTTTGGACTGGACATTAGGAAGGAGTTTTTTACAGAGAGTATGGTCAAATAGTGGAACAGGATTTCTGAAGAGGTGGTCAATGCCCCATTGTCTGTCAGCATTTAAGAGGCATTTGGACAATGCCCATAATAACACACTTTAACATTTGATCAGCCCTGAAATTGTCAGGCAGATGGATTAGATGGTTACTGTAGGTCCTTTCCATCTGATATAGTCTATTCTGTTCTATTCTGCATTTTACTATGCTTTCAGTAAAACCCATGAAATGAAACAAAGATTATCCAATGAACAGATGAAACTGTTACTGTTGCCATCCTAATATAATGGTGCAATGAAAAATGCCAAGTGTCAAAAGTACGGAAATTCAGAGAGACTAATAATTCTGGAAATGTAATGAATATCCTACAAAATGATTACATCTCTTCAACTGAAAGATTGCACTCATTTCTACACTTGAGACGATAAAGCAGACATAAACACAGTCTGACACTTCCAGCAGAAATTTCCATAGCATGGGCGTTTGCTCTAAAGTACACAAGTTCCCATCCAATTAAAATATAACGAAATACATTTTTTTTCCTAAATATTCTATTTTAGGCTCTAAGTTTTACCAAGAACCAGATGCCACCACTTTCTCACTGTATATCAGACTATGTAACATCAACCCTCCTTTTCTGTTACTTGGCTGGGATTGCCCTCTGACAAGTCATTCTCTCACCTGTCACTCAATAGACCTGCTGATAAGAAAGATAAAATTTGAGCAGCTAATTTCCAGAACTTTTATACTTTTTCTCCTTCCCTCCCTTTTTGTTATGATAAAGGCTGACACATTGTTACCCATGAAAGACAGATAGAAAAGCCTCAGAGTCACTATTTGGTCCTGAAAACAGTAATAACATTAAATTATTTGAATTCTACAGTATTTCATAATACATAACAAAATGAAACCACAAGTTGGTGCAACCATTCAGCAAAGTCTTAAGACCTCTGTCATACAGACTAAGCCAGTATTTACTCAGGCTGGATTTGCAAAGGAGCGTAAAATACTCTTTTTGTTATTGGTTTATTCCTGACTCAATCAAAACTTAAACCACAATAAATTTATATTGAGGATAGCCAAAGTAAAATCCTTAGGCCAAACACACTCGTGGATGCTTAACTAGATCATATGAGAACAACTGCAGGTTCCAATATGTGTTCCCTGGGTATTGCATCCATTTTTGGAAAAGAGATGGGACACAATTTACACCAAAATCTGCATTTTCCTGATATGGCTGATTATGTGGCATCTAAATTTAGCTTGTAATCTCTGCAGAGCAGGACCTTTGTTTCCTATTTGCCCTCTAATTACTACAGAAAATTATGGTCTGGTATAATTGAATATATACTGTTCTGACACAGTTTTTAAAATAACTGTGGACATTAAATGTTTGCCTGTCAAACGGTCAGTGGACAAATAATTTGATCCCATTCTGAAAAATTAATTCCTGAGTAGTCCCTTTTTTATTTCCATTTATTTTCATTTTGACTCATTTGTTGCAACACAGCTAGCATAGCTCTTCTATTTGTATCATCATTGATAAAAATAGAATAAAATGAATCTTTTCACTGTTTACATGTCTGTTTCTAGTTAAATTTGCAGTATTACATGCAAGCTACTATTTCTAACACTACCTTGAAACACTGACTGAAAGAACAAACAGTGCAAGGCTGGTGAGGATACATGACGTAGCATGAAGAGGCATATTTGGAGAAACAAATGGAGGAGACATGGAAGGGGACATTGTTGGGAACACAGCTGGCGGCTCCCACTTGGCAGGAGGCATTCACAGCATGTCCTGTCCCCACAAGCAAATTCCTCAGCCAAAGGCAGAGGCAGATCTCAGCCCAGTGGTCACTCAGGTGTCTTTTGATAATGCCTCACTGCAGCTTTAAAAGGGTTTTCATAGTCATAAATACAAAAGGTTAGTTATTCAGTATTTTCACAGATTATTAAAAAACTCTCAATTATTAAAATCACCCATAAAATACACAGAAGGACAACCATGAAAATGCAACAAGAATGTCTATGAAAAGTTGAGCCAATGTTTTTGATACAAACAGATGTGTCACAGCAGAGTGCCTGGATTCTGTACTTCAGGGGCTTTCTACCAGATAAAACATATTTGAAAATCTTGTGATTCCCAAAAAATGCTAATCAGTCACTAAATTATATCATCCTGGCCAAATATAAAACCAAATGCCAAATCCAAATTACATTCACAGAGAGAACTCTTGCAAAAAGTACATCCTAGTAAACAGTAAAAAGATTTAATATTAAAATAAAAGTAATTTTTGATGGTTGTATAGACTGACTGAACTTAACTTTCAAACCTTAAATTAAAATAGAATTATGAATTGAAGCTATAAACTAAAAATACTAAAACTCTATACAAAGAGAGTGAAATCTAGGGAGATAATGTAGCTTTTTAGGGGGTAAATGGGATGCTTTTGTTAAAAATGGAGCTTTATAATTTCCCTTAAAGGAAAAAGGGAATGCATCCAAACAATTTAATACTTTTGAGACTTCCAAACTTCAAGTATATTAAGTAGTTCTAGTATTTAGCAAGAAATGGAAACTGCCTATATTAAATAAAATAAAAAAAATAAAAAATCATGGTTGACTAATTATGAACTCACCGATTTTAAGGTTGGACAGTAACTTCACTGATAGCCCAGATGGACCTTATATAAACACAGTGATGGAATTTCACCAGTACATAGAGAATCTAAGTTGCTTACAAAAAGAATCTTTAACTTTGAAAATAATTCTTGAAGCACAGACTACTAATACATTAAGAAATATTGGGCAGTTGTTTCACTTTTGAAGCTTGATTATTTGGGATATTTACTTGCAAAGGAAATGGGCCACAGGTATGCTATAGGTGATATAAGTATTTCCAAAGTCAACTTATATACATTACTCCTTTTAACACTGCAAATTCACTGAGTCTTTCCAGTATCAAAGATAAAAGATATTCTTTTCTGATTATCTGAGCACGACACAAGTCAGTGGAACACCTTCTGCCTCTACATAATGTAGGGCATATCTCTCCAGCATTTATTATTTTCAGATTTTAAAGTATTTTATACAAATATTAATTAACATTTGTAAAATGAGGCTGAAACCAATTTTTAAATCCAATGTAACTAAACCCAAATTTTTTGCTGTAACACTGTAAAGAGGAAATATCACATTATATAATGCTAAATATGTTTAAAAATCTAAAATAACTCAGGGATTGCTTTCCTAAAGGACTACATATTCTTGGTAGTTTGGGTCAATTAAATGTTTAAAAAAAATTAATTTCTCTAATTAAGATATGAAAGAAATACTTTGCATTCTGAGAAATATTCTCAATTTACTTCATATTTGCATTCTTAGTTCTTCAGTAAGTTACTTTTTTAAACAGTCTTCAGAAGGACCATTTCAGAGGTAAGAGAGTAAATGAGTTGGACCTGACATCTCATCGTGTGTGGCAGTTATTTACTTATAACACTTTTGTCAAGTAAATTTGTTTCTTTCTGAAGATACTGAGACACTGGTCTTGTTAAACTGAAAAAAGAAAGTTCCTTCAAATGAATATATGTATGGAGATTTTTCACGATGACTCTAGGAACAAAGGCAGGCAGTTACACAAAACCAGCCTGTTAAAATATGACCCCTTTCTAGCATAGAAGAAGGAAGAGATGCCCTGAACAACATTATGAATGGCACTTACCAGAGTAGTGGAGCAGGCAAGTGGAGTGGTACTTGGGGAAAGGAATCACCTGCTGACAAGTTTCTGTCATTTCATGTCTGCTCATGGTGCTAAGACACACTTTCATCTAATTGGTGAAAATAAGTCTTTCAACCAGTTCACCTCAGGTCCCCATGGCTACATCATATAGCAAAGCACAACCTCTTAATGCGAAGCATCCCCCTACCAAACCGTGCTGTCCTTATTCTGCATGGTTGGTTTGTGGCCTTTTTCCATCCCTCACTCTTCTGTGCCTAGTTGAAAGTATTTAAAGACTTTTTAAAAAAATTATTCAATATCAGTGTTTCTGAAAGGTCTCTCCCTGCAGCACAGCCTTACCCTCCTCACTGGACTTTCTCTTTACTGTTCACAAGTTCACAGTTAGCAGAGAGCTCACTTTGTGGTCATATTTTCCTGATGAGAGATTTGGTCAGCCATTCTGCTCTCTTAGTTTTCTTGGAGGATAGATGACAAAATTTTACTTATGATTTGGACAAAATTAAGAGCTTCTATAGAACACAGCAATCCAGGGTGCCTGTCCTCCAACACAGACAGATTTCTAGCAACATAAAACTTCTTATCTATTCTATTCTTATCTACACTTATCTATTTATATAAACTGGTCTAGAACCAGTCAGTTCCACATAAATTACCACACAACAACAAGTTTAGTAATTATCTAACTTTCTTCACAAGATTGAGAAGGTGAGATCTGAGCAAGCCACCAGCAATGGTATCACCTAATACACTTATCGCCTCTGGGGCTACCAAAAAACCTGTGCCACTCCTACTCAAGAATACAACCAGAAGCAAAGAACATTCCCCTTGAAGTCTCACAGACTTTTCTGGAGCGCTATGACACCAGCAGTAGGCAGCTGAGATCCTGCCCTTTGTCCACTGAGCCGTATGCTTCTAGTATATATAGACTGAGAAGTCACATATAGATGTAATTCCCTGAAATTCAGACATTTCTGGGGCATTTTATTGCCCATTCTTAAAGGACAACTCTCTCCAGCGTTCTAAAATAACTTCTTACTCCTTCTTAAAATGTCCCATAACTTTCTTACAGATCCTATATGTAAATATGCACCAGGGAACTGGTTTCAAATTATAGAATATTCTCAGTACCTCACTATACCTTTCAGAGCTGTATTTTTATTTTGTTATTGAAATTTTGTTATCAGTTTCTCCCTTGCTTCCTTTCCATGGAATAGAGTTCTCATGGGTAAAACAAGTTGTCATATAAAGCAGTACATCAGGATGATTAGTAAACTTTGCGTCTTTATGACATAGGAAATCTATTACTCAGGTTCTTAAGAAATTCTTCAAATATGCAGAATCCAGACAATTAGAACACTTGTGTTTATTCAATAAATCATCTAAAAAATATCAACAAGATAACTGGAAAACTGTATACAAATATAGTTTTTTCTTATGCTTTCTTTTAGTCTTGGTAACTAGAGGGTTTACTATTGAATGACAAATCCCAGATTGCATGAATTTATTTTTTCAATTGGTAAACTCATAATTTGTATTCAATAGCTCTAAGAGAAAACCACATGGATGGCAGTACAATGGAAATGGCTATTTTATTAAGATGTGGAGAACAACAGTACAGCTGCAATTCACTGTGGAATTTCCATATATTTTGTTGTGAAAGTGATGACAAGTCGATGATTTTGCCATAAAACTGTCAAATACAGCAAACTACTAAATAAAGGCATTTTTATGTAGTGGAACAAAGATGCTCAGACTCTTTCCAGATTAGTTCAAACACAGCTCTGCTAACAACCAATTACAGCATATGGGTTTTCTTAAAAAACAAAACCAAACCAACAACAAAAAAGCAAACCCAAACAAAACCACAAAATCAAAATACCTCTTCTGAAGGCTTCCTCTATAAATTATTCATATATTTGTGGACTTGGTGCTTAAAACTGTCAAAGAAAATTTCAAAAGGAATCATTTGGTCCCAAAGCGTAATTCTTGATCAAAACAGTCTTCATTGAAATCCTTGCATTTATTGCTATTATTTATGCATTTAATGTAACAGAAATTAATTAACCTCTCAAGTGATATTTTGAGAGTGCACTATATTTCCCACAATTGCGGTTACTTTGGTTTGTAATCTTGAAAGGGATTTTTTTTTTTTGTAAGAGATTATTTCTTCATACAGCTCTATAAATATTCATTTCCCTACCTCCTCTATCACTTACACAGCCAGAAAACACATTACAAAATTGGGATGTAAATTACTAGCAAAGTAAAACCACAGAAAGTTTATGCACTGTTATCTCTTGCATGTGTGTGAACACAACAGTAGGAAGGCCTGCTATTTAAAGTTTCCTACTTTTCCAGGATCTAGCAAAAATCTATGATAGTCTTTGTAATTGCTTTGGTATTTCTGATTCTAAGATTGTAAATTGGTTTTTATTATCTCAGTATATTTCTATATGGACTTGTTACCAGCTTTTTTGTATTTATACATAGGAACTGATGGAAAATATGAGGAATTTTCCAAGTTTAATTACTTTACTAGATTCAGAGTTACTTATAAACTCACTCATTTTAAAGAAACAACATTTTCATCTGCAGTAAAGCAAAGTGTTTTTTGGAGCTGTGATGCATTACGTAGAGAAAAATGTTATTGTACAGCATATGGTTCTGTTAGAACAGAATGCTTCTATATTAAAAGGGCAGAGAGCTGTCTTGCTTTTTCCCACAACTTTTCCTCAAGACTAAATGTAATTATTATTCTTATGTATTCTCTAATGCAAAACTTGTAAACAAACTATGATTTACATAGAATACATGAAGATTTAAATAAACATTATGTGAACATAACACAAGATTCACTTTATAAAGCTTTCACAGAGCCAAGGTCTTTTTAAGTAGTATAGCTGCAGCAGTTTCATGCAGATAATGAAGTAAGGGTGGGGAAAGAAGGTCCAAAGAAAAGAATTCAACTGGATGAGCTCATCTTTAGCTACTATTTTTTTACTCAAGAAAGACTGAATCTATGCAATACTATGACATAGTTGAAAATAATCTTCTTGTTATAGATTCTTTTTGCAATTCATATAGACTTTTTAACAAATGTCTTATGATTTCCTTTATTTTGTATAAGACGTTTACCTTGTTTGTTTTTGTAAATACTTCACAAAGGAAGCAATGTTTCTAAATAGATTTCCAAGTTAGACTTTAACGAACATAATATATATATTTCTGCAAGCAGAATGACTTAGGAGTCAGCAATGTTAGCAAAGAGGCCAGAACCTTCAGGTTTCAATTCTATCTGATGGCATGCCAACCCATCCTGCTCTACTCCTGTTGAGTATCTGAGTCTCATTTAGGGTTTATAATATATCTCTTCAGCAATATTGGATTGTGTTGGTGTTTTTTTCCTAGCATTATGATAGCAAAAGGCAATAAACACCCTATTCATATAAATTAGCTCATCTTCCCAGCTTTACAATTCTCAAAGTGTGAGATCCTGTACTTCAGCCTGGGAAGTGCACTAGATATAATCAAGTCTATCAGCTCCTACGTGACAGACTAATGTACTGCAGTCCTGCATTCTCTTTCCTTTGTGATGGGATCTGGTGCACTTGGCACCTAATAAAGCACATTTGGTCACCACAATGTAAGAAAGACATTCAGCTATTAGAATGTGTCCAAAGGAGGGCCATAAGGATGGCGAAGGTCCTTGAGGGGAAGCATGTGAGGAGCAGCTGAGGGCACTTGGTGTGTTCAGCCTGGAGAAGAGGAGACTGAGGAGAGATCTCAATGCAGTTACAACTTCATTGTGAGGGGAAGAGGAGGGGCAGGCACTGATCTCTTCTCTGTGGTGACAGTGACAGGACTGGAGGAAATGGCCTGAAGTTGTGTCAGGGAAGGTTTAGATTAGATATTAGAAAAAGGTTCTCCACCCAGAGGGTGGTTGGGCACTGAACAGGCTCCCCAGGACAGTGGTCATAGCACCAAGCCTGACAGAGTTCAAGAAGCATTTGGATGATACTCTCAGGCACGTGGTGTGACTCTTGGGGATGGTCCTGTGCAGGGTCAGGAGTTGGACTTGATGATCCTTGTGGGTCCCTTCCAGCTTGGCAGATTCTGTGACAGTGTAACAGTACAGAAGGCTGCTCATGACAGAGGTACACAGCTGCTGCAGAGCAGCACCAATGGCACAGTGCTGGTGCCCTGGTCATGAAACAGAAGAGATTAAATGAGTACTCATAACTGCTAAAACATAACCATGGTAACCTATTTGTATTCATGAACAGGGAGAAAATCTCAGGAAATGGGAAAAGATGAGGTAGTCAGAGAGGTCCTGAGCAGCAGGAGTTCATTGCAAGGTCCAAGTATAACAGAGCAGACATTCTCTAAGGCTGTGGGGAATGCACAAGCCTCAGCTACTGGAGTAGGTTCACCAGTCCACGGTTCAGCTCTGGCTGAGAGCAAGATTCCTGGGAATGGACTTGGACACAACACACTGGGGGCAGTAGGCTGAGCTCAGGACAGCAATGCAGAACAACTGCCCTGGGTGAGAGCAGTGCAGAGCACAGCAGGATCCCGAGGAGCTGGGTGAGAGCACACAGCCCCAGCAGCCCAGCTGTACTGGGGATAAGGGGGGAAATATCCCCATGGGAGGTGCAGCAAGAACTAGTGGATGCTGTCTATACAGGTATTCAGCAGGCTTAATTCAAACCAAACAGAGCAATGTCCACCTTCTTCATATGACATACAAGGGAAAAGTCATGCAATTAAAAATATAAAAATTACTGTCCTCTAAAAGAAGGACTTCAGGTGACAGTATATGTGGCAAATATTCAGAAATACACACATTGTAAAGTCCTAGAATCTTTTTTATCCTCAGAAAAAATCATAATCTACTTAAAATTCAAAAGTAATAAATACCTCTTGAATAGTGCTTAGTATTACCTACAATTGTACAAGCATAAACTAAATAAACATGAAACCCCTTCATTACTCTAGTTTGCTGCCTCCGAAGGCTGGATAAAAATAGCCCTGATCATTCTTCAAGACGTACTTGTAGGAACACGAAGGAACATGACCTGTATCTAAGTCTTCATAAACTGCACTTTTGTAGACAAGGATACTGACAGTTTCAGTATAGGAAATTAATTGCTAAATCACAGTAAAACTGAATTTTTTACTTCAAGTTCAAAATTAACTGATAATTTTGGGAATTCCAGACAAAAACTAAGAAATCGTAATGTAAAACACATTCACCACACTGCTAGCCACAGATGCAAGCTGTGATGTAGTGGGATTACCAAATACTTATTCATGATTTACAGTCCAATAGATTCTCTTCTTTGTTTGCTTTATGAGAGAGAAACATTTAATCTATCTTTAAAGGCAATTTCACTTAAAGTGCAGTTAAAGTGCAGTTTTCAACAGAACAAAATTTAGTCATGCATACAATTCACATAAGGGCATATAGGAATTATGCTTGCATTTCATGTAAGTCTACAATTTTTATCCTCTGAAGACTTGTCTCATAATTGAAAATTAAAACATACTGGAAAATACTGATGGGAGTGCTACATATGTTGGTTTTGAATAAGTGCTGTAAAGTTAAGGTACATGTACACACCTCATCTGAATTCAACTGAGTATGTGATTCTAAAATTCAATTGCATGTCAAACAGGACCCGGTTCTCATGTAATATATAAGCACTGTCCTTTTCTTCTCAAACATCAGTTAAAACACAGCTTCTTTCCCTCTCAGTAGTATGTTTTCTTCTCATGGCAAAGGAAGGGTATAGCAGTTTAACAACATTATTTCACATAAGATACAATCTAAATAGTATCCATATGTGTGATTGGCAACAATGCGGTCCAAACACTCCATGTGATTTTGACATACTATGGAACATATTTACCTGATGGAATAAAAAGACACAGATAATGTGTACTTAGATACATTTAATTTTTAATTATGGGTATACAAAAGTTGAGCCTACATTTATACCATCACAGTCATCAGGGAGCAATCCCTGGTCTCCAGGCCAAGATGTACAGAATAGTTTGCATCCACCTAAAGTGAATTGGCTGTGTCCACATACAAAGCATTTGGCCTGAGTCTTCTCTAAGCTCCACAGCAGACCTTGAGGACCACAAAAAAAATTAATTTTCCATAGTTTCTAGTCCTGACTACTCAGAATAATAACTGAAGATATAGAACAGTCCACCACAGAGGGCTGCTTCTCTAGCATGACCTTGAGTGTGTTTTCATCCTATAGTGAGGGACGTAAGGACATGCAAGCATCCAAGGACAATAACACTATGTCTTCTATAGGCTTCTGAAACTTAATTGATTATTTTTATAGGCACAGCTAGTTGGTTAATTCTGAAAAGGGAAAACAGAACTGAAGAAATAATACAGAGTAATTCAGAGCATCATCAGACTTGTGCGTCAACAGAGGGGAGACAAAAGAAAAGCCTGCATCTGTACTACGGGGGATGGAATTGAAAGTTTCTCACAAGCCTGTGGCTATACTCTGTGAATTCTTTCTTTCTTTCTCCTTGTTTGAGAATAAATTTATTTTTTACCTACAGTGCTCAGTTTCTGTATTTTGTATGAAATTAAGGTGAAAAATTTGAAATATGGGATCACTGACATTTCTTCTATATGCAATTTAGAAAATCTGTGTGAGAACTGTCTCTTGTTGGCACTCGCCTTCTCATGACAAAGGCATAAAGTATCTGAAAAATGCTACACTTATTAGATATTACAACATTTTTCATGTTTGCTAAAATATCATATGATAGAAAAATCACCACTTACTGCGGTCAGTAATTATTGTTCTGGCCTCTTGATTGCTCGTCTTGTTTTTTAGATTTTGTGCTGCAGTTATTAGTTCATCCAGCTGGGGACGTCTTTGCTCCAGATCCTGTAGTATTGCCTAGTTGAACACACATACAAAAATAAACCAAATAAAAATGCATATAGAGCTGTTGAGAAGACCACACATAGACTTTTTTTTTTTTTTGTGTGTAAGTCCAACTTAGAGCAAAAAGATTGTTAGGTATTTCAAATAGCATGAAGAATTTGGTCTAGACCTTCTAAATATTGTTGTGATTTTTAATACAAAAATACCAAGTATAACTTGTAACAAACAATAAAGAACCTAAAAAACCAGATACAAATTGACAATCATTCTTCATTTTTAACACATTGAATTATGCAGGATAAGCTATTCTCCCATATAAAGCTATTGAAGGACACTATTCTTCTAGATTCTCTTAGATTTTACAGTGCATTTCAAAAGATATAAAAGTTTACATTCTTAGCTGATTAGGCAGGCTTTTCCTAGTAAATCATGAAGTCTAATTAATAATGTTTAATTTTTAATATTTCAAGATTGTTTAATCTATTGGTTAAAAGCCATTGTCATGGTGTTAATGTGACTTTTTCTGTCCTGACACCTTACCTGGCAGAACAACAATTAATGCAATAATTTATATGTTAGTCAAACAGATACATAAAGCTCAGGCAACCTGACTAGAAGACAAGAAGTGGATTTAGAGTTTCTCATGGGGAAAAAGATGGGCTTTGTGGTATTTAGAAGGTAATCAAAATTAAAACACAACAGCTTTAGATACAATGAAAGTGAAAACTCAAGGAAAGTAAGGCATATAAGATCTATGCATATATTACTTTTAATTATTTTGAAGGATTAGGGAAGAGCAAACAAGGAATCAGAACAATTGTGTCTCAGATGAGAAGCATTCAAGTGTGTATTTAAAAGATATTGACCAAATTTAGCAACTTCAACTCCCTTTTGTGTAGTTTCTAGAAAAGATGCTCATTAAATTTCCCAGTCTTAGGAGTGGAAAGTAGCAATATTTATTACAAAACTATGAACAAATTACTTTTTTCTGTCTAAAACTTTTAGTCATCAGAACAGAAGAGTATGCTGTCAGATAGTTAGTAGGTACATTGTATCAGCTATCAAGCTGGCAAAAAAACAGAGAAGGATTTCTACTTTTTAGGCTTTTTCCATATAATAATGTTATGGATAACCTGTTAGCATGCTTACCTGGCTGTTGGCTATTGTATCTTGAATATTTTAATGTCATAAAAGTCTCCCCTCTCTCCTCCTTAAAATGATTTTTTTTCTAAATAATCATACTTTATTTTAAAAAGCTGGTATTCATTCACTGTACCGGATAGAAAAGACCTGATCTTGAATTTGACTCTCCAACTTGAAATTAGGGTTGCATAATTTTCACCAAGTTGAAGGTGACAAATAAAGGCCTAATACCATTTTCTGTTCAATAAGAATAACAAAAGAGCATGAGAATATAAGTTCTAGTAACTACAGCATGTATCATCAAAAGCAAGCTACAAGCCCCACAGAGTATTAATTTTTTCAGTTACAAATTCTTCAGGAAAAAAGGTAATTTTCAAGATATACATCTAGCTATACCCTGGAAAATTCTTGCCTTGAACTCCCGTATCAGAAGTTTTTTTTGAAAATCTATTAAAACTGGCTTCCTAATTCATCCCCAAAAGTTTGGATGGCATTTTTTTGCTTGTATACTGATTGAATTGCAGACAGAGACATGCAGTTAAAAGCAGCAGCCTGCATAATTAAGCGAAGAACAAATTTCTCATTAGAAGTCTCTCCTTAGTGAAAGTGCTCAGGAAAAAGAAATAAAATCTACTGGTGCAGTTACTATCTCTAGATATCTATGTGCCTTCTAAACTCCATTTTCTAGGAAGACAAGTTAATGAATGAGGTGAATTTTACAATAGAAAAAGCAGTCCCACTGCAGCTGAACAACATCTGTATTACACACATTGCCAAAATGGACTGTACATGTACAGCATGCTCAGATAATTCTGTGGCTTCCAAAGTAATATTACCCTTTCTCTCTCCTTCCCCTACCTAGCTGTTTAGAAGAGGAAAAGTAAATTAAATTATTCTAAAGTCTTATGCCAAATAGAATGATTTATCTGATCCAACCCAAGTCTCCAACCCAACATTAAATACTGTGTTTGTACCACAGAAGAAAGATGCTGTTATATGAAACCTAGTAGGAAATGAAGCAATAGGTAAGCTCAGAAAGTATTTGCTCATTACCAAAATGAGCAAAAAGGAGCTGCTTTGTGCCCAAGGGCTTACAGAACACTTTACCCACAAAGACCCACCTGCAATTCCTTAACTACGCTCAGGAAAACTAATGATGCCTCTTTAAAGTGAGCCCTGCTCACTAAAACATATTTTGGAAAGGTCAAGAAGGACACCTTAAAACTCTTATACTACGAACAGATCTGAAGATTCTTAGACCTTTCAGTAGACAGTAACCATAACTACAGAACAGAATTTTTATCTTACTCTTAGAAAGGTAGCCACTCTGAACAATGGAAAAGCAATATTCTTCAAATTAATATATTTCTAGCTTGATTTCATACAAAATGTCTGAGAACTTTACCCAAGAAATGTTCTACTTTATTCAGTAAAATTCTATTGTAAAGTGCTACAACATTTATTGGTCTATATTTACCAATTCATATGATTTATAGACTTAGCAAATATATGTTCCACAAGGTATCTACATTGCATGTACACACAAAAACCCTGATGGAAACTTGGATAAAAGTAGCTATTAAAACACATCACTCCTGAGCCTTCTTGTGGTCCTGTAACATGAAAATAAACAGCACCACTTGAGCTACACTTCAAGTACTATCAAATGCAGAAAAATATTCTGTGACTGGCTAAACTGATCATACAAAATGTTACAAACACAGATAATTATGCTAGGAAGAGAAAGGCTTTGATGAATACAAATTAAAAGACTACTAAATATGATTTTTGGGAAACATAAAAATTGAATAACCTTAAAATATTAGCTGAAATGATCTGAAACAAACAAACAATAAACCGCCAAACCAAAATCAGAAGCAATTCATATCTGGAGATACTTTTAAAAACTTTTACAAATTCAGCCAAATATTTGATGTTGTAAAACTGGATCCTCAACAGAAAACTAAGTGGCAACTATTAGAAGATACTGTTACAAGAGCCATGGGAAGAAAAACTCATTAATAGTGGCACCCTGGTGGAGGCACAGCAGATGCAACAGACCAGATGCCTGTGATTTGGAATGTCAGCACACTGAAACAAATGTGCTATATAAAAATGGGTAAGACAGAAATAAAAGTTATAACAAAAGTGTTTTCAAAATAAACAAAACAGAAATCTGTCTAGTCCACCAAAAGCACAGGTACAAAGACTAAGAGTTAAACTAAAAGTTTGTTGTTTTTTTTGTTTGTTTGCTTGTTTTTAATAAACGCTTATGGTCTTTTGCATGTAATTTCCCCCTGCTCTCATTTTCCTAGTGCTCTGTCAAGTTACAATAATGTATTCTGCAAAACACTGTAGAACATGTTTCAATCAAGAAATTTCTGTTTAGCTATAAATGTAGCTCCATGAGTAGGTCAACAGCGAAGAAGGACCACTGACATCTATTATCATACAAACACTTCTTTAAACTCCCAAAGAGCTTTTCTTTTTCTTCCATGTATCTATGAATGTCAACATAACAATGCTTGGAGACAGCACAATAATGGAACAATGAGATACAATCATCAAACCTGCCTAGAGTTTCTTAGAAAGTGATGCTATTCACTTTTAATAATCTTTCCACATTTGTGGATATCAGCTGCTCAAAAGAAAAATCCAATTTTCAGGTTCCTAACTTTTATGATTTTCTTACACAAAATGGGTGTTGAGGTATCGAACAAATTGTTCAAGTCAGCAACTGAAATAACTTGCATAAAAATTGCTAAAAAATAAACCAAAAAAGTGAAACAGGTGAAGTGCAACAAATTCTTGGTGGGACTGCAAGGTTTGATAGTGAAAATCAAAATATTTTCTAGCTTTATAATGTACAGCATGCTGGAGCCTGCATACTTGTCACTCTAGCCATGTCTATAGTAGTCTATATAAAAGACAGGTTCTTGAATATTTATCCAATCTTTTTTTCCCTCTTTCTTCCTGACTTCATGGCAAGCATTATTAAACTGGAATAGCTGAATTCCAGGATGTTAGCAAATCTTGTACATTCACCCAATCATTCACCGGTGCTGATTATTGGTGTTTGCTCTTTAGTATCTGAAGCAACTTTTCTCACAACAAAGCCAGGATTTTTCATCTCCCTTTGCTGAATTCAAACATACAAAGAAGAATTAAGGTTGCTGTTCTGCAACATTATATATGACTGTGCCTCAGTCTGTATGAGTTTTTAAAGAGGCTCTGTGCCTACTTGGTAACCATTTTACATTCCTAGGTTGAAAAACAGCCTTGAAAGCACAGATGTTAAAATACCATTACAAAAATTTGAAATAATATTGGGTAAAGCAGGAACCACATCTACTATTTAGTGTTTTACCAAGGAGCTCTCTGTAACGGTAATGACTTCCACATCTTCACAAGTTTACTGTGTATTTACATCCTCCCAGTCAAATACAGTTCATTATCTATTTTACACTACCTATAAGAATGCTAATAGTGACTGATCGAAAAAAATTATCTTTGGACAAAAAGAGGATTTAGAAAAGACCTTCCATATTAAGGGCAAACTGGAAGCCCTTTTTATCATTAACAACTCTTAGTTGAAGACTAAGACTTTGCAACTGTTTGGGATGATTTGTTTTGGCCCACTCCCAACTTTGTTTAATGCAATGAACCAGTGAATCACAACCAGTTCTGATGATTAATTAACTGAATAATTAATATAGGAATGTAAGGGAGAAGGAAGATATTTCAAATCTTATAAAGCTATTTGTTCCTCTGAACTAATTCACCGTGATAGCCTTAGAAAAAGCATAATTCCATTAAACTGTTGTTTAGGAAGTTATGTGCTTGTCTTTTGAAAAACTTTAGATTGTAAACCTTAAATTTAAACAAAAAATGAACCAATTACTTCCTCACCAAAATGTATAGCCATGGCAACTTTTGCTTAAAACAACTGAGTTTCTTGAGGCTGGTTCTTTAAATATAATGTGTTATACACAAAAGAAAGAGAGAAAGCTTTGGAAAAAACTTGCTAACAATTTCAGAAAATGCAGAGATGTAACACCTACAATTCATTTGCATAATAAAATTGGCTTTGTTAAGATATTCCTCCCAAACACAATTTGAATTTGTTTTCCTGTCACTAAGAAGGAAGGGAATATGAGAGAAAATGATAATTTAAATACTCTCTATATTTAAACATACAATTATGAAACAATAAAAGCAATATAATGCAGTGGAGTTTTCTTTTTTGAAACAACTTTTGTTTTGACTATTAGCTGTTTTGTATTTTCCCTGCAAAGCATGGATAATTTTAGGAAATTATGATGATCTAGAGTTACTATTTAGCAGTGTTGATGGACGAATGGTGCCTGTCAGTGAAACCACTGTCAAATCTCCATCTTCACCAGTGATCTGTGGGAACACCACCAGTGAAAACTTATCAGCTGTTGCACAAGGTGTGTGAAAAAGCATCATAGAACTTTTTGTACACCGTCTTTTTTTTGTGTGACAGTCACTCTTTAAATGATGTCGGTGGCATTATAAGTGTCTGAGGCTTTTTCCTTTACAACTTCAGAAGTTTGGTTCTTATCAGGAAGTTATGACTACAAAACATGCAACACGCTGTTTTTGCACAAAAATCAAACTAAACAGAATGGGGAGTACTTCATTCGATTCTCCATGTGTTGGCCAAAAATGTAAGGTGATGGTAGTGGTGGGAACTGGGATAAGTCTCGCCCTGCTCCACATCTGTCTTTAGGAAAGGACTTTGGAAGCAGGTATTTGAAGAGGGTCAAACTAGCAGCAGCTTGCTCATTATAACAGATGTCTTGATGGACTGCACTGGAGTCCATTCAGCAGACAGGATAGAGTGGATAGAGAGAAAAAGATTTCTATTTAACATGGTTGGTGAATGAATCACTATGAGATAAAAAGGAATTTGTTCTACTATAGCCTTTTCCAGAAAGAAAAAGGAATAAAGCTAAAGAAGTATCTGTAACAAGTAGAACAACATTTAAAGATTTGGGTGTTTGGCTATAATGAGATCCATTCAACTAAAAGAGCACAGTGATAAATCACATGTAAGAACTCAAGACTGAAACAGGATTACAGCTCTAACAGTAAATCATTATACGTGAACTGTGTATGAAATTAAAGCCTTTTACCCCAAAACAGTGTGGAAATCCAATATGACTTTTGCTTGCAATAAAGTATGAGCATCTAAACAATCAGGTAAAAGTATTTCAGGGTATCTTATGGCCTTTCATCACACCAAATAATGGATGAGAAACAGTGCGAGGAGCTACAGAGGCTCCCCAGTTCCTGTATCAGTCAGCAGAATTGAAATCTCTCAGCATATAGCTACCATTTGTAGAACGTGAATTTGCAAAATTTACTATTTTATTTCTCCTATATAATTAGCGGGTTTTCACATTAAGGATGCACTTAACAAATGTGTATTACCAAGAAGACTGAGGGCAGCTGCTCTGTTTCCCAAAGCTTGAGCTTTAGTCTTTTCTGCTTCTACAGCTGATGGTGTTAGTGAACTCCTCTTATCTGAGACTGATCCAGTGAAAAATATACTTGCCAATACACTTCAAAAG
>JAWWMP010000001.1:108091818-108134406 GCA_035047865.1 Dendrocincla tyrannina
CAAAAGCAAAGCTATAGGTTCCTTACTTTGTCACATTTTTAGACAGAGGTAAAGTAATATTGAGTAGACACAATATTATATTATGAACATAAGCAAAACAAACAAGTATTTTAGCTATCTTTTTAATTTTAGAAAATAACTAACAGTTGTGGTGAAGGAAAGCTAATAGCTTGACTAAAGATGCTGCACAAATTATCCAGTTTTCTAGGGAAAAGATTAGACTGAATCAATTTTATGCTCCCAAAACCCCCCACAGAATAACTTCCTCAGTTTCTACTAGAGCCTCTGGAAATCTTTGATTACTTTTACTGAAAGTTTTCTCCCGTAATTGTGAGTGAATAACAGTTAAGGAGCATAAAACAGATTGACAGAGCATCAGTTGTCAGATGGTTTTCTTTAGTACCTTAGGAAATTAGACCTATTTCTCAAGAATAACATAAAATGAAGAAAGAGGATTTAATCTGGTTTGTTTGAGTTTGCTTTTGAAAACGAAAACAAAAATTGTCACATAGCTTTTTCTTACAGTGAACTTAACACTATTTATCTCTGTGTGGGTGTGGAGGTGCAGGGGGAGGGAAGGTGTTTCTTATTTACCACATCTGATAAGAAATGTTGGAAAAACTCTAGAATAACTTTAGCCTAAATCTAGTAACTTGGACCTTTATCTTTATTCATTGTCATTCCAAAAGATGAGAACCATATGAAGTTATAAATCCTAGTTTTGTTACATAAACCTTTCTGGTATATTTAGAAAGATTTTACTCTCAGAGATACATTTCTGCCTCTTACTTTTGTTTCCATTTTTATTGCTTTGTTTTGTTTGCTTGCTTCTTTGTTTGATTTACTTCTGGGTTTTATTCCTCCACATTTCTGAAACTATGTAATTAATTAAGGTCAACAACAACACAGACAATAAAGGTAGAAACTTGAAAAATTCTGATGCTGTTCATATTTCATCAACAGCGAAGGAAGGAAGGAAATGTACATAATGTGGGCAACACCTTTATAACTACTTTCAAAGGAGAACTTTCAATTTCTCAGTTGCCATCAGGAGTTAGTAAATTAATAATGCCATCTTGTCTTGGTAGTGTCACAAAGAGTGCACCCTTCTGAAAATACCATTTTTTAACACTCAAAACCTATAATTTGCCCTTCATGATGTAAGAAGCTATGCATCACTAGCTGTGTATCACTACATGTAAAGCAGGCTGCAGCTGCATTGGGTTCCCCAGTCATTCTTCAGCGTGAAAAGAGTAGAAGCTTTAGGAGGGATCTCAGCCGTGTGTAGGCTGTATGGAAAGACACCTACCCATAGCATAACTAGGATAAGTGCTCCTTATCTTGTTGCAGGTGAAGGGTGTTCTGGTGGCAAGGGCCAGGTCCTCTGTTTTTCTGGGAGAGACTGAACTGTTGATGGTTAATGGTTCAAACAATGGGCCATTTGCAAAACACGGGGTGCTCTGCTGACAATTCCACACCCACCACCAGAGGCTACAACCTGGGGTTTGAGCCAGAGAGGGGAAGAGTCTCATAAGAAGCAGATCGTGCTGTGTGGGATAGTGCTTTTGAACATGCCAATGTCCTCCCTTACACAACTAACCCAGATGAAAATTCCCCTCTCATGTCTTAGGAGGTGCCGCAAACCATGAAAGACCCCTAAAGGGCCAACAAACTCACTTCAGGGGCCTTTCAGCAAGGATTGTGCAGGATCCACAGTGTTACATCAGACAGTGTAAAACTCCCCTGCTAGGGGAAGTACCTGGATGTTCCCATGTATATTAACTCGTTGAACTCTAGGCTTCATGGGCTTCCCCCATCCCCTACAGAGAAGACCGGGACCATCACTTCAACCAAAGCACATCTAAATTGCAACAATCAAGTCTCATGACTGGATCCACAGGTGATGATATCTTTCTACTCTAATCCTTTCTCTTTCTTTCTCTTCCTTACATATTTTCTTAAGTGATATCTTTATGCTTTTATATTGCTATATTTTTTCAGATAATAACCAAAAAGGTTACATACCTCCTTTCCATTGAAAACAACTTGTTCTAAAATAAACTATAAATATGTATATTTATATAAACACCAGTCACTCAGTGTCATTTCACTCTAAGCTGCCCCAAGGGATCTATTAACAAGAACCGAAGGTTCTTCAGGGGCAGATTGTAACACTTTCCTGTCCTTGGACCTCTCAAGTCCTTTCTGCTCTTTTCTAAGTAATCGTACCAATTCAACAGAAGAGGCACAGAGTAACGCTGACCTGAACGGCCTGGTGTAAAGGGCCTTTCTGAAAAGTAAAATCACAGAAGCATAGAATGGGAAAGGTTGGAAGTGAGCACAGTACATCATCTGGTCCAGCCTCCCTGCTCAAACAGAGACATCCTAGGGCACATTGCACAGGACTGCATCCCGACAGTTCTTGAATGTCTCCACTGAGGGAGACTCCACAGCTTCTTTGGGCAATCTTTTCCAGTGCACATACCCACACAGTAAAGAAGTTCTGCCTCATATTCAGGCAGAACTTCTTGTTCACCAATTTCTGCCCTTTGCCTCTTGTCCTGTTGCTTGGCACCATCAAGAAGAGCCTGACTTCATCCTCTTGACACCTTCCCTTCAGAGACTTATAGACATTGACAAGCTTCCCCCTCAGTCACCTCCTCTCAAGACTGAACAGGCCCAACTCTCTCAGCCTTTCCTTGTAAGAGAGATTCTCCAGTCCCTTAATCATCTTTGCTGCCTCCCACAGGAGCCATCCATGAGTTCCATGTCTCTCTTGTACTGAGGAGTTCAGAATTGGACACCATACTCCAGATGTAGCCCCAGTAGGGCTGAGCAGAGGGGCAGGATCACCTCCCTCTGTCTGCTGGCAATAATGCTCTTCCTAATGCAGCCCATGATCCCATTGGCCTTCTTGGGCACAAGGGCACACACTGAAAGCAGCTCTCTCACTGCCTGGGTGGGTGCCTTATGCTCTAGAAAAGGTATAAAGGAACAGAAAGAGGCAGCATCTGTTCCTCCTGCATTTCCATTGAATACCAATTGAAATGCTGATGGACAGGTCCTGTCAGATTAAAGAACATATTCAGGAGAAGGAGCAGAAGGAGGGCTTAGCCTGAAGATGGGGACTGGATTTTATATTTCTGCAGAGCAGGTTGGAAGAGCTTCTATTCACAGGCAAAAGCCAAACCAAAGGAGCACAGGAAACTGCACTATTGTAGAGCTTAGCACCAGCAGAGCTGGGCAGGGGTGTCAAGGCTGTGACAGCACAATTATTAATAATTACACAATTATGCCTCAATTTAGCATTTTTTTATCATTTTATGATACTGTCCCTTGGCCAATATATCTTGCTACAGAACATAAATTTGCTCATGCTGAAAGCCACTGAAGACAGTTTTCTGATAATACAATAATTATTAACTGTGGAAACAATAGCACTGAAAAGGTATATTGGCTAGAAGTTGAAGACAATAAAGTTTAAACAGAAAAGATGTGAATCTTAGTAGCCAGTAAATTTAAATACAGAGCAGATGACTACAGAATATAAAAGATTATTAATAGAATTGTGTAAATCCAAAAATAATAAAAAAAATTTAATAGACACAATTTAGAAGAGCAGGAAGAGGAATCTCTCTGTATCCCATGGAGTGATTTCATACATAGTATACAAACATACCTGTCCTTTCTCACCTTGAAATCTATGAATCTGTGAGCAATTAAAAAAAGAATCATTCAATTTGAATCCACCTATAATGCCAGCTTATCTGAGATGAATTTAACACTTTTCCTCAAATTAGTATCAGTCCTACATGGCTCCCCTCCCTCACACAGATATATTACAATTTAAATACATTTAATCAATTTCTGAGTGAGAGCAGTGTTTAAGCATAAAATTAAGTATAAAACTGGAGCCGTTTCTTGTTCAGACAAGAAGAACTCTTACTATGAAGTTAATGCATTTCATCTGTAACCATTGCTTGAGGCAGAAGGTACAGGCATTGATTAGTAGCTTGCAGAGCTACCCTACTTCAGTGGAAGAAAAATTTGCATTTTCCTTTTTCAGAAAATACAGTTCTATTATCTGAATGATAGTTTCAGAAACATCTGATATAAATAGAAAATAAAGAATCACTGGTAGACTGACACTACTATAATAAAAGCAGGAAATAGTTGTTTGCTTTATATGTGTATTCATGTATACACACAAATGGCTATATATAAGCAGATATAGATACTGATTTTATGGTGGGCCTTTGCAATAACAAAGACAGAACCCAAGGAATAAAATTTCAGGAATAAAATTTCAAAATGAATGACCTTACTCTGATTTCTCTTCTGTAACTGAAGAATAACTGAGGCTGGAGGGGCAATGAGCTTGAGCATCACAATCTGGTTGAAACAGATTGAACTGGTTGAACAGAGGATTTCTTGAGGTACTGTGACAACACACTTGGGTAATATAATAAAAGTTACTGGGAAAATGGAAATGACTTTAGAATAAAACATTAAAAGTCAAAATATTTTTTCTATTACCTTTGCAGTTTTGAAATACTGACATTTTTCCACAAGTAAGATTTTCTGTGCATTGGAAATTATCAGGTTTTTTGCTGTAATTCCCCTGCTTTGGTGGAACAGAACTTGTTTTTTAGCCACTCAACTTTTTCCTGAGACTGGAAGGAAAATACATGCAAAACTGCATTTTGCAGTGTATTTTTATTTACACTTAGTTCCTCTTATGTTTTTCAAATATGAACATTTTATAGTCAAAGTATTTCCACAGTTCCAGAAAGAAATAAGCTCACCTCCAGGTTTTAGCAAGACTGTTCTCATGTATTTTCTCTCCCATATACTACAAAAGATGTGCCTTAGCTAAATAACTAACTATATTGCACATTGCTTTGTGTAAAGAATCCTGACCACATTCCCAAATTCACTGCACGCAGTTCCATAATGGTGTCAGTCGTGACTGAAAAATAACTGAAGATGGAGTAACTCTATATCATCCATTTTTCTAATGTTGTTTTACAACAGGCAAGGCAACTTTTTTTGTTGTTTTTAATTCAAAGACCTCAGTTCCTAAACCTGAGGGCTTATGGCACTGGCTGCTAGCAACTCACTAGTAAAAAGTGTTCATCTTTACCAGTTATTCCAACTTGATTTTCAGGTTTTCACTGATTAGTAACTTTTTCCATGCCAATGAAGTATTCCCACATTACTAACATTGATCCATAATTTGACGTGAAGCATTAATAGAGAGATAAAATTCTACAAAAATAATTAGCAAGTTTAACACACCTGAAAATGTGGCCTTATCTGATACATGGTATTTTCACTTTTTACTCACTAAATTAGTAAGGTGCAAGGAAATGTCATATGATATAGAGGATTGGCTAAGGATGGAGAACCCAAATTAACTAGGAGGCTGTTCTGATGCATCTGGACCCTGTCTCCCACTCTCCCCCTCCCTGTTACCATAACAAAGTCAGTTTCTGAAAGGACATATTGGGAGGTGGAAACAAGAGCTTCCAAATGTGTTATATTTTTAAAAATTAATGATTTGTATCTCCCTATGGAAATGCTAGACTGTGACAAGCAGTTCTTCAAGAGCTGAATCCTGGAAGGACTCCAGACTGAGGTCACTTTTTTTTTTTTTTCCCTGCAAATACCAGCCTGCAAAACTGGTAGGTATTTTATAGTCCATAGTGCTGAAAAAAGTATCTATCTTGGCAATTTTTTCTTACTCAACTTTCTGATCTTATTCCTTCTTTTCTCTTGAAAATTATCACATGCACATATGCAGACACACTTCTTTCCAGAGGCTTTTTCCACCAGACAGAAAAAGTAAGAATTATTTTTCTTGAGAGCTACATTTGAAGGCAATTTTTTTTTTGTCAGCTATTAATTATTAACAAAAGAAAACTGAGTTTAGGAAGCTACTTTATCCCTCCAGAGTACCCTTCTAAACACCTTCACTCCAAGCATTAGAAAATGCAAAGATGTAAATTGTAGCCGTTTTCCAAGGGATTTGAAGAACTCTCTAGAAACATGGGCTGAATAAAAAAACCCCAAGAATAAGCAACTGCACTGAGAAATAAAAGAGAAATATTGCACATAAGAATGAACAGATAACATTATCTTGCAGTTCTGATAAACCAGCTAAAAGCAACATCAGTTTATTTATCCATGGCAGCATAATAAATTCTGGTTTAAAACAAAACAAAACTGAAGCATTGACAAGTTTAGGAGCTGTGCTTCAGCACCTCCTTATACCCTAGATGAACTGTTTCCCCAGAAAGGACCACAAAGACTGCCGAGGTGCCCCTGGCTGACCATTGGTGCAGTGGTGATGTTGAGAGAGAATGCAAAAGAAGTGCAACACCAATAGCAGTAGTGTGGGACATTAATAACAGTGTGGTAATAGAAAGGATGTGTGGTCATAAATATTTTCTTTTTTAAAACCGATTCCTGACACTGGAATAACTGCTCGGATTTTGTTTTTTCTTATGTCTGTATTCCAGGTATAGATTAGTATGTACATTTTTAACTTCTTTGGATATGTTCCCTATGTTTCTCCAAAACAAAACAAAGCACCCCCAAACTCAAATGTAGTTCTGAAAAAATAAAGACCCTGATCAAGTTTGTAAAATTTTATCTAGCTTTCAAACTTTAATTACTCACTGCTACAGATGTGCAGGCATTAAGAGATAACAAATAATTATAACAGATTCAGCTAGTATGCCAAGGTAGTTCTCTTGAGGCTTGATGGTTTATTGTTTTCTAATGTCACTGTAGATCAAAGGAAAATGTTTCAAACTCGCTTCCACAGTGTAAGACATTGCATATGGAAATCAGATCATACAACTTTCTCTCTTGGAGGAATGTTCCCTACCATAAACAACTTAAGTCACATAAGAGATACATTAGGAGAGATTTCCATACTTGCACACAATCACAGAGAATTTCTGGCTGAGGGCATTTTTATTGAATTAACTCCAAATTGAAGCTATATCCACAGATCAGCAATCCCTCAAACCTAAAAAAGCCACAAAGCATGATCATACTCATCATTCACATTCAACAAAAAAAGAAACCCAAAAAAATCAGCAACTGCCACAGCAGCATTAACCCAGGAGCTTATCAGAAAGTGCCCAGCCTCCAGCCTACCACTGAAAATGGAAGCACATTCCTTGGTAGAGTGAACAGCAGTTTCTAGCCAGCTGTACCCAAACTGCATCCCGTACCATATCCACCATCTCACCTATTTAGGAAGGTGAACACTTCAGGCTGAGCACAAGCACAGGTGCATGAAGGCACTTGTATGAAGGGTGGGAAAGAGGAACAAGCACAGCAGGACAGAGGCATGAGAGGGAGGAATTGGAGGTACAGGAAAAGCAGTGATGTGCAAGAGAGGAGCTAACTGATATTTGAACTGCAGACGCCAGAAAGCCAGGCAATTCTCGATTACCTGGGGATGATTTAGCCTCACTTCTGGATTAAATACAACCTGGGGAAGAGGCTCTACGGCTGATTCAGTAAAGAGCTAGCTTAGGTCAGACAGACTAAAGCAATGCTCACAGAGTGTGGCGTGAACACAGTGGTATAATTTCTGGGGCCAGCTCAGCGGTACAGCCCTTTCAGGAACAGCCTCCGTTAATGAGACCTGATGAGTCTCACCTGACTGAATACAAACCACTTGCCTGTTCATGCATCTGCTCCCCAGCTTTATCTCATTTAAAACAGCTTTAATGAGCCTATCTGCAATCAAGACACCTCCACAATATTGCAGCACTATGAGTATGCACGTGCATGCACGAGAGAGAGGTCACAGTTAACTCTCCATTGTTGCATATTCTATATATTTTTCTTTAAAAAGGTATAGCAAATTTGGAACAACTTCATGGAGCAGCCTGAGGATACCTGTACTAACTGTCCATAATTTATTCTTGCAAGTACTTCCTACTATTCTTATGAGAATATTTTCAAATATTTATTCACTATTTCAGCTTCAAAGTCAGGATACTGCTCACAATTTGCTGTTACCAATCCTTCTACAGTAGAGAGAAGTAATGTAAACCATTAGGCAATATTTGGATAAAGACTATGACCTGTCACAGAGAGACTAAATAGCTTTTTGTACTGTGTTTGTTATGTCCCTATGGAAAACAAGAGTTTCAAACCTACAGCTCCTTTCTCTTCTGCAATGCTATAAAAGATGGAGATTACTTCTGCAGATCCCCTAAAGTTTGTAATTTTATTTTGTCACAATATTTTTTCCCAAACAGAATAAAACAGTCATTGAAACTTGTGAAATGTTAGTCTGAGAAAAGGTTTATTCTAGCACTAATTCTTATGTTAACAGCTTCAAGGCAGAAGGTCTCTGTGTGAAAGACAATAAACAAACAACACTAACTTTGTTACTGGTGTGACACTGTTCTTATCTAGCTCAGTATGAATCGTGATGTGACAGCTCATGGATTTTAGCTATAATACTCAGGAACTTGCTCAAGCAATCTCCTGGGTATTAGTACTTATATTTGAGAACCTGCAATGGATGAATATATCTCACTTTTGAAAGAGGCATAGAAAACTACTCAGGAAATTTTAGGTGAATTATACCGAGCTTATTTCTAAAAGACTTCATTAAACAAACTTTGAGGAGGGAAAATAGTAATAAGTAACATAGCCAACCATTTATAAAGAGCAAATAAGAGCCAGGCAACTGCACTTCCCTTCCTGCAGAGCTATAAGATTTACCCACAGTGAACTACAGGTAGAAGTTGCCTGATGCCCTTAGCAAGGTTTCTAATACTGCCCATGTGATGTTAGCACAAGCAAGAAATTTTGATTTAAATGAAAATAAAGCATATGGAAAAACATAACTTGAAAATACTATATGGGAAGGCAATATCAAGTGAAGCTACATACGGACTTGTCCTGTGTCTTAGTATCAATCACTATTTATTGGTTGATGGAGAGTAGGATTTTTACATTCAAAATGAAGAAAACTCCAACCAGCAGCAAGCACTTGACAGGTGGAACACAATTCAAAGTGGCCTCAAAAAAACCCTGCGAATTCAGTAAGTGGAAAACACTAAAATAACTAACTGAAAAAAACTGGATTTACATCAGAATGGGTTGCAAATGACTGGACAGATGGTCAGAAATCTAGAAACAAGGATAGAGATGTTAAAAAGCAGAATTTGTTTAGTCTGGAGAAGATTGAACTGAAGAACCAGCCTTCAAGTACAAGAGAGAGTAAACTGCTTTCAATTTTCATTGTGGTGACATAATTAGCTTAAATTGCAGCAGGGGACATTAGGGTTGGAGACAAACATCTTTTCAATGGCAAGGTGGAAAAAATTCTGCAAAGCTATAAAAAAAAAATCTTAAAGAGCAGGTTAGACAGAAATTGGTCAGAAATTATTTAAGTCTAGTTGATCCTGCCTAAGGCAAAAATCTGGACTGCACAGACTTTCAAATCTCCTTCAAGCTGTATTTATTATACCTACCACTCCTTTGTGAAAAAAAAAAACAAACCAAAAAACCTATAAAAACCAGCAGGGAGAATAAGATAGAGTCCTATGCTAATTTATAGCATCATTTTTTCACAGAACTTTTAATGTTGGCTTGCATAAACATATGATCACGTGCATTCCCTAGAGCTAATACATTTTCAACTTTTATTTTGATTACTTGGCAACAATGGAAAAAGACAAAACAAGAAGCATGAGAAACAGTACCTGCAGACAGACTGCCTATAACAGGAACTCTTACTAAATTGTTTCCCCACGTTAGCCTATTGATATTGAAATTGGCCTCTCTTTATCATTGTAGTTTCTTTGTAGTATGATTTTTTTATAGAATGGCAGTGCAAAATGGCATGGTAAGATTTAATTTTCTTTATTTTTGATCCTACTAAAAATGCTTGCTCTAATTTCTTATCTAAGACATAAAGAGCTTGTTTTTCTTTAACTGACATATCAAGTTTCTCAGAAGTTTGGTGACAGAATAATACCTAGGTGTGCTCTGTAATATATGGATGCAAATTACACAGGAAAGAAAGGCTATCTTGGTGTTGGGATTCAATCTCTTCACTCTCGTGCCCAGTGACATGCTCAAGGAAACAGCATGAAGCTGAGTCAGGGGAGATTTATGTTGGATATCAAGAAAAGATTCTTCAGGCAGAGGTTGGTTGAGCACTGGATGAGGCTCCCCAGAGAAGTGGTCACAGCACTAAGCCTGTCTGAGATCAAGAAGCATTTGGACAACACTCTCAGGTACATGGTGTGATTCTTGGGGTCTCCTGAGCAATGCCAGGAGTTAGACTCAGTGGTCCTGATGGTCCCTTCCCACTCAACATATTCTATGACTCTATGATTATGTGATTCGTATACTAAAAAGTACTTTAAAATCAGATTAATTACCTAATCTAAATATTAACCCAGACATTGTATTCCAGGTCTGAAGAATAAGATGGCTCTGCAATCAGGAGTAACACAAACTGCCTGTGAGGAGGGAGATCTGAGAGGCTGCGAGGGAAGGAGAGGTGATTGTCATGTGCAGCTTTGATCATACTGCTCTTGCACTGGGGTAAGGAAACTGGCCTCCCAGAGGTGCTGGAGACTTTTGTTAAAGAAAGTGCTGGGATTCTTTAAAGAAGTCAATAAGCATGCAAAGAAGGATGACTTGGTTCACGAAGGATAAATACATATATAAAGTCTTCTTTATAAAGTTCTTCAGAAAGAGTTTAAAGAAACTTGGCAACATTACATAAAAAAGAAAGATTTATTCCTGAATGCACATTTGGTTTAAAGACAGAAGAGAGTGGGCAGGAGTATGATACATTATTGTACTAGAAACTGGTTTAGAACAGATTAAAAAAAGATTATTTTCATAGCAGATAGTGAGCATCTAGAGCTTGCTGCCACAGAGGTTGTGAAGGCCAAGAGAATCAGAAGTGTCACAGAGAGGGATTGGACCACTTCATGAACAACAGGCTGAAAAACAGATGCTAGGCAACAAGGAATAGGCAGTAATGCCTCCTGATATCCTGAATCTAGCAGCTGTGGATGCTAGAGATGGGGCATTAGGAGGGTGGATGCTAGAGATGGGGCAGTAGGAGGGGAACACTCAGCATAAAGCAACCAGGCTGGTCCATTCTCTTGGCTCAACCTGTCCTAATGTCACCACCAGGGACACTTCCCTGGACTACACAGAAGAATGCTGGTTTGACCCAGTAAAGCATTTCTTTGACCAGGTGTGGCAAGATCCTCTTTTAGTCCCATTTAAAACCTAGCTATTCTTGTATTTATTGTAGTTCTATAAAATGCAAATTCCATAACCTAAACCACTGAAAAATCCCTGGCAAATAGGGAGCTATGTGAGACCCAAAATATTTAAGAGCAATGTGGTCCTCATTCAAATTCATGCCAAATCCTATGCAAGATGTTTCTTTTTCTAAATTATAGGGAAATCTGTAGTGTTATAAATAGATCCTCTTTCGGTAGTAAACAGGAAAAGGGTCTGATTTGTTACTATGTTGGCATAATGTATTATTTACATTACTAATACATAATATATTTTCTAGCTGCTGCTAAGAAGAGCCTCCAAACACTTGACTTTTAGATAAATCAAGAAATAAAAAAAGAAAAAAAGTAAACATGATACATATTAAAGTGCTTTCCATGTCTGCTTCAAATTCCAATTATTTAGTCATCACAAATTTCCATTGAAATGAGGAAGCCTGAAAAAGTTGACAAGGTTCGTGTTTCCTCAGCCTTGTCATCTGAGAATTCAACTGCATCTCCCTTTAGGGAGTAAAAGGGATGTCTCTCTGCCTGAACAGATTGCTCCCAACTAGAGCAAGGGGAAACAGGGACCACGTCTTGACTCCTCGGATCACGCTGCAATTGCAGCCCTTCTCAGGCAGCGCAATACAAATCTGCCCCTCACTCAGGCAGTGTGACTTGGAAGTTTACAACATATGCCAGAATCACTGAATCTGATGATAATGCACAAGACAAAGCATTACAGATTTCATAAGACCTATTTCAAATAAGTATTAAGCATGTAACAGCAAAAAAAAAAAAAAAAAAAAGAAGGCTGAAAATAAGTAAGTTTTTTCACCTTGCTCTTAAACAGACTGGTTTAAAATCAGTCTTCTCATATTTATTATCCCTAAGTATTCAATACTGCACACTTAGTGATGTTTCTTTGAAGCAAAATATTACTTTCTTCCTGATCCACTCAGGTAAAGAGCTCTGTATTGGGAAAGACATGCACATCCTCCTATTAACTGACTTGTTACTCCTGTTCATCACTCCTGAACTGTGCAAAGAAGCCATTATCACCAAATTACAGTCTACAAAATGCATGGAATAAAAACTAAGATGATTTGGATGGAGACAAAACAACACATTATATCCACAATGTATGTTGAAAGCTTTATTAAACAAAGTTGCAAGGAAAGTCACATATCTCCTTCCTCTCTTGGCTGTCACTTTATCTATTTCATATGCTCCATTACCTCTGCACAAGCCCAGGAGGTGTTTGCACATAATAGCATTTCATTCTTGATTGAATTTACACAGAGTGTTTCCTGCATATTATGCATACATATGATTGTGAATTTTATCACCCCTAAAAACATATTGTGAACCCCATGTGCTATTTTGGGAAACATACCTTTAGAACCACATTTTCTAAGAGGATATTATTAGTTCCCACAGATGCAGACACTTGCTTAAGTTCAAGAAATGTTTCTGCAGTTCTTATTCCTGAAAGGGACATAATTATGATGCACTGTGCACGTTTGTTGTCATTTTGAAGCTGCGCACCAAAGTAGCTGTTGCAAGTAGATTAATGTCAGAACAGATAACAGTCTGCTCTTTGATGGCCAAATGGTTTGGAAATCTGAGATAACACGTCTAACGTTTCACTAGCAAGAAACATACAATCATTTGTGCTATGATCTGCCCCAATTTTGTGTCTAAGAATAAGAATTACAAATGATTTTGTCATTGCTCAGTGAGATATGCCAGGAATTTGTGTTGTAGCTGAAGTATGATCAAACCAAGCACTGCATGTTAGGGTTTGGGGTTTTTTGTTGGGTGGGTTTTTTTTTGGTTTAGTTTGGTTTGGGTTTCTTTGTAATAGAATCTACAGTGCCTAAATTACTTGTAAAAAGATACGAACACAGGATCCCTACCCTGCACAGTTTAAAATTTTCTTACCTAAGAACTCCTGTAAAAAAATCTCCATAGTATAAAGGTTACCAAAATACCAACTGTAAATTAGAATACTGCAGAAAGGATGATGAGGATAAGAAAAATCTCTGCATTTGGGTGATAAAATTAAAGGTATGATTTGTTAGACATTATAATCCTCCACTTTCAGAGGCCATGGGTATATAAGCCAGCAAAATTTCAAATGTGTTCTGAATGTATTTTGTTTCCTTCTGTACATATTATGGTCAGGAACATACAATCAGTAAAAGTAGACCAAAAAATATCTGGGAACACCTTTTTTTTCCCCATTGTCCTGCAAAATCCTACACGGACATAGTCTTGCCTCTTCCATTCCCTTATTAAACTAACAAAACAAAGCAAAAGGTTTCTCTACAATTTCATGAAGAATTTCAAAGTACTGAGTTTTCTCTGAATTGTAAGATGACATTCAGATCTTATTCTTCAAAATATTATTCCTTTTTGTCCCATAACTGCAAGGACAGGACTGTAAATTTAATCAGATTTCAATAATGGAGATCTTCATTTTAAATAATGTTTTGAGAATTTTTTTGTGTCATTATTTTTCAATGGCTGTGTGCATTAAACCATACGAAAATAAGGAAGTGAAGTTTAAACATTCAGAATTTCTGTATTGAAAATATTGGAGGTTTTAATCTGGATCACCCTTCAGACAGATCCTAGATGTCCTCATCACAGATGGACAATCAATACAAAAATGGCTGCATTTTTAAGATATCTTTAATACTGATGAGAATTGAATGAGAGAGAACTGGATATAAAAAAAATATTAAAAAGTACAGTAGACTATTTCAGAAACGGCTGGCATGGCTGGCAATGGGGCACACAGAACTATGTCTCTGTCTGTTAAATTTTACATTTCTCAGTGAATTTCTGATGAAGAGCTGCCTTCCACTTTGATGTGGACGCTTGGCTTTATCTAAAACCACTAAAAAGACAGTTCTTATCAAGCACAATGGAAAGAAGCTGTTCTGAGAAAATGCTGTGTAGTAACTCCCAGATGTTACTACTGAACTTACCTTCCTTCAGTGCAGACTGTAAAATAAGAACTAGACCCTAGTTTTAATATTTAACCTCTATGCTGCTCAGCAGTTATTTCTGAATTATTTCAACTCATTTCCTTTCAATTAGATAGTTTTTTTCTTTTTATTTCCTTCCTCAGAATACTACGACACCAGCAGACAGAATACCAGCAGCAGGGTGCTGCCCAGGAACAGTATGCCAGGTCAACCCTTACAGGAACTGGCATCCTCTATGCTGTGTCACCTTCCTCACAGTGCATCCCTCACAGGGAGAATTTAAATAAATTTGGAAAAGAAAGGAGAAAATGCAGAAGCAGGTTGAAACGAAGTCATAATGTCTCCAAGGAGAAGAATAGGTAGCAGGGCATTAAAATGAAAAGATCATAATTTTCTGTTGAGTATTGTGAAAAAATGCTTGTTTTCACATTATTTTTAATAATCCATTACAGTTCTTTTGATGTACAGGAAACTGAAAATGAGTCCTGCTGTTCAATCTTTTTCTTTCTGAGATAGTACTAAAAAATAATTTGCTATTTGTACAGTTTTGGTGCCGGAAACGATAATTACAATGCAAAAAATCTCATTATACAATGACAGTAGAAGAGAAAGTTGAAAATGATAACCTAAATGGTGATTTACCCATCATTCAAAACAGGTTGAAGAATCATTTATCCTACATATTGTTAAACAGCATTCCTGGAGAAAAATCCTACAGCAAAGCCTAACAATGAGCATATAGCCCATGCACTTCAGAAACAGGCATATAATCCAATACGAAGCCAAGAGAACACATTTCCTGTGAACCATACAGTGAAAATATCCCGATTTTCTCATAAGAAAAAGAAAAATATATGTGCTTTGTATTCTACGCTAAAAGGTCTGCAAAGGCCATACTGTTATTTTAATTAAGATTTGTGATTTTAAGATTGGCTAATGAAAGAATTTCAAAGGAATTGGGTAATGAGCACCCAAGGAAATTAAAAGTCACATGCACAGTTCTCTCAGATTCCACTGACAACTCTGGCTATGCACAAATCATTCTAATTATTAGAGACATACAAAATTATGAAATTAATATAAAAATCCTCATAATTAAACAAAATATATGAATCTCACCTTGAAAGGAAATACTGGGAAATAATTTAATAAAAAAATAGAAACTAATATACAAAATGAACAAACATGACTGAACAGAATTTTCGATATGCAAGATTTTCCTCAACCTAAGCATATTTGGCTAGAAAGTTTTAAAGAAAGATACTTGTTAGATATCATTCTCAGAAGGCGAGTGATGTTTGACCTAAACACTTCTGCAGTCTAGCAGGAAGAGGAGGAAGTGGGGAGGAAATTCGGTGACATTAAATTTGCACATATTAATCTAGATAAAAACCAAGAGCATTTCTATTTTACAAATCCTTCTTCTCCTTCACTGAATTTTTGCACTTCATCAATACAGACCTTTAGACAACTATGTCTTAAAGGAGATAAACTAAGTCTCGCAAACTTTTCCAATTCAATGTTTACACGAGTTTTCCTACCCTTTAACCTCCACCTTTATTTCATCCATGTGTCCTGTCTTCTCTTTACCACAATTGTTAAGACCAGTGAGACAATTTCACCTACTCTTTCCCTAGCTCAGAACAATGATCTAAGTCCTGACTGAAATTACTTATAAATGTGCAAGTTTTTCCACCCACATACACCTTATCAGTATTACGATTTAAATGCACAAAACCCAGCTAATTCTTTTTCTGTAAATCCTTCTGTCTCTAAACCAATCCTATCAACAATATCTGTTGTGGATTACTATTGCAGGTGTGTATAGGTCAGGAACAGAGAGTTCAGTACAAGCAAGCAGAAGTGCTATTTTTGGGTTCATAATATCAGGCCCAACATATACATTACAGGCATTGCCCAGAAGGGCCACTTGGCTCTGCTCATCCCCAACTCAGCTTCTCCTGCCTCTGGAGAACTTCTGTCTCTAGTAAATTAGTACTTAATTTACTAATTTTATTTCCTCAAAATTTCACAGCTTTCACAGTTATTCTAATAACCACAGATATAAACTGATTCCCTAGCACCCATATTCTTGTTCTCTATCACATATTTAATAACAGGTCCGCGTGCCATATGGGCCACAATGAAGGGGTAGAAGGATTGATAACAACATTTAAAAATACTATCAGTGCTGATCACAATGCACAGTAGGAATTTAAGACACACTGAATAGATACCAGAAAGGAAAATGGTCAAAGATATGTCAAAGGGTTGGACATTTACCCTGATATACAGTTCCACACCTTCAGAACTGGCTGTTTGAATAAAATATTCTGTGACATAAGATATATGTAAGGCATCTCTGGTAACTCACAATAGCCCCAAAACCATCATTCTTCCTACAGAGAAATGTTTAAATTCACCTTCTGATTATTATTTGCTTATTTTAACTTCCTTACTTCTTGGCCAAAAAACATAAGAGATATTTCTCTGAACAGGAAAGTAAAATAAAACAGGATCTTTGTGTTACCTCAGGACCATTTTTTTCCAAAATATTAAAACCAGCTTCTATTCTAATTAGAAACAACTGATGATCCTTTTTTTTTTTTTTTGCCAGAGAAGCAAAGTGCCAAACTGCTCTGTTAAAACATCAAAAAGGAGCCACTTTGAGCATGAAAATACAGATTTTTCACTTCTGCTAATATTAGAACATTTGTTTTGAGGGGTTGAGCTGGGTTTTTTTAATACTAAACCAAAATTAGACTAAAACTTGGAACCATGGAATTCAGAGCTGACAACAGAGCTGTGTAGAGGAGAGAGAAACCAGGGAGTCTTTCAGTGTCCCAAAGGGGTGTTCCGTCACTGCCTTCAGTCTGGATATCCAGGGGCTTATTTGTGCTAATGAATGGTAGAAACTGGCTGTTTCACATTACAGGAGAACCACTTGGTTTGCAGGGCTCTGCCAGAAATCTAACTGGGGACCACCAGAGAGTTGCTTCATTCCTCAAGGGAATGTTCTGACCATGTCACACAGATCTTTTCCAGCAGAAAAATGCTCCACCAGAAAGGTGGAGATGAGTCACACCAAAAGTAGGTAGGGGTGGTAGTAGTACTAGTAGGTAGCTCAGTGACCTGAGCTTGTCACTGAATGTATATTGAGAGAAACAAGCCATTCCTGGAAGCAATTCCCATCTCTTCAGAACCAGGCAGATTAAATGACAGATGTTTCTGTCTACTGAATTTGGAGATAATCTAGATGAGTCTTGGTCAAGTTGCTAATTAAGTTAGACTACTTGAATTTCAGGCAACTATGATTCCTCAATAATAAATCAGACTGTATCTACACACAGCTCCAAAACCATCAAACATTATCTAACTTTTTTTAACTCTACGCGCATAGAGAAAAAAAAAAAAGTCAGCTCTAGAAATAAGTTACAATTATTGACATTATTCTGACTGCTCTATTTTGATATTTTGTTAGGTCTAGATGTGTTTTTTTTAATTAATCTTTATTTTTTTTTCTTCTTACACAATTTCCGCATTCCTGGTATCAACAAGCAAGGTCAGATGTGTGAGATGCTGAACAATTATAACCCTCAATTCTTTCTATTTCAAGCGTCTTTCCACTACCTAATTTCCGCTTCAACTGATTCTTTTTTTAAGGGAAATTTACCTGAGATTATCATTGCACTTTAATAGTCTCGATCAAAGAGCATTTATTAAAAATTTGTAGTCTATTTTTAAGATTTGACATTAGCAAAATGTTTAATATCAGTAGTCATTAACAAATTAGCACTGCACATTTGGGATAGTTATAGCCCAGTAATGCCGAGTTATTTAAGCACAGAAAAATGAACAGTAAACACTATGTATTTTTTTTCCTTGGTGGATCAGTTTAGGTCATATTTTGTTACCCTAAATGGTCTTCCTACCTTTTATCTACTATTTCTGACTGAATGTTTTACAGTTATCCCATGAGAAAAACGTGGATAAGCATTATCTTTTATCTTTCTGTACTTGTGTGAGCAGAACACAACTGCAGCGACTGAGCTACATGTTAGTGTCTAACAGGAGAACTCTCCTTGAGCAAACAGAGTAGATACTTGAGCTGCATGAACTCCTGTCTGAATTCCATGTTTAACAGTTCACTTGGAGAATCTGACAAATCCAGAAGAATGAAAAAGGAAGCTGGCTGAAATGACTAAATCTCATGTATGAAACTCACAAAATCTTTCATATGTGCAGAAAGCATGTGAACATTAGGAGTGCCACGGTGATAAGTTAAATTGATCTTTTAGCTCAATAAGAGCAATGATCCACAAAAGCAACAAAATAGAGTTCTGGGAATTGATTCGTTACCTTGCTTATTATATAAGCTAGCAACAGAGACAGATGACAGGTTAGAGTAATGTGAAATGGCCCACATTTACTATAAAACCAGATTTCTTTTAATTAAGTCCTCCTTCAGCAGTTTATTGTATGAAGAGCTGAATTCTCTAGTTCAATTTGGAACAATACTTGAGTAAAACACAGTCTTATCACTTTTAGTAGAAGTACTTTCACATTTCCAGCTCCATGTGCATTCAGGCATTTTCCAGGATTTCATTACAACAGTAACCTGAAAAGTTAACACTTTGTCTATTTACATTGTAAATTTGTTGCCTGCGAATATGAATGTTTGAGATTTTATTTTTGAAGTAACAAAGTAGGGATTTTTTTCCTATATCAAACAAACCAAAAAATAAACATACAAGCCCATCCCACCACCATTCCCAACTTTCCCAAAGGAAAGGAGAGCCTTAAGACACTAGAATCTAATGTTTCTGTAACATGCCATTCATCATTAACAAATGACATCAGCTTTTAGAGTTGTTAGGCAAAATCAGACATTTTGTCCTTGTCTTCTGCATATAAAATTCAATTTAGTATATTCAAAAGGAGAATATACAGAAGAAGAGATGAACCAAAGGGGACTCCAGGCAGCAGAAAACAGGCTGGCCATGTCCCACAAAGGTGAAGAAGGTGGGCAAGGGAGTGCAGATTAGTTAAATTCCAAGCACAGCGTCCGCTCTCCTGAATCTCCCCCTGCTTCCCAAGACATGCAGTTCTATCTCCCATTACTTGTTTCCCTTCCTGGAACCACAGGAAATTACTGTTTATTGATCTTAAATCTAGTGACAACACATGCCTAGTGGTGGTTCACATGAAGAAATAAATGTGTACAATGGGTAGGGAATTAAGAAAAATTTTCAAGAACCCTGTGTTCCTAAATAAAAATATGTCTTTATGCCTCTCTTGGAGTGTTTTTATAACTTTTACCTTTTTCCTTGCAGGTAGCTCTACACAGCATAAAATGTAAATATTGCACTGGAGCTTTAGTGAGATGTCTGCCTCCTTGCATTTGAGTAAAGTACTTATTTAAGTAGTTTTCATTACTTAACATGAGTGTTATAAACACAATATATACCTGTAAATCAACAGATTATTCTCCATGAGAGCTTCTCTAAGTGGAAAAAATTATTATGGTATTCTACTGGGAAAAGAGAAAAAGAAATTCCAAGAATTTGGCTTACTGCAATAGAGCTAAGTTACTAGAAACTAGTTATTTGACACATCCCACAGCTTACAAAAGATAGTGGCATTTTTTTAAGCAATCCTTTCATGAAAAAAGATGATAATGACGCTGCTGGCTGCTCTGCCTTGACAGGGATTTGTTCATCTGCTAGCAAATCTTAGAATCTATATCATTATTAAGATGTGTTTATAGAAGTATCAGAGTACCCTTGGCACGTTGAGAAACCAATAGAGCACATTTCAAGATCGTAGATTTTTTTTTAGTTAAAATTCTGGGGTCATTTTCGTTTTCACATAAAAGAACTGTGTTTCAAGATCAGCTTCATTAGGAAGCTCTGCTGGGATTTGATGTTTTTATTTTCTTACAGAAGAAAACTTATTTCTCTAAGAAGAGTTCCATCTCCTCACACATAAAATGAGCAAATATACAATTGTTCCCCCTAGTTTTAATTTGCATTTTATGATTACAACTAGATTAGAATTTTATACATTGCATCGCTATTTAGAAACAAGCTGCTTTTATATTTCCCACAATTTCTGAATAAAACCAAAGCCACTCTTAGCTTTTCTTGTTACTACTGCTAATAATGTATATTAATATTGATAAAAAAGAAAGCCCCCTAAAACTCATGGAACTGTCTTAACAGATCCTCACAACTATTTAGAAACAAAAAGATTTTCAAAATTTTATCAGGATTTCTCCAGCCCTTAAAGCAAACCCCAGCTGAGGTGGGAGGGGTATAAAGTAGGGCACAAACCCCATGTTTTCCTTCCTTCAAAGTGTGTTTCCTTGACAAGGTATAGAACACAGAATCTTGTTATTTGAGAAGAGCATTCATATCTAATTCAAGAATAACTTATGTTGGAAGGAATCTTTGGCGATCATCTCCCCCACCAACTACTCAAGTGGGGCCAAACTGAGAGTCACACCAGGTCCCACAGGGCCCTATCCAGTTTTGTGATGAATACCTCCAAGGGTGGAAGATCCACAGCACCTCTGGGCAGCCTGTTCCAATGTTCCATTATATTCATCAGGCACATTTTTTAATCCTAATATCTCATCAGATTTCCCTTAGCTGCAGCATGTGTCTGCTGCCTCTCATCCTTCTGCTCTGGACCTTTGAGCAGAGTCTGGCTCTGTGCTGCACAGTCTCCCATCCAGTGGCTGTAGACAACAAACGGGTGCCTTCTGAGCTCCCTCCAGGCTGAGCAAGGCCAGTTCTCAGATTTTCCTCATTTATCAAGTGCTCTCCTGCTCCAACCACCTTGGTGACCTTTCACTGGACTCCCTCCATGTCCTTCCTACACAGTGGGCAGCCCAAACTAGACACACAACTCCAGATGTCCTCTCGCAGCTTAAAGGGAATGATCACTTTCCCCAGCATGTTGACTGGGGCCTTATCAAACTCAGCCTGGCATCTAGCTAGGCTTTTTTATGCTGGCTGGGCACACACAGGACTCCTGAAGGTTTAAGGAGTTTTTACACTTGCCAGCACAGCAGGATTTCCCCATCTCCACCCTGTGGAAAGCACATAACTGTGAACAGCCTTTACATACCCACAGTATGTTTATAGACGACCTGGTGCAGCGGGGTCTCTGAGCTGCACATACTGGTGGAGTGAAAACACACCAAATGAAAGATTCAATTGGATATGAGAGTAGGTCAGGTAAGGTATAGTGTTGATGGAATAGGTCATTTATAAGATTTATAATAGGTCATTTATAAGATAGGTCAGATTTAGAAATAATAAAAAAAAAATAAAAATTGCCATTGAAAAATGCAGCCTTAGTGAAAAGTTCATACTTCTAACACTCAACATATAAATGCAAGTTAAAATGAGCTGCTATACTTTTATCCTTTCCCTGCTGAAACTAACAGGTTGCCAGTTGTATTAATCATGATAATTTATCTTTCCCAAATAAAAGGAGGTTATTTGTCAGGAATTGGAAGAAAAACCCCAAGTTATTTCACAATAGGCCAATAAAAGCAAACAAAGGACAGTTATCTTTAGGCATAACTATTGGATTATTTTTTTGTTTGGATGGGGATCCACAGCCTGACTGAAAACTAATTGAAAAATTATGAAAGTATCTATTTACTTCAACGAGTTTAGAGTCAGATCCTTAGAGGTACAATTTTTATCCATGTTCTAGTGATTAACATTATAGAGAAATAAAAAAATAGCTGTTAATCACTCTCCAAAAGACAGTGTTTAGACAGCTTTTTTACTGTTGCAGAAAACAAATATACTCTCTAACATACTGCAATGAGCTGGCCAAGCTAGTTTAAAATATCAGCTGTCTTTATGTGCAACAAAGTATTAAAAAAAGAGACTACTGACACATATTCTATATCCCTTGAGGTCCAATTTTCACACTAATAGTCTTCTTTTCTTTTTTTCTTCCCTTTGCCTTTAAATACTCAGATTTCTAGAGCATCCTGCTGCATTTTCTAACCTTTAGAAACAAGCTTGAAGGCTGACAGACATTTTTTTCATTTTCCTCTACTCTACAAGAAACCAAAAACCTTTCAGCTTACAAATCTTGTAGTTCTATTTTTTTCTAATATATATATAAATCTGTTCATTTATTTTTTTTCCCACTTCATAAGTTGAAACCATCTACACTGTACTTCTCATAAATTAAACTACATTTTAGAAGTCTAACATCATGACAGTATAAAATAAGAATTCTGCTAGATAGCCCATGTTAAATACAACAACAATAACACTCTGAAAAACACATAAAATAATGATGTTAGTATCTCCTGAGCAAATGCATCCTATATGAAATTCATAGAGGTAAAAGGAGATTTTTGCACACCATTTAAGCCATAAGGTCTTGTGTAAGGTTCTGCTATCAGAGAGGAGCCATGAAAATGTCAATAAATCATCCAGCATGTGACAGAATGGGTTTCAGCTCCAGTTCAGCTTTGGGAGGTTGTTTATCCTGGTCCAACAGAAACCCAGGGAATGTGTGCAGTTGTGTATTCCTATGGAAACAGAAGATGCTAGAAGCTTTGGAAACAACCCTCAAAGTAGCTTGACAGCGGAGAGCAAGGGATGGGGCAAATATGTTCCTTGATTCAGAAAGTGTGAATGTAAATTCCCAATTTACTGGCACTATACTTGGATTCTGGACTAGCAAGCTCTTCCCTTTTGGCCCATCACATGATCTGGAAAAGGTTCAGCTCCAAGTGTAAAATCTTCCATGTGCTCTTCAAGAGTACAAGATGTGAAGATGTGCTACATGGGTCTTTTCATGCACATGTCACTAATATGAACCTTCTTCACAACTCTGTAGACCTTAAAGTGCACTGTCCATCAGGCTGAGGACTCCACTTTGCCTACAGCTTACACTTCTGACGTAAACTATGTGCACAGATGCAAATGTCTCAGGCTGTAACTGCAACTTTTCATTCAACATGGGCATACTGAGAGTGCACTGATTCATAGTCCGTAATACAGAACTGTAAATTTTAATTTGGAACTTACTTCTGTAATAACAGGATAGAAATTTAGAAAACTATATCTTTATTTCCACAAAAAATTATGTTGGAAAACAGTTTGGACAGAAAACTTCCCATTCTTCTGATCTATCATCATATTAATTGTAAGATTGCATATGAAAATGCATACATAAAAACAAAATACTAACAGGCATAGCACACAACAGTGGGAAAGGATAGGTAAAAAATTCTCAAACAAGAGGAATGTGAACTAAGTGTACTCCTTCTCCTGAAATTTGCTAATTGCACAGTTTATAAACAAATATTTTTCCTTATCTGTTATTTTAATATCTATCAGCTGGACAAGATTCTCAACTATTAAAAAATCAATTCAGAATTAATGGTGAAAGCATCTCATTTCATTTTTGTTTATTTCTCTAACTAACAGAAGATCAAACCCACCTTTTTTTTTTTTTTTAATAGTGACAAATTAATTAAGTAGAAATAAATTGTCTACATCTTTTAGGACAAATTCTTTTGGATGACACAAATCATTACCTAAAGGTATCCGGTCCTCTTCTTTGCTTAAAGGTCTCAGAAACTAGTTTGGTCTTATTCCACATAAATACTTTTTTCATATTAATGCTCTCCACTGCACCTAACAGTGAAGACTCAACCTATACTCTTAGAATCAATGATAAAAGTAGGCATTGAAAATTATAGTTCCATTCATGAATAATATTACTTATTGCAATAATTTTTACTAAATAAAAATCTATGTTCATCCAGTGTAATAAACCCCTATATTTTCAATTACATATGTTACAAAACCTTTGAAAGGACAGCATAACTTGGTAAAAACCATGGACAGACATCAAAATTTAAGGAGATTACAGCACTTGATCCCTTTGAACAGCATTGTTCATTGTCTTCAAGCTTTGCATAGCCCTCACGATTCACTACTTTTAGCAGAAATCTATTCCTGCTGCAAACCTTTCTCAAAACACAATGATGTCAAAGCAGAGTTCCTGAGTAAATGTTAGTTGGCATCTTAAGTAAGGTTTCCATTTTTCTATAATGTAGCAAAGTATAGTTTATCATCCTGTTCCTCCATCCTCAATTTTAAATTTTATGAAGAATCCCCACCTGACCTTCAAATATAAAACATGTTGATTGTTTCAAAGTAAGGACAGTGAAATGAAGCAACTGGTTAAACCATATCCTGCCTTACCTACTTACATTTTGGCATATTGTGTATCCACAGTATTTCCCATGAACTTTGCTTTATTTAATGTTTTCTAAAGAAACAATATATGAGTCTCTTGTCAGTCTGCTTTACGTTTCTTTCTTTAAGCATCAAATCCTGAAAAACATCGGTCTTCAAGCAGATGAGTAAAATATAATGATCTTCCTTTAATGAAAACATAGATGACACTAATTCTAGTATTAAATAGCTTTACTACACATTTTTAGTGTCTTCTAGTTTAATTATAGACAATTTAACAAGATGTATACAATCAAAAATGATGAAAATATGCAATGCATTTGCTTGCAAGAAATGTATACAACTCATTTGACTGAAAGATTAACATGGTATTTGAAAAGACTACTCATTATGCCAGCCTTTTAGTATATTCCCTTTTACTATATTAAGTGCGCACCACTTAAGAGAATTTAATTTGTATTGTTTATTTCATTGGGGGAAGCTGCAATAAAACAAGACCTTTTTAGAATAGTTGTCTTTTTTTGAGTTTTATTGTTCCATAATTAACCAGTGCACATGCTATTCACCCAGGAGTACCAATGCACTGTGGTCAACTCCAAGCAAAGTTCAACTGAGGACTAATGACATCTTAAACTTTCATGGAGGAAAAATCTGGCAGAGGTAGTGGCTGTGATCTTGTGACACAATCAGATTGAAGTGAACTTAACCACAATGCCCTCAGAAATGAAGCTTCAACAACATTACATGCTGCTTTGAAAGAAAGGACAACATAAAACCACTTATATTTACCTGTGTGATTTGGAAAATGGCCTGTAACACACATTGCTAGGATATGGGATTTCTTTGCTTTTGAAATGTTTGCTTTGACATTTCAATTTCTTATTAGGAACATGGCTCTGTGTTTTGAATGAAATATGAAATGGAAACAAAACTCCAGAACAGTAAGAATTTGGTAGCACACCGATAGGGTTAGCTGTTTGAAGTGCTCTAAATTCTGGGAGAGCAGCTACAGATGTATTATAATATAACAGTCTTCATGGAGCATCTATCTCTGTAATGATGCATTTTTATAAGGGAAGCAGTTGGTTGTGTTAAGATGGTATTTTACACCTAAAGTCAAAAATCTGTTTTAACAAAACAGGTCAATCTACAAAGATGGAACTTTCACTAAATCTTAACTGAGACACCTGTAAAGATGCAACAAACTCTCCAAATTAACCACAGTGCAATCCTGTGACATTCAATAACTTTTAAATCACAATCGCAGGAGAGGTATGACTATAATCATCTACACAATAGAGAGGTCGGGGGAGGTAAGCACTACTTTGGGATTTCCAGCTTAGATCATATCTGGCCCGACTTTTTAGATTAGTCAAGTACCCACATGTCCAACTTCATCAGCTCACATATTGCTGTAGACACTCTAAACCTTAGAAAGCAGGAGGGGTTTTTTGAGAAACCTAAAATTCTTTGTCAGTTTTGAAAATTCTGTTTGCTAATCTCACCTAATAATCTGGTGACAGATTTACAAGAAGAATGGAATATTTCATGAGATTTATTTCTGTGTATTAAGTGGTATTAAAAATGATCATTAGGTAAGAGGGAGACAGTTAACAGAACTGCAGTCTATATTTAGACATTGATTCTTCCATTTCATCAGAGAATATATTAAATGTCACATTCTGTTGCACAGCCAATTAGAGAGGTAAGCACAACAAAAAAGAGTTTCCCTGCTGGTTTTGTTACCAGCACAGCATGGTATCAAAAGAGACAATGCTACCCAGCCAGGAACAGACTGCACTAATGCTAAAATATTTTAGCCTTGAATTAAGATAAAATGCAAATATGAAGCAGTTCATTTTATAACATGTGTAACATGAACTGAAATTTTCAAGAGTTAATAATTTGATCTCATATTTAAGTCAAAGACATCTGCAGAAGGAAGCAAGTTATGGATTTTGGCTGCCAAAATAATATGCTAAAGCGAGACATAAGTAACAAAACTGTATAATGATGAAGTATTTGCAATATAAAATTTTAAAAACAAAATGATTCTGAAAAAGATTAAAGGATTATGTATAAACAAGTCTTCTTTGGCCCTCAACTCTTTCAATGGCATAAGAGCTATTTTAACCTAATGTCCTGTGTAGGTGACACTGCAATTATCATTTATTAAAATATACCCATGCTGTTTTAAGGATATTTTAATTAATGAAGCTATATATAATTATAGTTAGTAAATATTATTATCATTAATCAAGATGAAACAAATTTTATTTATCTAAAAGACAGGAAAAACAAGTGTCAAAAATGGAAAGTTTAAAACTTTGGAGAAAAAAGGAAATATAAGAAAACAAGCAGAATGAATCCCATGAGACATCAGCATATCTTCTTATAAAATGCCTTAGTACAGATACTTGGTAAAATATATCCAATTTTTCTCCCTCTTTCTAGTCTAAGCAAAGAGAAAGAATGTCAATATCTTCCTTACACTAAATCAGATTTTTTGTTATGAGAAGGAAGAGGAGGAGACAGAAGAAGAGAATCTTTATAACAGAGAGTCCTAAACTAAGTTTAGAGCTGAACTGAATGGAAATTTAGCACTGGAAAGTTTTGCACAGGCAAGCCAAATCTTTTATATTGAGCAATGCTAAATCTAGACGGCAGGTAATTACTTTCAAGATGTATAATACCAGATTACTTTTATTGCTATTGAGTAGCTAAAATTTAGGTGCTTTTTTCCGCTTGGACAAATATTTCTATATTTTTCTGTGTTTTCAAAGATAAGTACCACTGATGCAGTTTTGTTGACAAAACAATTGCATTAATGAGCTGTTCTTTTCTTTAAGAGAGCTGAGGAGCTTTGGTGAACCAACAGCCTCTCAGAGAGTTATTACAGAAGTAACAAAAGAAAAGGTATGAAATCGTGTCTTTTTCCTCCTGGCAACCTGGAGTTCACTGTTCAAATCCTTCTTTCTCATGATGCTTATATTTCACTCATTGGCTTGCATACTCTTCAGCACAAGCAATAGAAAGACAGAGAGATCTGCTTTAAATAACAGAAAATATCACTCTTCCTTTTGCCTTCAATTAATTATCTAAAAATTTCATCCAATAACTCTGTTTATGGGATAAAGTAGAATAACTGCACATATTGCAATCTATCATCTCTCCTGTGCTCCTTGTTGAAAGGACATAAGACAGAAGATCATGAGGCTTTCAACTTGAAAAATCAGTGTTTCTCATACCTTTTGTTTGATGATCATGTCGTTGATGTCATCAAGATCACCTACTACCACTCTCTGAGATTTTATCTCTCGATCCAGTCGAGAAAGCCAGTCAGTGAGTTCTGCCCATGCCTTATTGAAGTCAGCCAAGGCTGGAACCTCCAAAAGCACAGAAGATGGCATTTCTGGTTTGAAGGTGATGGTTTCCTTGGTTACCCTGGTTTGTGTATCCACAGCAACAGTTTCACCAGAAGTTACTGAAAGAAAAAAAATGCTAAAATTACTGAATAAATGAACTATGATAAATGTTTATTTCAGTAACAGAATTTATGCACTAGAAAGGGTAACACAGAAATAAGCTCATTTCTTGATGTTATCACCACTGAAAATGTGAAAATCAAAATTAAAAGAATCTATGAATTCATCTTTTCCATGGTATTTCTATTATAATATCTGCTTAACATGGAGCATTCACAGGATGTTCATATTGCATCCTTAAAAGACCAGTGGGGTGTAGTAACACAAGCAAAGTTCACAGTGCCGTAAGAACCCCTCGCTCAAGGTCACTGAAGAATTGCTATACAGGACTCATTTTCCAAAAATCTGGTAGTGTGGTCAGATCTTTTGAAGTCAGGGACAGATTGAAAAGAGTTGGTCGAACTATCCAGTGTATCACAGCCTGATCATGTGTCTAGAAACAGGTTTCCTCCAATGTCTCCAACCCCTCCGTAGCTGTGAAATAGTCTCACCAAAAATCTTCTCCCTTACTGTTACCACCAAACATTTCCCATGGACTCTGTGACCAGCATGGAAGTTTATACAATAAGAAATTCAGCCTTGACTAATTCTTTACTTTTGCACCTCATAACTTGAAAATATTATGTGCTATTGTTTACATATTTATGGATTTTTTTCCCCCTTCTGTTTGTAGAAAACAGACACATCATCTTCTCAGTGTCTTTTCCTGATCTGTTACCTGCGTTTTAAATAATATGTTAATTATTCACTGGTTGGAATGGGGAAGTAAGTTTCTTTCTCTGCAGCAAAAATTATGAGAGGTGCCACAGATAGCTCCCTCTGGACATATGCAACAGGAAATCATTCAGAAGAACAAGACTGATATTTTCTTCGTGAGTTTTGCCATTTACAAATAGATGACTATGAGCTGTTGGGCTAATTTGTCCCTACAGTTAATCAAGCAAAACCAATTCCTCATGAACAATATTATTGTAGATGAGGCTACACTGAACTGCATTTTGTTATTTTTTTCTCATTTTTGAAAAAGACCAGCCAAAGAAGAAAGACACTAAAATAGGGAAAACAAAAGTACATGAGGTTCTACACTGTTAGAAAACAGACTAAACATCTACCGTTTAAAGTAACTACAAAATCTCTATCTGAATCGACTGCTTAAAAACACAGTAGCTAAATCAGGAAAACAGAAATAAAGCTTTGCGGAGTGTGCCTTACATTTTCTAGCCTTGAACTGCAAAATATGGTTACCAAACTCCAAATATTTTCTAAAGGACCAAGATGTTTGATTGCATTTCCCCTAGTCTCCTAACAGAGTAGAGAAAATCAGCTTTCTGTACTCTTCCTGTGAGGTAGTTTGTCTTCAATAGAAAAACGAAACACAAAAAACCAAAACCAAAACTGAGTTTAGTTGATTTGGTTCGTTTTTTTTTTCCTTGATGTAGTTCTTTTGCATGAGGAAACCTGAAATACTACTGTAAGGTAGTAACAGAAGTGCAACAGTCTGGTATAATACCTTCTTTAAAAGCTTCAAGATCTAACACTATCTACCATCATGTCCTGAGGATGGTAATAATCTGTTCCACTTTGACTGAGCAGTTAGAACAGTGTTATCAAATTATTTATAACAATTACCTTTAGAAAGTGTTTGCACAGTGTTTCACTTCTGACATTTATCTCCCCTCAGAAGAAAAATGCCACTTGAAACAGTACCTGTCCCTTATTACTCCTTTATCGTGCTTGCACAGATATGACATGGTTCATTCAGCAGAAGTGTATAAATGACTACAATTAATAGAGAAATATAAATCAACATTAACTACACAATATGTAGCAACAGATCTCATTCTGAAACAATTTATTCAGAACTGCATTGACAGGTTCTGTAACTCAAAGGGAACAGTTTGTTAGTTTTGATTTTAGTGTTTTGGTTTGGTTTGTTGTTGTTTTTTATTATTATTAGTTATTTAGTTGGTTTGTTTGTTTTTTCCCCAGAAGAAATGAACAAATAATTGATAAACATAAAACCCAAATCATTTCCCCCCCCCAAATATCTGAGTTATAAATTCTATTTTACTGCAACACATCATAAAAACAATTAAGAACTTAATCTTTACACTCATTTAAAGGTTTACTTCTGTGATGTGATAAAACCACAAAACCAAAAGGACAAATATAATTTAAGACAATAAACCACACAATGTGCAGTTTTGGAGGTGATTTCCCATTAGCACTTTCTGGTGTTTAACAAAGAAGGAAACAACACATAACAATAATAGGGGGGAAATAAAATACAAAATATTAGCTGCGATTTTCAACTTGTTCTTGAAATCTGAAATACATGGGATGAAATCAACAGTATATTGGTCATTTTTGAATCCTAAAAGTAATATGTAATGTTAAACTTTAAGAGTGAGAATAATTAGAATGTATCATGAAACTGAAATTCAAACATTAAATGCAAAAAATAAGAACAATAGAATTAAGTCAACTGCAAGGAAAGATTTTTTTTCCCCCCCTTCTTTTATTCTGCTTATTTTAGTGTTGTGTTTCAAGAGAGGGTCAAACTGATAACTCCAAACAAATGAAACACTCTGTTTAGGTACTGCAAAGTTATTTTTCTTATGCTGCGTATTTGCAACAAGTTCTCTACAGCATCCGCAATCATATTCTTAAAACCCAAGCAGACTTCTCAGAGAAAGATCTGGACAGACCGTTCTGAGAGTGATTTATTCTTGTTCCAGTGATAAATGAATAGTCTCATCTCTCTGTATCCTCCAAAGCTGAGGAAATAAAGTCAAGAGCACATTAAGTTCTCCCATGCAGTACAGCCCTTCCATGCAAGGTGCCAATAACACTTTCTGCAGAAGGGGCTACGGCTCCCTGCTAAGAGTTCTGGGGCCCAAAGGAGTCCTCAAAGGAAAATAATAGAAATACACTGGCCAGCAGAGCTCTGATTAGCTATAATAAATAGTATAATTTTTTTTTTTACCCCCCAAAAAACCCACCAACTTTGAAGTTTGAAAGTAAGGAATGTTTTTATCTGGTGATCTGAACTCAGAATAAAGTCTTTACGTTGATCAAAAATTATTGCCAACAAAATTCCACCCACAAGTCTAAATCTGGAAAATATGCATCCTTAGAGAATTGTATATTTAAGCTAGAATTTTCTTAACACTTTAATCAGCTTTTAAAGACAAAAAACATGTTTCAATGCATTTTTCTATCTTAATACAGTACTAATGTCTGTCTTAGCCTTCAATATTTAGTAAAAACAATTCCTAAAAATAATACTTGGTAATAATATCAGGGATATTTCATACATAGTAATTTTTATAGATTATAAATGAGTAACAGTTTGTACTTAATTTCATGAACACTTAGGGAACACTCACATTATATGTTATTGCCATGAGTTTAAAATACAAGGTAAGTGCCTACCCTTCCTTTTAATTCCTGAAGCTTTTAATGATTCCTAACAAATCATTATGGATTATATATAATTTTGATTATTACAGCTAAAAGAAAAGAAGCTGAGAGTTTATGGGGTTACTAATTAAAGTTTAGATCTAAAATAGTCTGTGCAGTGAGATGAAGAGAGGGACTAAATGCAAAGACTCTTTGGAGATTCAAAAAAAAGTAGAAAGTCAAGGTTAAAACTCTTAGGAGAAAAGAAAAAGATTTGCAAGTGAATGTGTAATGCTATATTTTAAACATTACAACAGTTAGGTTTTCTAATATGTGAATATTATTAGATTAATAAACAGCATGAGAACTTTAAATTTATAGTAGAAAGGTAAGTATCAGCTTTCTCAAACTTTTCTTTCTCTGTCATAGGAGAGATCTGGTAGAATTTTCTTACCGTCCTCATTTTTAAATGTAGAAGTGTGACTAAGCTGTTTATTGTAAAATGCATTTTTTCAAGTTCCTCCAAACACAACAGGAAGATGTATCGATATGTCTCTCATTCACTGTAAAGAGAAACTCTTGCATCACAAACACTGGATTGCAATGGGAATAAGAACATACGCCAGTCTGTCAGGAAAATAGATAGTCTGCCAAACACTAAGAATTTCAGTTATATAAACCACATCAGTATGCAAATAAACATTAAGGTGAAGTTAACTTAGTGCCGCATAGGAAAAAGTTCAGATTATGACCTATTGTTGCAAGCACAAAAAGGTGATCAGGAATAGAAAACATGGATCCCCCAAGGGGAAATTCTGCCTGACCAAACTGATCACGTTCTATGACAGAACAGCTGGCTCGGCAGATGTGGGCAGAACAGCGGTTCTCAACTGCCTTGACTTCAGTAAGGCTTTCAACACTGTCTCCCTGAAGATTCTCACTGAGGAGCTAAAGCGTGAGCTGGATGAGCAGACAGGGAGGTGGATTGAGACTGGCTGAACCACTGGGCCCCCAGGGCAGTGGTTAGTGGCATGAAGTCTAGTTGGAGGCCAGTGACTAGTGGTGTTGCCCAGAGGTCACAGAATGTACCCTCAGCAAGCTTGCACATGCCACAAAGCTGTGAGGAGCAGCTGACACAGCAAGAGGAGGTGTGATGCCAATCAGAGGGACCTTGGCAGGCTGGAGAAACAGGCTGCCATGAATCTCACAAAGTTCAACAAAGGAAAGTGCAAAATCCTGCACTTCCTGGAGTGGAATAACCCCATGTACCAGCACAGGCTGGAGGTTGGCCACTGACAGCTGTCAGTGCAGAAAAGGCACTGGGGGTCCTGATGGACTCCAAGTTGAATGTGAGTCATGAGTGACAAAGGCTAGTGGTATCCTGGGCTGCATTAGGAGGATCATTGCCAGCAGGTGGACAGAGCTGATCCCTCCCTTCTGGTGAGCACCTGGAATACTGTATCCAGTTCCGGGATCCCCAGCACAAGACAGCTATAGAGTTACTGGACAGAAACCAGTAAATGACTACAATGGTGATTAAGAGACTGAAGCACCACTTATATGAGGAAAGCTTGTGAGAGTGTGAACTGTTTAGCCTAGAAAGAAGACTTGGGGGATCTAATCAACATGTAAAAATATCTGAAGGAAGGGTATGAAGAAGACTGAGCCAGGCTCTTTCCAGCAATGCTCTACGATAAGAAAAGAGGCAATGGGCACAACTGAAACACAGGAGATTCCTCCTGAATGTCAGGAAATGCTTTTTTGACTGTGAGTGTGACTGGGCCCTGCAACGGGTTGCCCCAGAGAGGTTGCAGATCTTCATCGGAAATACTCAAAAGCCACATGAACATGATCCTGGGCAGACTCCTCTAGGTCACCCTGCCTGAATAGGGGGGTTGGGCTAGATTACCTCCAGAGGTCCTTTCCAAACTCAACCATTTCATGGTCCTGTAAAATTACGTTCTGCATTTCAAACACTCTCAAAAAACCAAACTGGAAACAGTCTAACAACAGAGAATGCTTTGGGAAGGAAGCAGCTAATATTGAAGATAACACATGGGAATAATCCTAGCACAGTGTACGTAAACATTCAACTGACTGCTGTACATGTTGTGGAAAAAGCTTTAAATCTACAGTATTTGACCCTTTACCAGGGGCAGATAATACAAAACCAATTGAAGATTGGATTATATATCTGAAAACAGAGGTAGAATTAATCTGTTTGGACCTATTGCTTCATTCAAACCTTTCTGAAAGATAAACTGCTCCAAAGCTCAGCCTCCTTTTAGTAATATAGCATTGTCATGGCACTCCCTGAGAACCTTTCCTTAGGCAATGTTCAACATGATTGATGGGCCCACTAAAAATTGAAAAGCAAAAGGCTAGGGTATCAATGGATCACTCAGTGAGTGTGAGAATTAAGCAGACAAAAATGAAAAAATTGTAGCATAAGGACCTTTCATATACTAGGTACAGATAGTTGGTTCTATTTTCAATTTATAGCAGCAGCACTGATTAAAATTACCAAGACTAATTTAACTATCAACACATAGTCAAATAGCTATGTTCTGAGATTATACAGTGTCAACATTGTATAATGTTTATAACATTAAGATAATGCCTTAAACATAATCCAGAAGGGAAAAAACCCCAAACAACTGAAAGCCAAACCACAAACTAAACAAAACCCACAACCAGGTATATTCAAATTAATGGTTAAGATTTAACAATTTTGCTTTTCTGTCAAAAAACCCTTTCTTGTTTTTGCAAACTATATATAAAACGTGAGTGTATTTGTTACTACTTTCAGCAGTTTAAAGGTTAGCTGAACAAACATCTAAAACACCAGTATTTCTACTACTGCAAAAATAGCCATCTTTTGGTGCCACTAGTGGGTTTTTCACAAAATTAGAATCTGATTTAAGTGCTAAACTGCTGAGACACTGGCATAATATAAAGTAAACATATGTTAAGGCTAATATCTTTTATTTATTGCAACAAAAGCAAAAATAATAATAAATATTTGCACTTGTTCTCTCCCCCACCTCAATATTTTCTTATTACTTAATTGTGATATGAAGTGTCAGGAAGCCTACTGCTGAGAGAAACAATTACTTTCTGTCATATTGAATATTAAATTATTCCTGTATTTTTTGTGTGGATTTCCACATGGAAATTTTCTTCATAAGGTAAATATAAGCATTTGACTACATTGCTATTTACATTTATTCATGGTGACTCATTACAAATATTTTCATCTCTCTGATAAAAAGTTTTACTTTTGACAATGAAGAAAACAGTTAAGAGCATTCAGTGCATATGTGTTTTCATGTTTCAGGATGATATATGGATTTTTAATCAGTCCTGAAATAACACTTTGAATGCCAAAGAGATCCATCTTACTACAAACAATTTAAAATTAATTTATCTGCAAAAGTTAGTAATAATCCACGTATGCAAAAGTACAGTCAGTGAAGCTATTTACCATATGAGTACTGCTTATACATTTGGGGTTTTATGGATAAAAGTACCTGGCTGGCTTATACAATTTTGTAATAAAGGATGTATTGATGAAAATGTCCCAGCCTGTTTTGGGATCTCTTGAAGTATTAGATAGCATCAACAGAAGGAGTCTTTGTGGTAATATTAAGGCACTGTCAATATGCAGCTTAAAGTCATCTAATAATACTACTTTTGCTGTTATTATAATGTTTTAATAAGGAAATAAATTTTCCTTTTTCATAGTTATTCACTCCCTCCCCCTTGAGTGTTTTCGATAACTGATTCCTGCATCCTTAATTAAGGTTTCCTATATCTAGAAACACACACAATAATTTCTGAGCAGTCTGAAGGAGTCAAGAACTATTTTTTGAAAGCGGACTTTTTTTTCTGTAGTTGTTTTTAAGTGCAGTATTATTTGTAGCACTACAGAAGGCATTTATTTTTTACCAAAAGACAGGAACCTTTCTCAGTGAGCAGTTGTTGCAGTTGTTACAAAAGGGTTTCATGAAAATGAATGTTTTGTACTAGAGCAGTAAAATCAAATTCTGTCACGTACTTGCCTTATAAAAATGTTGTGACAACATCTGTCACCAATGATGCAAGCACCTCTCACTATTCTTTTTGTCAGTAAAAGTAACAAGTTCCTTGATTTAGTATGCAGCTTTCAAATGGACGTCAATCCATATGACAACATTTACATTTCCATTGTACTGCTATTGGCATGAAACTGAATTTTGGCAGCTAATTCTTTGATATAAGGAAAAACACACATTGCCAACAGCTCCAAATTTTACAGTCTCATAAAAATCACCTCTTGTAATTTTGTAAGATTTATGAAATGATTTAACAGGCATAAATTGTTATTCTAGCCTAGGGGAACTCTGAAAAAAGGTGTAAGATATTGTACACATATACAATATACCAAGGAAGCAGTGGAATTTTAAGTACCTTGTAGTTTAAAACGTTTGAAGAATCTGTGAAATAATCAGAGTTCAGTTATCTAATTTATCAGCATTACAGTATTCATGCAAAATTTCCAAGTCTATCCTTATTCTTCGAGAGAAAAATTCTGCAGAATTAAAAGCAGCTGCTCAAAGGCAATGTTATTGCTGTCACTTTGTTTCTGACAAAGCAATTCCTGAAAACAGTACAAGCACCTTCTGTTCTTTCATCAAAAATGTTAAAATATCCTGCTTCATACTACTTTGCGAAACACTTGTCAAGCTTTCTCAGGTGAACACCTATAAATGCTAACTTTTCAGGTCAAACTCGTCTCTATTGCTCTTCCAGCTATTTTAGTTTCACCCCATGAAGAATTGTCTTTAGGAACTTGTGTCATCTGACCACCAATCTATTGTTAAAGAAAACATCAGTAATGCAAATCTCTTCCTGCCTATCTGCATCACTGCATGTCCCCTGCTTCTCCACACTAATACAACCGAAGACAGCAGTCTGGTATTTCACTGACAAGCTTCACACAAACCAGAGTAAAGAATTTTCTAGATGGAACAGAAGAGGTTTTCATTTGTCATCTTTTCCTCACTTTAGCCTTCCAGAGTTTAAGGAATGAGTCTGTCCTTCTATCTTCCTCTCATGCCCTCTGACTAGAGCAGGACCATTCGAAGCAATTATGAGTTTTGTTCCTCATTCCCTGTGGCCTCCACTCAGCTCATGAGCTGTGACCACACTTGTTCACACTCTTAAGTTGTCTGTTTCTCTGTAGAGCAGACCTAACTCTGTGGCAGCTCCACTCACCACAGAAACACTAGGAAGGATGTCAAAGAACCACGGCATTTCTGGTAGGGCATGACGAGGATGTCACTGAGCACTGCTTCTTTCACAAGGAAAAGTTGGCTTGCTCTGCTCTTTTAAAGTAGACAAGTCAACAAAGAACAGCACAAAGGTCAAGAGGGTTATGTGCAGAATAAGCTATGACTTTCTATTATTCTAGCAAATTAAAGACACTTTCACAGAATGTAGGTGTCAATAGACTTAATTACTATATAAATAGAAACACAATAGAGAGATTACTGTTATTTGCAAGCCAATGCTATCTAGACAGTCAGATATTATAGTAAGTCAGGTTTCAGTGACAAAAAAGGTGGGGGGGAGAGAGTGTTTTAAAGCAGTAAAAAAAAAAAAAAAAGTGCGATTTAAAGATGTAAAGCTAGAAACTGTGGCAGAAAACTGAAAAAGAGCATAAACTACCATTTCACTATTGATACTCTTGAAGGAACTCTGGTGAGAATCCCTTTTTCCATATCTTCCAAAATAAACTCAAATTCTTGACTCTATCTGTGTTTGAAAAATGATACAATTACATTGTTGCCACATTTCTTGAAAATTGCTAACACTGGAACCTGCAGAATGCTTCTGATGTTACAGGAGCCATTGAATAAGTCCAACCAACCCTAAGTGTAACTTAGTTCTGTGCTCCCACAGTACTTATATATATCTTATCTTGTATAGCTTATCAGTAATAGTCTGATGAATTCTACAGTATGCTATAATTTACATTTCATGGGATTTAATCAAAATGAATCCTGCATATCCTGCTGCTACTAACTATTGATCAAGAAATTAAATGAAAGAAAACAAGCTGCAAAGACTGCTCCTCAGAAGAAAATACCGGCTCATATTTTAAAAATGGAATAGGAGAATGCAGCCTTTTGATGACAGCATTAATCTTATTTACACCATAAATCTTGACAGCTGTGCTTTGAACAACTTGTTATAGAATAGAAAAAGTAGACCTAGATTCCATATTGTTGCTAACAACAGAAAGAAGCCAACTTCTGTTTTCACATCCTGATTTACATTTCATCATAGGTATGAGTACAATAAAAATTCTGAGTAGTAACTCAGAGTGAGTTTTATTTAATCAAATGAGCTCAGAAAAATTAAAGTAGAAGTCCACATTCCCTTTGTAAACTGTGCTGTCACACCTGTTTATTACAAATACCTTCAAATAGAAACTTACTGCAAGACCCCTAAAATAGGATGTTAAATATAAAGGTGCAACCTTTGTTTTTATTCAAATTTGGCTTCTGTGGCTTAGGTATATTTTGCATGTATTTTTCACCTGTCATATAATCCATACACAAATCCTCAAATCAAGATATGCTATAAAGATCAAGATAGAAATTCTGAAAATAACAGAGATTTGCGTTTCTAAACTTGCTTATTATGTTTTTATTCATGCAGCTCTGAAGGCATAGTGTCAGCTTTTTATCTAGATGCTTTTCATTACTTCTCCCTGTTGGTGTTGCAGTACATGCTGTGAATGACCTCCAGAGATTCCTGAAGCTATATGCAGAGCGAAAATTGAATCTGAAAGCTTTATTAGACAAGTTTGTCTTCAGCTTGTGTCTGATGTCAGCTGTACTAAAAAATAGAACTGCTTGTGAAACTGGGTCCTGACCTTGAAAAATCTCCTATCAAACGGTAACTGATTCAGTTTTGTGCCGTATTGTTATTTGTTAGATGTGTTACCTACATGAAAAGTGAAAAGCTTTTTAGTGAAAATCAAATGAAATGATTAGACACTTTTTCCTAAATACAATGGGGAAAACAGATATAAATGGCAATGTATATATAATAGGGTCATCACAGGTTGGCTTCTATGAACATCTTTCCCCTTTAATCCAGAAGCAACCAAAAGAAAAGTCAAGATAATAATCATTCCATTACTATTCCACTTTGTATAAGAGTGAGCAATCTTTGTTAGGCCAGCTGACTTAAGGACAAGTCTACTCTTACTGCTCTTGGATGATTTAGGAACTTGAGGTATTCTCTATGATACCTCCCTACTGCATTGTCCGCTGATCATTTTCTCTCTTAAATTTTATTTTTATACAATTTTCATGGAGTCAAACCGAATTATAACTAATATAAAAAATAGACATTTCCTTTAGACTCAACATGCACAAGTATTGGAAGCTATACACTTCTAGACACATGATCATTATTGGAAGCAACATTACTCTTTGCTACAACTCTCATGATAGTGGTCTTTACTGGCATCTTAAAATTAAACTAAAATGGACTACTGGCAGTAGCATTGCCCTCTCATTCAGTGTAGAACTACTTATCATAGTAGATACACAGTCTGGATTTTTAGCTGTTCAACTCCGTGGAGAATCATTCTAGAAAATTAAAGACCTACCACATCCCCTATGAAAGCATTTTAATATCTGATAGCAGAGTTCTTTTAAGTGGTGAAGATTACGCACAACATAGTTTTAAATATCATCACAGGTTTCCATTAGTATTGAAAACACTGTAGATGCACACATCCCCAGACTGCTCAGTCTTTCCCAAGGCATTATTTTGAGTATTCTTGGTCTCAATTATACTGTGCCAGCTGCTATAAAGAATACAGACACTTGAATATCTGATTTGTACATTTGTTTTTCATGTACCCTCTGAATACACATATTGTTATATTCTCAGGTGCACATGATGAAATGCACAAGGATTTTTAAGACTAGCTTTTGGAAATTCTGAGAAGCACAGTGCTGAACTACAGCATATGTGTTCACTCAAACACTGTGTATAATATATAAACAATGACTACTTCAGAGTGCATTAGCTATGAAATGTGACAAAAAGGAAATGCATCTATTGTGCATTTTTGCCCAAAGCTAGTTGTTATCATTGTGTTTCTTACATTTTTGTTATTGTCTCCTGAATATCTCTTAAATACAAATGGTTTGTTTGTTTGTTTTTAAAGAAGTAGTGGAACAGCACACAATTCAGCTCTGAAATCCATGGAATGAATATATTTCAAGGGTTATAGTTTCGAAAACAAAGAATCCTTCATCCCCACTGAGAATATTAACCCAAACATCATATCAGAGATTTAACAGGGCAGGCTTCATAACGCAGGACACTGCTATGTCCATCTGTACATCTCTCTATCTTAGAATATAGAATAATAGGTAACTCAACTATGCTTTTTATATGAAAATGAAAGAAAATTCCAGATGCATATAGTACAGGCACTAGCACTACAGAAGTACTTTCAGCTTCTGAGATCACTGCGCTTTAGTTTTAAACCTTATTTCATCAAGGTAGGTACTTTCACACACATGCTTTTGTTTACTGCTAAGTTTCCTAAAAAGCCTCATGAATTGTATATTTTTATTGGCACCAGAACATGTTTTTTATGTTTTATACTCCAAGAACTGAAATTTCAGCTGCATTAAGCCACAGCAGCACATATACTCAGAGCAATAGTGATATTTTTCAAGAACTGTTTTATATGATCTTACAAGTCTAGAACAAAGCAATGTGCCTAGTCCAGCTGGAGACCTGCTTCAGAGAAAGAAAAGACAAACTAAACCTTCCAAACAGAAGGAGACATACCACACTCCTTCGAACGACAAGTAAATGAGATTCTATTGTCACTACTTTCCCCAGATTCATAAATATCAGTCTTATAATCAAACCCCTAAACCTCAAGACATTATAAACTCTGTGAATCTTTTTCCTACACCCCAGATGAATATATGGGCCAGTAAGTGATGAGTTCACACCACTGCAGATGGGGAACTTAGTGCAGTTCACAGTTGTTACAATTTGCATCTAATGAACTTTTGGTTCACTCCTCACTCCTCTCCCATTCTTCCTTATCCATTCCAAATCCTGAAAAGCCCTCTTTCCCTGTACAGGGAAGCCCAGTCTTTGTGTCTACAGTCTCTGGCTCCCACTCCCAAAGCAAATTATAATGCAAGCACAGACGAGTGTTGACTGTCTCTGTTTGAAGAAAGATACCTAAAATTAATGGTGAATGCTCTGAGTTCTGGTGATGCAGTGTTGGCTTTCTCCAAATTATTTTTAGTGAATGTACAATAACTAACAATGCATACAGGGTCTTTCTGCCAAATGCAACCCTGCTACAACTTGTAAAACATAACAAATTCTTTTTTTCTTTATCTTTTTCTGAGACCTGCTACAAACAATGCTCCAAAATAAGATTGATACGGTTTAAAATTTAATGGGAAAAATTCTACTTCATTAATTTCAGAACACATTTCACCACTGATACTAATTGATACTATTTCTCTCTCTACCTTTTTCTTCATTTCACAGTCACACATTTTTCTGTTTCACTTGATTAGGCATTTCATACAAAAAGACAAAAACTTTTGTAAACAGGGGAAAAAATGAAATTGCTTATACACAAAGTACTGTTCATTGAATAAGTTACAGTACTACTATATTGTATCTTTCAGTTTTATTAGCTAAACATGCAAAATATAAAATTATTTGACCAAGTACTTTCAGGTGTATTCATTGGCAGCTATTTTTAAAATTTCACTTATTTCAAGTACAGCATAATTGAAAATAAAGACACATCCTTTTTATTTTCAAGTATAGCTCTAAATGAAGGCTAACAAGGGAAAATTTCTTCCTCCGGACCAAAGTCCTCCCACCCCACAATGTATTCAGATGGGCTTACAAAGCCTTGTATAACTTTACATAACTCATTAAGTAAATGCCATGATAGCACTTCAGTACAAAAGACATCATATGAATGCTAACGATGCTATTAAAAACTGTCCCTCCTGGAAAAGCACATTCCAGAACTGCATTTCTGTTTAAAATGTTTTCAAACTGCTGGCTAAGCAATGCATCAAGGTATTTGGATAGAGACATTCACACAATTTCTTGTTATCCTGTCAAGTACAGATAGCAAGTGTGATTTTCTTTCTGAATCATCTTATCTTGGAAGTCAATCTTTGCTAAGGTTTTAGGCATACCCTTCAGCTAAGCACATTTTTTGAGCCGGAAAAGTACTTCCTGTTCATTATGCCTGAGGGCACAACGGACTGGTGGGACATTAAGGACTTTTTTAGTGCTGCTTCTGCCAAAGAAAATGGAATATGCAGACCTAGAAATAATTATAAACAGGGTCCTTTACCTCTCTAACAGCCACCAAATGGCATATTTAGTAAGACTCTCTGACAGTTCTTGTAGCCAGACTAAGCCAAATAATACCTGACAGGGCAGCAGTGATTAGCCAGTCACATCTTCATAGATGTCTCAAACACAGATGTCAACATTCTTACCTTTTGATGCCCCTAGAAGCCTCTATAGGACCAGGAAGGGAATAGTTATCAAAAGGAGATATTGCCATTCCTTTACAGAATCCTTCAAAACCAATTTTGTGCATCTTTCTTTAAAAACTACCTTTAACAAGATGATTTAGTTTTTGGGAGGGTAGGTTAAAGCTCACTCTCCCACAGCCAGTTTGAGTCTCTGTGCACATCAATGCATGGTTCATAAGAATCAGCAGAAGACAATAAATAAGTCCATAAAAATTATCCAAGTGGTTAAAATAACTGCAGAACTTATAGCAGAGCATGACAAGACCCACAGCATCCAATTTCTTCCCTCCCCATCTCCCAGTTTTTAAAATGAAATACAAAAATACCTTAGTAACACCTATCAGTTCCTATTTTTGTGGAAACCTGCTGTCTCAGCCTGGAGAAGCAAAGACTCGGGGGGATCATATCCATGTGTGTCTTAGTTCCAGGAAGAACTAAGATATCTATATCAGCCAATCCCTCTCCTTCAAATTTAGGAAATAGAACTTTAATTAGGGAAAAATATATGTAAAGGAAAAGATAACAGTTCTTAAACACAACACCTATATATATAT
>JAWWMP010000001.1:108134506-108171740 GCA_035047865.1 Dendrocincla tyrannina
AATAGAGGGGGTAGAATACATAACTTTGATCACCCCCACACAGTGATAACTGGCTCCTCCTGTTGAACTAGGACAATGTGTTTAAACATCTGATTGGTGGAGTAAAGAAGACACAGCCAGACTCTTTTCAGCGAAGCCCAGTGACAGGATGAAAAGCCCCACAAAAAACATGAAATACTAGAAATTCTATTTAAATAGAAGAAGAAACTTTTCCTTTACTGTCAGAGTTGCTCAACACTGGAACAAGTTGTCGAGAAAGATTATGGAGTGTCCATCCTTGATAATATCAAAACCTGACTGGACATGACCCTGAGCAACCTGTACTAATTGACTGTGCTTTGACCAAGAGTAATAGATGTCTCCCTGGGTCCCTTCTGAACTCTACAGTTCTATGACAACACACCCAGAATATCACAGTAAACTGATTCAAATAAAGAACAACTATGAATTAGTGTTAACAAGCACAGGTTCAAATTTTAAGTGCTCTTGACAAGAGCAAGGAAATCAATCCCACTTCCTGCTTAATCCTTTATAGAACACCAGTGCATTAATTTTCTGCATGCATAGTTCCATCTGCTGAGTCTCAGAAATGTTAGCAAGTTACATCTTGCATTAAGGTAAGTGAGTAGTTTTGCAATTCTTCAGCTAAAAATCAGTTAATATAATAAAATATTGCACTACTACTCTGTATTCCTCCTCTTGTTCCATTATTATAATTTCTTTTGTAACAGCAAATATACAGCTCACCAATACTCTTTCACTCTGGAATCTGACATAACCTGCTTACACACAAAAGTGACACAGTGAGTTTTGTGACCCAGCACAGCAAAAAATGATTATGCCTCTCCTTAATTCTCTCTATGTCATGATGGGAATATCTATAGAATGCCTTAGAACAAAATCCCGTAAAGCAAGGATGTCGTTCACAAGTTTTAAAAAAATACTAGTAGTATTTAGCCCTTCCTATGGTGCAATGGTACTCCTCTGAAAAGAAGTTTTTTCTGCTTTGCTCTCATACACAGTAATTAGTAGAAGGCAGAGAATTCTCCAAGTTCAGCTTTTCTTGAATGTTACCCACTAAAACAAGTTAAAAGCAAAAGATAAACATCCTACATGCAATCAAATTTGAAGTGATTACTGTAGCTGTACATTACATAGCCTGAGTTAAAGGCAATCTTACAAGGGATGGGGGGGAGAGTGGCGGATTTCCTTCTGCTCCAACACATGATAAGCAGCTTTCCAAACTGTACATGTGAATAATATTCTTCATCCAAGGAACTGAGAGAGTTCACTATCAAGTAGAGAACCTTAGAGACTTGATAAACTCAGACTGAGCCGCATGCTTCCGCTTTGTATTTCTTTTCCACCCATGCTTAATCACTACATTTCAGAGGAAAGCAGTGGGAAATAAAATCCATTTATCAACTAGAAAAAAATGAGTTTGTAATCCTTGTAGGGAACAAGCAGGTGTAAAGAGATATGAGAAAAATCTAATATAAATTTTGTCCAAATAATTGAAATGAAATGGAGACAGGTGTTTTCTTGTGTATTCATGAATGCAAGACATGCAGAGATGTATATCACAGGCAATGTTTAACTGCAGAATTACTCCTGCAATGTTGTTGTATGACTTTTTCTATGAATACGCAATCTTTGTCTCGAAACAGTCTCACTTTATTTTCCTATCAGCAATAATAATTTCAGAATTTCATTCTGTGACCAATTTAGACACTTGACCTATAGCATCATTATCTTTTAATTTAAATAATTTACCTCCCTTGGTAGTATTTCTTCCATTAATATATGTAAAAATTGAAAATCCCACCTCTTCATGGAATAAAGAAACGTGACTTTGAAACTGCAATAATTTGGAAAGCATGCTGCAACCTAATCATCAAATCATAATCTAATTTGTCTTCTGGGATGCATTGCACAAAACAGAAAGGCAATGATAAAAACCCAAGTTGAATGGCCTAGTAGCACTTGTAAGGATGCAGAATTAATTTAGACAGTCTCCAGCTATTTTCAGTTTAACTGTGTGATTTATAAGTAATTGAAAAAAAAATAATATATTGAGGCACTTACAGACACCTGGAGAGAAATGGCCAAATGCTGCTAATGCTGGCTTTTCCTTTAGTTGTTGAATTAAGTGGTGTATTGCCTTCCAGTCAGTGTTCAAGTCTTCTAATTTTTTCTGGAACAGAACATAAGAATCTCTTAAATTTATAAAATATAAAATAATGTATCATAGAATTATAGAATGGTTTGGAAGGGACCTTAAAAGATCATTTGCCCTCCCACTGTGGGCAAGGATGACACCCACGAGATCAGGTTGCTCAGGCCCCCATCCAACCTGGCCTGGTAATGTAAATAAATGGCCTTCATGTAAATAAATGCAAAACAAAATAACTTTTTCTTTCCCTTCATCTGATGGATCACCTGAATTTAAAAAACAAACAAACAAGCAAACCAAAGACCAAATGAGAAGTATATAGTAATGAATTTTCACAAATGGGAGTGAGAGATGAGTGAAGTCCCTTCTAGCTGGGCTACAAAATAGCTCCATGGTGTCAGGGTCCTAAAAGCATCTTTCCTTCTCAAAGTTCAGCTGCCGAAGCTCAGGACCAGCTTAGGACCAGCACAGCTATCTCACCTCAACCCCAGCTTGATTCCTGGGCCAACCTCAGCCTGTGCCCATGGCCTTGCCCAGCCACCTGGGCTGGGGTTTGACTTTGATTCCCCTCACCAGGCCACTGATGCCCACCCAGGAGCAGCTCGCACTTCTTGGCTGGGAGCAGAAGGAGGGGCCCCAGTGGGTGAGACGGTCCTGTAGCCCAGGGGGAGCCTCTGTCCCTCCCTGCTCCCAGGGAGCATGGGCTTTCCCTGCTGCACAGGCCTTCACGCCTTTGTAAGGCACATAGGATGACTTCTGCTTTAACACACTGTAGAGAGGTCTGGTTTTTAATCACCGTGAACCTGAGATGCTAATTCTTTTAATTAAAATTGCAAGATGAATTATATATTTCAAAAAGCTTGTCAATAAAACCGCTGCAATTTGTAACATCAAATGCAGAATTCATTCTTCTACCTATCAAAAAAAAAAAAAAAGGGAAAAAAAAGGCAAAAAAAAGGCAAAAGAAAGTTTAACAAGTTTTAGGAGTCTTCAGGGAGTCATAAACTCCAGTGTGTGGGCACAGCCCTGACCAGTGATGGCTACGCTGTTACTTTTAAACAAAGCCTACGTGAAAGTCTAGACTGTGAACAACATCAGTCCTCAGATAACCCTGAGAGGAATTTAGACTCGAAAATGTTCTTTCTATCTCATTTTTCCACCTGCTTGAAGGACTGTAAAGAAGGATGAAGCATTGCTAATTCTGTGCTGACATCTCCGAACTCTTAAAATGAAGACTGCATTTCCTTTTCAAGCTTCTCCCTGTCTGCTACAAAAAGCAGCTCAGAGTACCAGTGCCATTCAGGAATGCTTTTAGCATTCTATGGTTCCAATCCACAACTAGATATATATTATAGTCTAAATCATAATGCAGCCATGATGGCAACAGGATGCCTATTAAGAAAAGCATGTTAATTACCCGGAGTCTAAAATGACAGGGGTCAGTAGGAGAGGGATAGTGAGCAATATAGAGAGCAATTAAAGCTCATTAAATTCAAGCTTGTACACACACAAACATACAGATTTTGGGATAACACAATTTTATATTCTGATATGTCAGGGGAGTGTTTCTAGAATTTGCCTTAAGCTTTGTCATAAGTGCTCTAAACCTGCAAAGTTCTTTTATGCATATCAGAAATGGACGTCAGAATATTGCTTGGTGTAAACTCTGGACAGATTTTTGTGCAAGTGCTTTTTGATAGAGAAGGAGAGAAAGGCTACAATTCTTCATTAGGGAATAAACCAGCTTTGTATTTAAAAGCAGTTTAAGAACTGTACTAAAACTAAATAAAAAGTCATGAATATCAGATTCTCCTTGATAGTAGACTACAAGGACTAAGAAAAACAAACAATTGGGTATATGGGTTATATGTAACTTGTCATATGAGAATTCAAAATCATAGATATGTTTTATATCTGTGTGGATTACAGGCACAGAGAAATACACACTTTTATGGTAGACTTTAAAGTTCTTTTTTTTCTTTTTTCCTGTTGCTTTAGCCCAAGAACCTACTTCCAGAGATAAAATGCAAAGCACTGCTCCAATCTCTATTAATTCAATAGTTCCACAAAGTGTTTTAAAAGCAAAAGCTGAAGAGATTACACTATCAAAGTCTGCTTTCGTTTTAAAACACATTCACAGAAATTCAGGAAGGAGATGTGGATGTCATATTTATAATACTGGTCTTCATTAAGGTATCTGCTTTACCATTCATACATATAAAAACCAGAGCTTTCTTTCCAGTAATGACAAAACGTAAAACATGCCCACCACAGGCATTGGAGAGGGTTGTCTGAGGCAACATCTACACCACTAATAAGAGAGTAGCCAGTTCTAAATTCTCCTATCAAAATTATGGTTTGATCTTGCATCTGGCATAAATTAGCATGCATGCATTAAAACATTAAATTTCTTTGAACACAACAATTTTGCTGTAATTGCAACTCTGGAGTTTTGGTGACAAGCACGAATATCAAAACATGTTGCGCTAAGCATAAATGTAAGAGATTTTCTTTAAATGTCAGCACTGGTGCAATTTAAGTGAGGTTAACATTCATACATGAACTAATCTCACTAACAGCACCAAATATAGATATGAATATTGGAGGGAGAAATGATGGCTTTTAAACATGATGTCTTTTAAATGCAAGACTGAGGACAACGAAAATGAATTCTTCACTACTGACTTCTCATCCATCAGAGGAAAAGACAAGAGTGCTGTGGCAAAGGAACCACATCTTTTCCACTGCCACAGAAATCCTTTCCTGAATAAACTGTTCTGATTAAGTGCTGTTAATCATGAGATTGGGGCTTACATCCTTACTATTGCCACTGACACAAGCAGTAACCTCTCTCTCCCTCACCTTCAAAAGCTTTACAGAAATGCATTTCAAAAGCATGAAATCCATTTTATAGAAGTGAATAGGTCTGATTATTAAAGTGCTAGTGCTTAAAGGATCACACATCTCATCCCATTCTTGACTCTTGAATCAGCATATACAAGGATTTCATTTGCCAACAAAAATGTTTTTACAGACTTGCGTTGCAAAATTCTATTTTAGTATGCTCCGTGAAGGTGTGAAAATACACTTATTTCACTGACAAAACTATAAGATTAAGTATGTGTCAATATAAATCCACAGGATTTAATTTACATTCAGAATACTCTAATGAGAATATATTATAAAGGTTGCAAAGATAAGCAGCTAAACATTAGGAAATGCCAGAATAACATTAACTAGGAACATTATTTCAGATAAAATGCACATAATAGCACTGATAGCTTTAATTTCCTGGCACATACTGCTTTAAAGCACAGGAAAGGCTTGTGATGAGAATGAGTCAATAGGACCTTTACTTAATTTATTGAAAAGAATGCAAAGATTTGTGGGGAATTAAGGAAATAAGGGATGAAAAAAGCAGCTGAGAGAAATCTGCCTTGGAGAACTAAATAATCTACAAAGTTGTTAAGCAATGCTATAAAGTAATTAATGCTTTTAAAGAGACCATATAATTTTATCTTTTTTTCTGTGTCACACACTAAACAAGGACTTTGAGTCTAAGCATTGAATTGCTGCTTGCACTGTGAGTGCTGTCCATATCCTGCACTGAATTAGGCAGGTTTCAGCCTCAACCAAGGGAACCAGAGCAGCTTTAATTAATGAACTTTTTTAAATTTTGAGTTCTCAACTTTGCAACCTTGGTGATAGCTTTTAAAAAACACTTTAATCTGAGTAAAAAATATTTCTGGTTCCACAAAATATCCTTTGTATAGAAAATTATTTTGATATTTTACAAAAAGTGTATATCGAAACATGTAAATAGCAGACTGCTGAAAGTAGTTCATGAAGAATGATGAGAGAAGACCAATGCAGTATAAATGTGTGGAAACTTAAGGAAACCTACCTAGATCATCAAGAAACCAATTCAACAGTCCTGACAGCATATACCCACTGCTTTATGACTTATTGTACAAGACAGACATTGAACCAGAAATTAACTTCACAAGTTGCTCAATTAACTGAAATACAGAGTGTAATGGCAAAAGTAAAATGCAATCAAAGAAATTAAATGCCAGAAATTGAATATGGACTAGTCCAAAAGTAGTTACTAATTTCCTCACAGACACATTTTGTAATGCCATTGCCAAAACTACAACTCACAAAACATAATCTTTAAAGAGTCTTTTTTTCCCCCAGTATATCTGGTAAAAATTGGCAGCTTTCAGTGTCTTTGTGAACCCTTAGAATATATAGACATATAGTACACTTCTATGTCAGAATTTTGGGCTAAGCAGAATCGTTTCATATCATTTATGTCAGTGGTACATAAAAGAAGTATTATTTCTTCTCCTTGAAAGTGGTAGCATTCATTCTGAAATACTTTATATGGAATTAAAAAAACATACAAAGCCAAACCCTCTAGTTTTGTGTTGTTTCAAGTGTTTTGCTTATTAGAATGTGGAGTAAGATCCCCTAAGACTGCAGCTGAAGTCACAGAGAATGAGTAAACACAGTTATTCCAAGTGATTCTTGTTCCATCAACTATTCAGTGTGCAGATGTTATTTTAGTTCCCAACAACAATATGGGTTTATTAGTCAACAAAAACTCAACACAAAGTTAAAAACTTTGCTTCTGCCCACTCAAGTCACCTTAGGTTTACCTCTTTCAGCATTTTAGCACTGTTTAGGAGACCTGATCATTAAAAATGCACTGATACTGAAGGGGAAAATAACTCTTAAGGACTTCTGTTTAGGAAAGAAAAGGAGGAAGCAACTAATTCTTAAATATGTATTAATTTCTACAGAGGATATAAGCTCAATCATGTGTTCCTGTGAATGGAGATCTGCTGGTTGGATTTATAAGTAACTGAGAGGAAATTTTGCAAAAGTAGGAAAATACAACTCCAACTATAGTGACAAAATAGAGATGGAAAAACAAGATATTCACTGCAGAGATCACCTACAGACATCCTAACTTTGTGAAGAAAGCCTTTTTTTGTAAATTGAAGTTACTGAGTGCTGTACATTTGGAAAAGCCCTAAACACAAAGTTTACTCTCTCTACTTAGTCAGAAGCAATTGCACTAGATACACTGTGTAATCAATAAGCCACTATTACAATTTCTGGGACCTCTTAATTCTCATGTTCACCAATACTTTATTGGAAGTTATAAAACTAGAAACCACACCAAGGTCTGGTTGGTATGGTAGTGACCTTACTAGCCTGGTCTCCCACTCCAAGAGTAGCTGAACGAGACATGGGAAGATGTTTGCTGATGACTTTCTCCTTCAAGATTTCACAGGATAGAAAATGACACTCTAGTCTCAATGAAAATCCACATAGCTTTTAGGAAACAGAGAGTAAAGTATCCCTTTATAGCTAATTTCTATGCTGAGGACAAGGATTCTACAGTATGTTTTTCTAAAAGAGAACTGTTGGGAGGTATAGCCTTCGTAACAATGTGTTCTCTGCTCCACCGAATCAAGTCGGCCATTCTAGACAAATTTTGTCAGAGAAATTGAGTGGGAAAGTTCTATGTTGTCCTGTGTTCTTTCCTTCAAAAAGGAAAAAAAAATGCAAAGGACCCTCTTTATGTCCTGACTTTTACCTTTTCTAGAAAACTTGCTCATTCTTTTTTTTTTTTTTTAATTTGACAAATTTTCTGAAAGCAAAATTCAAAATAAAGGTGTGTAAAAATGTGTTATATGCTGCCACTAATTGGGCACCAAAAATTACATTTGCTTTCAGTATGAATTACACTTGAATGAATAAACCTTAATGTCAAAAACACTATTCCCATCACAATATGGAAAAAAATAATTCTATCTGGGAACATTATATTTTCCCTGACTATGCCATCACAGAGGAGAACAAATGCCATTTGCCAGGTTCTTTCATTGATTTTAAACAGAGCACATCAAGGACAAGTGTACAACAGGGGAAGCAAACCCATTACACAGTAATGGATATTGCTAAAGGTTGCTTCATTACCTTTACTGGATGAGTGGCTGGTTTTTCCTTATATAAATGACACCCTTTAGATAAAACCTCTTCCACATTCGGCTGTTTAGCCTGCACTGCTGCTTCAGTTTCCTGAAAAATAAAAACACAAGCCGTCTAGATTAACCATAGCATAAGCAATAAGACTGAATGGCCCTAAAGCTCCATGGGACACTGTAAAACACTAGTGGACTAGTTTCTGCTCTGAAGTGGTGTGTGGGTAAAGGTATGGAGAGTAGCAGCTAAGGACAAATACAAATACCAGAGAAAACAAAAGCAAAGAAGGATGGAAAAGAGCAATGCTAGCAAAATAAACAGTGATAGGACAATTCATCCTGAAGGTTTCAATAAAATTATTAAAAAGCTAACACAAATGTACAGTAAGAAAGACAGGCATGAGAAATCTCATTTAAACAGCTCTGTCCTTTTGTCTGTTTTACATTACCAGCAGATAAAAAGTGCATTGGTCAACATTTTGTTCATACAGTATGCGGCATTAAAACCATATAATGAGCCACAATAATGATACTGAATATACAAAGATCAAAAATGTTTAAAGAAAATTACTATTGTGAGTAGTAAACTAGTACTTATGTAGTAAAACATTTACAGTAATGAATTAAAAAGAAAAGCACAGTAGCAGTGACAGTTCCTAAAGGTACAGGGAGGCACTTACCATTAGCAATGACACCCTACTGAATTAATAACAGCATATTCTCTAGCATTTTTCTTTTTTAATCTGGAAAGGTGTAATCCACATGCTAACATAAGGAAACTCCAACCAATCCTTCCCCACATACAGTGGCTTCATTTTGTCAGACATTGACCAAATGAATAACGGGTGAAACATATATAGATAATTAAAAGAGAAAAAAAATCCTACAGAGAAACCAACCAGCCAAGCAACAAAACCTCAAATCCACTGAAAATGGTAAAAGAAAAGATAAACTACACCTGGAGTTCCAAAATTCATTGTTTATTTCATTTTTACGGTAATATAAGCAAAAAAAAAAAAATCTGAGTTATCAAAATTAATCGCTTGGGATTTTTTATTTCCTCTCTCCACTCTTCACCCACCTACTTTATAGCTTTACTACCATGTCCTAAACAATATTGCTGACTATCCACTGAGTCTCCAACGTAATTTTCAGTCCACAATCTCAGTTATCATTAATGTGACAGCAGACAAGATTGTGTGTCAGGTATGTCACTGTCTGAGCCAACACATCATTTTATTGAAGGAAACCTGCTGCTCTTTTTACTGAAATAAACTTGTTGAAACCTATGTCAGTTCAAGTCTCAAAAAGGGGTCATTTTGTTCCTATGTTTCAGCTCAAGATATAAAATATGTCTATATTGCTGCCTGAAATTTTACTTCCATAACTTTATAGTCCATCAGTAAAAATAGAGTTGATAAACTCTATTCTTCCATCTTTCTCTTCAAATACTATTTATCAACAGCAAACTTACTGAATTAAACCTCCTCTGATTTCTTGCAATATTTGGAATATGCTTGAATTTAATTGTGTTATATTATGCATTTTAATATTAGTGAGATATAACCATAAGGATTCATAGAGAATGAGCACTGAAAAGCAATGCACAGCAAAACTGGGATATTTGGGGCAGTGTGGGACTTTATTAATCTGTTGATTAAAGTCTTTTGTTTCTGTTTCAATACTAGGTTAGCTTTCTATTTCCTTTCTCAGCATATAAAGAAAAAATAATAATCAAGGAGTGTTAATGAAAACGTAATTTTCTGGATATTTTGATGAAAGATAGGCATTTTAATATTTGTTTATTTAGTTGTTTTATTGGGTTTTTGTTTAGTTGGTTGGTTTGGGTTTTTCTTAAATTAAGCTATCTGCAGAATTTGGTCAACATTTTCTGTTTTGTTATTCTACACATCTCACTCATTTTATAGGAGCATCAAGTATCATAACAAAATCTGTAGCAGGAAAAACATGTTACAACATCCTGCAAAGTTCAAGAACATCAAGGACACCATGGGTGTGCCTCCACTGTTGGTTTAACCTGATGCACGGATGTGCCTTTGAAGTGCATCTCTTGATGCTCCCCACTCACTGGACTTTGGTTTCCGCCATGGACTGGTCTAGGAGCACACAAACTGGTTTCTTTCAGGCTGTAAGCAGTGTGGAAGGTGCACTCTAGGAGGGCACCCAGCACAGTCCCAGGTCTATCCAGGGCTCCACCCGCCCATAGCTCCATATCACCCACCAGTGCCATCAGTCCCTGACCCAAGGATGCTGCAGCAGGCAGCTCCAGTGACCCCATGGGTATCCCTGGCTGGGCAGTGGATATGCCTTGGCTGCCAACTCCTGCCCTGAAGGTTCCTCGAGGGTAGCCCTGCCATAGCCCCAGCCCAGAGGGAGTCATCAGCCCTGCAAGGGCCCAGCAGCTGTTGCAAGGATGGAGAGAACCTGAGCAATTCCTGGTCCCTTCCAGGACATTGTCACCCACTTCCCATTCACATTTTCTAGACGAGAAAAAGCAGAGGCTCTTTCAGGAGGGTCTCTGAAGCTTTGCCATGTATTTGAATGGGCTGGGTTTGTAATAATAACCATTAACTGCAAGCAATTGAAAATTCAAACCCCGAAGTACTCAGGCAGGAAAGGCACTCTAGACTAATCAAAAGGACTATTCACAACAGGGGTTACTACTCAAGTCCTGTAGCTGCAAAAAAATGTGGCTGTTCAGTCTTTATTTGTACTCTACCTTCTGCATTGAAATGTGAATCACAATTTACCATATGCACACATATAAATAGACTAATTTTCTTTTTAAAATGAAGCGAAAAAAAAGGCAAAATGAAAAATTGATGGTACCATATGACTGCCCATTCTGCAAAAAAGTAGAAGACATTGATCTTTGTTATCATTATTGTCATTAATTGTCATTATTTTATGCTGATACTAGTATACACAACACATTAAAACAGAAATTCCATGTCTGTATATTATATAAACATTTAAAAAGGTATTCTTTATGGATTCAAAAGGTATTTTTTCTTTACGAGCAGAATAAAGGTATAAATTTTCATAGGCAGGTAACAGAAATGCAATGTCTTTAGTTGTTAAATGACCAATTCCTTCTGCTCTAAAATTTTCTGGAGTTACATGAACTAATTTTGTGTAGTCTGATCTTTCAAATTCAATGGTCTTGACCTAAACCAAAGTGCATTGTGCAAGTCTATCCAATACAGCACGATGCTTCATTTGAGATACATTTGGAAATGAGACTAGAGATAAGAGTCCAGGGGAAAAAGAGGTTCTCAGTATCTTGGCATTCCTTTGGCACTGCTGAAATGAACAGATATCTTATTTGTTTGACCAACAATTACTTTTTTCTTAATACCAACATCAATTAAAGCCATCACATAATTGTTTTAAATTGTTTTAAGTGCACATCTGACATGAAATTGCTGTAGTAACTTGGAAGAAGCTCTCAGTTCTATGACTGATGGGATAGCCCCTTGATGAATTCTTCCCAATGAGGAAGTTTCCAGCAGTTTCAAATCCATTTGCTAGGTGACACCCTATTAATATGGGTCAACAGGCAAGAAAGTAGTTTCAGGATTCTGCTCCATCATTCAGCTCCCACAGATAAGAAAATGGTAGTGAACACATCGTGGCTCACCCACCACAGAGACTGTGGCTATTGTCCAGGCTGTGCCGATCCAAGAGCAGGGCTGATGTCTGATCTTAATCATGCAGCCAGGCTACTACTGAAGCTAATAGGAATTGTCAACACTCAAGTCCATCAGTTTACAGAGAATAGCAAAGTTATATATTTTTAAAAGTCCTGATTCAAGTCCTCGGCCACACTCACTTTGCCTGCTGTGGGAGGATGCAGAACTATCTCTGGGAGACAGAGCTGACTCTACAGGAATTGTACAGTTTATGAACTGCCTGGGAAAGCAATCATAATGCTACTTCTGGGCTGGGTGATGAATATGCTAATTAAACTTTTCACACATATGGCAAATTAAAATACATCATCATTGGAAACTGCTGTTTCTCAAACATGTATAAACAAGAATCGGAGGCTACCTTTTTCTCCGTGACGCACCATGTATGAATTTTCAGTGGTGTTAAAGTGGTGCATCTGAAGTGATGAAAGCCTGCTGCTGAATAAGCCACATTGGCTTCTGCATTTCCAACAACATGTCAATTCAACCTGCTGAACAAAGTCACAGGCTGAAAAAAGTGGCAAGGACTTGTCTACAGCCCCATCTGGACTACAAAAGTCTGTTGATACAGCTCAGAACTTAGAACATTCATATTCCCTAGCTGAAACCAATATATTGACTAAACCTCTGGTGTGTATGCCAATGGAAGATAAAGTTTGATGGCTTGGCATATGTTATTTCAAGAGATGGTGACTATCCTAGCAGACACAGACAGGCTGTTTGACATATGCTGCACATATATTAGGAGGCCCAGTCAACTATCTATAAACGTATCTGCAGCGTTTCTGACTCTGTATTGGTCTATATTAAGAATCACAAGCACTGATTCACCTTCTGGTAAAACTTTTGGGATCAATTTCCCAATGGGATTACAACCATTAGACATATTCTGCAGGGACTGTAGGAGAAGCTCTTCATGGTGGAATACAATGTAAAAATGGAATCTGAACTACAATCTTCAAATAAAATTTTTAAAAAAAACTCAAACCTTTGAAAAAAATATTTTGAGTTTTTTTTAAAAAGCCATGACCTCTTTTTAACAAGATGGTACAATAAATCAATATTAAAATTATTTTTATGTATTTATAAAAACACTTTGTATTATCTTTGACAACAGTGGCCAGGTAGAGTTCTAGCTGAGTTTTCACCTCACTAATTTTCTCTCTACATTACCTAACAACATCCTTGTACTCTTCTCGAGTTGCCTGCCCCACCTTGCAAAGGTCATAAACTCTCTTTTTCATCCTGAGTTCCAGCAAAAGCTTCCTGTTCAGTCAGGCTGGTCGTCTTTCCCCTTGGCTCTTCTTTTGGCACATAGGGATAGCCTGCTTTTGTGCCTTTAAGAATTTGTGTTTAAGGTATGTCCGGCCTTCCTGGACTCCTTTGTCAGTAAGAGCCATTTCCCAGAGGACTCTCCGAACCAGCAGGACAAAGTCTACCTTCTGGAAGTCCAAGGTAAAAGTTTTGTTGACTCCCTTCCTTACTCATCCAGAATCAATAACTGCACCATTTCATGGCCTCTGTGCCCAAGATGGCCTCCAACCACCACACCTCCCACCAGCCCTTCTTACCCATAGCACTCAACCTTATCATCACTACCCTTGAACTTTATACACTCAAGACACTCCCTAGTATACAGAGCCACCCCACTGCCTTTCCTTCCTCACCTGTCCCTTCTGACTATCTTGTAGCCATCCATTGCAGCACTCTAGTCATCTGAGTAATCCCACCACGCTTCCATGATGGTGACTATGACATTGCTTTCCTGCTGCACACTGGTTTCCAGCTCCTCCTGTTTGTTACCCACACCCCACGCATTGGTGCAGATGCACTTCAGGTGGGCTATCAATTTCACCTTAACATGGGCCTGCTGCCCTCAGGCTCATCTCTGGCTAGCCTGGTCTTATCTCCTCTCCATCTTCAAGCCTAGTTTAAAGTCTTCTCAGTCAGTCCTGCCAACTTATGGGCTAGAATTCTTTTTTCTTGCTTTAGACAATTGAATCCCATCTGTCTCCAACAGGTCTGTCATCGTACAGACAGCCCCATGATCACAAAGGCCAAAATTCCCTTGATGACCCCAGTCTTTAAGCCATGTGCTGTAATAGGTGGTTTCTCCTGGTCCTTTCAGCGTTCTTCCCTGCTACCAAAAGGATTGAGGAAAACAATCCGTGCTCCTGTCCCTTCAACTAGTCATCCCAGTGCTCTGAAGCCCTTTTTAAGTGTCCTAGGATTTCTCATCCCTGCTGACTTGGACAGCCAACAGTTGGTAAGACTCAGAGGGCCAAATCAGTCTGGGGAGTTTCCTAGTCTCCTATCTAGGCTCCAGATTTCCCTGTGGGATGGATCTGGTTTGCATATCGGGCCCTCAATTCTCCTCAGAGGGGAGTCACCCGCAACAACTACCCTTCTTTCTTTTTTAACAGCCATAAATGTGAAATTCCAGCAAGGTTCATTGAAACATTCACACCTATCTTTCAGGTTACTATTCCAACACATTAAGGAAAAAGCTATAAATACTGGTGAGGTTCCCAGTGTTTCATTTTTTCCTCACATGCAAGAAAAGGGCAGGAGATAGAAAACATGAATATATTCCCATTTTCAAGAATTCTGATCTAAAGAAGTGACCTCATTTTTTCCTTGGACTGAGCTTTCACATTCCCATGCACGGGGCAGACTAACAAGCTAAACCGCCACAAAGAAGATCAGTCAGAGGAGATTTAATTAAAATACATCAAAGTTCAGTTACACCACAGTAAGCATCAGACCGTGATGGTAGGTCAGATAGTACAGTCAATGGCATTCTCAGTAGTCACTTTAGATATTTATACAGTGTTATTAGAATACATGAAGATATGCTATTAACAGTTCTGTGGCCATGGTGAGGTGGAACTCACCAGGGGGCAAATGCAGTTGCCATTTTTAACTTCCATTTAACTTGCTATTATTTAAACTTCCTGAACAAAGACTTTAATCAATTTTGATAAAATTCAAAGAAAGACAAGCTCTTAGTTCTGTTCTTTTTCACATAACAAATGAAATGCCTTGATAACTTTCTGAATATTTTGCTTATCTCTATATAGAAATAAAATGCTCTGTGAATATCTAAACTACAGAATTTAAATTCACCTTCCTGTCTTATGGATTTATGAAAAAAACTGCAACCTCCCTCCCAAGTAATTAAATTTAAAGACCTCTCCATTAGTGGCCTACATAGAAGCTTAGTGTAACGATTCTCTGCCACTAAAAATATTCTGTAACTGGTGGACACACAATTTTATGCACCTGCCTCTAAAAGTGCCATTTTAATGAGTAAATAACCATTCTTTCTCCCATTACATTAAATGACTGATCTTATAAATGTGTGAGAATAAAATCTGATCCCCAGACAGTGTTAGAAGCTATCTTAAAGGGGAAAAGAATACTGTGAGATTCATTCACCTTTTAGAAGTCAAGCATAGAAACAGAAGACATCCAATTTTAATAAGAGTTTGAAAAATTGATACAACTGCAGCTCTTGACCTATGTGAACAATTTTTTAAATACTTAAGAAGAAAACCAATTCTAATACAGGAAAGAACACTGCACATAGGACCTCTTCCTTCTGAAATTGCAAATTCTCAATTTTAGAGTTCTTAACTACTCTGTAAACCTACGACTGCAGCCTTTGTGCATTTTTTAAAATTGCAGACATCACATCTTCTAAGACTTTGTGTGTTTTTCATCATTCTGTTCTCTGCCATATCTCTTATTCCTGGTACTGGAAAAGGGAAGGAAAGGAGGAAAAAAAAATAAAAAAAGGAAATCCTCCACAAAGAAACGGAACTGAGAAGATCCCAAAATTTACGCCATGCAAAGTGCCTGAAACAGCAAACCCTACCACTCTGCAGAGTGAAAGGATTTTTTTTTTCTCAAAGCATGTTTTCCTGCTGGCTATCAGAAATTTGTGAGCTTCTTCTGTACTTCTAGAGAAGATGAAATATAGTAATTTTTTTCCCCACACCGAGAAATCACTATCTATCCATTGCAGCTGTCTGTCCTGAAAAGGAAATTTCCTGGAGGTACTGAAGATAGATGAAATTATTAGCTGTAAAGACATGACCTGCAGATATGGCATATGAAAAGAATTTGGCTATGGTGGTCATAGACCGATAAAGCTCAGTTAATCATCCAGTTGGACTGCAAAAAGGCACAGGAAGAAGAATTCTTTGAGATTGGATATGATTCAGAATATTTTATTTTGAGACTGGACAGGACACAGGATGAAACAGCTGCTCCTTTTCCAACAAGACTGCAGATCCTCTCTAATTTCCAGTGCATAATACAAACGAGATAATAACAAACCCAGGAGAACTGACACAGAAAAAGGAAATTTGGAAGAAAAACATAATGAGAACTCTTGTAAGAATATAAGGGAAGTCCCAATAATTTTACTACCTCTCTCTTAGTATCGTGTGGGTTTCAGATGCCAAAGGACAGCAGCTTCAGAGGAAGAAAAGTTACTTAGATTGACGCAGTAGCAGACATGGAGTACACCATAAGCATCTTGACTGGCAAATGAAATTTGGTGATAATTATAAAAATATTGAGTTCATGAAAATTGTTTATTTCTTCCTGTAAACAGGAAAGGGAAATCAGAATTTCTTCTCTCTCATTGCACAAATAATGGCAGTTTTATTCAATAAACTGATTTAAAAATCATTATACTTGTGAGGGAAGCACTGACATTTATTTTACCAACTTATTCTTGGTTGCTTATTGTTCTCTCTCTTAGGTCAGGCCTTATATGCAAATTTTCATTCTCGCTTCAAGTTTAGTAAATAAGGAATCATTTTCAGCAGAGTTTCTGGCTACAAAAGAAAATTAGAAAAGAAATAAACCCCGAAATCTATTACTGTTCTAACAGTGGTTTGTTGATTGCAATATGGGTTTAGATACGCCCATCTACTGGTATTAGTCTTTAATATATCATTTAAAAAGAATATCCATGAGGATATATTTCTCCCATTTGTCGTTGAACAGTTACAGTGACATATTTCACTGGAAGAAATGGCAAAGTCTGCTGCAGTACATTGCTTCAACAGCAAAAGCAGGGGTAGATTTTGCTAAACAGAATTCACATTCTTACAGTTTGGAAAAAAACTGCAGTTTGCTCATTTTCAACTGCCTGGTTTGCAAATGAGAACAGATAAGTTATATCCACACTCTGAGTGGTGGCACTTTTTTTTCTTTTAAATTTCCATAAACAAGTATGTTATTGGAAGCTGATCTTTTGAGACTCTCAACCACTAATTTCAGTCTGAAAGAAGAAAATTCTAATTATAAAGCAAGGAATGAAAAGAGCTAGTAAATAAATGCTATTCAGTAGTGCCCAGCAGCCACAGCACGGGTTTCCATGGATGTATTGGGTATGGCTGGAATAGCAGCCCAGATGGTGCTGTGTTTTGCACTTATGAAGAAAACAGTGTTGATAACCTCAGGATCTTTTAGCTGTGGTTGAGCAGCACTCACACACAATAGTTTAGACAGAAATCCCACCTTCCCTGCCAAGCATCTTGAACTGCAAAATTTTTGTGCAACACGCTGACTATCCTTACATGAACACCTCACAAGAATTAAGCTTTACACTATACTCAGTATCAAAGCTACATTTTCTTTAAAGTTTAGCACAATATCTACAACAGGACTGAGTGATTTCCACATTATCACTAACTTCAGTCTGAGAAAGAATTAAGGTCACTTTAGGTACATGTTTGTATTTTTACTTCAAACAGCAACTAAAAAAATAAACCGATTTTTACTCAAATATCAGCCAAAATAATATCAAACATTCAAATATCCATCAGGTATAAAGAATTCATATAGTTTCAAATGTCTGAAAACCTGAGATGATATGCCCTGCCTGTCTCTAATACAAAGCAATCAATTCAAAGCAAATGAAGACAAAGCTAATAGGACCTTGTGCAGCTATAAGCGATCATTTATGTTGGCTCTTCTTCAGATTCCAGTACTTTTGCATGTAACCAGTACAGCAAAATACATAATCTTACAAAAGAAGAGTTACTGTTTCATAAATAATAAGCTATCACCAAGAAGAAGAATGTCCAAGACCATTCAAGAACTGTGTTTTGAAGAGAAAGATGGTTTTCTTTTAAGAAAAGAGATTATGAGAAAGCTGGTGAGAATGTTAGAAAACTGTATTTTGTGAACAGGAGAGGAAATTTCCTATCTCAGAAAACATAACTACACTGAAGCAAGCGATAGAGTTTTAGCATTGGCTTCACTAGCGCCTTGGTAAACTGACCTATCATGTCTGTAAGTTTATTCCTATATTAATTTGCTTGTTTACATTAACCAGACTTTTCTCACGGACTCTGAACAGTACCTGAGCTGTTATTAATAGTACAAGGAGGAAGCTAAAACACAAAGCTGAGGTACAAACTCATTAACTTATAAGCAACTCACCCACACTTCTAAAAATCTTGTACTTTAAACAACGAAACCACATGTTGATTTGTTATCCATTATTTCCTAAGATAAAACTACCACACATCAGATACTTGATCACCTTTCAAAATTTTTCTTCTCCTGAGGCACTGGGACATAGTGTTTGCAATCCATCCTTAGGGCTGCAAAGTCTGTTACAGATTAAATGATTTAAAAGGACTACTCATTGGGAAAGGAAAGTTTTGCCACATTTTCACAATTCATCTGCAGCTAATATTGCTTCATATTCTGGCACTTGGAATAAATTTCTTTAGAAGCACAGAATACCAAGCTATAGGTTCTGTGAGCTGAATGACATTTACAGCAGGTCTTAATAGTGCATTAAAAACAGGAGTAGCTAAATAAAGTTTAAATTTCATAATCAGAAGTTTTCACAGTTCAGCCTACTGCCAAATCAGTCACTGACGCTAGAATGCAGCAAGAAAGACCTCTGAGGTACATATTCCTAATGTGCTCCTATGGACAAACTATAAATTTATATATATAAACCATATATATACATATATACTATTCATTTAAAAGCACGTTAGCAAAAGGAAAAGGTAAAAGAATCAGTAAAGCATTAAAATCTTATTTATCTGGCTTAGATTGTCAAGCAGAAGCTGATAAATGAAGGCTGATGGAAGGAAAAATACAGCAATGTCCAGTTGGCATTTTCATTCTCTCCTGTGGGTGAATTTTCTTTTATTTATCTGGAATTAGGTTTGCTACTCCCCAACCATGCCCTTCTCTTGTGTTCTAACTGGAGGTTGTCAAGTATATAATGAAGTGATTGACAAGACTTGACAGTCTTCTTATTGTCATTCAAAGTTACCAAGGACAAAATCCAAATCCAAGTTATTTTTTAAGAATAAAGAGTTATTCAATTTTTTAAAGTATGACCAATTTTTATCTGCCAAAAATGAACACAATATGCTATTTTAAATATATGACAAGTGACAACCACAGAAAGTGAACAGATATAAATTCTACACTCAGAGAGAGTTTGAGGCTTTTTTAGCAGTATAAGCAAAAATCAAGGTTGTATAGGCCTTGGAAAAGGACTCAAGTACAGAGGAGTACAGGAGAGGTGAGTGTCAATCCAGAGGTAAGGACAGAGTAAAAGGGAAATATCGGGAAACCAAGTAAGCAGTGAGAAAGGATCAGTGACACTAAAAGAGGATTTGGAGTAAATGGGGCTGGAAAACAAAGTGGTTTTTAATGTTGTCTGGAGAAGATGATTTTAAAAGGTCAGCAGGATTTTCAGTGAGCTAGCAGAAGAAGCAGGAAATTCTTCATTCTATCAACTCACTTCCCATCCAGAGTGTCATTTCTCCATCCATTCCTTAAGTGGGACTTGCATTTCTGTCCATCCTTTCCATGACCCCATTAACTATAGTCACCTACATCTGTCCCAAGCACTCTGGAAAACTGTTTTGCAGAGTAAGTGGCAGTGCTGAAACAAAGACCTGAAACAATTCCCAGAAAGTGCAGCTTTAACCTCCTCCTATGGCTAGAAGGAGGTACGCTCACTCTTAAGGCTTTTCAGAGGTAGGAGGTAGAGAACAGGCATCACTACCTCCCTCCTCTTCCTCTGCTCTCTCCCCGTATCCTTCCTCCCATCCCACACATCCTGAGCTTTCCTGAAGAGGTAAAGAGCACCAGCAGAGGACATTTACAGAACATGAAGGATAGGGTTGTCTGTTCAGGTTGGAACAGAGTGTCTCCAGTTCCCCTTTTAACAGCAGGGAAATTGGAACCAAGCTGAGCATCCCATGCCATTTGACCCCAAGCAGCAAATCTTTGCAATGGCAAAGAATTTGTAAAGGTATTAAATTAACCTCACAAATTTATGCAGTGGTAATAGGCATAACTATTTAAATAAAATCCAGAAATGCAAACCAAAAAACTGCACTGTGCAGCTTGTTCAACCAGACAAATGGAGAGGAATATGGAATGAGGTTGGGCAAATATCTGTATTTTCATTTACTTAAAAATATTTTTCTGTGTATTTTTTACATTTGCTGCCATTTTAAGGAAAGAAAGGAAGGAAAAGGAAAGGGGAAAGGAAAAGGAGGAAAAGAAGGAAAAGGAGGAAATTAAAAAGGGCAGAGGGGAAAAAAGCTCCTGTATTACATACACTGACCCAAACTGGTTAAGGGATTCTTTGACTAATTTATGAAGATTAATTCTGCGATCAAAAACTAAGTGCTGATTTTGAGACTATAATAGATAACTCAGAAGGTGAAATGGTTTTTAAAATGTAGAATTCAACAAAACGGTAGCCATGGAACTGCATTCACAAGACCTGTGTGCCTAACAGATAGCGTCAGCCACAGTGCAGAACACATCCTCCTGTTGAAACCTCACAGTGTGAAATTCAGACAAAGAGATACCATCAAAAAGGAGTTTTAGCAGACACTCACTGTCTGTCTGGCAAGTTGCTATCAAAGCCTTGCACGTATAGCCAGGAAACCTGTAACCTTCCAGAGATCCAGAGCAAACCAAAGGTATTTATCCTGAAGCATTCTACTATCTTTAGCTCCTCACCGTGCTGAGGAGACTTTTTTTGATAGAATTATGCAGAACAGATAATGAATCTCAATATAATTTATATATATATGCACTGAATGGAAAGTCAGACAAATTCAAAAAGAGGATGATGAGAAACAAAATGTCAGCCTTCTGCCCAACATTGAGTTCTACCCTACCCTGCACAGAGTTCTACTTATACAAATTCTAATATTAATACAAATTCAAATATTAACTATTTTGAAATTATCAATATTTGCTCTTTAGACAAGCATTTAAAGAAAAGGTTAAAATACTTTCGGTTTTCTGACTTTGTTTTTCAAAATACTGCCACTTACATATTTTAGGTTTTGTTTTGTTTTTGTTTTTTTTTGGTTTTTTGTTTTTTTTTTGTTGTTTTTTTTTTAACATTCACCCAAATTCAGTTCCCGTAATGAAACTTGGAGAAATATTAACCACCTAAAATTCACTTGAGAGGAGATAGCCTGGCAACTTTTTAAAAAATCCAGTATTCAAACAGTTTTCACAAGAGACTGAGGTAAAAAAGTTATAATACACAATGTTTTCCTCATTATCTTTTGTGCAATATAGCTTGGTAACTTCTGATATTCTCTCACCAAAGTTTTTTGGTTTTTTTTTTACACTAAAGCATGGGAGTCAGAGCTAACATGCATTTTATTAAATTATTTCTAGGATTACTCTGATGGGTGTTTAAATGCAGAAGTTATGCATATGCATTTACTTTTGATGTTTCTTTAATGAGTCCTAATTTGAATTTTCAGGTTACTATTCCGTAAGCATGTTTTCTTTTTTTTTTGTTTGTTTCATTCATAATCAAACCTTCCAGCCCCGTTTTTATTTTATGCAATTTTTAAGCCCTCTATATCACTTTCTGAACAACAGCTCAAAGCTGTATGTGCTGGTGGTAGTGACCTGGCACACCACAGACATTGCAAGAACAATCTTCAACTACATAATTTAACTACCATTAAGGTATCTGCAGTTAGCAGAGCCCACCAGTCACAATACACCACATTGCTGCTTTTGAAAGTGTCAGAAAGAGTCAAAATTTTCCTAACAATACTAGTTGTATTTTGTTATTTGCCACATTTTATTTTCTATTTCCAGGACTACCGGCAAGTAAATACTTAGGAAAAAAACTTCCTATGCAGAATTTACGCATAAGAAAAAGAATCAAGGACTAAAAACCCCCCAAAATTTGTGATTAAACAAATAATTCCATAAAGCCATCTAAATTTGATTTTTGCTTTTTCTTTTCTACATCTTTCTTTCTGACACTGTTTTGGCATTACTCAGTCTGTGTTGAAACTCATACAGTCTAGCAGATTGTAATCTGTGAGGAGTTAGCACTAATCTATGGAGAGTGAGACATTTTTTGATTATGAGCAAGGTTACTGAGCTAAAAAATATTTGAAAAGTATTTCACTATACTGATATTTATTATATGCAGTGGTAATTACTTGGAGTCAATTATGAATACAGGGTAGCTTATATACATGAAAGATAAACAACAAACCTAACCTTGTACTACTTATTTTCTTTAAAGACAACTAGTAAACTCATAATTAAAATGATCTTTGATTTTATGCCATAGGTAGGACTGTTTCTTTGTAAAATTATGACTCTACTTATTTACATTCTGTGAAAATGGCACATTAACTTCATTTAATCTTAGCAATGCCATCTGATTAAAAGGCCCAAAGAGCCCCACAATATTGAAATTCAGAAAGTTGAACTACTTTTTCCTGCAAACTTATATTTTTCAGATGACTTGGACTGTTTGACTTTATAAAATACTGACCCATAGATTTCAAACAGTAAATACCAAAGCAAATAATCCACAGTAACAGCTAAAATTTAGCAGCAACTAAACCCACATAAGAATTAGCCTATTTGTAAGCTTTTCTTATCTTACTAGACAATATGCTTCCCATTCTTTACACATTTGGGTTTCTAAAAATAATTTTAGCTAATAGTATCTTATTGACTGCATCACAATACTATAAAACATCCTTACTATGTGCAGATGCACACAAGTACATTTCAGAAAGAACTGATTCTTTTTTGACTGTAAAAAAAAGGTTTTAACTCCCACTTAAGGTATTTTTCTAAAGCCTTAGCACACCACAAATGCTACATGGACTACATTTAAAAAGTGCAATCTGACTGTAACAGATTGTAGAATGTTAATTTTATCTTAGTCACAGTTGCAGTAGGTTGTGATAGGAAAGCTTTTACTTCTGCCCTGCCGTATCCAGTCATTTTGATTTTTATATATTTAAGAAAGCCCTATTATTCTGTTATTCTGAAACCTGATTTCTAAATCTAACCGTTCTTCTAAATCTAACTGTTCTTTGAAGCTTTCTAGAGTTCTTATTGTAAGAAAAAATGTTTGGGAATCTCTAATCAAAATTCTAGATGACACGGGGTCCCTATCATACCGAGAATTAGAATCAAACAGGACTACGAAGAAATAAATATTTAGAGAAAAAGAAAACTAGGAAAAATCAAGAGGAAAAGTTGGTTAGACTTTCTGAAGGTATTTTCTGAAGTTGTCAAGCAGTGAAGCATCACTTGTTACCCTCCCTTCCAAGATTCCCCTTCTTTTTTTTGCAGGTGAAGTAAACACATCTCAGCAGAACAGTCAGTAGGAGGATATAAAGGTCAGTATTTGCACAACTTCCTTTAGCCATAACTCTGGAGCTCCAAAGATTGTTGATGCCGCAGGCAAAGCTGTTTCAAAGTGTAAAGTATAGGTCTATATCCACATGTTAAGAAAACATAGCCCTAAAAGGTTTAAGTATATTAAATTTGGATGGCTGGATCAGAATAAACACATTTCAAAGTGCCCATGTATGTCCTTAAATATTCCATTAAGCAGACAATACAGAAGCAACTATAACTTCCATTATAGCAACATTTGCCACCCACTTAGACTCTGATTATCTGACTTAGCCAAAATAAGCTTGTGATTAAAGATAACCACATTATTATCAGGTCCAGAAAAATAATTGCTTTGACCACTACAATAATTGCTTTTTGAGCTAATACTAATTAGATACTCCGTATTTGCTGTCTTGTCTGAATTAGGACAACAGCACTGATTAAACAGAGTTTAGGAAAGGACTTGATTACTGTCTATTAATGCAGTATTGGACCTCACTCTAGTTTGGCAAACAAAGCAGTGACAGAAAGATGAAGTTAAATATACTTGGCTGAGCAAAAATGTGCAGGTTTGTAACTCAGCTGTTGAAGTAATTTATCACAAGATGTGGATGACTGTTCATATACGAAAATTGAAAACCAGTCTTGGTTGGTTTGGTTTTGTTTGTTTGGGTTTTTTTAGTTGGATTTTTGTTTAAATTATTACTATTTTTGAAAAAGGTGTGCTGCGGTTCAAACAGACAATAATCCAGAAAACTGAAAGGATGACTTTATAAAGCAGATCTGACTGGATGACCAGAGTGGTATCTTCTGACCTTATGCTGAACAAACTAAACTAATGCTATCCATATCTCAGAGAGGACAAACAGCTGTCTGTTCAAAGCCAGCTGCAGCACTGCCATAGGTACAACTGTTTCTGGATACAGGTTTCATATAACATTTGAATAGCCCAGCACTATATGTGGGCTTGTTTTAGGGTTTCTTTTTTATATTAATAATTTTCAACAAAAAGAATACCTGGTAGAATGTCTGTCGATGTCTAGGATAAAAAGGAAAAAGGAAAGTGGAGACTACCCTATTAGAAGTTTTCACATGTCCACACCTCAGGAACTGCTACACAGCTTGCTCTGCTGCTAATCTAGCATCTCCTGCTGTCAGGTAGATATCCACATCCCCACAGATTTCTAGCCCAAAAAACTGCCAGAGTACCATAGGAAATATATATCAAAATGCTATGAAACTGCCACAGACTTGAAAGAAGCAAGGCTACCTTCAGAAAGCCCAACTAGCAAGGCAAAAATGGAGATAGTGGTGTTTGGATAAAACTTGTGTCAAAATTCCCTCGCTGGGAGACAGTATCTCGTATCACCCATGTTATCCTGCAGGGCCCCAGCTTTGCACTGAGAAGATATGGTTGCATCAACAGTTGAAAAGCAGCTATCAATTCCTAATATTCAGGTTTACTTATATGAATAAAGATTGTGGCAATACAACCAGCAAAACCATTATATTTGAATACTCAGGAATTAGAAAATACACATCTTTAGCTGTGAGGTTTTGTTGACAAAGAACAAAAACTGTCTAAGAAAAATAAAGTTGCTCAACATAAACTGAAAGCAAGACCAGGGACATGGGCTTCAGTACTAAACAGTATTGAGAGAAAACCAAACCAAAACAAAAACATACCAGTACGTAAAAAAACAAGCACATAGTAAGAGCTGAACTTCAGCATGAGAGTGTTGAAGGTGTTTTCTGCCATGGTTGTACCCTACGACTGTGGCTGTAACACCCACAACAGAGACACCAGTACTGGCAGAAGCTTTACTGTAAAGTACTGCAATCTTTTTCTACGCTATAATGTAGACAACTTTTGTACTATTTTCTTTGGACCATTTTGCAAACTTGGAAATTCATGATGATATCACCTAAATTTGTGAAGTATGAACACTAAATCATGCAAAATAGATACCAGTTAGAGGGTAAATCCGGGTCAAAGAACAAATGCAGGCAGAGTCATACTGTTAAGCTTGGAAAGCTAAGTTCTAAAAGACACAAAATTAAATACATTCTAGATGCATGACAAGCTGATACACTGCAAACCTGGAAGAGTTCCAGTGTTCACAAGTAGTTCCAGTGTTCAAGCAGAGGAGTTAAGACACTCTTATAGATGTAGATTTCATGCCTTTCCTATGCATATACGTAAGTATTTCACAGGCACAGTCTATATTATGCTATTATATAAAATGAAGATTATGTCCATATGATAAAAAAAAAATATTCAACACTTTAAAAGAACTAAGATCCATCCTAATAGTTTATATTTGCAGCTTGTAAATATGCATTTCAATTCAGAAAACTGAAATTAAGGATTAATATCATGAGTGAAACAATACTAGTACAGATGCTTTCTAAATCCTGAAAATGAAGAATCCTTTGTCTACTCTTTTTAATTGAGAAATTAATAATTAAGGCCCAAGTATGATTTTTGACACCACTGTTAAAAATTATCATGCTTAACTGAAGGTCTGGGTCCCAACTGTGGCCCTGCAGCACTATGGTAAAGGAAATTATGAAGACAAATCAAATTGGCATAAAACATATTAAGGTTTCCTGAGCAATAGTGTAATTATTTGAAATAGGTGTAGAGTTATAAAAGCAGAATGGGGTGAAAGAAAACAAAAATTTCGATTCAGTAGGGAATGTATTTTATAATAAATGCCATTGCAAAGTACAATATGCTTGTTTAGGACTGAATAACTTTAAAAAGTTTGCTTCAACAATTTTACAGCATTCACATTTTTCTTAGCATTTGTGCTGCTTTTTAAACTGACATATGTACATAGTTTAGAATCTAAGATGTTGCCCGAAGCCTCAAATGACACAAAATGTTCCAGGGATTGTATGACTACAAAGTGGCCCAGTATCTTCCTTGGTCACAAGGTCTTTCCACAAAAGGATGACCAAAGAACATGGGAACATGCTGAAGTTGCCCAATCTCTTTCTGTCTGCATCCTCTATTCTTTTACTTTCTCATTATTACTTTCTGCATTATAGTGAAGTAGAAGAGAGCCTGTCTCACTGTGTACTTTTGTACTAAACTCAGGGTACAAGTCTAGTAAACAACTGGTATTGAGCATCTGCACCCATTCTGCAGGGTTGGAGGAGGCTGATAGGATGCTGTGTAATTAGTCACTTGCAAATGTCTCTGCAATGAAGGGTTAATAAATGTGAGGGAACAGAAAGAGATCCTTTTCTTAAATAAGTGATTGCATCATGTTGGGCAAGAACATGTGTTATGGCAAGCTGTGCTAAGGGGATTTTGAAATCCAGGCTGCAGAGCTTTGGTAGGACACACTGTCATTGATTGCTACAGTCTGGATTCAGTATTGCAAGGATATGCATGAAGGCAGAGGCATAAGAGACCACTGTTCAGGAAATGAAAACTGTTAAATTAAAAAAAAAAAAAAAGCATTATTAGTGGTCTTACTACCCCAAGAGCAAGTGCCATCATGTTCATAACCTCATGCTACAAGGAAGGTCACAGTCAGCACCCTGGGTTGAGTTTGCACAGCAGACCCACCAAGCTCTGATCTGAAAGCATGGCTAAGACAAATGACACAGAAAATGGACAACACCAGTGACACTGAGCCTCTCATTTGCATATAGCCAGTTTGCATCCTTCCCTGAATTTATACGTGGAGGAGTATATGCCAGGAGTAAGGAACTAAAAAGGGAGAGGGCACATAGTCGAGTTCTTCAGCATGACTGGCCACACTACTAAATCGGGAACGCTGCTTCCGTCACGGGACACACTGCATGGTCTGAGGCAGTGCCCAGGCGTGGATAGGCATGAGCATCAACCACAGGCACTTTGGATGCAACTCTTCTTCTGGGGGTTGAGATTGTTGCTGAAAGGATGCAAACTGTGCTGCACCAGCTGACCCCTCGGCCAATAGCCCTGAATAGTTTTGAATTATTAATAGAGACATAGTTTTAAGAGCCATAGGAGGGATTTTAATTGCTCTACCTGTCACCGAGCCCAATTATATATTGGGTCTTAAAAGTCTCACTTCTTGTGAAGTTCTCTGTAACAATATGTAATAATTTTGCCTTTGGTTGCACCTTTGTTACTCTCACAGAATTGCTATTGTGCCACCGTTAAAGGTTAACACTGCTGGTGATTTGATTTAATTTTTCTTCTAAGTAAATTTAAGGGACTTCTCACCTATTTTTAATAGCTGATTTTTGCCCAGGTAGAAAAAAGTATCAGCTTTTAAATGAATATTAATTCACAGAAATTGAAAGTTTTGAGTGTGCAAGTAAAATTCTGAGATATTCTCCTTTACGTACTCATTATGTAGGTATTATAGATATCAATATTATATAAAGGGTTAAATCAGATTATCTGATAAGGACCTGCATTTATTATATCCCTTGATTTATAGAGCAAACTGCAATGATAGTTATCAGATTATAGTTGCAAGCCAGAAGCAAAGCTTGCTACGTTTTTAAGAGAAATAAATGATTGTATTTTGGATAACTTTTTCAGAATAATTTTAACTGGTATTTTAGATGCACTTTAGTTGGTGTATCAAGTTTTAATTTCAGCTACCACACATTTCTGTAATTGAAAGTTGCTAAAGCTAAGAAAAAACCCCAATAAACTAGCTTTAAATCAGGCATATTACTTTGACATAATATTGCTAACTAGCTAAAGACACCCTAGGCATATATTTGGAACAAACATGTTCCCATCCTCTTCTACCTATCCAACCCCACATGTTCTTCTCATCACTTATTTTCACCTGCTTCTGAGGTCAGAAAATTTCTAACAATCAATATTTTGTGACTTTTAGAAATTAATATCTTTACAAAACTTAAAATTTATATCCCAATCTTTGCCAATCATGTTAGTTTTGGAACTCTTTTCCCCCTAAAATAACTTCTAAAACAAAAGAGACAGAAGAGGACTTAATGGCTGAGGAGGAAGCAGAATGTTATCTTGCAGGCTTTGTAAAAGTATGAAGAACACTGACAGAAATTTAATAAAAGACAATGTCTCAAATGAAATTAAAATTAAAAGTTGTAAGCCAGTATGTCAAATCCTATAACAAAAAAAATAGTCTGGTTTTCCTGAGGACTTATATGAACCTGGTCTTTTTCACCAGAGTACTACATTTACAGATTTGATTGTCAGTTTTAAACCTCTTCTTCATACCTTCCAGGTTTTTAGAATACCCAAAAGATTCTTTGTAAAATTTCCCATCCAGTCTCCCTTCTAAGAATATTAACAATATGCTTTTCTTTCAGGTGGTCATCAGAGTCACTCTTGTTTATGAGAAAAGGAGTCATGAAATCCCATAGCAGAAACTTCAATGTTCTCTAGATACTGGTGAAGGAATTAGCAGGGTTGTAGAATAAATGTCGAATATTTATACAGTATTTGGGACCATGAGAGCAAAAGACCTTGTTGAACACATCCCTTCCATAGGTAGGATGCATATCCTTACTATTTTAAAGGTACACATTAGCCATACAGGATGGTAATTTAAGAAGACACATAAATATAATCATTTCAACAATGATTTGAGAGGATGTGTATGCTCAGGCTTGACCCAGTGTAGGACAGAATGTTAGCATGGGTCTGCAATATGCATTTGAAATTGAGTATAAAATTGAACATTGTCTAGACTAGGCTGCTTTCCTGAATTTTATCTATTAATTTTTAATGTCTTTTGTAATTATTAATGGTCTTACTCTTACTCTGCTTATTCTTAACCTTAAAGTTATTTAAAGTTATAAAGAATGTAATTTGCCTTAAGAGATAATTAATACAGAGTCTTTAATTTTAACGTAAAAGAGTCTCTCTTTGAAAAAAAAAACAACTTCACTCTGGGTAAACCATCATTCAACAACATTTTAAAGAAGTTAAATCTACATATTTTAAGCACAATCAAGATAGATAATGTGCAGGTAAGAAGTTAACACACTTCATATGATTACAGTATCTACAACAGTATAAAAATCTAGCTGATGCACCTACAATGAAAACTGGTCAACATGTAAAGCCAGGTAATCCAAATTTATCCATGAGAGAAATACGGTAGGGTCTTTTACAGAGAGAAAGCTTATTTGACTGTTTCTATTCTTATTTTAATAATTTTTTTAATTATTTCTTTTCTGTTCTTTAAACAGTTTTTCAGAAATACTCTGAACACAGGAGTCAAAGAGCCAAGCAAAACATTTCATTCACAAGCAATTTGAAAAGCAATACTTGTATAATTTGTAGAAATTTAGCCCTGCTTTCATTTTATATAAATTTCAACAGTGGAATCATTCTAGAAATAAAGGAAATGGAATAGAAAAATATATGAAAAAAATGGATGAATCATCTCAAAATTTTTGTTAAAATACAGGAGAAATGAATACAAAATTTTCTTGAAAGCAAAATTTCAGCAGTCATTCAGTACATATACAGCCATTTGCAAAGAGCTATACTAATTTTATCTTTCAGAAAGAGAATGTCATTGCTGAACTCATTCTGTCAATTACAGGACTACAACAGGACTTGAGTTGCACTATTGTATGACATAAGAAGTGTTTGAGCTTTCAAACAGTCCCTTAAGAGAAAATAAGTTAAACTGAATTTAATAAACATACTCAGCAAACCCACACGTCTTCAGGAGCAGGTATTATTCCGTCTCATGCAAGACAGGACAAGTTCTGAATATTTACATTTTTTTCCTTTTTCACTGAAAATTGCATCATCAAATCAATACAAAACTCAGTGTTTTCAATTTAATCTTTACCTTGACAAACAAGATGCTGAGCTACTATAAACTGTAACTTCCTATCCATTGTACTTTAAATATTTTCCCAGTTTATGTGAAGAACAGACATGCATAGACAAAATGCAGGGCAAAAAGGTCTACGTATACACCCAGCAGGCCAATTGACTCTAATCAGTATTTTTCATCCTTAATTTCTTTGGCCCCACTCAACCTATATACAGGCATCTTTTTTATACTTAAATACTAGACAATCAGCTTTACTGATTCCTGGAGCAAACTTCCTTCCTTGCAATATAAGAATCATGACACGGTCCTAAATATTCTAATTTTCATGTAGTCGTATTAGTTTTAATAAAATGGCTTAAATGGTCCAACACTGATATTCTGAATTTTAGTTTGCTTTGTACTAAGATTTGATGTATCAACTTTTGGGCCTATTGTTTCATGCATATAATATGGGAAAAATAATAGATTAAATTTATATTATATCTTGGAACCATTGGTTTTAATCTGCCCTTTGACTAGAAACCATTTATAGGGAAAAAAAAAAAGTTTTGCTTAATTCATAAAGCTTTGAACTTCTGGGGACTATTGCTGACTTCTTTCTCAGTTACAGCATTAATAAAACCTTTACAGCTGATGCTGCAGCTGAATTTTTAACCACTAAAGATTCCACTGCTTTTATAAACGGGGAGAAAATTTATTACCTTAATATCAAAGGCTCCTGGCTGACCCTCTCTGTTATAAAGCTCCAGCTGGTTCCTGACAGGTGTCACCCACAATATCACCTGATTCAGTTGTTGATCAAGTTCAGTGAAATCCTTTAGCAGAATCTCTATTTCTTTTTGTTTCTCTGGAAGGTCTTTGGACACCTGAAAAAATAGCAGAAGTCACTGTTTTGGTGGGGGCAAAAAAACCCCATAAAAACCAAAGCACAAAACAATTTAACACTATACACATATACACCTATATAAAATGCTAAAATACAAGTTTTATATACTGTTAGGAAGCAGGGAAAAAAAGTGGATCCACCAATCAAATTATTACGGTAATTATTATAGTATATCTTGCAAATTATTTGAAACACATTCTGTCCTAAAAGAACTGCAGCAAACTTCAAAAAGCATGTACATACAACAAACTCCAAAGAATTTATTTTTTTTTCTTTCAAAAAATAAAACCATAGCATTAGGCTTCTCAGTTTTTTGGTGGAAAAATTATCTCAGTATCCTATTTTAACTGTTTTAAATGTCTATTTTTTAATCAGGAAAAAGAAAGTGAATATATGAAAACTAGCATTCAAATGGTATCTAACCTTTCTTGACCTCTTGAATGTAGATATTTGTAAGCATGTATTTTCTTATAAGGTGTTTAGAGGTGCCAGTTTAGTCCAAATATGCATAAGTAGATGCATAAAGTGAAGAAAAATAATGAAGAAATGTATCATCAATTCTGATTAGGCCCCTTGGTCCTCTGATTTGCATTCAAAGCAGTCAAATTTTTAACTAAGCACATTCTTCTGTGCCAGCAATATTAGAAATTACGAGGCAGTGAATGATGCAGTTCAAATCCAACAGTACTGAAGCACTTGGAGTAAATGTAGGAACAGGTTGAAAATAAATAAGCCAACACAAAGCTCCATGCTGTCCTTCCCAGTTTGTTTTCTATACCTAGAGAGGTGAGGTGTCACAATACTACACAATGGGAAATGTTGCAAACATATACTAGGGGAGAAACCATCTGTACTTTAAAACAAATCACAACAGCAAATAAAGGGCCTGGGCAGAGATACAAAACTATTGCAGTTCATTAGCAAAATCAGCCAGGAAATATGGCTAGATTTTCATATCACAAAAAAAAAAGATTTCCCAATGTTCAACGTTTTTAAGCACATTTTTAACCAAAGTGACCCTCTTAAAAGTGGCAAAACATGAGGTTTCTGAGACAAGAAAAAATACACAATCCCTGTAAAGTCAAGCAGCATTAATGGAAGCATTGCTATCATAGTGCCTGGCTACAGAAGTGTTAGTGCTCTGTACCAACTTCTAATCCCTAATCATCAAATTTTTCAAAGGACAGTAAATCTAAAGTCATGAAAGCAATGAGTGTTACTAAAACCTAACAACCACCATCTGAGAGAACGGAAAGAACACAACTGTCTGTGACATGTGCATGTCTTGAAAAATTTGGTTTGATAACACTGATTGTTATCAGTGTTATCAAAAACCCCTCTAAAATAACCCTCTAAATATACTCTACATGTGATTTATTAGACTGTACTTAAGTGATATTTGTAATTCAAGAAATTGATTTACCATATATTACATTACCTCCATCATTCATTATAGTCCCCTATAATATTCTATTGAATAAAACCTGACCCATGAGTAAAATTACTTCTTCTATCTTCCTAATCTTTCAAATGTAATAAAAACTGCTTTTCCAGAATGACCCCAGAAATGAAAGAAAACAATTAAAAATGCATTCATTTCCCTTATGTGTTAACTCAATATTTATGCAGACCTTGGCCTAATTTCATACGAGATTAGTTTCATCTTTCTTACAAGTTTTGAATGTTAATCTCCAATTACTAGCTTTAATATTAATGTAAATAATTTCCACAGAAACACAACTGAAAGCAAATAGGTAGTCATAGGCAGATAAAAAACCAAACTGACTTCTGAAGATCTGAAATTTAAAATTATCTGCTTCCAACGAACATTCATCACAAAACAGAGAATGAAAATTTTTAGAGGTTCTGGGGAGGAGAGGGGAGGAGGAAGTCACTAATTAGATACTAAGGTATATTCAATCCAGAACAGCAGAAGATGAACAATTAGGTTTTAGTGACATACTGTACTTCAACCTACTGTTTTCAAAACATTTATTTATCCCACCTAAAACGAGAGCTAAATTGTGACTGAAGCAAATGCAGGCTCTTCTCACATGTTGTCTCCTGCTCTAAAATTGTAGTACAAATATGGGATTATAATATTTTTAATATAAAAATAAAGAAATCTATGCACATACAAAGTGGTTCATTACATACAGAAATTTAACGTCATCTAATTTTACCACAGAGATAAAAAGAACAGTAAATAAACATAGAACTTTCATCAAACTCAGGGCTACAGATAAGCTTCTAACAAGCTAATACCTTGTGAGATCCAGGTAATGTGTGACATACCATTGTGACACCATGTGTGTCACGTACTATTGAGTCTTACATTCTGGTTATCAGGGATTTCATTTGCTGGCTTTTTGTGGTTTGTTTGTTTTTTTTTAAGCTCTGGCATCAAACTGTCAAGCTGGCTAAGCAAATTAGCGCCTGATGAGTTTAAGGTAATTACAAGTCCTCCTATCAAGCCAAGGCACTGTTGCAGACTGTCTCTTGGGGGCCTGCTTGTTTCCTGAGCTAATTCTGCAGCTCACCAGCAGTATAAATTGGGAAAACCTCCATGGAGTAATGGATAAGGACATGATGACGGGCTGTTGAGATTTATGCCCTTTCTCTGGCAGAGGAGTACACATAGACATGGGATACTCCAGGATCTTCCCTGCTGTTTCAGTCACAATCCTTGAAGCTTGTTCACTGCTTCAGGAGTTCCAGTCTGGAGGTGGGATTCTAATTCTACAGCCATGCTACTGCTCTTCTGTCCCTGGGCTCTCTAACAAGTTCCAACAAGGTCTTGGATGTCTCCAGGGATGAATGAGCAGCGACCAGTGCCCCACTACATCGCTCTCTTCTACATTTCACTTTGGGCCCTCATCCTCCCATTCATTTGTTCTCTCAGGAACAGTGTCTACTCATTTTTGTTCCCTTTGGTATCTTACCTCTTTGCCTCCTACTTAAGAAAGGCTGCTAGGTTTTATCAGAGGAGGGGTAATGTTCTCTGCTAAGAGGGAAGGCCAATAGGAACAGTGGCCATAAGGCAACACCTGCAGACGAGTGAAAACAGGGCAAAGACAGGAGAAGCTTCCCCCTAGATCTGCCTGGGACCGAACATGGGCCTGAGGAAGCAGTGTTACAGGCTGGCAAAGATGACAGGGTGCAAAGGAAAAAAGGAATTGAAGAAGGGACAACTTCAATTGGCACATCTTTCTGAAAAATCTGGGTTATCCCTTTGCATACAAATTAAATATTTTCAACTCTGCCTTATTCAGTAATAGATCAACATTGAAAAGATATCTTGTTTTGCAACCAAAAATGCGAAATAAATTTGCAAGTGGAAACAACAAAAGTATGGATTATTACTTCAAAGAAAACAAATTTGATGTCAACATCAAAGGATTATATAATTTCAATGATATGTGTCAAAACATTAATCTCAAAGCATGTGATACAGCTAAAATTTTGTACACTAGTTCAAGGGTTAATTAAGTTAGATTAATTAGATGCTGAGTAACAGAATAATAGAAAAGATTTAAGGTTTAAATGAGGAAATAGCAGAAAAGCTGTTTATCAACTGACACTCGTCTTCATAATTTTTAATTTTATTCTTAAACTATCAAACCATTTTCCACTTATTTCATTTTACATATTCCAAATTTTAATCTTTTCATTAAAACACAACTGCCTCCCTCCAAAAAAAAGTTTGCCAGCATAAAAATGATAGCATCTCTTCAAACATGAGATTAGTCTGAAATTTGAATAACTGCATACTTTCAATGAACTCTAAAATTACTTGCATTGCTTGTTCCCATTCCATCTGAACCTGATGTCTTGCATGAGTTTCCCTCATGTGCAGCCTAAACAATACCCTACTATGTTCTTTCCATCCCCACCCCAGTCTGATGACTTTGGTTCAAAACCACACATATGCTCCTCTTGGCAGTACAGATCTCCTTGATCAGTTTCCCACTGCTATTTCGCACTTTAGCTTTGGATAGTTACTTTTCAGACTGCACACAGCTGTGAATGCACTATGGGAAGAATTAGAGCACCACAGATGGAAAGGAATCCCAATTCTTATGATAATAATAAGTATAAAGGGAGGAAGGATTTGTGTAAAGTATGTCACCTGATGTAAAAGCATATTCTGTTTCCCTGTTCTTAATTTCCCTGTTCTTTCCCCATTTAATTCCTTATGAATATCCAGAAAGTAGATTCAATTAAAGGAATATCAATTAAAATAATGGTTGTGAAGTTAGAGCTCAATCCCCTAACTCAGGAACAATGCTCAAAATTAAAAAGTTGAAACTTATTAGGTAGACACAGTAAGTAAAAAGAACAAATAATGGGGAATAGTTTTGCAGAAGGCAAAAATGTTACTGCAAATGAATGAACTGGGTTCATTATATTACTAGTAAGGCATCACTATTAATAAAGGTAGGAAAAGGCACAGAAATGATTGCATATATTATATTTTAAGTGACTAGTGCCTGATTTCAAATATATCACTTCTCTCTCACAAGTCAGTGTTGACCTCATTCCCTGTTTACCTCAAATGACCAAAGAGAAAATAATGCCATTATTACCCCAATGTTTGTGAATACAGATGAGGAGGTGCAAACCCCAACATGTAATCTTTCAAAAAAGAGTACGGAAAATTTTCTTAGTGGTGAGTAGAGAGCAAAGAAACCTCACATTTCAACATTTTCACATCAGCAAAAATGTGTTGGTTTTTTTCCCCAATAATAGATAGCTAGCTGCCTCACCAAACTGTCAATAACAGAACAGCACTAATAAATGGAACTTATTTTGATGAATCCGGTAGTGGATTAAAGTGCAGCTATCTTGATATGCAGGACATGATAAACTATAATGAACTGCAAGGAATATGAGCAAAAAGTATGCTGTGGGATATCTGTGAAGACTGTTAGTGATGTTATTGTTGTACGCCCTGCTTGGGAGGCTCCCTTGAACGTACAAAGCACTTCATGAAAGTCAAATTTAAATACAGGATAACTGACAGTATCAGGTTTAAAAAAAAAAAAAATCAGAATTGCTTGCACAGAGAAAAATGGAAGTATTCTGCATGAAGAAATGAGGAAACTTTCTGCATGAATTTCTTCCCTCACTAGATGTAAAACAAGCAGCAGCTTCTGCTCTACCATTCCTTTTCTGCAAAAATGCAAATATTAGGGAAAAAGGTGACTACAGTGCAATCATTCCAGAGCATAACTGGACTGATTGCAGGTTTTGATGTCATCCAAGTGAGGACCTGGATAATAAAGAAGCAACTAAAGCCATAACAGCCATTAAATGAAGACTTCAATCCTACTTATTGATAAATCATAACTGACACTTCCATAGCACTAGTAAGATGATTGCATAAAACAGCGATTCTTACAGTCACTGTCCCAAAAGTTTTATCTGCTCAAAATCACCATTTGTATAGCATGCACAAAAGAGTGATTTAAAATGGAAGAGGGAAAAGTTAATTTATATGCACCATTTCTTCATGAAAAACAATCAGTGTAAGAAAGAGTTTCATATAAATTCAGTTTTGGATGCCATTTAGTTAATTAACTGAGCCATTTTCATTAACAAACTCAATATTGACTTTAAACCAAAATCTATGTAATTTCTTTTAAATTATGAATATTTATGAGCCATAGTGTCTCTGACAAGGTTGGAGTAAAGACTGTATTGTTAGAAGAAGACTAAATAATGTTATTAAAATTATGTATAGAAGATATTTGTTTGCTGCATACCTAGTGTTTCACGCTTCCTTGCAAGCTTCCCAGGACCTGACCTTGGCATGTGTTTATTTGACCTTTTTTTTTTTAAAAAAAAAAATCTTAACAGTGTATTTGTAATATTTTTAAGTTTCTTTTTTATTAAAAAAAATCTATTTTTTACCCCATCAATGCAAAAAAAAAAAAAAAAAAAAAAAAAAAAAAAAAAAAAAAAAAACC
>JAWWMP010000001.1:108172099-108198482 GCA_035047865.1 Dendrocincla tyrannina
AAAACATCTATTTTTTACCCCATCAATGCAAAAAAAAAAAAAAAACAAAACAAAAAAACACAACCAAAAAAAAAGGCAGTCCACAAAACCAATGCACCAAACAATTTTCTGCTTCATCTGGCTGTCTAGCTCTTTAAAAAGCAAACAAACCTGTTCCCCCTCCCAAAGATTTGGTTTAGTTTTCTTCCATGGTATCATGACTGTGTATTTCAGTCTGCTGAATATCTGTATGTTTTTATATGTAATACTTATAGCTAATTGTCATTCATTCTGCTCTCCACTATCTCAGCAATTCTCCTTTGTCAAGGACATTTCTGAGCAAAAGACCCTCCATCCTAAATCTCTGCTAAATAATCCAGTCCACAATTTTCTTTGCTTTATCTCCTTTTATTACTCAGTTCAACAAATCCAAAAGGAGCCACAAAGGCTTTACAGTATAGTTCCTTCTGTGATTCTTAATGAAGGATATTCTAACAGGAAAATTATTTTAAAAGGAAAGTACAGTGCCCTAATTGTTCTTCCCCTGGCTTAGAGCAGAAGTACCTCATATAGCCCCCAGGCTACATACAGTCCGTGAGGCACTCAGACTGCAGCAGACGCACCCAGCACTGCCAGCCTGGCTGAACTCGTACCCAGAGCCTGTCAGTCAAAGCCTTATTTTCCATGGAAAGCAGAGTCTTGTGAATATGATGGGAGAAGAGGACATGGCAGGCCACGGATGTGCTGGTGCCACATCCCAGGGAAACACAACAGGGTGAGTTACCAGGGTATGATACACCCTGTCTGACATATTAAATAGTAATTTCTTCTCACTGTTTGACAAACCAGAGTAGTCCCATCACCTTGGATCCCTCCATGGGCCAGGGTACCTCTAATCTGCTTCTTTGTCTCACTGTTCTTTTCTGCAGCCCTCCTTTTCCTAAGAACACTCATTATCCAATTACTTATTTTTTGGCTACATAGTAAGTTAGATAATAAATGTATAGCTAAATTGTATTATTTCCCCAGTAAATAAGTAAGGATTTATTTTTGCATTTTCTTCACACAGTGTAGATTAATTACAATGGGTTGATATTTTATCTACAGCTGAATATTTATAGCATTTCCTAGCAACAAATTATTTAGTCTGCTAAAAATTAAAGAAAAAAGATAATGTTAATATTCCAATTCTAGTGAGTGAACATGACTGCCAAGTACCTGTCTCGCAAAGAACAACTAACAATGAATTTGCTTTTCTTTTGGCTGTTCTTCAGGAATTACCTGGTTTAGCACATTTGTAAGAAACTTGCTGTTAATAGAAGAGTTGAGAGTATGGGAGTTACTGTAACTTAACAGCAGTAAGGCCATTCTATAGGCAATGATTATTATGAATTTTTGAAAAAGTGTTTTTAAACCTCTGAGGAAAATGACCAAAAAAAATTTAAAAAGGACGGGAAGGTTTAATTTCAGATTATTCTATTGCTGAGAATTTGAATTGCATAGGCACATAGCTACACAAACAGACCTATATAATGTTTATCTTGTGAACAGCAAATAGTAAAACATTGATTTTTAGGCCCCCATAGTCCTCCTTAACAGAGATCCATGAAACAGACAATGGAAGTGTCTTTCTTGGAACTGAAGTTTTAAAACGCCCAAATGACTGTCATTGATTGGTGTGCAACAGTATATGAACCACTGTTCATTATAAGTGAAATGTTTCTCAAATACATAGTTGCAGTGTAGAAAAATGTCTAAGAATTTGCCTGAAGTGACTTCTATTTGGTGATTCATCAATACATCAATATTACCTTTTATGGTGTCATTGGCTAGACAGACTTTTTACCCCTACATAACTATTTCATAAACACTTTTCTTTGTTTAACTTTTTAATTCCTAGTTAATGCTAGCTGTTAGAAATACTCAAATAAAAAGGAATTAAGCCTATATATACTTGTTTCTCAGAGCTGGTGACATTCTCATGTTTGTCCAATGAACGTTTACATCAAACTTCATTTTGCTATATATGAGACCATTTGTCAGTATGGCTGATAACATGAATGTGGACTACACATAATTAGCAATCTATGACAAACTGTAAAAGGTAATTTAGCATAACAACAGACTTTATCATGTGTAATGGAATCAGGAATGGAAGTATATTCAGGAAAATATCAACCTTTTGACCTCCCAAATGCTGGTTATGCTCTTCTCATTGCAAATTGAAAGAACAGAAATCAAACTGCAGCATTCGTTTCCCAACATACTTCCCCCTCCATCCCACCAATAAAAGCAGCAGCAATTGCAGGAATTCCAACGGTGGGCTCAAACTAAGTTGCACTGACATGCTAGAAATTTTTATGTCATTGCAGGTAATCTATGAATAATTTCTACTCAAGGCAAGTTACAATACATGAACTATAACCTTGTAATGACTTTGTCCTTCTGCACTTTCTGCTCCCATCTGTTTTCCTCTACACTTGATCAACCAAGCTAAGACGACCTATACTTTTTCTGGTGGTACAGAAAATGTTCACAAATTATAGCCATGTTACTCCACTCTAATTTTTTTCTTGTCCATATAGCACAACAAATTGATTTGCTGTGGCAATAAACAGTGAAATAGTCTCTTCAGTGTCTAGTAATTAGAACTAATACTGGGAGACAAATTAAAAGGCAGCAAAACAAAATGTCTCCATCAGGCACTTATGATAACCTTCATAATACATACAGTGGATGTTGTGAAGACTAAGGTGGATAAATGAGGAGAATGCTGATTTTGGCATCCAGCTTACTTTCAGATAATCTAGCTCATCGCTCTTGGCTGACACCAGACCAAGAATAATATTAAAGAGTAATAAACTCCTTCCAGCAAACCTCTGATTCTATGGTTCACTGGTCTCAGACCTAATCTATCAATCCATTTACTGCAGAGTAAAAGGTAAGAAACCCATTACAGATCTGTTACATGCCATGGCAGGTGGTATATGACAAGAACTGAATTCATCACAAACTGCAGTGCCTAGTACCCTTTTGTATGCTTTGAAGCACTAGGTGGTTAGCTTACTTGGCTATCACAGCAGAAGATACTTTGAACCTAAATGAAAAATTCTTGATGTGAAAGCATAAAAATGGTCATAAAACACTTCATTTTTCATAATATTAAGACTTCACAAAGATAGGGCTATTTTAATTTTTACAAGAATTACTGGCTTTGGAGACGGTATAATAAGTAAAACCAGGATAGAATTTAAAAGTCATGCCTTTCAAATGTGGGCTTTAATCTTCATTCTCTTCTTAAACTATATTGTCTTAGGTAACAGCCTCTTAGACTCACTATTCAATAAAGTCGTCTAAAGAAATGTCACGTTAGAATTATTACTATCCAAAGGAAGAAAAACTCTTCATATATCTACTCTCAAGGTCATCAGCACGTGATACAAACACCCAAAAGCAACGACAATTCTGAAGTAAAAGCAAAAAAGCTACTTTTATGTGACTGCAATTCCTTTCATACTCAATTTCTTTTCTAGGTTATTTCCATTGCTGTAGGGCAACAGTTTCTGTGACTGTAAAGAAGGTTTGAACACGACTTATTTCAAATATGACACCTTGAAGGTTAAGACTCACAGGTGTTGTCCCCTATTCCCCTGCTTGGCAGATCAAGGCAAAACAAAAATTTGTCATAACTTGTGGGAGGGAGATTTTTGGCCACATTCTCAGCTGGTGTAAATTGTCAGCTGCTCCAACGGAAACAGAATTACTCTCATGTACACCAGATAAGGACCTACCCATCTTTATTTATGTAACTGTCATGTATGTTTCATATCCTGAAACAGCATCATCCTGCAACATGAGATAATCAGGAACAGTAGAGAGCTACATGTTCATTTTTAGCAGAGATACCAGAAAACAAAACAGACAGAAACAAAGGATTAAAGTATAAGATATGCTCTTAAGAGGGGGTAGAGAGACAGAAAAGCCCCAGAGAAATCTCTGTGTGATGATGTTTGTCTACTGTGCTTTGAGGAACACAAAAAAATATATCCTCATCAAAACAACTGACTACAGAACCATTCTCAGGTGACCTACAAAGTTTGCCTGATATGAAAGTGTCAGACCTGTGAGCTTTGGCTCACAGGAAACATCCTGAGGTTTGGGTTTTGGGTTTTTTATTCCCAGTGCTCATACATCTGTAAGTGAAGGAAGACAACATTAAGTTCCTCTGTCAGGCCTTCAGAGTTTCTTTCCATGATTTTTAATTTTATTACAGACCCTAGACTTTCAGGTCAGAAAGTGAAGCAATTAACTGAGGCTTTCTATACAAATCATGAGTATCAGGAAAAAATTTGCAAATGAAAAAATACTTAGTTGTCCCTTCAGTTTCACTGGAAATATCTTACAGAAACCCAAACTGAGCTTTTAACTGTTTTCTCTTTGTTTTCTACATCTGTCAAGATTACAATAAAAAATAGAAAAACATATGAGAAAGAGAAGACCTTCAGAGAATGTGCATGGATTTTAGTCTTGCAATTTTCAAACTAAATATCTGTTCATCTAAAAAAAAAGAAATAACTCATAAGAAATCACAAACCACTGCATTTGCTCTGATTCTTTAGATTCAGAGACCAAGGGCCAATAAGAACTCTGTTTTATACATCTCCATGGGAAGATAAATGAAATCAAAATGATGTGGTTAAGTAATGATCTCAAATGGAAGATTAATTTTCTCGTTCTTCTTGTTCGAGACTCTTTTATAAGGAAATGAATGATTTCAGGTAGTAAATTCCAAGCATAATTATTTTGCCAGACACATTGCTTAGATCTAGGAGACATAAAATTGTAAAGAAATCAGTAAATTATAATGATTAACTAAACAGCAGTCTTGTCTCCCGTATTTCATCCAAACCTAAGTACTTTCAACAAAATTCATGGTTACTGTGACAAGTAACTTAAAACATTTTTGCATCAGCAGGCAGAAAATGAAAATACAAAGTTTTCAGGTATGTGACTAATCAGTAAAAGTCTATATCCAGTGACAAACTGCATATTTTCCTAAAGTGTATTTATGTAATCTTACTAAAAATAAAGATTTTTTTTCTTGAAAACTAATATTGTCTTTTTATTGAAGATAGCTTAAGACCTTCAAATCGCAGTCTAAATTCAGCTATGTATATGCTTCCTTCAGCTAGTAAATAACACCATTCTGATCTTGAAGTGTTCTGAATTCTTCAAAGTGTATTGATTTCAGAAACCCATTTGTAGAGAAAGAGATACTTCTGTCCAACCACAGAAAAAATGATTTATGTGTCCAACTTGGAGTTTGTGAATGTGATCAATATTTATTATCCACTTTTGCCTGAGCCATTAGCTAATATTCTGAACTTTGCCAGACTGCTTCTGTTAGGAAGAAACCAGTAGGAGTACCACATCTATTAAGTTCCTTTTTATTTCTCAGGTCTCTGCCTGAAATTCAACCTGAAATTCAACTTGAAATTCAATTGTGTTTACAGAACTGGTAACAAAAAAACCCAGGATGCAGTATTCTTGACCACAGACTCCAGCTTGTCTTTTCAGGACATTATGTTCTCACCTTTTTTTTCCCCCAGAACTAAACACAATGAATTACTTTTTTTTCTTTTTTTTTTTTTCACCTGGTATCTTTAACAAATCGATACCACAGTTAATTTCGCAGAGCCTGACTTTACCATCAGTCTCAACAGAAATCCTTCAGCTCATTCTACCTTGACCTTTCCAGACCAGGCTAATCCATTCCTTGGGTGGTAATCCTCTGGACAACGCTTTCTTATCATTTCTGCTACATGAGAGTATTCAAATTATCTACCTCTCTTTACCAGATTTGCCACTCATTTTCACCAGTTGCCAACACAAAAATATGCCACTTCAGCACTAAAACAGAATAAACTCATCCATGAGTATAGAGATCCCAGAAAGCAAAATAAGTGGTATTTTGCTACACAGAAACCAGAAGTGAATGTTCAAGGCTGGAAGAAACGTGGTGGAAGGTGAAGCAGCCTCCACCTTGGGGCTGGAACAGGAGAGAATTGGGAAGTCTTTCCATAAGGAAAATCAGCCATTTGCTACTGCCTCTCGCACACCCGAGTCACAAAGCTGGAATATTTTGTACCAGCCAAAGCACCAGGCTACAAAAAGGATGCTCTGCATTCCACCCTTAAGGAGAAGGCCTGTAATTTGAATGCAGCATCATCACTTCAGGCACTAATGGCCCTGGTTTGCTACCGCTGTTTCTCACAGCAGTGTATTGTATACATTTTTCTTCCTCGGGTTCATTATGCATACAAATGCCTCTTCATACAGAGAAAAATTATACATACCACAAAATATATAATGCAAATATTCACTGCAGATTAAAATTTTACACCACAGTTATAACAGTAATATGTCTAACCTTTAACAAACGATGGTTAGCCTCCTTCAGCGTACTCTCAAGCTTATGTTTTTTGTCTGGGTTTAGTGATGCACTTCCAAGTGCTATTCCTCCAGTTTCATTTAATCGTTTCAGTATTCCCTTGTGAGGCGGCAGCTCTTCAACTCTTAACTGGAAGAGACAAATACAGAGTTAAGATGAACTGTGGTAGAATTTTCAGCTCTCTTATCTTCACCCTTATCGATTTGTGTATCAGCTGAAGGAATAAACTCAATTCAAGGCAAAATAACTGTTGCTTTCTGAAAGTAGAAGATTAAAAAAAAACCCAAAAAAACAACCAACAACAACGAAAAAGAGACTCAATTAGTGAATCAAGCCTAAAGAGAATTCTAAATTACAAAATACAGGGTTTCTCAAGATCTAAATCACTATTACATAATAAATCCCAGATCTGGACACTGAATACCTCATGTATATGAATTTTAATAACCTTTTAATATTGTGAGGAGCAAGCATTTTGGAGAAGGGCTTGAATATGTTCCATGCTGAGAACAGAGTCATCCAGATGGTATGTGATGAAAAGCCCTCCAGTCTAACATCTTAATTAAGATTGTTCATGTATGTTTATAAAAAAAAATACAAAGGAAAGCCAAAGATTACAAGGCAGCATCTAAATGTACCACTTCTCCATCATGTGTGTAGTTACTGAAAACTTATATTGTCAAAGTAACTTAACATATCAAGTGAAGTTAATGTAGCTAAAAAGTCTTCTTTGACTTGATTTTGTGTTTTTTTTTTTTTTTTTTTTCTTTGTTTGTTTTTTATTATTAACATAGGCAGGTAGTATGAAATGAGACATACTACAAGCCGATGCATTATTATTTCCTGTATTAGAATGTATTCCCTTCTGTGCAGCTCCAAAAGAAGAAGGTGGACTGTAAAAACAAAACAAGATACAAATAAGAGATGTTACCACCTTTAATTTCCAATTATATATCCATCAGGAATACTATAATTAGGAAGAATTTGTGTATATATGAGGAGTGGAGCCTTCTTGGTTCTAAGCAATCTATTTAGACTTTAAACCTTCAATCATGTCTGCAAGTACAAGATGCATTCAACAGCCCCATAAGTATTCCTTTGCCTTGGTCCTGATATCCTCAACATCAGAGGCAGAGCCTCACAAATTCCCTGAGCGACTCACTGACATCTTATGTTAAACAGAGGGACAAACTCAGCACGTCTCTGTTTCCTCAAATGCTATTTATTCTATTTTCATTTATTGAAAACGAAAATTGAAGATAGATTTTTATTAAAGTATCCTTTAGAATTTTAGAATTTTATTTTCATATTTTGTTGAAAAAAGGATAGAGCAAACTGACAAGTTTTCTTCAGATTCTGTAATGCTCTATACATCACTTGCTGAATTTGTTCAACTTGGATTGACATGAAGGATAACTAGGTCTTTACCCTCAAGAGAGAACAGGAAACCTTTAGGCATATTTTCTATAAGTAATATGCATTTTTCAATTACAACTTAATTTATTATTGTGCAAGCTATGAAAGATAGTCATTCTGTTGAACACATTTCAAAAAACTAAACAGAGCAACTTCTGTTGAATATATTTATTAGCAGTATCAAAGTGCTAACATATTCAGGAAAATATTCCAGCCTTTAAAAACAAATATTTAATATTCTGATGGTGGGGAGGTTTTAAGGATTTTTTATAATAAGTCACCTAGATGTTTAGTCTAGAAAATGTTGCTTGTTGCTGCAATATTTTAATGAGTTGACATTTATAATTATTCATGCAATTCTGGATACTCTTGTGAAATACTGAATACCATTTAATGAGTGAGGAGTCATAAAATGTTAACAAGACACCTATAGAAAAATGCTGAACTTATATAACACAGCCAAGTTCTGAATTAAGAAATTAGGATGAAAAAGATAATGATTATTTGTCTAGTGAAAGGATATTTCCCTTTCACAACATTTTCCATCACTTTTCTGATTTTAGCATGATCAGTATATATTTGTATCTGTATTTCAAAATTCCACTTCTTTGATTTATCTAAAAATGCTAAATGAATGTGGTGTTTTATGGCAAAACAATAGCTTTTAATTCTCTTCAACACAGAACTGATAAAGTAGGAGAACATTAAGAATAAAACTCACAATACCTTTACTTTGCTAAGGCAGTCTCTCAACTGGTCTTCATTCCCTGGTTCAAGGGGAATACCAGTAGTATTGTCTGCTTTCTCTAACCATAAAATCAACTTGTTCAAATCCTCTTGAAATTCTGATAAGATATTCTTTTCTTCCTCTAACCTGTAATAAGAATGTGCAATTAACATTTCTATAAACTTATTTTTATACTGAAGTGCTTATCCATACTGAAAGACAAGGCATAACTAATTCTTACAATTTATATTAATTATTTTTATAAGTGTGCCATAGATTACATCATCTCAAAATTATCATAACAACAGCATTTCAACATGGCATTAATTGTATTGTACAAGTAAAGCTCAAAGCATAATTTGCGACATCGCTAAACTCAGCTTCCAAATTACATATGGCAGGTAGCAAACAAGCACACCACAACTAGAACTGCAGATTATTCTGACTAGAACTTTGTGTGAACTCACAGCAGCAAAGTCCACTGTCAGTAACTATGGTTTCAAGCATCATGTTTTACCAAAACTCCATCTGTAAACAGTGACACAGACTCATTTGGACATATTGGACAAGAAGGTTTCAGTGGCTGCCACACAGTTTGTGTAAAGCATTCCAGTCAAGATTCACAAAAAGTAGGTAAGACTTGCAGTCCATAAAAAAACAAGAGAGGGTTTATGCTTGACATGTAACTTTAGGTGTCTGCTTTATTTCAGTCTACAAGTCATCTCTTCATTTTCTCATCCAGATTCATCTTAGATGATTACAATAGGAAGGCATTAATTCTGTAATACAACCTTTTTCTTTTATTAATTAAATGAAATGCAGATGACCAACTGAGATGTAAACATTGCAGGTGTCTAAAGTCAGGTAAGATTACTTTCACCACGACTATATAATATATTGGCATGTGAACTTTCCCGCAAAAGCTTCCAAAGTTATCAAGAGATGAATGCAAAAAAAGTTTCAAGAGAGGCAGGGAAGAGAATTGGCAGAATGTGACCCCTATGGAATTAACATGATGAGTGGATCCCTTCTGAAGAAGAAAAATTATGTTTTATAGAAAGGACTTGTAATTTATGCACCAAATTTATTCACAAAACTGATGTTACACTGAATATAAGCCGTATGGAAAGATCAAATCATTATTAATAGAAGTAAACAATAAATAACCACTTTTAGATAATAATAGAGTGTTGTTATCTAGTTAAGATTACTTGAGACCAAAGAAAAATATGTAAAAACAGCTTTTTACCTTTTTTTTAACTTGTAATTGTTATGGTTATTTCCAAGATCCAAACTCTCTGAGTTTGAGAGGCTTACATTACACATAATAAAACCTTGTATTAGTATTTAAGAACACAACATGACAGTGAAGAATCAAGGTCAGTATTACCAATGTATTATTTCTGAATGAAAAAATATGTTGAAGAAGAAAGAAAATTAAAGTCTCCCATACTTGCCACGATGGTCAGTGCCCAGAGAACACACAGAGAAGTTAAATGGAATACAATCTATTTTAAACTACACTGTCCTTTATTTGCAGTTTTGAGAGTTGGTGTTTTTTTGTTTGGGTTTTTTGTTTTGGTTTGGGTTTTTTTTTTTAACTATGTCTTCTGATGGTTGAATTAAGCAAAGAAGTCTCTTTAGGAAAGCTACAAGACTAAGCTTCAGGCAAAACTGAATCAATAAAAAGTGTCAACGTCACTTCATTTAACAAAAAAAGTACTGACACTATTGCCCGCACACATGCGCCATGCGCACACACACACGGATTCTGATAAACAGCTCAGAAACTACACATTGCAGACATTTATTAAAGTAAAATAGAAATTTAGAATTTCCAACAGCCGGTATCTATCTTACAGAAGTTTGTGCATCTAAATCCCCCAAACATTTCACTCTATGTTAAGAAAGCTGACTTTAAGTCACTAGAATCTTTTCCCCTTAATATCATTTCCAGAGAATAAAACCATTCAAGTGACTTCAAGTGTTCTGCATTTGAAATGTTTATTTGCAAGGGAAAAAAGCTACTTCCCTAGTATTTTAAGTAAAAGCATTCACTTAGAGGGAATACAAGGAAAGAAAAACTAACAGATGCAGAATTCCTTTTAAATATCACCTAGGTTACAGTGTAAAATGGGAGAAGCCTGGTTTGGTCAGCAGTGAAAGCTGTACTGACAAAGAGGAGCATAAACATACAGCTGAATTAATTATATTTCCTTCCACAGAAAACTAAACAACTGACTTCACAGTATAAGCAAGACATTTGTCTGGATTGAGATTAGATTTGAGGAGAGAAAGAGTTCTGTGGTTGGAATGCTGACCAAATAAAATCGAATTTCTATAAAATAGAAGAAGGAGCATACAACTAAACTACTATTTTACGCAACTTGCAAACTAACAGATCTTTTGCTCGGCCTTTACTTGCCTTCCATCTTACTGCTGTTTATTGTGTTCCCTTAACAAGGCATCCTTGCAAGATAAGCATCACTATACTAAATGAATAAATACTCTATAGGGCCTACAGTCTCCCCTCTGAAATAGTAGAGCAAAAACCAAAGTTAAGTATCCAATACAACACTCTTGACTGGACTTCACTAGTGAGCTGCTACATCTCACAGTCTGCCTGCCCTAAACATGCCACATCTTCAGGAAACCAGAGAGTGAAGTAAAAAGAAAAGCCTACTGTACCAGCCAAGGGTCACAGGATGATAGAGTTGTTTAGAAACAAGAAAAGACCTCTAAAGTCTTTGAACCCAACTGCTAACCAAGCACTGCCAAGTCTGTCACTAAACCATTTCCCCAAGTGCCTTATCTACCTGTCCTTTAAATTCCTCTAGGCATGGTGACTCAAACATAGACAGCTTTCTGTGAAGAAATTTTTCCTCATATCCAAGCGAAACCACCCTTGGCACAACTTGAGGCCATTCCCTCCTGTCCTGCTGTTTGCTAGTGGGGGGAAAGAGGGTAACTCTCACGTCACTACAATCTCCTTTAGGTAGTTGTAGAGAGTAGTAAGATCTCCCCTGAGCCTCCTTTACCAGAGAGAAAGCTTAAGTTCAACACACAAAGAAAGTCAATATTCATAATTACATTTAGAGCATGAAAATGCTGGTTTTTATAAATGAATTAATTGTAATATTATCTTCATGTTAATAATAATTGTGATATTTCATATAATTATTATACTATATATTAACATATATAAGATGAAATGTTTGGCAAATTTCTCTCTGAACAATCTCAACATAGTTCTAGATCAAGTTCCTGCTTTAAATCTAGAATAGATTTTAAATCAGCATATTTATTTGCTTTTGTTCTTAACACAGTATATTCTAATATTTAGTAGACATATGAGCCCACCACTGGTTTTTTTTAGTTTTTTTTCTTTTCTCCAGCTCATAAACAAATTAGTCTTCTGTAACTGCCTAGAATTAGACAAACATAAGCCACTGGTGCCAAATTGCTCTTTAGAGAAAAAAAAAAAAAAAGATGATACTGTGAAAATAAAATCCTTCAAAATTATTTATGTCTTTATACATAAAATATAGGTATATCCATGTAAACACACATATGTTTACATTTATACAAACAAATACATTAAAAAGTGAACACCACAAATAACAAAAGTATTAAGAGCCCTCCTTTCTTGATTTTGTCTTAGATTTCCAGGTGGAATCCTGCATGACTGTTCCCAGGAACTGCCCTTTGTCCAGGATTTCTGGAAATTCAACCCATAACAACAAAGTGCCTGCTGCTGCTGGGCTCTAGTATTTCTTGTACTAGTAATTTCTGTGTATTGCAGCTCTGGATCTCTTACTAAGGACTGTTATGCAGGCAGAAATCCTGGACCTTCCTGGTGCACAGACTTAGCCATTTTGGTTTTACAGGACATGCAGAGAAGAACCAATTGTACAGCATTACACTTGTGTTCTTCACTGAGAAGTGTTTATGTACTTGAGAGGTCAAATGCTCTTCTCAAGCCAAAACAGGTTATCTAAAAGCAGCTACTCAAAACATTTGTGTGTGTGTGAAACGAAGGCAGATGCTAATCTATGCTGAGATCTACAGCACAGCAACTATAAAAAGAACTAGAAACTAACTCCATGTAATCCTAAAAGCAGAAGCACAACTTCAAATCTTTCTGAGGCAGTGTCTTCATCTGCCCCACTTATGGAAGTCTGGGAACTGTCATGCAGTGTTGCACCATGAATTATATAATAAAACCTCTGTTTCTCAACCTGACCAGGTTCCCCAAAACTTAAGCTCTCAGAAACAGCTTCATTTTTTTGGTTTCCTCTCACTTCTACTCATTTGTAAAGTGCATAGCTCAGTGGAGGAATTATGTGATGGTACCCTAAGGATGTATCTGAGAAAGATACAAATTTAAATGCGTTAATTCTGGCACAGAAAAGACATAGCCTTCAACTCAATACACCCGAGAGCAAAATTACTGAGCTGCATAGTATTTTGAATGAGAAATCAAAAAGATTTCTTGTCTCCTAGAAAAGATAGCAATTGGCAAGATTCCTTTTTCATCTTAAGTATGCTGTCAGTTTTATCACCCTTATGAATTTAGCTGCAACCCTTAAAACATTTAAACTTTTCCTATCATGAAGGAAAGATTTTTTTTTTCCCCACTTTCAGGACTAATTTAAATGTTGCTCAGAATGACAGTGATGGTTTCAACCTAAGACTTTCCAGGAATTCTTTTAGAAATATTTTATACATATATATACACACGCACACCCATATAATACATACATATATATATATGTGCACAGAAGCTTTCAGAGTCCAGAAAGAAAAAGTATTCCATAACGATCTACTTCTTTATTCCAGTCAGGAACAGTATGTAGCATAGCAATTAAAAGGCCCATTGCAATTAATGAGAAATGCAGATGCACTTTATAATTTATTTTACAATTTGTTCTTGACCCACTAGAATGTTACTTCTATTATAAATAACATCCTGCATGACAAGTGTCATATTATGTAAGACACTAAAATAAAGCACTCTGTGTTAGCTGAACCAGTTAACCAAATTAAAAGTTTTAACTCAACGACTGACTACACCTTTTGAACAAGCTGACTTCCATCATCATAATTACATTTGGAACAACAGACGCATGTAATTTCTCAGTGTTTAAATTCATGGTGGCAAAGAAAAAATAACAGTTAATTGTCATTTAGGGAGGATGGGCTTCCAAATCCAAGCCTAAGCACACTGGAGTAAAGAACATGAGCCACCAGTTGAATCAGACAAGGACAGAGCAGCCCCTCAAGAGAGCAGCTGGGAGTATGTCTGGCTGAGGAATAAGAGATCATTTCAGCAGCTGGCCCTATGGAGCCAAGCAGATCCACCTCCAGCGCAGGTGTATATACTGCTGTTCTATACTTCTGCCTTATCCTTACAAACCAGTCTCAGTTCCCAAAGAGCTTTGAAACTGCTTCTCTGTTGGCAAAAGGTTTATTTCAATAACAGTGAGAAATAACCCATCTTGTTTGATAGAAAGTTCTCAAACTATAGCAGAGAAGGTCTGAATTTCATATGTAACTTTTTGTCTTCTACATGACTGCTACTCTTAGCCACTTTACTTTGTGTTTTCCACATTAAAACACGGCAGATTTCTGTTTGTATTTCTAAATTCACAGGGTCCCTTGGTCAACTATTCTGACTGCACACCTGTTTATAGGAATCTTATATACATTGTAGATCTGGAAGCAATTTCATTGATCAGGGATTAGTTTTCAGTATTAAAATAATACTGAAATATACTGAAATAAATACTGAAATAAAATAAATAGTTATCAGTATTAAAATAAATCAATATCCAATTCATATGGCAATCTACTAAATACCCTGGAAAGATTTTATTTTTTTTAAACTATCATTAATCCTTAGTCATATCTGTTAACTATTATGCAAACATTGATGGCCCATCTCAGGAAAGGTTATATTTTCACTTGCAATGTCTGGAAACCGCATGAAATGCATATTGCAGCTCATGTATTTTCTCCACAGTCAACAATGTGATACCAATACCATAGCAACCCGTAAATAGTTTGTGAAACACATCAGATGTTTAGAGTTTAACTGCACACAAGTGATACTGGATTTATTTGAGAGATGCCAGCTATAGAAATAAAATATGTAGTCGCAGGAGTAGGACAGATCTGCATTTGCGACTCATATTCCCACATGCAAGTCCAATAATATATTGGTGTCTTTTTTTTTTTAACATTCACCTGTCAATTTTGTATTGATTGTATTTCTAAGAGTAGGAATGAATGCGTTTAGTAGATGTTATTGAGAATATAAGAAGCTACCAAAATAGCAACAATTTAGAGAAAATATTTACTGAGAGCAACTTAATTTTCATTCTTTCTCTAAAGAATGTGCAAATATGGTTCATTAAGGTAAGGAACTTTAAATAATTGAAATGAAAATACCACGTAAACTTTAGAAAATGTATTTAAATGAAAATACTAAACAGTAAAAAGTTTAGCTAAACTACTTGTAAACAATACAAATATATACCAGTGATTCTTTTCTAGTCATTCATTGTAAGAAATCTGAACAGGCAAAACAAGAAAATTCAGAAAAATTCAATATGTAGCTAATTATAGGCTGGAAAGAAAAAGTACATTTATTGACTTAACTGTCATGAAATCTCTTCATCCTAAACCAGTTTTTAAATTGCATCTGGAAGCTAATCACAACCTTCAATACACTGAGCATTCGGTTGGAGGAAACCCATCACATGTAGCCAGTGTGCCACGGAAAAGAAAGACTACTTTAATGAAGATAGAGTATGAAAAATATTTAAGAATATATTTACTTTATAACCATTAGTTTTTATTTAGAAGAGAAAGCTTGAGTTTTTACATTCAGGAAAGTATTTAGAAGTACTGTGGTAAACAGCCTTTGTTCTGTCATTCTCTCCATAATTACTTCAAACTCGCTTGAGTAGAGATCTGAACAGGCAGTCTGCAGGTTCAAACTCATTAAAAGTGTAAATGTATTTGCAGCTAAAATAATGAAAAATTCTCTTCCATTCAACTGAACCCAATTTTACCAAATGTCAGGATCGTGATGAAAAAAAACCCCTCCAAAGTGATTACTTCTGAAACAGTGAAGGAATCTAATTCCCAGGCATCTGTTTTCAAAAATTGCACAAGAAAATTTTTAACAAAGGTAAAAAAAACACAAAATGACCAGCCAGCACTACCGTTACAAGTCTGTCAACAGCCTTATTTATGAGCCTTCCTCTCATGATGCTCCTGTGTGAGATGTTGCTTCTCCTGTGCATTTTCCCTCGAGTAGCTCTGCCTGGCCCTGGGTTCCTGCAGTGGGACTGAAGGCACTGCATCCACAGCCCTGCTTCTGCCACCCAGGCACTGAAGGCCACGCAGGGATTTAGGGATGTGACAAACCACCCCACCCTTAAGTCACCAAAAACTCAACCATCCCAGTGGTGTGTCTCCGCGCAGACATGCACAGTGTGATATGGTTTGATGCATCTCAGGGGACAAAAAGGCAGAGCCAACTTCTAGTCGATGCAGGTTAGAAGGTTCTGCATTCAAAATGATTGCTGCAGTATAAAGAGGAAGAAACAGACACTCTCTTTTTCCATCTTTGGTCTGGGACTGGAAGCATCTGTTCAAAGGGCCATTATGACTTCTGCTGGTCTCCAAAGTCCCCATTTCAGTTTGAGTAACACTGGTCCAGAGTACAAACTTCTCCAAAACATGCCACTTGTAGCAAAATGTTAACAAAAACCTAATTAAATTCCCAATTTGCTAACTATCAGTGTATCATATTTCAATCAAGTTCCACTTTACTCAACTGCATGGTCTGTTTCAAAGTTTGCAGTAAGATAAAATGATTCGATGTGCTAAAATTACATTCTCACCTAATTTTTAGCTGGACGGATTAGACTGCAAGATACAGAAACTTTAAACATTGAATTCCAACTTCTATAATTTTGAAATTCTTAAAGGCAAGTGAAAGATGACATCCTACCCAAACATAACTCCAGCATAACCTCTTGATCTTCAACACCAAAGAAAGGAGATGCAAAGTCAATTTTTAGATTGTGCTTTGCCTGGAATCCGCCTTTGACCTTTTAAAACTCAAAACCAGCCTCTTTTTCCTGAAGAGTAGTACATGTTCCTCAAAATGTTTTGATATTTAGTTTGTTTTCCTGTCTGCTTTTAATTAAGTTGACCTTTGTGGGTCTAAATAATTCCTATTAATTAAATCTGCCAGTCTATCACTGAGAGTATTATTAGTGTCTAGTGAACCTAAGATCAATTTCAGTTATTTATAGAATATCATGGGTTTGATCTGGTTTATATTGCTTATTATGCAAATAGTTTAATATTTATTCCAAATTATTTATGAAAACCATATTAATATGTTGAAGCTTGGAATTATATCCCACATGAATCTTTCCCTTTCAAGTCATCCAGCCACAGGGTTCATGGTCATTACAGGAAATATTTTGATTTTACAGGGTTCTTTATCAATGCAGTGATAATATTTTGTTCTCATACAGAACAAACAACAGACCCTTCTGCAAGCTTAGAAAATCTGGCAAAGCAATTTTGTAGAATTCCTTCTCCCCTCCCCAAAATATGATCAGTGCATCAGAACATGAAAAGTGCCTGAGCATGTGAGAAAAGTTGGCCCAAAAGAGTGCCACCAACATTGCTAACTGGGGAACAGAGAAGTCTGGCCACCTTCTTTACTCCATTCACCTCATACTCCCCCAGGCTCCACTGACATCCCATTGAGAATTCTATAGGGCTCAGTCATAATGTTTTCCTTCACAGCTTTCTCTGGCCAGAAAACCTTCAGACATTCAGAAACTATAATATAAATTTTAAATCCATTTTACTATATCTTACACTTCCAACAAGTAACCTTTAATTCTGGTACTGAGAAATTATGTGAGTAACATGTTGTTCCACATTCAGTTTACCCATCACTTTGACTTTGTAAACTTCAGTTATTTCCCTCCTGAGATTTCTCCCCAGACCGAAGATCTCCAGCTTCCTATTCTCTCCACACAGTGCAGCTCCTCCAAACCTTGGCTCATTTTAGCTGCCTCCCTTCATCTATGCTTTCTGTAAGTCCCCTGCCATGCAGAGAGATCTGCACACGGTCACCAAGTTGAGCACACCGTTACATTTGAAATCAGCGAAACAACATTTTTTTGTTTTGTTCACAATACCCTTATTGATGCAGCCTAAAATGTTATGGCATTTTTTTTTGCTGCCACTCCATCCTGTGCCTGCAAATACTGCCAGGGATAAAGCCAGATCACTTTCAGGAATTGTAACAACCTCAGCATCATCTAAGCATGGTATAGTCTGCTTGTCTAAAATATATTCGCTGCTTCCCATTTGTCTCTGATGAATATCATCTGCCCATCTGCTCAGATTTGGAGTTCCCACTATCAAGTCAGCATCTGACTACCTGAGGCTTAATGTCATCAGCATCCTTGGAAATGTCACCATACTTCTCCTGTCTTCCACTAAATTCTCACATTCATTCACCTTGCAAAAATACTCTGTTGCTTTCTGTTACTCCTGTAACCTCCCCCCACTACTCCTCAAAGAATCTTTGAATTCTTGAGAAATATGCCCAAAATGGAAAGTCAATGCCCTACCTGTAAACAGGATTATAAAAATCAATTTCTTCCATCTTGGCAAGCAAATTGCAAAAACAGAGTTTACAGTATATAAAATTTCCTTGCCATTTAAATAATGCTTAGCAACACTACACTTGAATCTGAAATCACTGTCAGATTTCATTTCTGGAATCCATTCAATTGCAAATTTCTTCCCACTTTCTTTATCTTGAGATCTGCTGAGCCAAAAGAATTAAGAGAAAACAAAATCTCAATTGATCACTACTCCTCTGAGCTACTGCTTTGAAAGCAGAGCACAATGTATTGACTATAAAGAATAAAATATGAAACCCACTAAAAATTTAGAGACAGTTTTATTTTCTGACTTGAAGGGAGTTCTAAATGTTAGAAATGTTAATTTTGGAAACTATTTTAGTTTTCTTTGAAATTATTAAATGAAGATGTATTATACCCAGTCTGCTCTCCCTTCAGCAATACTTTCCATTATGGTTTCATTTTCTCATTTTCAAAATAGACTTAAAAAAACTCCCTTAGAATCCCCTCCATAATAATAAAATTCTTTAAACCGTGAATATTTTAACTTTTAGGAAAGATAGGCAAATATCAAAACTATTAAAACTTATGTGATCCAGAATATAAGCATTCTGACTTAGCAATTCAGGTTTTTTTTAATAGTCTTTATAAAGCTATTCTAAAAAAAAAAAATAGTCATTTATTGTAATTCATATTCTACGGAGATATGTCAATAGATTTGACATAGTACAAACATTTATTGGGCAATGCCATGACTATATCAGCTCTTTTAGACTGCAAGTAGAGGTCACCTCCTTCAACTTTCTTGTGTGCTTTGATCATGTTTCGATCTTCATGATAAATTAAAGCACATTGGATGACGGGGGTTTCATGTTCTAAAAAAGAGAACCTGACTATATCCCAAACCCAACTAGGACAACTAAGATGTCAAAGCATAAGACAAATGAAAATCCCTTGAAACTACTGCTATATAAAGACTGTGCAGCTGATAAGCCTATAGTCCTTTCATGCCCGGGATCATCAACAACTGAGAACTAGCTAAAACACCACTTTGTCCTGTCTGTGAGAGTAAAATCCAGTCTGTGAGAGTAAAAAGATGAAGGAAAAAGAAAAAAAAAGAAATTAAAAAAAAAAAAAAAAAAGAGAAAACCCCCAACATACTGGGAAGAAGCAGCTAAGGTGAGGGTAGGATCTGTTTTCAAGACATGGGATAAAAAAGCATTCCCTGGCTCTGACACAGCCAGGAAGATTGGGCGATGCACAAACTCCTCCGTCTTGATGCACGTAAGTCTCACTAAAGTACACCAAGACATCAGTTTATATCAGTTTAACACAGCACTATCAGTATTCCTGGTGCAATGCATTTATTCATGAAAAGTTCACCGAGGTCTTTGCAATCATTGTCCTCAAATTTACATAAGCTGTCATTCCAAAGGAAAACAAACCAATCAGTCAACACACTGAATAGACCATAAGGAGGAATGCACATGCAAGTGTTTAAGAACCTTCAGCTAGGGAACATAACTGTGCTATTCCCACTTAACAGATCCTAGGCTTCTTTAAAACAGGGAACATGCCAGGAAATTCCATGTAATGCTGCCTTGAGGCAAAAGAGCATACATGTTGACATTTCTGCTGATAAATGAAGGATCGTACAATATCCATCTTAACCCAACTGGAACACATTTCATAATCTCAGACAAAGCTCGACCATCGATCTCTTTCTTCTGTGTCGCCAAAGAAGCTTACAGGGCTATTAAGATGATGTGTTATTGTTTTGTAAGTGCTAACACTTACATAACAAGTTAATGCTTGGAAACACAGATGGGTTTCCAATGTACAGAAGAACAGCTTTTAGTGTGACAAATAAAAGACCAAGGACTCCCTTGTGTAACAAGCAGCAGTACCATCAACACCTGGAAATACCGCAGAAAGAATTATTCAAAGGATCCCTGAAGCTTCTGATAGCTGTAGATTACTTGTTGCATCTTGTTTCATTTAGGAAGTTTTTCCTGCCTAGGAATACTTTTCTCAAAAATACTTGGATGCTTTTCCTTTTCCTTTTGCATTCCAGAGGAAGCTGCAGGCTCTCTTTCTCTGGTGTGTGGAGAGAGAAACAGATGTTACAAGGGCTGGGAGAGAACAGAGAAGACAAGAGGCCTGAAAGGGAACAGGAGGTATGTGTCTGCAGTTTTTCGTTGTAAATCTAGTGTTCTGGATTTCTGGAATAAATTCTCCTGAACGTCCACTGTCTGGCATTTTTGGGGGTACCTGCATATTATCTACTTCACAAGGAGAGAAGCTTTGATTAGATATTAAGAAGAAATTATTTCCTTCTGAGTGGTGAGGCACTGAAACAGGCCGTCCAGAAAGGTCGGCTGTGGACTCCTTATCCCCAGAACTGTTGAAGGCCGGGCTGGATGGGTCTCTGAGAAACTTGGCCTTGTGGAAGGTTCCCTATCCAAGGCAAGGAGGTTGGGAGTAGTTGATCTTTGAGGTCCCTTCCAACCTTAACCATTCCATGGTGACTCAACCTCTTCCCCAGGCAGTCGGTTCCAACACTTGACAACGTGCCCCAAGTGAAAGTTTAATCATGATTAAACCCAGTCTCTTTTCAGAAGACTCCCCTATGACTCTAGTAAACATTTTCACAGCTTTTGCCCCTCCATGGCTCTGAACAGAAAAATGGTACATGACACATCAGAAATAACAAAATCTGTTCCAGACTAAGAGTTCTTCTAATACCTCTGTAGCACTCATTAGTGCACCTCTATAAGAAATATTCCGGGTTTTAAAAACCATGGAGGAAGAAAGCTCTACCGCTATTTTCTACTACATTTTAAATGACCTATCCAGTTAGCCCTAGCATCTAGGTCAAGAACATATACTTACATAAAACCTAGCTTAAACAGCAACATTTTTTTCTTTTTAAATTTGAAATCCTCATTTTAAAGCCATTTTTGTATTCTCTGTAACTCAAACACTCTAGCTTCCTGTGACTGCATGAGAAAAACAAATTGATGCGAAAGTGATTATAAATAACATTAAATAGATCAATCCATTCTTTTTATCCAGCCTACGAAATGTAGATGTTAATGGCATTAATTATGATAAGTGAATTAGATTAGGATTAACTGTATCAATTAGCTAAAGTATTATCAGTACTACAGAGATCTATTTTAATGACATACAATCATAAAGCAAGGTTATAAATCAACTGTAAATCCTGTAAATGAAGCTCCAATCTGTCCTACACTAGTTTGTTTAGGAGTGAAATTACCAAAATGTGGAGTTTGGAAGGGAATGGTGATCACTGACAGGAGCAGGTACAAAAGAAGAATTAAACAAATTATAGTGGATGTAAAATTTAATTATTGATAATTTCTTATATACATGAGAACTCTAGAATTTGAGAGCTCCTTTGAAAGTTTAAGCCTGAATAAAATCTAAAATAACTAATAATATTTTCCCAATATTTTTGCTCCCTTTCAACCTACCTCTTTTTTTTCTCTACCAGCTGTCTGCAGATCTCCTGCCACCGGGTATTCAGACTTTCCAGTTGTTCCTTCAGCACCTTGGCATCTGCTGTTGATGATTGCTCAATAATCTCTTCACCAGTTACATTCAATGTTTTGACAACACTTTGCTGCCGCCCAATGCCATCCTGAAGCTCCTGTAAAATACCCAACACATACATGTGTTCATAAAGAGGTTAAGCACGAAAAAAAATGCTTCATCACATATTGGCCAGATGGAAAGAGATGAGAGTTTTTGCTCTTCCCTGAATTCTAAATAAAACATGCAAAGATAAGTGGACAGAAGGACATCTCATAATTTTGTCACAAGTACCTTTCAGTAACTCTCCAGCCTTTTACCCCCTCCTGTACTCTTGACTACTTGGGATCATTACAGCAACATTCTGCACATCAATTAATAAATAAAAGTTACAGACAAATATACTTTCTATACTGAAAAGCATATACCACATTTATTTAATAGCCTATAAACCACTGTAAGATTTAAATAGCTAATAGGGACTCCATGCATTATGCTATCAACTCAAATAAGCAATGTCAGGAAAGCAGAGACTGGTAGAAATAGTTTTCATTTCATTAAAGAACACATTTTTCTCCAGTTGCAAGACACCTAATAATCCGTTCACTCGTGCGTTTTTGTTTTGGTTTGGATTGTTGTTTTTTTTTTAGAGTTTGTTTGGTTCTGGTCTGGTTTGAGATTTGTTGAGGGGGTGTTGATTTTTTGTAGTTGGTTGGTTAGTTTGGTGTTTTTGTTTGCTTGGCCTGTGTTTTTTTTAACAGGACTGAGCAGAACTCAGCTCCTGAGAAAAAGCATTACAATATTTCTACTTACACAACAGAATTAAAAACTACCAAAAGATAACCAATGTGGACCATTCTCAAGTTTTACTAAATGCGTGAGGATACATTTTTCTACATCTTTTATGATTAAAAAAATTATCCCTGTAGGTATCTTACCTCATGTTTAAAAACAACACAGTTCTGAATCTGTATAGCTTAAATTTTAAAACTGTTAGACTGTTTAAGAAAGCTCATATTTATAAATAAATAAATATTTTCATACTTTTAATCATCAGTAGAGCATGAGTATTTTTTCCTTCAATTACTCAAAATGTACAAGCAGGCAAGTGTAAAATCATTTTCAACACTTTACTGCTAAAGTAAACAGGCACTGAAAAAACATCAACAGCAATCTCCACTGTGATATTCAGACTTCTGACAGGCTTTCACAATCTCAGGAAGCATGTCTGAATGTAGATGTTAATCTACAGGCCTACATACAAGGGCCTTCTAGCAAAATGCTGAATCTACCTTTTCTGGAAGAAACCAATGCTTCAGCATATCACGCTGTATAAAAACATTATATGATTGGTTTCTCTTTCTAAATGCATAACAAATTGCAGAGCAAGTCAGCAAATCTGCATATTAACAGGAAATAAAATTTGTCCGTGAAACAGTTAAAACTGGCAGGATACAACTTTGCAGGAATGTAGAAGATGACCATAACTCCTCCTCATGCTTTTTTGATATATATCTCCAGTCATGAGGTTATGGTTGAAGTTCACAAACTCAAACATTCTGGAAGGTAACTTGTTCTAACATGACCGAAACTCAGCTGCCAGCTACTAATTCATTAAACTGCACAGAGCCAGTTTAATCTCAGCCCTGTCTTGGCTTTTGCACAGGTTTTCCACGGACAGCTTGCACACCAACAGCAGCAGAGCCTAGGGCGCAGAGGTCAAGGTCAGCAGGTTGCTGTGGTGTTTACCCACAGTCCTGAACAGGAGTCCCAGCTGAGGGAGAGGTTTGCTCTGTTAAGATTTAGCTTATTCTTACTATACTTTGGTTTTACCACTTACAGTTTCTTTCAGGTTGTTAGAAGCCCCCCAAAATTACACCCTTCTTACATTCCGTCTCAGTAAAAACTGGCCTGCTGATGTGTTGGGGTTTTGTCCAAGCTATTTCCTTGTCCCACAGTTTCAGAATAAAAAGTAGCAATGATGAGCATATCGTGGCAGTAATCTGCATAGTGTTTTATTCTGTTTTGATAGGATGAAAAATGTTTCTCTGCAGGATCCTAGCAAGCTTTGTGACAGGCCAGTCACATCACATCAAGCACCTGCTGGCCCACAGTGTCCCAGCACACTTTGCTTTGCCCGTGGAACACATAGGGGTTTTAAGATACCATTGTAGCAGAAACTGCAAAATTTTTTAAGACCCAGAAAAGACACATAAAAGCCTCTTACCTTGAGGTATCCGATTTTCTTTTCTCTGATGCACACTAATACAATAATACCTGGTCCAACTATTCATTGTTATTTTAAGGTACATGATTTCACTTCTAGCAATAAATAGCAGTAATAGTCAGGCAGTTTGCCTAAATGCAAATATTGCTACTCCTTAGCCTTTTCATTACACACTTCTGTTTTGGCAATGCCCAGCTTAAAATGAATACCTAGTTTTTGCACATATTCACTGTACTTCACATTGATTTTAGCACTCAAGCCTTTGCATTATGCAGTAGGGAGCATTATGTGGGTAAACCATAACAATGTATAGTTTGAGGAACAATATATTACAATGTGCCTTATTGCCAGTGAGGTACCTGAAACCTTTGTGCTATTGCATATGTCTGTTTGAAGTTAAGATCCAAAACCAGCATGACCACTTACTGAAAAAATAACTCAGAACAAAACATCTACTTGTATTCCAAAGGATCACTCATTTGGAATAGCAGATCAAGGTAAGGAGAACAAAGAAGGGAAATTCTACTTCTGAAAAATTTCTCAAAAATTTTTAGAAGCAACATTTTTAGAAATTAGTTATCTCTGCATCACCTTTTCTAAAGGACAGAAATAATGAGCAGTCAGTATAGTATTATAAACTAAAATGCTAGTTCAAAGTCCATTTAAATATTCTAATACAGCCTTTTTCCTGTGCTCACAGCAGCTTAAATTAGTTTTTCTCCCTTCCACAACATTCACACACACACACAAAAACAAGTGCATGATCTCCATACTTATTTTAATTGACAAAAAAGTAAACAATGTCTGATGACATATTACATAATAGGCCTTACTTACAAATTAAAAAAGAAAATAGCTAGCTCAGTGGCAAAGATGGTCTTGGAACACAATATGCCTAATGCTGAAACCTTACACAGGATGCGTAGGAAGGAGAAGTGTGAACTTCCACTAAGAATCCATGGCCCACGAAAAAGCTTTTTGTTGATAATGGCTACTGCACAAAGCACAGCCTACCATGAAGACATTTATTTTTTTAAAAAAGCATTTTTGTCTGACGTGAACAAATGCTTTTTTAACTGTTTTGCTCAAAGGCACATTTTCACGCACTCATCACAGAGCCATTTAACCACAAAGATGCTTTTCACAACTTACATTCAGTATCTAAAGTTTTCCACCACCTACAGCTTCCTATTAACTTCCCCTCTATCCTTTCCACATACCTTCATGGGGGCAAGGTGTTGGGAGCCTTCACATCCTTGCCTCCCACAGCCTAACGGTTTATGGTTCTACAAAAGGAATATTGACACTGAACGCTTCTTGTAGTTTCACTTGACATTTCACTCCTTCATGCAGAAATGGCAAAGCGAAAGGGCACACTGTCCTCTGGATTCCCAGCTTACTCAGAAAGCCATTGGAGATACTTGCAATTATACAGTGTCTAGCCACTTTATGAACAGAGTGAGAAAACAAATTTAATTAAAAATTATATTTTTATATAATGGTGAAAAATAAAACAACTCAGAAGACACTTCACTATATAGACACAAGGAGGATTTTTTTTTCACAATGAGGGTGGTGAAATACTGGAATACAGGTTGCCCAGAGAGGTGGTAGATGCCCCACCTTTCAAGGTCAGGTTTAACAGGGCTCTGTGTGACCCGATCTAGTGAAGGATGTCCCTGCTTATTGCAGAGGACTTGGACTGGATGACCCTCCAACCCAAATCATTCAACATTCACATGCATAGAGCTAATCAGTTTTGAATGAAGATACCTTAATGTACTTTTTGTTCTAAACTTGTTGCATTTTTTAGCTACTGAGAAAAGCAGAAGATACTATAAACACCCATCACTTTAATTTTTTTTCTTGGGATTCCCAAGCACCAGCAGGGAAAGACCAATTATTAAATTAAAGTTTAAATAATCTCAGAACACAAAACTGCAGAAAGACTATATTAAAGGACTTTTACCTCTCATACTGAGGGTTTTACACTTTGATGATGATTTCAACTAATTTAGTATGCTAACGCCAAACTACCAAGACATTCATATGACGCTTCTTTGATTCAATCTTTTTATTTTGCAAGATTTACATAAAATGAAAAAAATCTGCACACTCTTTTCAGAAAACTCCTAAGTGGAACAGAAACAAAAAAGAAATATGGGATCAGCATATTCTCCCCAAAGTCAAAAGGGCTGTCTCTGCAATAGCAGGGACTTGCCCAGAGTCAGCTTCAAATCTCTGCTCTGGTTCACTACTGGTATTAATTTAAGTTCTCACTTCTACTTTCTGCTCCAAGAAACAACCGCTTCGTGACAACTCAAGAGCAGCTGCTTAAT
>JAWWMP010000001.1:108198582-108256138 GCA_035047865.1 Dendrocincla tyrannina
CTGAGGGTTTTACACTTTGATGATGATTTCAACTAATTTAGTATGCTAACGCCAAACTACCAAGACATTCATATGACACTTCTTTGATTCAATCTTTTTATTTTGCAAGATTTACATAAAATGAAAAAAATCTGCACACCCTTTTCAGAAAACTCCTAAGTGGAACAGAAACAAAAAAGAAATATGGGATCGGCATATTCTCCCCAAAGTCAAAAGGGCTGTCTCTGCAATAGTAGGGACTTGCCCAGAGTCAGCTTCAAATCTCTGCTCTGGTTCACTACTGGCATTAATTTAAGTTCTCACTTCTACTTTCTGCTCCAAGAAACAACCGCTTCGTGACAACTCAAGAGCAGCTGCTTAATGGTATTTTTTGAATCAAACATAAAATAAAAAGGAAATGAGAAAAAAAAAAAGGAGAAATAGAAAGATAAATTCTCAAAGGAGTTAATGTGACACTTTCAGCATTACTTCTGACCTCCCCAAGTGCATGTAGAACACTATTTCATTTGTGCCTCCAAACATTCAGAGGTTTCTGCATCAATATTAGCATATGTGTGACTTGTAAAGCTGTTCTTAAGACAATTATTAAACAAATCCCAGCTGCTTGTGGCAAAGTTGATAAAGTAGTTGGTAACACCGTTATCTTTTAGAAAGCACTTTTCAACTACATTGTATGTTGCTCTCCTAAGAAAAGTAAAGGTCTGAGAGACCCTAAATCTACAGGCATTTCTAGAATCACTTTGGCAAGGGCTTTCAATTTATACCCAAAATATGAGGTAGGAATCCTCCAAAAGGAGGAGAGAACAAGAACATTCATAGAATCATGGCATGGTTTGGGCTGGAAGTGACCTTAAAGATCACCTAGTTCCAACCTCCTGATAAAGGTAGGGACACCTTTTACTAGACCAGGCTGCTCAGAGCCCCATCCAACATGGCCTTGAAAACTTCTGGGGATGGGACATCCATCTTTGGGACTCATTCCAGTGCCTCTCCACCATCACAGTAAAGAATTTCTTCCCAAGATCTAATCCAAATCTACTGTCTTTCAGTTTGAAGCCTTTCTGCCTTGTTCTATCACTACATACTGTTGCAAAAAGTCCCTCTCCATCTCTCTTTTAAGTTCCTTTCAGGTGCTGAAAGGCCACAGTAAGGTCACTCCTCTTGGGTCACAGCCTTCTTTTCTCCAGGCTGAACAATCCCAATTCCCTCAACCTTTCTGAGGAAACACCTAACAGTAAGATACCTTTGTATTTCCTCTCATCTTTTTCTACTTTCCTGTCCGTGCTGCTTTTCCTTTTATTATTCTCATATGATTTTTTCAGTAATTCTACTATGATTTTTTCCTTTTTTACTCTCTCCCAATCAGTCCCATGGCTTGACTTCCCCTAACTACAACCAAATAGCAATTAACAAATGCTATATGGGGGATCTTAGGGCTAGTCCTATTCACAAGCCTCCTGCACATCACTACAAATAGAAGTATTTTGTGTTTTGGGGGTTGCCATGCTTCTGCTTACGGGCTTCTACCCATTTGCTTTTGCTTTCACTCAAATATACCACTCTTTTTCTTTTCATCTTCTTTCTGCAATACATTTAATTTATGAAACTACACCACTCAAGGAGCCAAAGTAACTTTCTCCTGGATACGGACAACGAGTGTATGCCTTGAAGATAGGCTGTTAACTAGACCCACAGTGATGCTCAGATTAATGACATCTAAGAGTTAAACTGCACAAATTTCTACACACCTCTGCACAAGGCCTTTAAAGACACTCCTGTGTATCAAAGTCCAGTGCATAACAGTTTTGGATACCTATAGATGCTGTGCTTTGTGTGGGACAGGCTGATTCTTTGTGAATCACCTTGCATCATTGCAAGGTCTCACATTGCATCAAATCAGTATGCATTTGAAAAGCAGCACTGCATCCCTGTTGAGTCAATCTATTGACTCAATTATTTTACCTAACTAATAAAATGAATGTGAGCAATACGCTCACCAAAACAGTTTCTTACTCACTGTGCCTTCTTGGTTTAGACAGCTGGCAGTAACTTTACCTTGTCAAGAACAAAAACAACTGACAACCCCCAAATATTTTGTCAAATCCAATCCTATAACAGACAGCTTTACCTACTGCATAAACAATATGTAAGTATAGAAAGTTATGGACCTTGAGTTTTATCGACCTTTTTAATTGTAATATCAGTAGATTTTTTGTCTTTTTAATGGATGCTTATTAATAGTTAAAGATCTATGTTATGATAATAATACTACACATTTGCTTAATCTACCATCACCAATATCATGAAGCTTTAATACTTTATGCTATTTTACCCCAAGAAACCATGATTAAATTTTTTATAGACAAAGAGAATTAACTTATATAATTGATTAAAGAATTCACTGAGCAATTTCAAATATGTTACATCATCACATTCCTAATTACCACCTTTTTTCCTGATGCTTTTCACAATGCTCATGACAACTGACTAGGTAATATGACAGAAAGATAAATTATTTGTTCAGATAGATGCTTGATATAAATTAAAACGGCAACAAAAAAAATAATTGAGTGGATGAGGATTTGAAATTAATCCATTTGATTGCTTTTCCCATATTATGTAAATTAAACATTCATCACAAGCCTTGCGCACTTACACAAGAGGGCACCTGAATGGCATCATTTTGCCTTACTTGTTATTTCTTAGTTAACTTGACCATATATCACGCAACCCTTTCTGCAATTTCATTTTCTCTTGTCATTCACATTAACATGCAATTTCTGTCAAACTTAATCAGAAACTATTCTATGAGCAATCTCAGGAACACTTTCTTTTTTTCATTGCAGTAGACAAACATACTTAGCAATAATTTATTGTTATGGAAAAGCCCTGTAGCAACACTAAGAAATACCACAAACAAGCTAATTTCTGTCAGAAAAATTAATGGTCACAAAATGTCTTAAGAAAAAAAATAATGTATTGCCTTTCCTGCATTTAAGGTAAGATACAAACCCAAAAAAATCATTTAAAGGTACTATGCACCACTTTCAGAAACCTGTCATCTTAAATTCAACATTAATGTGCTACTCTTCAGTCATTTACATAATTTCTTCTGCCTTAAACTGTATAAAACCATAAGGTTGACATAAGTGTCTACCCAGATGTAATAATATAAATCAGAGAACTGCGAAAACATTTGGTGGAAAACTATCCCCCAAACACTTTGCTAGCATTTGGTTACCAGAATGAATTTACCCATTAAGAGTATGTAGCTCTCTTCAAGATTCTATTAGAAATAAGGAAGAAATTAATTTTCTAGGCAGTTAAATCCCAATGATTTAATCTGGAGACACATTACTGGCACTTTGGTAGGATTAAAGCAATCAACAAAGAGTATATGTTGTTTTCTCGCTGCTTTGTGATAAGCAGCTTTGCAATCTTTGTTGCTTTTTGAGCATTATGTTATTGCGTTTTTATTATGAGTTATGGAAACTTAGAACGGATGACAGAGATGGAAGAAGGAAGGTAATGTTTGCAAAGAAGTTGACAATAATTTGAAGTGTTTTCTTCTTAGCATGAATTATTATGGTTTGAATATTACTATCAAATCTGCTCAAAAGCACCATTTGAAAGAGGGGACAGTGGGCTCTGGGCAGATTCTCCCCATAAAGCAGACCCAGGTTCATGTAGTCAGTATTACCAGGTTTGCGTATCAGCTGTACAAGAGAAACCAAAGGAAAATAAAATTGCCACCTGTTTCCTGAGTAAATAATAAATACTGTAAAATTACATGGAAATTTCATTCTCACTTTGAGCAAAATTAGAATTATTTGTGGCTTAAGCCACAGTTTATACAAATAGCTTATAAAGAATATAGAAGATGGCTTAATTTGGTATGCAAACTGCTTGGTTGGAGAGACTTAAAAAAAAGGAGATATACAATTTCTCATACTCTGATGCAAGGTTCTAATCAGCAAGAGTACCAGATTTTCTGAAAGTTTTAATGTATCCCAGACTTTGCCCTTTGACTGTGCCTCTTTCCTCTAGAAAGGGACAAATTCATTCTTCAGAAGACAAGTCATTAAACTTGAAGTTTCGTCACTTTATCTATACAAATTCTTCAGTCTAAGCTGCTGTCCTTCCAAAAGCAGTAGTCTACTACACTTTAATGGCCTAGCAATTTCACACCTCAGCTTGCTACATTTATTCCAGATTCTTGTCACGGCTGCCTGTGCCACTATAAAATATAATTCCAAATGTATGTCCAGTTCTTCTTGTTGGATTTCCCTTAATGAATTTCCCTGCATAATTAGCTCATGAGAAGCACATATCATCCAGTAAGAATTAGTACTATGAATTTCACCAAGGTGGCAATCTGATTTGTGAAAAGATCTGATCCCCCATTCATTGTAATAGTAAAAAAAAAAAGTTTACTTGACTTTGTCTCCTCCTCTAATGGAAATTTCTCATACCTTTAGATGCCCAGTGATACAAAAGGAAAGGGGAAGTCAAAGCTTGCAAACTGAAATTTCCTCTCACATATACCTACTGCAATGAAGCTATTCTGAAGACATTAATCAACTTCATCTCAATTTCCTACCTTCTCAGAATGATCCAACTTGGAGCTTTGAATAACTTGATACTGGCTCTTGATCTCCTGAATGCAACTGCTAAATATGGTTCTAAAAAGTGCCTCCTACCAAAGACATTGCAAAAATCCCTGTGTTACATTTTTCTCTTTGCTTTCTTTTATCCTTGCCTGGACAAAAAGTTACAAAGCTGTATTGGGTTTTCAAAGCAAGTTTTTGGTAGAGAGGAAGCTTCAGGGATGGATTCTGTGAGAAGCTGCCAGAAGCTTCACTCATGTCTGAGAGAGTCAGCACCAGCTGGCTCCAAGGTGGCAACATCAGCGACAGTGGGAGCACCTCTGGAATAACTTCTTTAAGAAGGGAGGAAAAACCCTGTGCAATTGCAGTGGGAGAAAGGAGTGAGAATATGTGAGAGCAACAGCCCTGCAGACACCAAGGTCAGTGAAGCAGGAGGGGGAGGAGATCCAGAGATCCACCTGCAACACATGTAGGACCCCACGGCAGAGGAGGTGGATGCTTATAAAGAGGCTGTGACCCTGTGGGAACTCTGTGCTGGAGCAGGCTCCTGGCAGGACTTGTGACCCTATGGAGAGATGAGCCCATGCTGGAGCAGGTTTGCTCGCAACACTCGTGTGCCCACGGAGGACCCACACTGGAACAGTCTCTTCCCAAAGGATTGCACCCCATGGAAGGGACCCACACTGGAGCAGTTTGTGCAGAACTGCACTCTGTGGGAGTGACCCCACTCTGGAGCAGGGAAAGAGTGCGAGAAATCCTCCCTCTGAGGAGGAAGGAGGAAGACACAACATGTGATGCACTAATTGCGGCCCCCATTCCCTGTGCACTTGCACTGCTGGAGGTGAGGATGTTGGGAACTCAGTGAAGTTAAGCCTAGGAAGAAAGGAAGGGTGGAAGGAAGGTGTTTTAAGATTTGTCTCTGCTTCTCATTACCCTGCTGTAATTCGATCAGTGGTAAATCCAATTCTTTCCTCAATTTGCATCTGTTTTAGCCATGATGGCAACTGGCGAGTGATCTCTCCATGTCCTTGTCTTGACTGAAAAGCCTTTTGTTACATTTTCTTCCCCCTTGTCCAGCTGAGGAGGGGAGTGACAGTGCTGCTTTGGTGGGCAACTTATGTCCAGTCAGGGACAACCCATGACAAAAACACTCTCTGGGAGTTAGAAACATTGAAAAAAAATAAAAAAAACCCCATATATTATTGATTCAGATGAGAGCTGACCCTAACAATTTACTCATCATCTTAAAAAACTATTTAGATAAATAGTATTTGTCTTAAAATGCTGAAATTGCAAACTGCCTCTGGTTTTATAAAGATATCCATCAGATTAATAAAAAATAACCAAAAAGAAAGAAGGAACATCACTTTCCTATTTTTTTCAGTGAGATGTGATTGCTTAAATGGGCCATATTCCTTTAAATTCACATTTCATGTCCCTTTCTAATGTGACACAAAATTGTGATGAAAGTCATTTCAGTATTAAGCTGTAAAGTGCATGACCAGAGGTCTACTTTGTGTTTCTAACCCAAATTACACAGTTGCTTCTTACTAGTATATTAATTCAATTTAATTTTAGAACTGATTTAGAAATACTGCAGGGAGAAAGAGGCGATATTTTTTCTGCAAAAACTCCACTGCTACTGCATACTAACTATAATGCTTCAGGTTAAACACATAAAATTGAAGTGTGAGTCCAAAAACCTCCACGCTGCTTTTGCAGCACAGGTGCATGCCACTGAAATGCATTAATTTCCATATTGATGTTGCATCAAAATGTAAAGACAAACCTCTGTCAAACAACTTTTTCACTTGCCTCTACACATAGTAGTACTAAGTTTTGATTATGACCTGATTTGATATCATGCTCATTTGCAATTTCTGATATTTTACCTGCTCTGCAAAGATGTAACTGAGCAAACAATGTCAACGATAAGAAAAATTGCTCCATCTTCAATCTCTTTCCACCTATCACAAATCAAACTACTCACATAATAGGTCCCAGTATATTAAAAATAACAACATGGCCTAGTTTCTTCAAACATAGCCTAGTCTTAAGTTTTCAAGGACATCAGTAATACTGAAGAATTTACCTTAATATCATGACAACTTTTTGTAGCTAAATAAGTGATTTTATTCCAACTCAGTGTGAATGTAGTTCTTAATTTTTTCTAGCATATTTAAATAAATTTATTTTTCCTCAATTAAAAACAGATAGTTATGACATTTTGAAGATTTCACAGCTTTTTCACATTCTTACTGAACTATCCAGACCCTTGCATTATTTTCTATATGCCTCCTGTGCATCAAAAACTAGGAAACTTGAATTTGTTTTCCTATGGAATCTATACCTGAAAATTATAATCTCTAGTCATTAAGTCAGCAGCACTGGAATAAATACATGTGCCTCGGCATCCTTTTTTCCTTTCAAACATGATATTTAAGCTGCATATATTACCTCTTCCTTTTGAAATTACTAGATTGTTATTTGTTAGTGCTTCTGGATATGAAGAAACCTCAACCCATTACCTAAAACTAGCAGACTGGAAATACTGACTAAGCTAAATATATATTGACTCTCTACTGCTGGTCATTTATAGCCTTCCTTTAAGACAAACTACTGCAGATATCTCCCCTTTCTAATATTTGAAAGACGGTTTGTATAACTCTCCGTGTCTGAATTTCAATCCACATCTTTTATGCTTAATTTTAAAGCAAGTTAAAATAGTACATATATTTTATTTTCAGTCCAAAAATCCTTGTTTGTTCTACATCACTAATGGATAATTTTTATTCTGTGGAAACTGCAAAATCAGTCACATATCAGACAAAAGACAAAATCCTACCACTAATCGCATCATGACTGCTTGTAAGAAAAAATACAGGCAAAAACATTTGGACTAGTGGTCAGTGTAGAGTGGCTTGACTGCAATTGTAGCAAGTCATAAAGGAATAAATGGATTCTGAGCAATATCCAGTCTACAAAAGCAGCTTCCCACTTGTGAAAAATTACTGTGGTAGGCAAGGGGATGAATCGGTTTAGGTTGCAACTGTTTAGAAACAGACAGCTTTGAGTGCCAAGCAAGTAAAATGGTGTTAAGTACCATGGACAGCCTTGCTTAATAATTTGTCATACGTCGTTGCATTATGGCCTTGCATTACAACAATAGGAACAAACCACAGGCATTGCTTCCAGGAGATAAGGGAGACAAAACTGAAGTATTGCCTGAAATTCCAGCTGGGTGAACACCAACAAAATAAACCAAGCCAGTGAATTACCCAATGTTCAAGAAGAGAAGGAAGAAGTCTGACTGTAGCAACAAAGTTATTGCCCTGCCTAATGCTGGAAGTATAACACAGCAAAAGATCAACTGTCCTGAATTTAGGACAGACTCAAAAATCCCTAAATCATTTACCAGAGGATTTTGGTAGCCAGAATTAATTGTCCACATTGTGTTTCTCCTCCTCTTGTCTCCTTTAAGGCAGCTTTTCCCTCAAGCCTCTGAGCAAGATAAACTGTTGGGAGTTGTCAGTGGCGAGGGACAGAGGACAAACCAACCAGTCTGGAAGAAGCTATCGTGTCGTCTTCATTCTATCTCTGTTTAGATCCTGCTGGTTCTTTCTTTGCCTTTCACACCTCCACCAACTCTGGACTCCTAAGAGCTGTTGTTTTAGCTCTTTTAGTGCTGAGAAGAGGGTTTCTGTCCCAATTGAGTCATAATGACTTAGGTAGACTGGCTTTAATCCTTACAACAACCATCAGGATGCTTCTCAATCCCGGCTACGCTTTATTTTCTTCAGCATCTAATAGACTTACCCTGTTAAGTTCCTTCTTCAGAGCTTAATTATAGCATTGGGGTCTGATCTTTTATTAATTCAAATGCTTTCCTAAGCATGCCAGTGTTGCTACTCAAGGGATAACTGATTTACATATTCCCATAATTTCATTTCTGATTACCAAATTCATCAGCTCTCTTCAAAGTAGTTCATATTATAAACATAGTTAGACTTTCAGGAACTGATGTTCATTGCATATTTAATATTAACATTTTTTCTCAGAACAGCACCACAGTTTCAAAATACAAATCAATATGTTTGTTAGAAAGTTTACTTTCAGTGAAAAACATGCACCGATCTTTTAGGGGAATAGAAACAGGCTGTTTTAAAACATCAAGGCTCAGAAATAAAAGAGATGTACACTCTGCTAGACAAAACTGCCCTTCTCACATCTTCAGCCAGAGGTAATATTGAAATAACTGTATTGAATCTGAAAGAAATATGTGTTGAGAACAGAGAACTCTAGGCTAAAGACAGAGCACCGGAAGCAATTAAGCATGAGGATCCAGGGAGCACATAATTCAGGAAAAACTACTCTTTCTGAAGTTGTGTCACTATTTTATAGATTTGTTCCAAAGAGAAACAAATAAAACAAAACCCCCCTTTGTTTACATTTTTTTCCTCTACTGAAATATTTAATAAGGGTTATGGGTGGTTTACTAGATATATGATCCATACAAACTTATGAAGCAGAAGCATGACATTCTAGCTTTTTTAATATGCTCAGCTTCCCTGATGGATGCTGAGGAGACTCAGTACTACTTTGAACTAAATTCCAGCCAAGTGGCTTTAGGTAAAAAAAAAACCCTGTTCTATCAAGTAACACTGCACACGGAAGAGGCACGCCTAATTTAGTAAAACATGGGGTGATTCTATGGTTGTCCTGTGCAGGACCAAGAGTTAAGACTTAAATGACTTTTGTGGGTCCCTTCCAAATAAGGCTGTTTTGTGATTTTAAGACTTGAATATTTAAGCACAGACAGTATGTAACGAAGTACAGTTTTCTGTGTTTAGAGAGGGCCACTTACAGCTCACTATTGTGACATCCAATCACTGTCCACAGTATCACCTGAGAATATCCCAATGCTATATTAATACTAGGTTATATTAACACTAGATTATTTTAATAAAGTGAGAATAAAGTTTGCAAAAGTGCTATAATAAGACAATATTCATCACTGCATTCTAATTTTACCTGCAAGGTGCTACATGCAGGAAAAACCAATATGTTCTACAAAACCCATTTGTTTTATTTAGGGAATTTTGTGGAGTACCCTTATTTTTATTCACAAATTTTTCCACTTACATTTTACACTGAATTTCTATGCTGGGACATAGTTTCAAATCAGCATATTAAATTTTGCTTTAAACAAATACTTGCTTATCAAATAAATAATTCATTTTTTATATGTTAATATGATCTTAGGTGACTGAAATTAGTATGTTTTATAATAAGATGACAAAAGAACAGTACATCCCATTAAAAAACTGGCATAGGTAGACACTTTCAATTCAACCCCTCAAAGAAATCTAAGTGAAAAGTTCTGCTACAAAAAAGGAGTCCTGTCTTCTAGCACACATCAGTCTCTCCCAAAATGAGTTTAAAAATGAGGACACATATATAATTGATTTTGTCTGCTTATTTTGTACCTATACTAAAAATATTACAATAAGAATAAACACACACAAATGTCACCAAAATTAATACCATACTACAGATCTACTCAATACTTAAGCAGAATCAATAAGGTTACCTTCTGTATTGCAGCACGTTTCACAGCAGGAAAAATGGTTATTAATGATAGAAAAATTTATTTTTGTTCAAAATTAATATATTGAGTTCTAGCTGAAGGGCAAAAGATCTACAGAATTTTTCAGTCAATCACTAAAATCCCATTTAAGAAGTTGGATAAAACTAGATGTTGCTAATAACTTAATAAATCACTAGGAAACAGGAGAAACATCATAAATCAGATGTTCTTTGCAGCCATGAAAGCTGATTCTGTCCTTTAAAAAAAAAAAAAAAAAAAAAGGCTAATAGCTCAAATTGTGCTTAGCATATTTCACAAATATTTTGGGCAGAATTAAGTGTTTACAGTTTTCTGAATAATTCTGACCAAGCTATTTCTCTATTTCTCTAAATGTACATGATTTTGTTTCATGGAAACTTTTAACATTAAAAAAAAAAAAGTATTTTTCTTCAATTCACTGTGATCCTGCATACCTAACACACCTTAGACTGCATAGCTTGTGCAGAAGTCTGGCTGTGAAATTCTAACTGTAACACAAAAGAGCAAAATATTTGTTTGGATATAAACCCACTTCACTATTTCTGTTTTTCTGCAGAATCACTAGAGGCTACAGGATTGAGTATGCATGCCTTAGAATATCCACTGCGATAAACAATTTTTCTGGGCATGGAGACAAAAATTAAATATGGGATTCAGTTTGATACTCTTTAAAAGGAGTTCACAGTGGTCTACCTGGCAATAACTCGTAATATCTCCTCATTTAAAGCCCAATGTATGCATGCCAACATCCACACACTTCTTCAGTCTGTATTTGAAATGGTGCTTTACTCTCCTGCAGGATTTGAAAGGTAAGGAATAGATCTTATCAGCATACCAAAACTAAGATCCCTTTCTCAGCTCCTCAAGGAAAACCCCCCTCCTGGCTTCCCAGGAACTGCCCTACACAGGGAACAAGTGAGGCACCTCACAACCCTTCCAGCTCTATCTATAGGACTGCCTACCCTGCAGGTTGTCTGTCTCATCCACACTACACTGCCATAGGGAAGGAAGGGGGAAAAACAACCAACCAACAACAAATTCTGTAAGAATGGTCCTAATGCCATTTTCTTTTTTTGCTGTCCTTGTCCTTTACATCTCCCATCCCTCCCAGAACAACAGCTCCAGTGCTTGCATCTCAATGTGTGTGGACCAAGATTCATTCACTTGAGAGCTTGTGGGTTGCTCCTCAAGGGAACCTTTAACCTCTGCATCTCTCTCTCAGTGTCGGCACTGAGTCATGTCCTACCCAGCTACTGATGTCCTAAGGCTTGGAGAAACTTCATTATTTGGCAACCTCTAGGTCTGCTTCTCATTTGATGAACAGTGAATAAAAAAATCATTGCAGATCATACTATGAAACACAGACTGAAGACAGAAAATAAAGGAGGCCTTACAGCAGAATTCTGACCCTCACTGTACTCAGGGAGGCTGGTGGCACTTATTGCATGAGGCTAATAGTTTGGGAGGCATGTGGGAAAAGTAGTTCACCTAAGGTGCACATGCTTCTTTGTGGCTTCTCTGCTCTCCACCTGTCAGGAGAGGTAAAGAAGATATCATTTTGTGTACAGAAATCAGCTACTTTGAGTCCACCAGTAGTTACAGTTTCAAAATAAAACATTGTTTTGAATCTACCATCTGAAAATGCTTAAACCATCATAATTATTGCATCTGTGGTTCTCATATACATATCCTTGAGTAAAATTAAAGTGTTTTCTTTTAATTAATTGCTGTATCAGAAAACAGCAAATAACATGAAAGAGATGTAAATAATATTTCTTTGCATAAAGACAGACAGGATGCCAACAAAAAATAACAGCCCACTAAAATAATTAATGAATTTCTACAAATTAATACATCAACTAAAATACATTGTCCCAGACAAATGACCAGACAGAAAAGGAAACAGGTCATAACTAAAAGCAAACTCAATCTGTTATAATTACAGAAAACCTACACTGATATTTTCTTCATTGTTGTTCTACCCACCATAACACCTGGGAATATCCTAAGTACATACTTGTTTCTATGAGAGCCAGTCTTGAAGCATCCCAGGTGTTTCACTTTACATGATAGATATGCTCTAAATCTTGATTACTTCCCAATTAAGGGCACTTCTGATTGTCAAACTCCACTCTCGTTATGTATTTCTAATAAACAAAAACATCAGCCCTCAGACAGGAAGAAAGGTGCAGTGAGTTGTGGTGAGAAAAGAAACAGCTACTAGCAAACAGAGGTGAGAGGAGTCTGAACTCACCGAGGTCTGCACAGTTTGTTTTACGTGACACTGGATATTCACAAGGCAGAATAAAAGGCAAAATATGATTTAGCTTTCAGATGAATGAGATCCCCTCTGTTTCTTCTTTTAGACTCAATGTTTTCTGAAGGGTATATAACACAAGAGGATTATGTGAAGTAAAACAATGACAAAAAGGAACTTTTGTGTATGTGTTTGTTTTTGGGTTTTATTCTTTCGTGGGCATTTTTTGTTCCCTTTAAGGTTTTTTTTTGTTTGTTTTGTTTAAAATTTCCTAGTTCCTGATACTAGTCAAAAATAGCACATTAGTCCTTAGAAAATGTGCAAAGACCGAAGTTACATAATTCATTCCTTTAATGGTGACTCAAGATATCTATTTGTCCGGGTAAATAACCACCCCAGAGTGATGGCTGGAGGATACTTCCCAGAAGGATTGTCAGCGATAACATGCACAACGCAGTGAGATTTTAAATGAGAACATGGCTTTTCTAAATAATGTACGCTCTTCAAGACACTCTAGAGACACTAGACAACACAATTCCTTTAGACAGAGATTGTGCTTAAAATACTGGGCTTTTTTCAGTGTTTCTGAGCTCCATTAGAAACTTAAGTCAGACAAAAAGAAGGTGTTTCAAGTGAAGTGTTTCGAACCCCAAGAGGGGAGCATGATAAGAAACAGATCTATAAATATAAACAAGTGTTGTTGCCATTTTTTTGTCTGAAATTGTTTATGATAAATCAGTTCTACAATTTTTAAGAGAGAAAGGGAACTTCTGCTCACAGAAGTTTAGGCATTCTGTTGTAATTCCTCCACTTAGAGGCTCCAGAAAGGGAGGCGGTAAAAAAAAAAAAAAATATTCCATTCAGCCTACTCCTCGAATCATTGAAAATGTAGTGCATTTCACTAACAAAGATGGAAAAGCTGTTGGGTTTTTAACTATTTGAATAATTTGAATAATTCTGAATCAGAGAAAGCTTACTTGGTAGTAGAAGATGAGTTATCTTTAGTGAAAATGGAAAAACACATTAAATTATAAAATTGTACCCACATCTCTCGTCTTTAATTACTAGCCTCTCTTTCACATGTCATTTCAGTTGGTATACCATTATTTTATCTGCTAGGCAGTATAAAAGGATCTTGCCAGGGAAAACAAGAACAATATAGTTTCAAGAAATAAAAGCACTCCAGTATGGTCATTTCCTTTACTCTTACTTTCTTGATCCTTATCATTGCCAAGATCTGAGATTTTTCTTTTTGCCATAACTTCAGCTAAGCTAAAGATAGCATGTAAATAAATCAGGCTTTAAAGACAAACCCCTCTTTCCATTGATCTCAGAGAAAATTCTAGAAATAGCAAGGAACAAAAAATTGGGACACGGGCGAAGAGCAGACGTCTTTCACACTCATGACTCACAGTGTTAACACATCCACAGTCCTGTTTGCTTCTCTGGGAAGGATGGTTGGAGTGAGGATATTTGTGCTGCTTTCTCATCTACATTACTAGTTTGTAGCAAATGTGTCAATGTGTTGTACAGAATAGTACGTAGTTCTGAACTTAAAACTACATTTTACAGAAATTAATCATTGGTAATTTAGAAACACCTGCACTCTTTAAAATGAAATAAACCCAAACATAACAGGCAACAGAATTTGCCTTACTCAAATCAGTGCTATGTTTATTTCTTCACTAAAGACCTAGGAAGATGTTTATACATGTTTGTTTATGCATATTTGAGAAAACAGAATAGGAAATTTAGGACTTATTCCTTTGCTTGTTTTTATTTTCTATGACCCAGTTTCACAAGGTCCTTTCCAACACTGACTACATTTTCAAATTTCTGTACTGTTAAAAATTACTTAAAAGTATATTTATATGAGTTTAATAAAGTTCTACTTATGTATGCAGTGCATAAGACACTTTATCCTGACATAACAAAGCTTTGATACCATAATCTTGTTTTTGTATTTGTATACAGAAGAATGGAACAGTGTTACCATTATTCATACCCATTTCCTGAAGTTTTTATGTTCCTCTGAAATCAAGGCATCTCAGAATTGCCTTGATGAAGTGAGGTAATTAAAAACATAAAGGAGTCTGCATTTCTGGCATCTTCTAGTTACCTTTGTCTCAATTTTAACCTCTGAATTTTGATGTTAGAGTGTCCCCTGTCCTATTACTCAAATGTTTTGATATATATTGTTAGCCACATTTCCTAAGAAAAAATAAGGTATATAATTTTTAAGCCTTTTTTTTTTCTTTTTTAAATTCCCAGGGACCCTTTTACCTCCTTCTGTGGAATGCATCTATCAAGTTTTGTCTTTATAACTAGCATGTCTCTCAGCCATTCCCATTCATTTTCCTGATGCTCACTAGACAGCCAGCAAAAGTTGTTTTCTGAAAACCAGACCAGAACTTTAGTATAAAAAATAATTTCAATAATTATTGAAACCAACCCTGGTTGTCCTTCACAGAAGTGAAGGTCTCTTAGAAGGTAACTATAAATCTACTCATGGGTGTTTAAAGAGAGGCAGTGCTCAAAGACAAGCAATTCTCTACTCCTTGATTACACTAACACCTTTGCTGCAGGAAAAAAAACCCTTAAGAACTACCATTAGTTACGACAAAAATGTCTCAAACATAAGAACTAAGATTAGGTGTGTGGAGTATCATCCCAGTATTCTGTTGCACGACGGATCTGACTGACTGGCAGACCTGTTCTACTTATCTTCTCTTTCCCCTTCTGTCCCAACATGCAATTTCTCCCCCCACATAGCTTTAACTGTAAACTTACATAACAATCTTGATATTGAGATTGAAGAGAGGATGAACTGAGTCAAAATGAATAAGCTTCTGTCAAATCAACATATGGATGTATCCAGTTGAATTTTACAGAGTTTTGTTTGTCTTTGCACCTCCTATTTACTACTGAAATAAGACCTGTGGGGAAACAGTCCCTTGACAAACCAGGGTTAGTCAAGAGAACCTGTAGTGGCCCGAGTAGCCAGTATGGCACACCACTTTGCACCACTGCTGATGTACTATGCTCAAACTGAAGCAACAAATTAAGTAGTGGGGTAGCTATGGCCTAGAAGTCCTAGAGCTAGTGAAGATTTTCATAAGATCTGGCGACAGTCAGAATTAGTATACAATAGTGGGGGGATGTGGGGAAAGCTATTATTATAGGACTTTGGAGTATGACTGCTTCAGAATGCAGGCCAATTTAAAGGGTTAAAAAAAAATACCCCATTTTTCATGAGACCTGGTCAGGAGGACTTGCTTACACTAAGTAACTGCAATCCATATTGAACAAAACTGTGGTTGAAACCTCTCCAGATGAATCTCCTAGACAGCTGTAACAGCAGTCATAGTACAGTGCAGACACAGTCCACCTAACTGCAAATGGACTTCTTTACATTAAGACTCAACAAGTATTTATTGTGTCCTTAGACAGAAAAGAAAGTAAGAAAAGTAAAAATGTTTTCCTATATCTATGCTGTCCCTGCCTTCTAAGATGAGACCATCTGGAAAATTTTCAGCCCACTTTTTATTTTTATGTGCTTATGCAGGAGGGGTAGAGCATCATCTTTTCTCATTAAAAATAAAGTGTTTGCACAAGGTTTTGGAGCAAAAATTCACTCAATTCATCATAATTTAAAATAATCTTGACAGTGCTGCAAACCTTATGCATTGTAAAGTCTCGCATTAAATGAGCAAATCAGGTTTCACTAAGAACGGAAGCATCAAGATTTTGTTGTAAAGGGAGCTGTTTTCAGCTACTGCATGATTAATGTAGTATCATAGACGACATAAAAATCAAGATATATTAGTGTTTGGGGATCAAACTAACTTTAAATAGAGGCTTCTTAAGGAAATTTAACTGTCAGAATGAAATTTGATAATTGCTTTATATTTAAATTTGCCTGTAATATGGTTTCTGGAGGAGAAGCTACATAATTCTGATGCTTACAAATTCAATTTTTTGCCACATTCAGTCCTTACCATATAAACATTCAATGTTTCCAACAAAAAGAATATCTCAAATCTTTAACCATTACAAAAAAACACAGTACCTTGACCTTGTATCTTAAAGTTAAATTGAGTGACATTTTAAAGATTAAATTAATTCTTTGTCATTTCAATAATATCCCTTTAAAAGCCCTGCCTAGGCTGGAGTATACATTTGATTTCTTTATCTTTCTTGATGACCCCTCATGCCTGCAAGTCAGCTCATTTTTCTCTGCTGAAGACTGCACCCTATCCCTGCATGTGCTCTAAAATTTCCATTAAAATCTAGGGCATCATCACTCATTCTTATCTGCAGCAGTCTGCCAAACAGTGAGATACCAGCAACTGCATGAGAACTCATCTCGAAGGACAATATAGTTATACCCATCACCGTCCAGAGTGGAAGAGAATTCTACCTGCAAAATATGTTATCACATCCAGTACACTGGGAATCTTAAAAACACCGGGAGTGGTGCATGATGTTGTTATAAATTCTCAGGCAACAGCAAGCCTTACTTAAACAGCAATTTACCAGTAGGCAATTAGCTTCTCACAGAACATTTTTATTAAGTTCACTTCACAATGAAATGATCTGTCTCATCAACTATTGAATATTTGCTGGTTAAAGCATTATTATTTTAAATTAGCATATTACGAGTACCTGAGGGTATTTAAACTTGTCTATGTGTTTAACCTTCAGGTTTCTAAGTCCCTCTTCAAGCTGATTCTTAAACAGTTCTCATACCCCTTTCCAAAGTGTTTTAAGTTGGCTGTGCTCATTCCTCTTTATCTTTTCTACTTTGCAAGAGCTCATATATGTATACAGATTTGTACATTTACACTCTTAAGAGTACACATAATTATATACTACCATTTTTATGGTATATAAGCACACATTCTGTAATACTGCACGTGAACCACAATCTTGTTGTGCTATTTTGCTGGATCGCAGCTCTCATACAACTGTCATCTTCACCCCTCATTCTACAGTATAAGGAGAGATCAACAATTTAGTTTTGCATTCCATGGATCTCCTGTGTGTACCACTGTACGGAAGGTGCCACTATGATGGGCTGCACTGCTCTGTGCAGCACTGGTTGAACTGGCCCCTCACTAATACCTCTGGGGTTCAGTGGACAACTTTGCTGCTGTCCAGGCAAGAGAAGAACACAGAACATCCAACTGTCACCAATCAGGTCAAGGTTAGACAGTCCTGCAGCACTGTGCACCTGAGAGGATTTGCCACTGGCAACTACTGCTACAAAAGACTCAGTGCTTGTGAGAAACCTACAACTGGCTGATCTGCTTTGGTCAGTTGTGGGTTTTTTAAGTGATGTGTGTGGTTGTTACTACAACCTTTTCTACATTCTGTCCAGTGGTCCCTGACACCTGAATCTTTGTGGTGTACAACACAGACAGCTTTAATTTTTTTGCACTCTTAGGCTTTTGTCCCAGGATCGCACAAGCACATCAATGTTCTTGGCTGCTGAATAGCACAAAGCATAAGGCAGGTAGGTGCCCATTTCTTTCAGAGGATGAATGTATGCATTGACTGAAGACAGAATAATCCATTCATGACACCTTAGCTAAAGAATTCAGCAGAGAAAGTATGTATTATTTTCTTTTCTTTTTTTTTTTGTGTCCTTCAGCAATACCTGCAACAGCATTTAGCAAAGGCAGCAATAACTCATGATCAGCTCTGATACATACTCAAAGAGACAGTTGGATAGAAGAACTCTTTAAATATTATATATTATATACTTCAGTATACAGTCAGATATAATAGATAGTGAGGTTGAAACAGCCAGTAGCATTAACAAGTGTAAATGAAATGGTATTTTAATGCTAAAAAATCAAGTAGAGCCTTTAAAATCACCCAGAGTATACCTACTACTATCAATAACTGATTCTGTTTCACTGTGTGTCTTTTCTCTGGAATATGTGTGCAGCTTATTTTATTAATTTCTTGGAACTTGAAATGTGCTTTCCAGTATCTGCTAAGAACCAAATATGATTTTCATGGTATGTAGTTTAATGTAATACAAATACCAAAATATTATAATTTAGCTAGTTAGAGATATGCACATTTTTCAATAGCATGAGTTATAATCTCTATCATAAACTTTTTATGTTTAAATCACCATGTGACAGTAGGACCCTTGAATTTGGGACTGAGGTGGCTGAATTTCATTTGAAATCTTGGTAGACAAAGTTCTGTACTTTGCGCAGATTTAAATACTTGTTAGATTGGAGACAGCACTCTTTTGCAACCAGAGACCCATCATGATGTTGCTGTTACCTTCCAGGTATTACTCAGAATTAATTTGATTGACATAATTTTAACAATTCCACATGGCACTTCTAATCCTTGGTGAAATCTAGATGTTAATTAATTCAAAAGAAACTAAGTAGCTCTCTCAAATTTTCAAACCTTTATGGAGTACTAAGTGAGCTGATATTGCAAGTCACTTTAAGTAACTAATCTTCCATTCCTGCTCCACCTGTTAACACAAACATTTTTAAGATCCTTTGGAAATGAATAAAGAATAGTTTACACAAATACATCCTGATATATGTATACATACATATATGACTGTGTTTTCTAATTAGGCCCAGAATTTGTTCTCAAAAGCCTATTCACCTTAATTTAAACTAGCTTACAAACTACTCTGGTTTATTAAATGCAAAATATCTTCCCTGGAATAGCACCAAAGGGAGCCCACCAGTGACAAGTCTCACTGGCAAGAGGCCACTGCTGAGCAGCAGCTGTCCCACCCAGTTACCCAGTGTGATGTGCCCTACTTAGCATCTGACATCCATCCAGCATCAGGAGGGATGCAGAGTCCCCAAGAAAATATTTGCAGAACTTTTCTTCCTCCCTGTTACTCGGCGAGAGGGATTTGGGAGGGCAGTGAGACAATCAAAGACCCCATGTTAATCCCTGAGTTCAGCGGAAGCACCTCAGCCAAAAGCATTTGACACTGCAAAACCTTGGGGCAGTGAAGTCCATGGCAGTGTTGCCATCCTCTTCACTCATTTCTCAATAACACAATAAATATCTATCAATCAGAAGACAGAAGTTTTCCTTTCACTGTTACAATCAGATTCAGAAATGCTTATGGCTTAATTTACACATATTAAGAACCTCACAAAAGCTTTCAAAGGGTGTACAAGTATGCATTCTGCATCAGCTTTTGCACGATGCACACATATTAATTAGCTTCACTTAATGATTGCACCAATTCTTTGCGTCCATCCCTGGTTCAAGCAGAAAATTAACATGCTTAAAGTACTTTCAAACATCAGATTTGAACTGCATTACCAAATAACTATCACACTAGTTTTAAGATGTAAATTTAGAAAAAATGAACACACAATACAAATTGTACACCTTGACACTTGGAGGCTATCACACAAAACTTATTTGGAAGTAGATTTTGAAGTTGATTTAATTTAATCTGAAGGCCAGAGTAACTACACTGAACATTCAGAATACCTAAAACATGTTTGAAAATATAATTAGATAATTGGACTACACATTTCCTTATTTTTTCCCCACTAAGTTTTATGCCACTTCTATAATTTACAGTTTTGTAGATGAGCACTAGAAACTTTTCTCCTACACTTTATTGAAAGTAACAGATAAAAAAAACAGTTGCTTATTAAACTGAGACTTTTGCAGACAGTGAAATGCATGAAGAATACAATCACTCCATTTAACTTTTTAGGGAATACTTGTACTTAAGATAGATCTTTTCTAGACATAAAAACTTAAACGACTAAACTAAGACACAAAATCATCTTTTAGAAAAGCTTGAGCTTCAACTGTTAGGACTTTGATCATTTCCTAATGTTACACTAATATAAAAACTTAAAACTTGGGTAACATATTTGATTAGTAAAGAACGGAATCTGGACAAGCTTAGTCCATGTTAAAGATTTGGGAGGACTGGGAACGGTTGGATGGTAAATATTGAAGAAAATCTTTCTTTCTCTGTTATTCATTATTGTTTGAGCTTGTTTTCTTTCATTTTCTTCTTTTTAGTCCCCTGCTAGAACTCATTTAAGAGGGAAATGTTTTAGTGGTTTTGCAAGAAATGGAGAGGGTGGAAAAGAATAAACTAGCCCTCAGGGAAGGAGAATGGAGAAAGTGAGCCTCATTCAGCTGCTTTAATGTCTGCGTTAACAGACAATAAAAAGACCTTTCCTAAAAAAATGCTGTGATTTTAAATCTTCGTGGATAGAATTACAATGAAGTTAATGGTTCTCTCACCTGAACACCAGAGCTAATCTCTCTCCTTAAAATGAGAACTACTCCTTGCTTTTCTTATCACCATTTCCACAAAAATTGTAGTGTAAGATTACAAAATGTATCTTTCAAAAGTAATCTCCGCGCCATACAACAGTGTATATCTGCTAGTATGGGTGAATTGTAATAGTTAATTCCCTTTTTTTTTATATGATATTGTTTATAGGCATCAATTGTTTAATATCTTAAATCCCCATCTCAAATATGATTCAAAGGTCTCACACAATTTGATCTGATTTTTAAAAAGCCAGTACAACTTAATCAGAGAGGCCCCTGAATGCTTGCACAATGAACAGAGGCATGTGCAGGTGATGCCATAGCAGACAGTGTGCGTAATAAGGCCTTGGGACAGCACTGTAATAGCTGCGCCCTGAGCTGTGTCAGGCAGAGCATTGCCAGCATGTGCAGGGAGGTGATCCTTCTCACTGCTCAGTCCTGCTGAGGCACATCTGGGATTCTGGGTATTTGTCCTAAGCTGGCTTTTCCCTCTATTTGGCACTCTCTTAACACTGTTATTAACTATAAGCTAATAAGTCTTAGGAATACCATTATGCTATTTGTTACTAAGAAATTTACTTTTACTGGATGAAAATAACTGTTTCATTTCTCATGGCCCAGAACAATGCTCCTTTCTTTATCATATGTTTTGAGACCACCTGTGTCCTTATGAAGTTTTTCTTTTCTTCTCCAAATATATCTTGACTCAAAGCAGTGAAATTCACCAATTTAAGCAGAATTAGCTTTTTACAAAACACAACGTGATAAAATTGTAGGAAAGTTCATAACCTAAATGGCTATTGCACAAAAGAATTCAGAACAAGGTCTATTATCAAATACAGGCACCCAACACCATTGAAAAAAAAAAAAAAACCGACATTGAAAAAACCGACAAAGGAACAAAGCAAACTGCAGGCAAGAAGAGCTACCATGTGCAGACACATCCATTTCACAGAGCACTATGCTGGACAGTTACTGAGAGTGTACATTGGTAATCTGACTGTAGAAATAAATGGCTCCATTTAATTGTTGCCCTGAATCCTTGATTCAGTACATCCATTAGATAAGGTTTCAGAAAACAAGTCTACCAAAACGAAAGTGTGGATTCCTGGTTTCAGAGCTAGAGGACATCCAGTTATGTTCCTTCCCCAGCAGAAAGGGGTAACAGCACATTCCTGTCTTTGCTGATGTGAAGAACTGACAGCACAATTTTCCAGCAACAGCAGAAACCAAGAAACTTTTCTTCCTCAGCTCAGGTCACAGAAAGCATTCAGTTCCCTTTCTGACTCCCTTCTCAACAGGAAAGAACAAACAAGCTGGGGTTAAACCTTGCTGAGGCCAAATAGTGTGGATTCTCTGCAGGGGAAAGCAAACACAGCAATTCTCCTCAGGCCATTGGACAATGAACAGTCTCAATTCCTTCTCACCACACAAAGCAAACAAGAAACAAGCCAGCCCCAAATCCTACCACATGTAGTATCTTAATTTTAACACAGACAAGCCATGGATTCCACACTCCACAGAAAAGGAAGTTTGAAATGCCTTCTGCCAGCCTGACAGCAGCAGTGTTCTGTTTTCTTGCTTTTCCAGGAGATGGAAGTTTAATCCACCTCATAGCAAGAAACTGTGGGACCAAGAGTCCACAGAGGGAATTCAGAAGGAAATACTAATGATTATTTCAATAGTCTTTGAAAGACAGCTGATTGCAACAGCCTGAAACAGCTTTTGTGGTAAAATCTCACATGTATCACCACCAAAATTGTGATGTCAAGCTGTTGATATGGATGAATCAGTAGAATCTGAAAAGGAATTTAATGCATATCTACTCTTCTGCCACAGCACCTGTGAGTAAACCTTTGACAGGTTATCTGTCCTCACTCTTGCTCTTCTAAAACGATTTATTTTCTTATGCCATTAGAAACCACCTGGGGATTCTCCTGGAGATAAAAATTCATAAATCATCTGAAAAAGTGTGAACCAGACTCAGTTGTTTCTTTCTCATGTCACGATAAATGATACCTTACAAAACTAATACAATACTATTAGCTCTTTCTAAAAACTGTTTATATCAGCACATAATTTAATTACCACAAACTAGCAAAGTAGAAAACTCTTGTTCAGAAGTGGTGCAGATTTAGTGGTAAAATACCAAAATCAGAATATAATTTGATTGATTAAATTGGACTTAAATAATTAGCTAGTGAATATATAAATTAAAATTAATGAATTTCCAGTTAAACTGTTCCCAGTTACACTGACTGTAGACTTTCCAGTGTTCAAGAAAGGCATCATGATGAGGCTTTAGAAATTAAGCAAGTGGATGGTACTGAATTGCTTAATCAGATTAATGCACGTGGAACAGAATGTGAAATTGTTTGTGCTTCAAGGGTTTACAGTGGTCCCAGGTCAAGAGTTAGAGCCGCTAAAATTCTGTATGACAAACAGTGCTGACCCGAGAATGACAAATAGATGGGAAACAAACACAATATACCCAAATCACACAAGCAAGGCCAGGAAGCAGCACCTGCTCGTTTCAGCAGACCATTTCTTAATTAATTACTCTGCTGAAAAAACACCACACTCTATTAGTCTAAATCAAAGTATACTTCAAAAGCTGTAGCTGGAGACAGTTTTTAATAACCAGGAGAAAAAAGCCCCAAAACCTTGTGACAAATTAACTACATAACTGGAATCGGGAGAACATCAGTTGCTAAACAAGCAGTTATGACAAAATCTTGATTTATAGAAAGACTGTAATATTGTCCATATTATGAAGAACTAAACTATCCTGTTTACCTCTTTTCTGACTGAACTAAGCAGATTTGAAAAGGGGATTTCAGTTATTTACATGCCAGTTTATCATTTGTTTGCCTTTTGTGTTTGGTTGGTTTTTTTTATTTTTTTAAATAAACTTATCTCCTCTAACCTCTTATCTTAAACTTACTGTTAAAACTACAGGGATAACCACCAAGCTAAGCCACCTTTATCCCTCCATGACACAAAACTGCTCTGTATGTCTGTAACATTTGCCAAACCAAAAGAGACACTTAAACATAAAATGTTCTGCAGAAAACCCCCAGAAGAATAGTGTTTTATTTTGATTATGACACATTTGATTTTGAATTTTGATGCAACAGAAGATTAAAAAGTCAAACATGAACATTGCTTTCCGGTATTTTCCAGCTCTCTGAAACAAAACTGTGTCAAATTAATATGGCTTTGTATTTTACTTTTTATGAAATTGTATTGCCCAAAATAAAACTATTTTCACAAACAGCCACGCTACTCAGCTTGCTAAATAACTGAGTTTAGCTTTGTCACTTCTCCTCAGCCTCTAGCACGTGTGCCTTACTGGCAGAAGTGAGATACAAGGACAAGATAAGGAAGCCTTTTAACTATGAAAAATAAAATATGAGAACGAAGGTAAAGAAAAATGGCATATATCTTGTGAACATCCAGCAAACAGTTCTGACAAACAGCATTTGAAAACCTGGGCTGGTTAGAAGAGGAAAAGACACTGCCTGTAAGCAGCGATCCTGAATGGTTAGTCCCATGGTTTGTACCTAATTTTCTCCTTCCCTCTATAAGCAACCTCATTGAGAACTCCCAAATCAGTACCCACCTCACTTAGAACCCATAAATTTAAAGCACCTCCAAACAATTCAAAAACACTCCAGAAATTGTTTTGAAAACACAGTACCACAATTGTAGTCAGTTTTTGGTTTTACTGACGTATCCTCCTACATTGAAGTACCTGGAAGCAAAATCTCAAATAGCTCATCCCTAGCTTTGTTCAGCAGAAGTGTGCATCTTCCAAGAGCAACTAAGTCCTGTGATAATGTATTTTCTACTCATTATATGACAGTATCAGTCATGCTTCTTTTATTCTGAACTTAATAGTGATTAAACATGTTTAAAGAGCAAAATGATTGCTTTACAAATGTCTTAAAAAAATGTCAGTCCATTAACCTGTGAGTTAGTTACCATGGACTTGTAAGTGCAGTTTAAAAAGACCAGTAGCTTTTTCATAAGATTTTCAAGCAGATCCATCTGTTAATATGTTTAAATTACCATCATCTGTATATTACATCAGATTTTATTTTTATATAATGGCAAGACTTCAGGCAGTGTAAAATGCATTATTGGCCAGAATCTGATGCCAAAATGCCAATTAGTAACCTGAAAGACACAGATATAGAAAGGGAAAAGTTATACATCTTATTTAAATTAGATTGTAACTTTTGCTCTATAATTTTTTAATGCTCAACTTGTATTTTTAGGTTCAGAACCACGTGTTTTTATAACTACAGGTATGTTAGCATAACAAATCTGGCTGTTGTTAGTATGTTTATACACACAATTGTAAGGTATATAATTTGAAACTATTACTTTGATGAGAGAGAAGATTTTAAAGGATCAGGTCTGTGAAATAAAATTACAGTTTTGGGAAACAGACCTGAACAACTTAGAACAGATATCTGTTTACCACCCCAATGGGCAAGGTGATAAAGCTTTCTCCCCAGAAGTTTGATCTCATGATTCTTACAGAGTTCTTTGGTCAAAAAACTAAGATTCTGCTCACTTCAGTGGTCTTCAGGTAAATGGATTTGCCTGATCACGTGAAGTTAACTGCAGAAGTTTGACCCTATTTTGTGGTCTAGATAAAACAAGCATTTAAAAATAAATGAAAGAAAACATGTTTAACAAATTATATATATTTATACATTAAAATTATTGATTCATTCTAGCAATTATCATCTGCCTCAAATACAAAGAATCATAGAATATTCTGAGTTGAAAGGGACCCATCAGGATCATCAAGTCCAACTCCTGGCCCTGTGCAGAACAACCCAAGAGTCACCCCATGTGCCTGAGAGTATCATCCAAATGCTTCTTGAGCTCTGCCTGGCTTTGTGCTGTGACCACTGCCCTGGGGAGCCTGTTCATTGCCCAACCACCCTCTGGGTCAAGTCTTTCTGATATCCAACCTAAACCTCCCCTGTCACAACTTCAGGCCGTTCCCTCGGGGTCCTGTCACTGTCACCACAGAGCAGAGATCAGTGCCTGCCCCTCCTCTTCCCCTCACAAGGAAGTTGTAACTGCAATGAGGTCTCCCCTCAGTCTCCTCTTCTCCAGGCTGAACACACCAAGTGCCCGCAGCCGCTCCTCACACATTTCCCCTCAAGGCCCTTCACCACCTTTATTGCTCTCCTTTGGACACTCTCTAACAGCTTTATGTCTTTTTCACATTGTGTTGCCCAAAACTGCACACAATATCCAAGGTGAGGCTGCCCCAGTGCAGAGCAGAGCGGGACAATCCCCTCTCTCACCTGGCAGGCGATGCTGTGCCTGATGCCCCCCAGGACAGGGTTGGCCCTCCTGGCTGCCAGGGCACTGCTGACTCAGGTCCAACCTGGCCTAGACCAGGGCCCCCAGGTCCTTTCCCACAGCACTGCTCTCCAGCATCTCATTCCCCAGTCTGTCTGTACCTCCAGGGTCACACACAGACACGTCCACTCAGCAGCCTCAGAAAGAGCTCAGCTTGATTCCATCTATACCACTGGTTACACTTAGGTTTCTTATCTTTATTTCTCCCATAGATAGGAAAATCCTTTCAAACAAAAAAGACCCACAAACTTGATGATATACTTTCTAAGTGCACAATACAATTTTTTGTGAGCTAGTTCAGACCCATATAGGCATCAAACATGTCTGAACAATTAATTTGTCTTTAGCAAACCATGGACCTTTTGCCGTGGCTATCACTGTGTGCCTATAGTGGTTATTTTTTGCATCTGAATGTAATTACCTAACACCATCTAGCTTGCAGGAAACTGAAAATGAATAATAAATCCTACAGGTGTTAACTCTACAACAATTCTTCTAACATTATTCTCACAACTCCACAGGGGCTACTTTTTCATTATCAAAGGGTAAAAAAAGTCATCCCCTTAAAAGGAGTCTGGAGTGCCTCTTTGAGACACCATTACTGAACAACCTAGAATGCTGACATTTTATGCTAACCTTTGCAAGAAGCTAAGCAGTTTTCAGTTTTCATTTTGTGTAAGTAAATCCTACAAATTCAATATCATGCAGGACCCAGAAAAGCTAAAGTTGCATAACAACTACAAATTTAATGTACTTTCTTTAAGTTTCTACCTTAAATGGATTTGAAGTAGATTTCACTTACAAATAATATGCACCTCAACATAATTTTTTGGATAAAATGAATAAAACCTGTGACAATCTCTCAACATTTTAAAAATTTAAATTAGATTTTGCTTTCTAAAAATTTTTACGCAAAATGGAAATTGATTGCAAGAAGTCTGGTTAAATGAGCTACGTAGGCAGTTAGATCACAGCAACAGATTCTGAATTCAACTTTGATATCCAAGTCTGAAATCATAGCCCACAGCTCTGTAGCAATCGAGAAAAAAACCCCAAAAAACAACAGCAGGCAAGTCATCTAACCTATCTTAGGTATTTATTCTGAAATGAACTTCCATAAACCTCTGCACAGTTAGGGAAGGTACATTCCAGCAGTAAAAAGCACACTGTGAAACTGAAAAAGGAACAAAGAGCTTAGAAAGTTCTTTAATTTTTCTAGCCTCTCAGGCAATATAGGGAACTTCTGGAAAGTTTCCTAATGTTATGCAGCAAAAAGACAATCTAGTTAAGTTCTTCTCTGCACAAGGGAATTGTGACACTGTAGAAAAAAATTTGCTTTAGAAAGTGATTTAGCTAAATCAATGCAAGCTCCTCTGTGGATAATGATGGCTTATGTTTACTTTATCTAAATTGTTATAAGACACTCTTCCCCAAACTAAGACTGTCTACTCAAGAGGGCTGATCAAATTTATCTAAGTTCATTCAATTTTCTTGCATACACAGGTTTAATGGACTCCATCATCACTGGCAAGGTAATGAGGGAACAGCAACACTAAAGAAAAAGAACGTGCTCTACAAACCAGCAATTAAATGTCAATATTGTTTTCCATGATGACTATAAGCAGTTTTTGTATCTAGACAGCAACAGATGTTTAAATTAAAGGTCATGTTAAAATGGTCCTAAATGCAAGGCGGTGTAATTACAAGAAATATTGCTGGTACCTGGGTATTCTGGGGAGGCATTGACGGGCAGTAAATTTGAGTGGTGGCAAATGTAAGGGCAGGGTTTACACTGGGAACAATAAGACCCTTGCTGACTGTTTTCTGCTGTGTGTACTCAGGAGAGTAGAACACCGAAAACAGCCTCAGAGAAGAAAAGCTTTACAGAGCTTCTTTTAGGTGCAGCAGTCCCCAGGAAGGTAAGATTACAGCCAAGGCGAGACTGTTAATGTATTTGCAGACAAAATTGAAACTGCAATCACTAAATAAATGGCAGTTGTTAGTAACAGGATGATAACCTGCTGGCAACCAGAACAGTTATAAAGTAGGGGAAGAAGTAATCTGTAATCTGTAGTTCAATTTATTTGAAAGGTCTTAGTTTTCTTTATTAAATTGAGGATGTGGTAGTATCTGAACACATATATGATCAATCAATTCTAGAGAATTGGGTTAATTTTCTCTTGAATCCCTTTTGTGCTTGTGTTCTACTCAACTATTGTGTCAAGTAGTGTAAATAAATTATATGCTAAGACTTTTCACAATTACCCATCTTTATCAGGATTTAATTTTCAGCAATATTTGTTAATTAAATCAGTAATGTAGTAGTTTTCAGCTTGTAGTGTTTCCTAAATCACATTTTTCTCCAGGAGATTGCTAGATGTGTGAGAAAATCCACTAAATGAATGTCAGTTTATAGAAGAGTGATTACTTTCAAACTAGTATTTTTAACAAATTATTCTACTTCTAGTAAAGTTTCGGAATTTTTTGTCAGCATCCCACAGAATTAGAAGTGGAACCAGGTTATTCTTACACAAAAGGACATCAGGCTAACAACACAGCACTGGCCACATCCCAACATCTATTCCAAGTCTGCTTTCAGAGAACCATAGAATCATTGAGGGTTCAAACACCGCCAAGATCACCGAGTCCAACCTTTGACCGAGCACCACTATGTCAACTAACGCGTAGCACTAAGTGCTGCATCCAGTCATGAACACTTCCAGGGATGGTGACTCTACCACCTTCCTAGGCAGCCCCTTCCAGTGCCTGAACACCCTTTCAGTGAAGAAATTAATCCTTTGATTCAGTCCATGGTCCTCTCTGAATGCTATTAGTGAGCTGGAGGAAGTGGCAGATGCTGAAAAAGAAAGCTAAGTCAAATAGAAGTATTAAAACCAAAAGGATGCTGGAAAACACCCAATTGTTCTTCTAAAAGTTGTTGATTCTTCTCCCAAGAAGAGAAGTAAATATAATTTGTTCTCCCAAGGACAACAAAACACAAGACTTTCTGCCCAGCAAGCTGTTAGCTAATTGGGATTTGTTGGTACAGTCTGTAAATCCTTCAGAAAGAAGTCAAGCAGAGTCAAGTTTCAGTATCTGGAAAGATGAAGCCTTTGTATTGTAGCTAAATGGAGGTGAGGCAGAATCTGAAGCTTTCTTTCAGTTAGATTGTATTACATATTTGTGTTACCTCAAGAGTGGAACAAAGGCCACTTGAATACACCCCCAGTGGAAACAAAGCATTCAATCATCTACCTTGGCAGCTATGCCATTATCACTCACTGATTTATGCACAAGTGCAGAAGCAGGAGAGATCCTCATAGATTCTTATTAAAAACCTGTGATGCACTTTCTTGCAGACTTCCAAGGCAAAGCTTTTGAAATAATATTATTCACTTTTTTGAGGTGACACGCTTTTTGGCATCTAGTGCTCAACTTTCCCGCTTGTCGCAACATACATATTTAAAATTTTTAAAGAATAATCTTTCAACAAGTGCAGTGAAGCATACTGGATACTCCTTCATACTACAGAGTTTCTGAAGTTTTGTTGCCAATATTTATTCCAGAAAGATGCAGCTCAGAGCTATCAAAGTAGAATGTAAAATAAAAAAAACCCCAAAACATTCCAGAAATAGATCATTCAGATACCTAAGTACCTTGCCTGGTTTATGCTTTTCTACACACAGCACTGCTAGCACACTTCCCCTTGCTTACACGTTCTTCCATGCCCAATCAATTTTCTGGCTTCTGCACTTTTAAGATAAAAAAGAAAGGCCGTGGAAGGACAGTATGCTGTTATAGCTTTTGTTGATAACACACAATTGAGTTCCCCACTGCTACCTCTGGAATGAGGTTCAGGCAGCAGAGGAGGGCTGGCAGAGCACCTTCACAGCCTCCCCACTCTTTCATGTTCCCAGGCACAGCTAGGTTGCTGGAGGGCACCCTGAAATTAGGCTGGGAGGAGAAAATGAACACAGTAAACCTTGGTACAGTATTGGTTCAGTTCTGCCACAGTAACTTACCACTGGAAGCAGTTCCTATACTTACAGACAATTTTTCCATGAATGAATCCTTTATTCTCATCAACTAGTACATCACCAGTAGAGGTGTGAAGGTTTTTTATTTAAAGAAAGTGATAGCCTGGTGATCCTATCTGAAGAATATTTGGTCTATGTTATACTAACAGTGTAAATTGAATTTAAGTGGCATGCAACCACTTAGACGTTATCACTGTGAGCTATTTTAGATTAGATGAAGAGCAATTGTAGATAAGGCAGTCATCCCTTGAAACCTGATGGTTAAATGCAAACACTAAGAACGCTAAAAAATACTGTGGAAGTTACTCTTCCTCAGCTGTAATGTATGACTGTACAACAGCAAAAATAAAGTTCACTATTTCACCAGTACATATTATCCCCATGAAAGATAAGCTCAAAGGACTAGGTTACTAATCCTGCCTCTGACATTTAACAGTTCTGTTGTATCAAACAAACAAGGTTTCAGTTTCTTTGTAAAGCAGAAATGCTAATACTTGTCTACTTTCCCCAGTGGCATTTGTGAGGATAAATGTATTGTCATAGGGGTCTTTGAAAAGGAAAAGATGTAAGCATTTTTATTGATGTTCTACTTCCCAACCCACTAGAGTATATTAAAAATAATTTCACAATTGCAAGTGCAACCTCTACCTGTACATATTTCTGGATTTACCAGTCCTCCTTTCTACAAATTGAGAAAAGAGAACAGCTCAGCAAGTATATTCTCCAGTCAACACTGCTTGTGTGCAAAAGATAAAATCCGTTGCTGAATATGACCAAAATAATTTGAGCTAAATTATTATTAAATTATTGAGCTGAGTTTGCCTTTTTGTTACATTGTTCAAAAATACCTGAATGATTTGGAGATTTTATCATCAATTAAAATTATTATGGGTAAATATGAAAAAGAAAGAACCACCTGATAACAACTAACCTGGTTTTACTTAGGGCAAATCATGGCTGGTAAATTTGGTGACCTTCTATGATGGGGCTGTAGCACTGGTGGATGGGGGCAAAGCCACTGACACTGTCTACCTGGACTTGTGTAACTCATTTGACACTGTATGACTCATTTGATCCTGTATGACATCCTTGTCTCCAAACTGAAGAGATAAGGAAATGATGGATGGACCGTTCAGTGTCTGGATGGCCACATGCAGAGTTGTGGTCAACAGCTCATTGTCCACGTGGAGACAATGAGTGAGTGATGTCCCTCAGGAGTTGGTACTGGGGCCAATACTGTTCAGCATCTTTGTTGGCAACATGGACAGTGGGAGTAAGGGCATCCTCAGAAAGTTCACTGATGACACTGAGCCATGTGGTGCAGCTGACACACTAGAGGGAAGGGACCTCACCCAGAGGGTCCTTGACATGCTTGAGAGGTGGGTCGATCCCTCGGTGTGGAGGCCTCATAGCCACTTTCCAGTATCTGAAGGGGGCCTACAGGGAAGCTGGAGTGGGACTCTCTTAGGAACTTATGTGATAGGAGAAGGAGCAATGGGCACAAACTCAAAGAAGGGAAATTTAGGCTAGATGTTAGGAAGAAATTATTTATTGTGAGGGTGCTGAGATACTGGAACAGGTTGCCCAGGGAGGTTGTGGATGCCCCAGCCCAGGTAGTGTTCAAGGCCAGGTTGGATAAGGCCTTGAGCAACCTGGTCTAGCAGAAGCTGCTCCTGTCCATGGCAGAGGGGTTGGAACAAGACGGTCTTTAAGGTGCCTTCCAACCCTTAATGTTATATGGATGATATGATAATACATGGATGAAAAAGTATTAATAAGCAATAGATAGCTTCAACAAAGAAATAGTCTTTCTATTGAGTTGCTTTCTTTCCTTCTTCTACAGAACAGGAAGCCAATTCAGTGTCAGAAAGAAAAAATCATCCAGGCTTGAAAGAATTCGTTCAATTTAAACTGGTCAAGAATTATGCACACCAGTTTAAGGGTTAACGAGGACATATCTGTGCTTGAGACTATGAAGAGCTACTTACTTGCATAACAGTACAAAACATCTAATACACAGCTAGAGAAGGAGAAGGAAGAAGGGACTAACGAACACTACCCTAATCCTAGTCTAATGCCAGGTATCCCTTTGTTTACCTTTTGGAGGGCAGATATTTGATATATTTCATAAGGATTTGCTCTAAGCAAGACCCAGTTTGATTTTGCACAGGCTGAAGAAACCTTTTAAGTCATCTGTGAAATAACTGTATGAGTTTTTCCCTGCAGTATCCAGTGAACATACTGGATTATCACCAAATACGTTTTTTGTTTTCCTTACAAAAAGTGCCCTCATTTTCCTGTACGCATGTTTCTTTAGTATATAATAAACAAACAAAGGAACATGACAGAAATTAATGTCTGCAGTGCGAGGCATGAAATGCAAAAACAGTTGCTTAGCAACAAGCATGAGAAATAAGAGGTTATGCCTTTACAAACAGCCAAGCAAGTGGCACAAGTACCATTTCCGACTGCTGTGAAAAGGATGGGAAACAGAGAGGATGTTTGAGGGGGGATTATTTTAATTAAATTTGACACTCTATTTTCTGCACAGTCATGCATATGTGAGAACACAACAAATATGTATTTCAAATTGCTTTCCTTTTATGTCCTTATAATTTTGTCTTTAATCAGCAAGCAAAGTTTTATTTTTAAATAGCTATGTTTTTTTGTAACACTTAAAAACATCTACAGAGGTGTAACTGAATACTGATTAACGTATATACTTCTTAAGGATTAATGTATTGGACACTTGCAACTACTTTTCCAAGGAACAATCCATCTATAAGCATTCTAGAAGCTTGGAACAATTCTTCAGTCTAATAAAACTATAAATATATTCATCAATAGATACTTTTCAGTAATAATATACATGCATTGTTCATACACCCAAATGATACCAGACTGACCATTGGGAACAACGGGGAAAAAAATGAAAGAGGCCTTCAGTAACTTTGTTCACATATACTAAAATATTGGAGAGAAGTACCGCCTCTGGCCAGGAAATCCTTGTACTGCAAATTCTTAGTGGTGAGAAAGATAATACTGAGGAATTATCATTTTATGCTTACTTTGCTATTATACTTCTTCTATCATCCATCATAGTCCACGGTTGGATATTAAGACTTGACTGACCTGTGGTCTGATCTGTATGATCATTCTAATGTTCAAATTAGAAATTTTAGAAATGTAAAGAGGCATTAGACTGAGCTGCATCCAATGTGACCATGCTCTTCACCACAAACAAGTTTATATGAGCATGTTACAGGAGCACTTAACCTGCCTGTTGGATTATAGAGTGTATTTTTCCTCTTTGCCCAACAGGGATTGCAACTGCATCATGTTCTACAGGACACCAGGCGTTTCTAGTGACAAGTAGATGTGTGTTGGTGTGACGAGCAGGAAACTGCATGGATTCACTTCCTTTCAGTGCACTAACACGTCTGCTAACACAACTGCTACACTATCTTTGAAACTGTCAATAGATGTAGCTATTCATGACCATCTTTTAACTGTACAAGTAGCAGCATCAAGTGGAAAATCAGACTAAATATATAGGAAAACCAAGAACTGTTGAAGCAGTTCCTTTTTTGTTGTTATTGATTATAGCAGGACAGACCTCCAACTGATACAGCATTAACAAACTTGAACAGGCAAGGAAAAAGGTAAGTAATCATTGGCAGGGGAACTTCACTCCTAGGGAGAATTAACAAAAAACTCCAATCAAACCAAACCCCCCAAAAAATACTCAATTAAAACCAAGACAGAGTGTGCTGCTACCAGTGGATTAGGTAGCTTTTAATTCACGATCTGTAATGATTTCAAACTACTGATGAAGAACAGAGAGATCAAAGAATGTATTTTTACTCTATACAATCAATATTACCCTAACGCAAACTTCAGTAAGCTAGAGCCTCCTTTTGAAGACTGAGTCATCTAACTTGCAAATTTCATCAGAATGTACAGGACCATGGAAGGGGAATTAATACTCATTTTTCCATTTTCTTCCTCCTTCCCCTGTAGAATTTTGAAGAGTTATTTTTCCCATCAGTTAGTAAAGTAATATGGCTTATTCACCTGACTTTCATAATTCTGCATTTTTATTAACTAATAAATATTATTCCAGGTTTAATATGGAGCATCTATTTTAACCTATCCTAAGACCATCAGTATTACCTTAATACAGTGACTACCATGCTCTAATTGCTCCTTCATGCTATATTGAACACAATGGTGAAAGATTCATTTGAATTTTATTCCCTGCTTTCTCAATAAATTGATACCATGACATGAATTTTCAACTCTGTTTTAACTAAAAAGGTGGTCATAATTACTGAGGTGGTCTTAGTGTCCACAAATACCCAAGGAAAAAAAAAAAAAGTCTTGTTTAGTGCATCACAAAATATCTTTACAGTTTGAGAAGATACAATATTTGCAGAATGAACAAGGGACTGATAGATTTCCACTCCATTTGTTTTTCAGCCTATGCAAATGCAAGGTAAACCTGGACAACATTCTTCCAAAACTACTCCTGACTATGTAGGTGAGCAAGTGTTTCAGCTTCATTCAGTTGTTCTCATTGTGCTCACACACACAGTGTTCTCAGAGCTCCACAGTCAGCATACCAAAGGAGGCTAACGAGACTGAAATTTCAACAGGGGTAGTAAACACACACCTTGGAAGTCATTTCCCAAAGAGAACAATGAACAAAAGCATCAACTTTTGAACTAGACAGAAAGCTCTCTTTGTTTAGCTGTTTCTCCAATTCTGTTTAGCTCAGCATGTCAACACTTACTTTCATTACCACAAATATATGCTAATCAAGCTATTGATCTTATCCTTGGGAAAGAGATCCAAGTTTAAGTTTGCTCTATTTTTAAATTCTTGGGAAATGACAGGCTGAATGGAAAAAATACATACTTTCTAAGGTATTATCTATACCACTTACATTAAAATAAAACTTTACTAGAAAAATTTTTCATTAAAACCCCACTAGGCCAAATTGTAATCTTATTTACATTTATTTCACACTATAAAAGTGCTACATGCAAGAGCTTAGTTAGCTAGAGGCTTACTTTATATTTATGAGCCATCATGATCAGCATTAGCAACACAAGAACGTGAAACACCAGTAAGACATTAGAGATGCGTCAGCAATAGGTAACACTGTCAGTGTTACTCAGCATGAAACCTCCCATCCTAAAAAGGGGACGCTCTGGTGGTTGTTCCACACATTCTGGGCAACACAAGTATGGTGGAATAGACTCCGAACACTCCTTACTTTGCTGAAATTTTCCAATCAAACTTCCTTGAAATGCAAGATGCTACTGAGACACTTGAGCAACTTAGCCAAAATTCCAGTTCAGAGCATCACTATAATAGCATTAACATAAAAATATGCCTGCCAGGTACTATACAAGCATGAATCAATCTCTTTGTATAAACAGCTTCCTAATAAGATCAGTGATCAAATTACAAAAAAAGTTATCAGGGAAACCACTTAGTTTAATTGAAGCAACCAACACACAACCATGGTGTCTACATCAAGTGTGCAGGTAGTGAGTCAGATAGAGCAGGTGACCTTGCCTTCCCAAACCCAAGTACTGGAGTTCAAAGGCAAGAAAATAGATGGCTCAACAGGATGGACTCAGTCCAGCATCACAACAAGCATACCAGGAATAAGGTATGGATATCCCTGCTTACAGGAATTATATGCAGTATTTTCAAGCATGGAAATTATCCAGATTCAGACTGAGCACACTACTGGTTTCAGTTCTCATATTTCTACAGTTAATAACATTTAGATTTTTGTTTTAATACATCCAAATTACAAATAAAAAGTTATTCAGAATGAAATAAAGACAGAATCTTTGCCAACAACCGTACTTAAAAGCAAACAGGAAAAATACTGGTCCTAGAAAACAAGCAAACAATGGAGCTTGATTCTTCAGTTGTTATGGGATGGTTATGAACAGCTAATTAAGATGACATTGTTCTAGTGGCTTACACAATAGCAAGATAATACATAATACATCAGTACACACAACTTCTTCCATAAGCCTGGTATAATTAATTATTAAATAAACATAATGTCTATGTTTATTTAATATACAGTTAAGACATTTTCAATTATACCTATGTTAATCTAGACAAGCCAACCAAATTCTCAAAAAGTTCTACAGAAAGGGGAGAAATTCAGCTCCCATTATCTTAAATATTTTGACTAAAGAAGACTATTTGAAGCTCATTTGGCAAAACTTATTCTATCATTGGAAAGTAACAGCCCAACAACATATTCGGTGAGACTTCTAACTCCAAATATATTAGCCTCTTAAAAAAAGAAAAAACAAACAAACAAACAAAACAACACCAAACAAAAAAAAAAACCCCGAACTAAAGAGAGCAGACAAAATTGGGGGTTTAAGCTTAAGATGATGGTTACAGTCATATTAGATTTACATTTTCCTAAATCCTTCCTCTAGGAAATAGCTAAAATAGAAGTAAATCACTGTACTACCTATAAAAAAGAATAACTTTTGGGTCCTGGAAAAGTGGTGAAGAAAATTCAGTAGGTCTCTTTCCAGTCACCATGGATGAGACCCATAATTAACATGCAGTTTTTCAAACACAAGAGCTAAATTTTAAATTGCACTTTTAAATTGCACAGGTTGCAATTCTAGTGTGAATACACAGACATGATTTTAAAATAAAACACCCATGTTTATGCTAGAAATTAAGAAAGTACAGGGAATATAGGTCAAGCAAAATATAGCATGATGACTTAAAGGTTAAGACTTTTCAGATACTTCATTAATAAAAGCATATATAATTTATTTTCTACAAGCATTGCAATGCATCCTTATGTACAATTTAGTCTGATGACAATCACTCATGATCTTTTTAGTCCTATTTCTGCAAATCCTGCTTAACCACTTCCTATTAAAATATCGCTCTTTTTGAAAACACCATTTAAACTTCAGTAATGACATAATACACAATAAAGAAAAGCTTGAAGGTGTCAGAACATTTCTGCCGTTTTTCTGGAGGCTGAAATTTCATTAAGTAAATAATCTATTGGCCAAGTTCCTGTCCATTTCATGGGAAAGTGAACCCCATGAGAATCTAATTGCAAAAGAGCTTTGGTCTAAGTACAGCTTTAATTGTAAAAACTATTGTGGCACTCCAATTACCCATTTCAATCAATGAGATTAAGTGTGGCACTGAGGTTTTTCACCACTCTGATTTTTATTTTTGTTTAATGCATAACTGCATGGATTTCCTTCCCAAAAATCAAGGCGATTTTATCAGAGATCAGCTAAATCTGTGGAACTTCAAAGTGGAAATTACAAGGCACAAAAATTGCTTCTTTTAATTCTGAAGGTAAAAGCCTGATCTGTCCTTCAAAATACTAAAAATCTACAACACATCTGATGAGGATTAAGTTTCTTTCCTCATCCACCTGCAGCTCTGCTCTGCAGTGTGAAATTGTGCTTGACTCCATCAGAAAGGACGAGGAGCCCCAGCCAGCAGCTGACACTGGGGCTGATGGTTTGTTCGGGAGAACCCCTAATCCTAACACAGCACCCAAATAACACCGAGTTGGGTTGTGCCAGAAAAGAGCAGATGGAAAGGGCTGCAAGAACCCAGACAAGAACTGTGGATAGCTTTGTGGTAAATCTGAGCAGCACCAAGGGGCACAGGGTACCTGGTGCTCCCCACTGCAGCCATGGTGGAGCCCAGTGCGCCCACAGCATTTCCCTGGCAAAAGGAATCTTACAGAACAGCTTCTACAGGAATAAAACAGTTCCCTTTTTATGGGCTACTAACACAGGCTACTCGTCCACTGAAGTGAAGAACTTGTGAAAGCCCATTCCCCAACTGACAAGATGCAACCATTTGAAGAAGCCTATTTGTCTATCCTCCACCATCCCCTGCTCTCCTAAATCCTATAGTGCTTGTTCAGTGGTAGAAAGTTGAACACTGAATCATGAGATTTTTTACCTAACCCTGATGAACAGAACAAAAGCAATAGATGTTTTGCCATCTGTGCAGCAGATCAGAGCTACTAAGTGTTTTCATTAACTGTGACTTAAGTACGTTTAGCAGAAATAACTATTTTTGTAAAGTAATACTTGAGGAAAAACAAATAAACAAAAAAGCACACCACCACCACCCTCCCAAAAATAAAAATAAAATAATAATAGTTAAAAAAAAAAAAAACAAACCACAAAACAGTTTCCTCCTCTTTGTAAATAAATGATTAATGCAATTCCTGGGCAGTAGCTTTTCTCAATAATTGCATTCACTCCAAATACAAAAAAATTCAAACAACTGAATGAAAGAGGTATGTGCCTGTCCCTCTGTACCCACTAAAACTTGTTTGCTTTGCTTAAAATAACCTTCTAGAATGGAACAAAAACCTCCACAGATTCATTAATACCTTTTATTTTTAAATCACATTTTCATTTAAGCAGCTTAAATATTTTAAAAGCAGCCTCTGGCTCTGAACATAAATAAAAGAATGCAGCAATATCCTTTAAAAGATGGAAGGCAGTACAACCAGCTATGTTATTACTTTTCTTTTGTGGCAGACCGCCTTTTAAAGGGAAAAACTAGTTTCACATATGGGAAAACAAAAAGGTAAGTTTAACATTTTTCTATTCTTTGTAGGAAAGACATCGATGATAAAAATGACAGTTTAATATATTTCCTAGAACATTTATTCATGCGCTTATTTTGCAAGCCATAGAATCAACTGTCAGCTTTCTGATACAGTTCAGTACACAGTGAGTTTTGCTCACAGTTAGTGCAAATATTTCCACATGCTCAAGGAAAAAAAAAATCCCAAATCAGATTCTCATTGACTCTCCAAATACATATGCTTTACTGCACAATAATTAGACAAAGAATAGTAATATTCCTTTTAAAGACAGAGTATCCAGGTGATAGTTGAAGTCATTTTTGAAAGGAGAATCAGGCTTTTAAATTCTTTGAAAGTGAGATCTACTAAGGTAGCAAAATACAGATTTAAATACTACACAGAGGATCCAAATTCATGCTAAAACTTGTTTCCTTTTATATATATTTTTTTATACCTGCATATGAAACCGTATTTATGAGTGTCAATTTATCAACACATACACAGACTATGTAAAATGCTCTCTAGTTGAAGGACAATGAAGTATTTTGGCAGAGTTTAGCAATTATACTGAAATAAAAATGTTTTATATGAAATGATGTTATTGGAAGACATACTAGTACCTGTGGCAACCATAACTAACTCCAGTATTATATTCACCTTATCTTTTTTAATGCTATTGCCAAACTGTTTTTCTGCAAATATGACAGTTATTGCTTAAAGACACAAATACTGAAAGAGTCCCTCCAATTCTAGAGTGAGGTCTGTAGACAAATAAGTAATTCATACTTGGTTTTCCTAATGTACAAGTGCAATAACAGTAAAATCACTTTCACAGTCTCAGATATTTTCTGTGTATTTCTAATATTTATTTGCCATAGTGAAAGAACTAGGATGACAAATAAATCATTGATGAGTGAGTGGCAGGAAGCTTAAACTACTAGATCAGAAACAAATGATACTTTTTAAAACTGACTTAACAGAGAATAAGGCCTCTAGGAAATGGAGATACAGGTTCATGAAAAACCATTTAGTTTTATAAATTAATCATTATATCATTCAGAAAACAAAACATGCTGAAGAGACAATGCTAAATTAAATTCATCACTACATTAGGAGGCTGATTATCCTTATGTACGTGCAGAATATAGCAAGCTGGTTAGAAGTCCTCTGGAGGAGTTTGGATTTCTATCAGATGATCAAAGCCTTATTTCAGTATTTAATACGTATTTCATTTTGTTAATGCAGAATTTTAGCCACTTGGTACTGTGATACTTGAAGTCTTTTTAGGTTTCAGTTTAGGAATGACACATCACCAGCAATACAGTAGCTTTACAAGACATTTCAAGAACTCCCATGTGCCCCTAGAATGACTTGGATGGGTAATAAGGATGAACCAAAGTCCTTTAAGATCACTTGAGCTATTACTGGCATATGCTCACACACCTGTAGTAGACAGGGCAGGACCACGTCATCATACTTGCCTGGTTGCCAAAGAAATACAACTGCCTTAAATGGCCACATTTAAACTCATAAATTCTGCATCTCTCTGGAGTTCATTAGCTAGGGCTTTACAACACATTTCATTTTGAAACTATAATATCAGCATAAAGTCATAAGCTTTAATGTTCAAATATTCACTGAACTTGTATTTGAACTATTGCATGTCATTTGAAGTACTTAAGAGCTATGCATGAATTAAAATATTCCTCAGAAACTTGAAAAAAATTTCAAATGTTTTCCCTCATATTTTTTCACTGCATCTAATATCAAACCATTTTGGTTATATATGACCACTGAACAACTTGTGAGGAAAATAATTAAATCCCTAAATACTTCTCTGAAAGAAACATTTCAACTTTACTGCTATAAAGATCACAATGTTCTGGGTACATCCAAATCTGAGGCAAAAATTCCTGTATCTTTAATGACGGCAGACAAGGATTTATATATTTAATACCTGACCCTTCACACAGCAAATTGATTGTCTGCTAAGCCACAGCTACTAGATATTCTAGTGATAGAACGTATAATGAACATACAGCATGCTTATTCAATACTTTTGTATTATAATACTAATTTTAAAATTTATTATCTTTTACCTTTCACTGTGTTAAAAAAAAAAAGTAAAATAATATTAAGTATTTGTTCCAGAGAAATATCTATTTTTTCTTTAGAGGATATTTTGTCTTGCAAGTATCACTTTTTAGAGGAGTCATATAACTAAGTAAAATTATTTATAAGAAATTGAAAGTCAATTTTGTGGTTAATGGAAAGAATTTCATTTCCTCTCATTCGATTAAATATATTTGATGTGGCTAGTGTAATTATTCCCCCTGAATATTAAGTATATCTAAATTATATGAAAAGCCAGTGCAAGGTCTTCAGCAGTGGAAATTTGTGCTGGAATGACAGAGAGAACTGTATCATACCTAGCTATGCATAAGCACCAGGCCATTTGGAAGCATTAATTGAGTTTAAGTCATCAAAAAAATTCATGAGATCAGCTTTCTCTGCAAATTTGCAGCAAAAATATGCATGTATTTTAATTCTACATTTATACAGGAATTTTGAAGTCTCATGACTGCTGTTTTTACTGAAAAAATACTCACTATTACGTGGACTATGGAAATGGCTCTTCATTGCCATATTCACAACACTAAGCTGCCACCTCCCCCTCTTTTTAGAACAGTGCACACATTAACATGATGCTTCAAAGACTACTCTATAATATTTAAGTCCACAGAGTTTACAGTATATTTAGAATACTTGCGTATGACCTTCCCCATTTAGTATGTCTTCATAATCCTTATTTTCAAGGCACGAGTCAAGTTCTCAGAAAGTGGTGAAAGAAAGATCCTAGTACCTTAATTTTATTACTCTCAGTAAAACTAAGGAATTGCCAATAGCCACAACAGACAGAGACAAGAAAATCTGTCTACAGAGACCCTTTATAGAGTAATTGTACAGCTTGGTGAATCTCAGTGTGATCTTCAAGCACTTGAGGCTACATTGCAGTTAACCAAAAAATAGTTTTCTTTCAAGACAGTGGAGATTAAGACAGCAAAAGGCACAAAAGCTCGAAATACAACACCTAAAGTGTCATTTGTTTACAATTTATCCGAGTTGTGTGTTCTTGCAGGCTCTATTCTACCAATAGTTACATAAACAAAATGACTCAAAAAGAGTCTTGTGGGCTACATGCTCTGCTTTTCAGGAAACAGCATCAAGGAGAGAAGGCCCAGGAGAGAAGAGCTGACTCCACGGCTTTGTGCCCTTGCAGAGAGTGGCAGAATACCAGTCCCTATCAAAACTAGAGGAAATGCCAGGGAATATCACGCTTGACTGCAAACTATTTCATATACTAGAACAGACATCTCCTTTGGGGGCATACCTTCTCAAAAGAGGTTGTAGTGAAGTGGGAGTTGGTCTCTTCTGCCATGTCTCAAGTGAAAGGATAAGAGTAAATGGCCTTAAGTTGTACCAGGGGAGCTTCAGTTTAGATATTAGCGGGGTGGGGGAGGAAATCACTGAAAGAGTGATGAGGAATTGGAATAAGTTGCCCAGGTGTGTCACCATCACTGAAAGTGTTCAAGAGATGGCTGAATATGGCACCTGGGAATATAGTTCAGAGGTGATTGGGGTGGTTCTCGGTTGTTGGTTGTTCCAGATGATCTTGACAGGCTCTTCTAACCTTGATGGCTCTGTGATATTTTCAATCCTATTCCATACCTACTCAAAAGTCCCTGTCACTGACCTCATACCTAAAAGAATATTTTCTAGCTTTGCACTACTGAAATTCATGAATTTAGCACTGTTTAACATTTTAATATCAGAAATAAGTTAAATTATTGTGATCTAGAAGCAGAAATGACCTTCATGATCTTTAAACTTTCTTCTACTTAGATACCATGATACCAAGTTTCTTCCTTGCAGCATGAGAAAACAAGCTTTCTTTAGCCTGTTCTGAGCATTTATGTTAATGTAATTCCACACCTTGCTGTGTATATTCCCAAACTGCATGCATGTCTCTCCTTTATTTTGCAAACATTTTCCTTTCCTTTTTTCCTCCCCCACATGCACATGCCACCGATGTGTCAGCATAAGAGAGATTCCTGGCTGTATATCTTAAAAGAAAGAATGCTAAATTGGTGGAAAGGCAAAAAGTAAAATTTTGATAAAGTAAAACTCTTCTTCCTCTAACTTTCTGAAGATTATTTAGTTGATGAAAAGAGGCAGCATTTCTTCAGAGGTACAGGCAGCCTCCACTACTATTCCCACCCACATCCACTCAGTATCCAGCATGTTAGGCTGTATTATCCTTAAGAAACATCTTCTAACAGATGTTTTGCTTTTGTATTAAATTTACACCTTCTTTGGAGTTACTCCCTTGAGTGTGTCTACTGTAATTTTCATCACAGCTTTAGTTGGGGTTTTCTTACATGTCTTAAAAGCTACTGAAAGATATTCACAAACCATGGAACTGAAGGAACTGCTAAAGGTCAGCTTTTACTTTTCTTATAAGTTCAAAAAATAGAGAAAGAACACAACACATGTTTTTAATAATGCTGTTCTTTCAAATGTGCATTAACAACAGGGAGCTGTCAATGTAAGTTTCAAATTAAGTGTGACATTTTTAGTACCTAGGTGCCAGAAGATATTCAACAACTCTGTTAATCTTTCAGCTAAATTGTATTTTCTTTTAAAAAATTATTTTAGCAATTTTGATGAAATCAGAAGATTGCCTTAATATTAATACCCTCATTACTATTTTATCAAAAGCATCTTGTTCAATGCAAAAAAAAACTTGTCTGTTTTAGTTAAGTCAATCATCATAAATGGAATAACGTAAATGACACTTTCATCTTTAATGAGAACATATAATGAAAACATAAAAATTAAATACCACACAAATTTCTGAAACTTAGCCTGTTAATCTGTTAACCCTTTGAGCATTAAGAAAATCTCACTACCCACAATAGGGTACCTTAATTCATAATTCCAGTTAAACTACCAGGAACTTCAGAAGAGTTTTGTAAAACTCTGTTTTACAAAACTAAAAATGCCATCAAGTTTAATGTTCTAAGTGACTTCAAATAATCACAATCTGATTTTATTTATTTTTTTAAATCATGCATCATTACAATATTTTGCTTTTCCTATTCATACTACATTACTGTTTCTGTTTATAAAAAGTTTAAAACTAACCCATGGATGTTTTAAACATGATGCCTATTTAGAATAGCAAAAAGTCAGACACCAATAGGGTGTAGTAGTATGGAAGTAGAAAGTAAAGATAAACAGCAAAATATTCCCTACTTTATAAACTGTGCCAGTTTCTTACCGTTTTATGAATAGAACATTAAGACAAACCCTAGCCCGTACTTTTATGCATAAGTTTTGAGTTTATGCTAAAGTTTGGAAGTACAAGCAGTATATGCATCCATACTTCTCTAAATTACTCTTTCCAAAATAGCCAATGCAGTGGATTACTTTAGAAATATTATGTAGTTTTTAATATGCTTGAGTAAAGGACATTGAAAATAATAATTCTAATGATTTGCTTCTCTTAGAATTATTTTGAAACTTTAATTAGCTACAGAATTTCAATAGCAGTGGATCCTCTCATACTTGACATGGACATACACTGATGCCAGAAGAAGCTCCATCACTTCCCACTCCCAGGTTACACTTTACCTTTTTAAACCTGTGCAATAGAGTTGGTAGGAACAAAGTTGTGCCCACACTGCTGATGGGCACATTAACAGTCTCACTTATTTACACAAACCACTTAGATTAACCATTTTTAATTATTAAGTGGTAAGCAGCTCCTGTCACACCGTGATAAGCAAAGGAATGAGATGAACAGCTGAAGTCACTTTGTCACTATGGCCAATGACCCACCTTTCACAGCACATTTGGAGCTCTGTGAGACCTACTAGATGAGAAAATGAAGTCCTGTAAAGAGGGCCTATGACACAGGATGTGGGAATTACACAAAATCTGACTAACCTAGTAGTCAAATTCTTCTTCATGTGCACAGTCTATACTGTGGCTTCCTTCAGCATAGGGCCCTTTAGGCTAAGCCTTTCCCAGAAAATGCTAGGCTGAAAACACACCTTAGAAAGACTACAGTAATCCCAGACAATCCTGGAGAAATGACAGTCAGCATTGCTCTACAAACAACATTTCCACTAGTGAGGCGAGAACAGATTTCTGTAAATAATGCAACTGAGGTGTTAAAATGTTAACTAATCACAGTGAACTTTTTCTAAATCAGTTGTGTGAAGGGAAGCCACCTTAGGTGGGCTGGAAAATAAACTGTAAATGCTTATTCAACACAGTGAGAAACTGTTAATGAGAAAGAGATCAAAACACTTGACTCAAATTCTAGACAAAGTAGGCTACATGACTTGCTTCACAGAGATGTTCCCCCATAAGATCCTTGGAAACAAGTATGTCAGTACAGATGGAGTTTGAGCAGAAGTCTGAACATACACTGGGACAAGACGACAAATCTCATGTGTAATGACCACAGTTTGACAAATCTGCTTGCTTGGGTTTAAGGCCTAATAATAAATACCCCACAACCTGTTCTCACGTGACAGCCATGTGATAGCCCAACACAGGCAGACACAGTATGAGGCATATCTCCAGGCTACAGCTGGAAGTGCACCTGCCCCTGATGTACATTTAGAGTGTCCCCTGACCCCATGGCCATGCCTGGAAGTCTTGGTGCCGCTGCCACAGTCATTATCTTGGCTCTGTTTGGTCTCCTCAGGGGATGGCAGGGCAAGGCTGCTGGGGGAGGTCCCAACCTGCCCCATGTCAATCCACCCTGAGGTCCCACATAGCCAGGGTCTCCACACTCACTACATGGTCTGCTGTGTATCCACAGGTACACAATGGCTCACAATCTGTGATAAATTACAAAAAGAAGACTTTGATGGACCCCATGAAACTTCACTCGTGTTTGTCTGAAATGGAAACTGGTAGCATTTCACCCCTGTTGCTGATGTTGTCAACACCATCTGGCATCATGCCAAAAGTTTGCCTGAATATAAACTCTAATAATGGCCTTCAGAATTGTGAGCAAGACACTAAAACATAACAAATACACAATACCCAAACCACCCCCAACACCAGGAAAAAAACCCTGTCTTAAATACTGTTAGTTTCTAACATGCATTTTGTTTTGCTCTGCCTCAATTTTGTGCTATCAAAACTGAACATTTACTACTGTTTATAGACATTGATGGTGGAGAAGAACCTGAAAAAATAAAACAGAAAGCTGGAATTCTTATTCACCCATCCAAATGGGTTTGCTCACAGGTAAATTTTTTCTCTGAGTAAATTTACTCACATGAGGATGTTTTACAAAAAAAAGAGCATAAAAAGTGTGAAAATATGCAGCAGGGAAGAGAATGTTTTTCCAAGAACAAGGGGAAATAAAGTCGAAACACATTGCCTTGGCTCTTTTTCCACGCACATTAAATCTCAGTGGTCCTACTCCCCTCAAGAGTACTAAATGAGAATGAAATTTAGCAGCCTAAACTAGCTCCTCTCACACTTGCTGCTGCTATTAATGTTAATTTTCTCATTCAGGCTGTATCATAATGCCAAGATGAAAGATTCAGACTGCCAAAGAATAACCAGCAGCAGTGAGAGGCTGCCAGGGGAAAAGACACAGTTGCACATCATCTAGTATAATTTTTTTCCATCAGGACTGAGAAACTGGAGACAAGGTAAGGGGAGGGAAGAAAAACAAGTAAAGTAGAACAAATTATCCTTTGTTCAAGTCCACTTATTTTTTGTGTCAGAAAAATGTGGTAGCCCAAGTAAAATACCTTAACAGTTTCTCTGAAAATTATCATAAGATGAATTCAAATATTACAACACTCTGTGGAAGCTAATAGCTACATTACTGAACCAGAAACATGGTTACTCATAAGGAATACCTTAAAATGCTGTGTTTCAATATCTAATGCCCTATTCTTTTGAGAAATTTAAAGAGAATGTTGGGCTGTTCAGTAAATACTTAATCTTTTAGAATAAAATAGAACAGAATATTTCAGTTAGAGGGGACCTACAAGGATCATCATCTAGTTTCAAAAACCTACAGGACAATGAATATTACTGATGGAAAGCCACTTAAAAATTTGTAATTACACTATTATCTTTTGGAATTTGTATTTACAGCCTCAGCACAGATCAGGTCTATCTTGAAACACATTTTATAGTGCCATTATCAAATGCTGTACTGTCACTCACAGTTTTAACTTCCTTACAGCTACATATAGTGCCTGCTCTGCTTCTTTGCGTAATTTCGGTGGACACTGAATTACACAAGAAAATGTTATCAAGAACTTAGTCTGTGCCTGCCATTCAACACCCATTGATTTAACTGATCAAACAACAACAAAGAAAAAAACAAAACGAAAAAAAGATGAGACAGGCAACCAGTGTTGATACCATGTCAGTTTTTGACTTCTCTATTAATAATACCAATGAAATCTCCAATGAACAGTAACAATAATATAGTCCAAGATCCAGTACTTCTATGAGGGAATGACTCCAGCAGGTACGCATAGAGGTAAGGAGTAAGAACAGACGTTTTGCTGAAGCTGCACAGCATGTCACTGAATTAAGAGCTGGCCTATGAACCAGCCCCCTCACTCCCAGTACACAAGCTTGCTGCCTGCAAACTACTAGTGACACCTGGGCTGCTAAATTCCTAAGTGCTTACACATGCCATTCCAAAACAGCCTGAAGGCATCAGTATGCACACTGCACACTTACCACACCACCATCCCGTGATTCATTCCACTATCATCTGAGAATGGAACTTAATCAGGACATAAATGCTTTTTATATACTTACCAACACCTTTGAGCATCCATCATTTTGTTTGGTATTGGACACAACAGCAAAGGGATTTTTATTTCTTTTATACAAGGTGTATTATTAGGAAACTGATGAGAGCAATGAAGGAGAGAAAGGGGAGGGAAAATACGCCTTGATAGCCAGTGCAACTGTCTGACTGCACACATTTATAAACACTGCAAAGGATGCACTTAAGGATGTCTTGCACAAGACAGTACAGTATATTTTTACTGGTCTTACCTTGAATTTGGTGTTTGTTACATATGTTGCTTCAAAATGGAAAATTAACACCTATTATATACTGTGAATTACTATAGTACCATCTCTAAGGTCAGACTGGACCAACACGTGAGCAACCTGATCTGATTCCACATGTGGACTACATACCTCCTTAAGGCCTTCTCCAATCTAAATTTTCAATTTTCTTAATAGCAATTTACATTTGAAGAACCGAAAAGCAACAGGATGGCTTATACTGAAAAACTCAGTCCTGTAGGTTGACATTTGCATGTTAGATAACCTAAAAAAAATATACGATTACTGAACATCAATGACAGTAGGCCAAATCTATGGTGCATCTACACAGTATTGGTGTTGAGTATTTGCATATCTTAGTGCACATAAACACTCAAGAACGAGCAACCATGGAAGAGTCTTCCATATATGACATTATGATCATTGGACACAGATGAAGAACAAAACTATGCAAGGAAAGCTACCATAACATTTTATTAATAAGCAAATAGATGAAAAATTGATGAAATATTGAAGCAAAAATATTGCCTCCCAATCAAAGGAGTAAATGCAAAATGTATTTTAAAAAAAGTCACATAGACTTTTTTTAGATTGTTCTCTACTGAACTTGGGATTCTTTTCGATCTATTGTTACATCTAATTGTCATCTAATCCCTACTAAATGTAACTATCTGTCTTCGTGCCCATTACTTCCAGCTAAACTGGCCTGAGCCTTTTTTCCATTTGAGAGACTAAGCAGTCTAAATCTTACTTAAGCAATAAGCTACCTCATGAGAGACAAAATGGATCATGCTAGGACTATTCCCCTATTAATAATTCTCCTCAAAGCATATTAAATGACCATTCTTAAAATTACCACAAGCATAAAACCACCAAAGAAACAAAGTTTGGAAATCTAGACAGTATGAAGTTAAAACTGCCCATATGGATAGCTTCAGTTTCTTAAAACAGGATAATGTCTTGTCATCATGGAATGAGAAATGGTTATAAGTAGGTAATTAAAAGATGTGGAGTCTTGGTCTTTCTGGGCAACTCATTTAGGCAATCTTACTAGATCAGCAACTCCAGCTATGTCAGCTCAGAAGCAGCAGTTAGCTCGTATTCTAAATCTCCTAAATGTGATGATCTGCAGTGAATCAGGCACCAGAAGACCAACCATTCAGCTGTTGGCTCCCACAAAATAAGAATTCACATGGTACTTTGGAAAATATCAACTTCTGTACCAGATGAAGATCTTTTCATGGACGATTTCCCTGAAGAAAAATTGCATACGTGCTCTTTAGTTTTACATTTGCAGGTAATAGTTGGCAGGAAAGAGTGCAAAAGTCTACACTTGATTTGTGGTTTTTTAAGCTTAATTTGTCCAACTAAGAATAGATAGTAGTTACTTTCGAGCATAACTTTGTAGCAGTTTCTGTGACTAAGCAGTACAAGGATCCTTAATTATAATTGTTCTCTTCTGTTTCATGGACTGTAATTGTGACAAATGAATCAGAAAATTCATCTTTTTTTAAAAAAACCCCAGCTTTTTCGATACTGAACTACATTTGGAGTGGGAGAGAAGGAAAGGTATCATCTTTTCTAGCGAGGGAGAAACGTTAATTACAGAGGCGAATTTTTCATGTAGAAAGCAATTTAGTATTCCCAAAATTTCTGATTTATCTCAGAATTATACTCTAATAAAAACTTTGCCAGACTGCTATCATCTTTTAGCAAACTAGGATGGTATAATCCATTGTTTCTCTGCTCCATCACAAATACTGCCTACATATTCCAGACCTCAAATTATGTTGTCCCACACATGCCCACTTTCACTCTGAGCTATTCTCCAGTTTTGTCAACTCTTCTATTATTTTTTATTACTTTAATAAGGTGGTCACTACTCTGCTCCCAAGCCTTACACAACCAAGATAAGAAAACTTACAGAGGTTGGTATTTATCTGGTCCTGTTAAAACTAATCCTAAATACCTAATTTTTTAGACATTTATAGAGGCTGAAATGGGTGAAAACTGAGCACCTAAGGATTTTGGTTGCTTCTTAGAAGATTACCATCTACAGAGCATAAGTGCATGCAGAATAATATCAAGTACAGAATATTTCAGTTCCTGGTTGGTAGAATAAAGGAAGAAAATTACTTTTTGTATGAAATAATTTATCCATTTTAAATATGCTAAATCTACAACTGTATTGTTTTAAGTGTGAAGCCATATATACTTGTTTCAGAGGGAAAGTGTCTAAGTGTCTTTTTCTATTTATGCTATGCAGTTGTTTTTGTTCTTTCAAGTAGGATGGGTGCAGGTCAATCCCTCCTAGATATGGAAACCTGTCCCTTCCTCTGTCTTTTATACATCTGTAGCTTTGGTTTGTGAATCTCCAGAAAGAGACAGTAATATAAGAAATTGAAAAAGCACATTACAGCCTTCAGCAGACCATATAAAATGTGACTGACCTGAAATGAATTGTTCTAAGAAGAATTCATCCCGATTTCTACTTTTGTTATACCAAAACCAAATTGCCATTTTTAAGTATGTCTATAACATATTAGTATGCTTTTTATCCCTGAATTATTGTATTATCCTGCATTATTGTATTTTAACCTTCTCACAACCTATTGTATATTATAACAGGAAAAGCTGACATACTCTTATCTTTTTAAAAGGTGTCCTACCCTTACATTCGTGTATCTAAATGACATGTCAGCATTTCTCCTTACTGTAAAATCTACCTTTGAGAGATACAAAGCCCAGAGAATCTACACAACCGATTGTTACAGCACATATATTAGAAACATATATTTTAAAGGCACTGCTGAGTGAAGAGTGTGAAATTCCTCCCTCTGGCCTCAACAAAAACCTGCCTACAGATTATTAATGTTTCTTAAAGTTTATGGGGGGTGGGGGGAGGTGTGGCGGGGGGAAGAAAAAAGTCCACACATCAAACAACGAGAGGAAGGACTGCTGGTTTCACCAGAAAGTATAGCAAAATCCACTCCAAGTAAATTTTTTAAATCTTTAATCATTTAAAGATAACTAATTTTATTTAGTAAATGACTCTCTAGAACAGTCTCCAAATTCACCACTGCAACACAAACTCAATGTATTGGTTGTGCTCATTTGTGAGATATAGGCTTAAATTAATTAGTAATGAACGTTTAGAATAGAAAACACATATACTTAAGTACTTCAGTCAAAAGAAAGGAAACAAAGGCCTCTTTAAGCCCCTCCAAAGGCTGAATTTGGGCAAAGAGACAGAAAACATGAAAAAAAATATTTTACTCCTGTGCAAGTCAGATTTTGCATTCAGTTTGTATTTTTCAAGATTTAAAAAAAAAAAAAAAATAGCTGCTGGCGGAACACCAATGGTCTTAGTTAAAGCTCTATATTAAGCAATTCAATATTCTACCTTTCCATAGTGGAAAATACCAAGAAATTCAATCAGTAATATTGACATATTCAAGGGATAAAGGGATACTATACATTTCATGCTAATTTTCTAAGGTACCATGTTGATTTTTACTGTTTTGAGAAAATTTGTAATACAACTCTGTCAGCTTGAAAGGATTAAATAGATGAAGAATTCCCTGCACTTGGCACCTCTTAGATCACATCATGCTTATCTAGAGCCATACATCAAACAAGCCTAGTTACCATAGTTCCATAAGCACATTGCTGTGGAGTTCAGTGGCCAACAGCCCTTTTCTGCCTTGAGAAAAATACATTAGCAGGTAGAGCAGTTGATGAAACCAAACATTTTCTGGAATACAACTACAGCATATTTCTGAAAAAGGAAATTAAATGTATTTTATCGTAAACCAGAACCCCACTCTAAGAGATGCTGCATTTTACTGGTTTTGTTGCTGGGGTTTTTTCCCCTCAGAAAAATGTTTTTTGCTTTTATTCAGGGAAGTCACTAGAGTCAAACAAACAAAACCCTCTTCATTTAAACAGGGAAAATCATTTGAACCAGTCAAAATATTTGATAAGCCTTGTAGACAGAGGATTTCTGAAGTTTTTCATGCAACAAATGAAAACAGGAGAGGGGAAAAAATTCAAACAACTATACTTTGATACAAAAGCCACGATGTGGAACAGAACTAAAGTCCTCTAATTACAGTCTTTAATCTGAATAAACTTGTACAGTGACTGTTGGTTTATGAGTGCCTATTTGCATAAGGAAGGCAAACAAGCACACATTCAATGTAAGAAGTAATATTGCTTTAATAATCCCAAAATTCACAAAGCTAGATTGGAACTGCTACTAAAAGTCTAAAAAAGAATACTCTCTTTACTAATATCCAAATTAACTCATGTTTTCTTGACAACTCACTATCAGAGCCATCTTAAAATTTTTGGACATCTTGGGTAGGTAGTTGAGAGGTTCTCCATTCCCAGAAAAAATAACTGCTAAGCGATAAGCCTGAGACTGCACAGTGCAAAAGTCCAAATAAACTGCTCATCTTCTGCACATCTTTCATTTTTAAGTGTACAACAGCTATTCTTCTGTGAAAAATAGTTCTCCCAAACCCCCTACAAGCAGCCATGTAAATACAGAAATTACATATGTTGGAGGAAAACACTGCACTCTGTTGGTTCAAAGAACCCTTTCACTGGTTCTGGATCTTTAAGGTTTTGGACTTCAGTCCTGTAACCCAAAATTTTAGGACAGCATTATTGGAACAAGAACTGAACTTAAAGCTGAAAAAATGCAAACCATTGCTGCCTATGAATTATCTGTATAAATATTTTTTTTAAAATATACTCCCAGTCTGCTGCATAAACAAGCAAATAAGACGCCCATTTCAGCTATTGCCATACTTCCCTTTTCATTAATGCTCACTGAAGTTATATGACATAGTTTCTACACTCTGATCCAATAAATAAAACTAACTAAAAAAACTCAATCACAACCCCTTCTCTCCCCTGGCCCCCCAAAAATAAATACCAAAACCCAAAACCAATCAACCAGCTTTTACAAATAGAAAGGAAGTGAAAGCAATCTCAAATTTCTCTTTAGATGCAACTCACATAACATGAATGGAACATTCGGCTTCACTAAGTGAAAAACAGTCCAAAGTCTGGCAGTAGTCTCATGCCAGTCAAGTGGCAGCATCACAAATAATGCTGCAAGTTAAACTGCATTACCTACAGATGTGCAAGTCTAAACTTTGGCTGAAAAGACAAGATGATGAGGAGGAAAAGGTACTAGGTCTGCCAGAGGCATACCTGTATATGGTGCCCTTAGGTATTTCAGTCCACCAAAAGTAAAAAGAAAAGCCTCGAGTATGGACACGTAGAGGTGCTAAGATACTTCAACACCAAAGATTAGGTTGTCAGAGGGGAATCCACTAAGAAGTCATAGAGAAAATCTGAAAATCTTAAGTAAAGGTTTACTCTAAAAGCCTTTGAGACTTCCTGATTATTCATTACAAAATAATTATGGTTTTACTAATGAGCAATGGAAATGAAACGTTGGTATTTTTTCAAAACAGCATTTCCATAAAATCATCCACTTGTAGACTTTTCAGAACAGTTCTGCTGATGCCAGCAGGTGCAGCCAGTGATTTAACACTTTTTGACATTTTAATCTTTTAAGAATCTGTACAAAATACAAATGCCTTCTGGAGCTGAAATAAATCGATTTCTTCTTTCTTCGACTTATGATTCCCCAAAATACTACAATACTATTTAAATAAATAATTTAGTTAAATTTAAAACCTAATGAATTGGGGATTTGAATGACTAAACCCGCACTTTGTTTGCCAACTCTTTTTTTTTCTTTTAATAAAACAAAGCAAAACTTTATTGAACAAGTGTCTTTGCTGTTAGCAAAGAAGATGGCAAGACTTTATACTCCAGATACTGCTATAAAAGCATGTTACCAATGAAGAATTTAGATCGCATCACATGGTCCCACTGCTTTCCTTGAATTGTTCGAACACATTGGAAATGCAGTCATTTTGCTTTCGTTGAATTTAACATATCTGAGGACTTTGATTTACTGTACCAAACAAAATCTCCCAACAGAGGGAGAGAGAACCAAGACATAAACTGACAGATGAAGAGAGAATCAAAGGCCAGCTAATGATGCATCCAAAACCTGTTCCGAGGCAACTTAGGAACACAGTGACAGCAATCATGATGCAATTTTGTAAGTTTTGAATCATGAAAGGCAATCATAAAGTGTTCAAGTCATATCCTGGAATTAACTACCTAGCCCATATTGACCAAATATTACTGAAAATTATTTATATCAATTGGAGTTAGTTCTTTGGAATACACAGACTAGAACTGAAGTTGTACAGCATATGATGTACCCACTCCTTTTTCCTTTCTATGGACTTAACTTGGAAATTTCATATCTAGGATGGCCAAAGAGCTCAAAAGCCTTCCCTCTGCTCCAGGATCTGGAAGATCAGTGCCTGTGGGCCATATGTACACAACATGAGACTAGGTCCTGCTGTAATCCTGTATTCATCTACCAGCTGCCTGCTCCTTCCTACCTCCACCCCCATCTCCAAATGCTTTTGTTATTTTATGACAGCAGTACCAGGTACTTCCAAGATTAATGGCTTGCCAGGGCCGATGGCCTACAGCAGTATCACAGGTTATCAGTATCTTCCAGCTGCTCTTTAATCCCCAGACAATCCCTGGCACCTTCATCATTATTGGTTAATTAGCATTAATGAAAGCTGTGAATACACAGTGAGAGGCTAATACACCCTCAAGCTCATATGTCAGAAATCCTTACTTAAAAGAAAGGTATCCTACATGAATCATATCTGCATGGTTAAATGAAAGCATATTTCTCTACCCACCTAAAGGCATAAGCATCAGTTAGAGACTAATGATCAGTTAAACTTTGTGAAAGATAACAACACTGCAGACTCCAAACATTAGAAAGATGCCAGTTTTCACCCCTTTTCTGTACGTGTTTTCAGCCCATGCCCTACCTCTCCCCCCAAGACATGCTCCACCCTCTTCACCGATATCTTATCCACCAACACTGGCCTTAAGAAACTGGAGGCAAATCATCCTGAGGTTCATTGCTGTAAAACAAGATGATATAACCTCAAAAACTCCAGAAATATCTGCTGCACAAAACTTCTTTGAGATGTGACAGTTGTCTCCATATGTTACATATAATATTCACACTCTACTGGTCTATAGGGCAATTGCCTACTACTGGCATTCTGCCAAGACTTATATAGATATGTGTGGTCTGTTCTCTTCTACTTACTCATCTACTGACTGAGAGAAACATGCTTTAAATTCTGTGTCCAAACTCACAGCATTTTGGCCCTGTGGTTTCATCACACCCCCAACCTGCTAAGCTTTCCAGCAATATCGTGCATTGGAAAACAAAACTGTATGAATCATTGGATCTATTAAATACTTCAAGAAAAAGGATGTGAAAATAAATGTTTAACCAATATTTACATTGTCAAGGTAATTTAGAGCACGCCAACCGCATCTTTATTCTGTGTTCACAGAATCGACATTTGCAAATCCATTATTTAATGCTTTTCTTCTGATTAAAACTCTTTCCAAAAAATTGCAAGTTTGATTTGCCTTTTTTTCCTTAAGGCCATTAATAGTCACATTGGTGTCTTTATTTCTTTATTACAAGGTAACAGCTCAAACTTCTTCCATTAAGAAGCTTGTGACTTTTATCCTAGGTTATGTAGGCTTGCACCTCCTACCATGCCAATCCATCTACAACAAAAAGTCTTTTTTTTTTTTTTTGCCAACAGAGAGAAAAGGACAACTTCCTTGAATAAACAAGACTACAATTCTTTCAAACTAAACACTTTACATCACGGATATTTCTAGAGGCCAGTTTCACAGAACAATTCCTTGACTAAACCCTCAATTGTTCCACTGCTAAGTTTTTAATTTGATGAACTAGGAATCAGGCCCTCCCGTGAGTGCCATCCTCTACACTGAAGGTTACCATGCAGAGCAGCAAACTTGAAATGGCTCACATGCTCTGCTGCAACGTCTGTCCCAGCACTAAATGAGAATTCCAGTTTCTATGAAGGCTTTTTATTATACTGAGTTAGAAAATACTGTTCAGATAATTTGGTCAACCAATCTCATTTGCTGAGAATTTTTAACTAATATCACAGAAAATTTAAAAGAGATTGCATACAAAGAAAATTTGATATGACTAATTTTATAGTGGAGCATTAAGATACGAGGAAATCCTACTTTTAATATCTTTAATTTAAGAATACTACACTCTAAACAGTTTCAGAACTATCTGCCATTTAAATCAGCTAATCTTGTCTTTCTCAATACTAAAATCCTTTGCACACACTGGAAATTTACAGAGAAGTGCTCTTAATACAAGAATGTATTGTCATACTGATAGTCATACCAGTTCATATCAAGGATTTCTATAACCCACTGTTCAGCCTCTAAATGTGGCTACAATCAGATGTCTAGCAAAGAAGAAAGTGGGGACAAGCATAGATAATAGTTCCTAGATTTTCCAAGCCCAACTTGGTCTTCATACTTAGTCTGAGATGTATCTCTCCTCTAAAGTGTTTGCCCAGTCTCCTGTTAACCCACGTAGACTTCCTGTTACAGAAGCACCCACAATGTGGTATTTACTTGCTTTGGAAGTAAAAATAATAGAGAAAAATTTCTTGCACAAGCAGGATAAAAGTGAACTTATTAAAGAACTACCAGGGGCTGCAAGCTTTTGCAATTAGATAGGATTAGTATTCAAAGAAAAATTCTCATAATTTATTTGCCCTGCATTCATCATTGTTTCCAAAGGCAGTAAAATGCTAATTTTGGGGTTACCTTCTTAATTTGTTTGTTCCAGAGATTAGAATCTATAAGGCCTCTCATGAAATAGTGAAATGCATCTCTATAATTCATAAAACGTCTGTTTTCCACTGTGACTGGAACCAGGAGTCAGAATGTAGAAAAAACTGAACAAGTAGCTGTCAATCCAAGTGGGTGTGAAAGGGTTAATATTACCAGAGCCTTACTGGGGACAAGAATTACAGCAAATCTCTTACACATTTCAGGGTTTCAGATTAATGCCCTAAATAATGTAAAAACCACGCCCCCACCCTCAAAGTATGGAAATGGTGTTATTTATTAAGTAATCAACTATCAGTTTACACAAAATGAAGTCTTCTGGATTCTTTAGCTGGCAACTTCAGCAGCACTCCTTTATCCATCCAAAACAGAGCAAACAGTGCCAGACTGTGTACAATACTGACTACCAGCAGGAGTCAGACAAATATTTTTTGTTCAGGCTAGAGTAGAGGACTAAATCAAGAAATCACCACTAGATTTCCACCTACATGTGTACAGTCACCTCATCTAACTCAAATGACTAATACCTTGAGGTTTAATTCCAAACTGCATTGTCTTTCTTATGGCCTGAAGTTAAATTTGCTTTAAGTTTTGGGTTTGGGTTGTTGTGGGGATTTGTTTTTTTTTTTTCCTAGTTCTTTGTTTTAGTTTTTGGTTTTGTTTGTTTGTTTTTTTTTTTTGTTTTTTTTTTTTTTTTTTTTTTTTTTTTTTTGTTTTTTTGTTTTT
>JAWWMP010000001.1:108256238-108326072 GCA_035047865.1 Dendrocincla tyrannina
TGTGGGGGTTTTTTTTTTTTTTTTCCTCTTTTTTTTTTTTGGTTTTTGGTTTTGTTTTTTTTTTTTTTTTTTTTGTTTTTTTTTTTTTTTTTTTTGGTTTTTGTTTGTTTTTTGGGTTTTTTTTTGTTTTTGTTTTTTCGGGGTGGGGGTTGGGTTTGTTTTTTTAAGATTACTGTCACACAACATTTATGGACACAGAATTGATATTCTACATATTAAATACATGTCACCAAAGAAAACAGAAAGAGTAAACTAGAAGAATGAGGAAACTCTTCAACAGAAGTAGGTAAGCTATGAGAAAGTCAGAAACAGAACCTTTTTTTTCTAGCGTCACTAATTCTTTCTCCACTTCAATTCTTTACTGAAAGGGTGGTGAGGCGCTGGCACAGGCTGCCCTGAGAAGCTGTGGCTGCTTCATGACTGGAAGTGTTCAAGGCCATGTTGGACAGGGCTCTGAGCAACTGGTTATAGTGGAAGGTGTCCCTGTCCATGACAGGGAGGCTGGAACAAGACGATCCTTTCAACCGTGGCCATTCTATGATTCTATGGTATGAAATATATCAGTGCAAATTAACAAGCAATGGTACAAAGAAAATCTAGGGGGGGAAATAAAACAACAACAATAAAAAATCCAAACCACAAAACCCTACCACAGTACAAAAAACTAAACCAACAGCAACAACAAAACCTGGAGAGAAAGAATTAAGAAGGAAGGCCAATTCATCAAATTCATTTTATATCTGCGCTCTTAAAGTAAATAAGCACATCAAGTTCTACCAGTATTAGTGATAAAAGTTATAAAATTCCCTTTTCACAGCTGTCTGATTTAAGCACATTTCTTACTAAAGTAGCTGACAGCAACAACTCTGGCACAATTAATATGTGAAACAGTGCTACTATGCCTGAAAGTTGCTATCACTTGAAAAGTTGTTACAGAGCAACTCGCTTCTTTTGTTCCAACTGTATTATATATTCTTTTTACATTTATCATATTTTAGTTTCAATGTAACATCCAGTGTTTAGAGAATTGTTGACATTTGTCTACTCAATGTTTTGCCTTTGATTCCCCTACTTTTACCTTTCAGGACTACTACAGTAACAAGGACTGTACTGGTTGGGTTCATTTGCTGAAAAAAACATTTGTACAAAATTCCAAGTATAAGAGGACTAGAAGAAATTACCTGTCAAGAGCATCAAAATCAATTTACTTCTGAAGGTATAACCAGACAAAAGAACCTTTTTCTGTTTTCATCAAGTCACTGGAAGAAAACACTACTAGATCACAGAACTTTAGATAAGGGAAAAATGCTCTTTAGTACCTTCCCCTCTGTTGTCACTTTCACTGATGACATAAACCCTATTGGTGACACATATGCTTGTTATATACAGCTGTTAACAGGTACTGTTCAACTGCTTCACTGTGCTGGTTTTGGCAGGGGTAGAGTTAAATGCCTTCACAGTGGCTGGTGTGGGGCTGTGGTTTGGATTTGTGGTGAACAGTAGCCTGAGAATGTGATGTTCTTCTGCTTTACATATTGCCATGCTGGTGAAGAAGTTGGGAAGGAGACACAGCTGGGACAGGTGACCCAAACTGACCAAAGGGATATTCCAGACCATATGACATCATGCTCAGTATGTAAAGTTTGCGGGAAAGAAGGAGGGAGGGGGGAATTTCGGAGCGATGACATTTCTCTTCCCGAGTAACCAGTTTTCCTGGAGGTGACTGAACACCTGCCTGCCCATGGGAAGCAGTGAATTAATTATTTGTTTTTCTTTGCTCGCATGTATGGCTTTTGCTTTCCCTATTAAACTGTTCTTATCTCAACCTATACATTTCACGTTGATTCTCCTCCCCATTCCACAGGCCCTTGGGGGTGGACAGGGGCATTGAGCTGTGTGATGCTTAATGCCCAGCTGGGCTTAAGCCAAGACATTCATCTTAATACAAATATCTACACATGAAAAGACATCATTAACTGAGAGAAAGTATCTACTCACACTGAAATCATACATTTATACATGTGCATACACATAGATATATTGGAGTCATATCCTCAAAGTCAAGAATACATACTAAGTAGTCTTACATGGGTAGGCATTACAGTGGTTAATTAGGATTCAAAGAATGCAAGTACAGAAATCAGTTCCTGGGCTCACTTGTGGCAATGAAGCTGGGATTGCAAGCAAAGGAGCTGGGACTATAGCTTGAGTTATATCCTAATGCAAAACATAGAGAAGGTTTGATAGGCTTGTTTATCTCTACATACTACAGTACTATGTGGGCCTACATAGATAAGTTCCTACACTAGAGACAGCTATCAAAGCCAAGAGCAGTGCTTTGTAAGATAAATACATCAGGGATGCTGCATGTTCTAGAGTGAGCTGTGTGTTATCAGCCACATAGAAGCTGCCCTACCCTCTCAACAGTTTCAGTGAGCATTTGTCAATAGGAAACATGGCATTTTCCCCCCTTAAGTAAATTTGAAAGTGTATGTCTTAATTACCTCATTCTTTTCCCCAACTGTCACATTTGATACTTTTGAAATCTATTCATACAGTGGGTATTAAAAATATATTATTCTTCAAACTATTTCTGAATCTATTCTCTGTCCTACTTCATCTCTAGGACTAAAACACATAGATGTGAAATATTTGTAGAAAATATCACACTAACACATTTAAGCAATAACCCCACAACCAAACACACATGCAGCCTGTCAGAGTCCCTGACCATCTTCCCTGAGAGGAGACAGGTAAGAGCTCCTACAGAGTAAATATGAAGCAGGAAGTGTACTAATCATGTTCAATAGAATTTTTAAGTGGTTTTAGGTGTAAGCACAGTCTAGAAGGCTGGCAAGAGTCCTAGGTTTGGGCTACATTGCCCCTCCTCCCCACCCACCAAGCCTTTCCCCTTCAACCTGACAAAATAAAATAATTATGCTAGTTGCATAACTTGGATCACTCCTCATCACAATCAGCACTTATGACTGTGAGTTTAAGAAACTTCTAAAGAAACTCAGAGATATTTTTCTTTGATAAAGGAAAAACTGTTTTCTTTCATCCTATACAGAACCATAGAATCATTAGGCTCTAAAAGACCATTAAGATCATTGAGTCCAACTGCTACTATAATGTGATTTAGCTATATATAATATGATTTAGATATAATAATTTTAATGATTTTTTTGAAACCTTCTCAAGGTCCACAAAAAAAAATGAAGTCAAAAAACACTGCTGCAAAAAATCTCTGTGTGTATTTCAAGCCTGGGGTTAGAGACTATAACAATTTATCACAAGGAAAATATTCATATGAAAAAGGAAAAATACATTGGCTTTCCATATACACTCTTCTGAGACTCTGGGATTAAAATATCCCTAATTAAAACCTTATTTTGCACTGTACTACTTCACACATTCACATGATGTGACTTAAAATGCTAGCAAATTTATAGTAGTTCATTGCAAGAGTTACTTGATTGCAGAATGAATTGACATTATTACACACACACAAAAGCTTATGTTGAAAAAAAAAAATGGCTAAGATTTCAAATTTAAGTATTCTAAGCAAAAGAATATGCTCTGCCAGGACTTATTTCAGTATTCTTCTTCATATGCATTGTAACAAAACTCTTTTTCCATATATGGGGTGAGGTTTGGGGATACAAGACCTTTGTTTCAATGAGTAAAAAAAGGATAGGAGGTGTTCTCGTTGGGAGAACCTACAGATTATTTCACCTTCACAGTACAAGATGGCCTATTCAGCAATACATTCCTTACAAATCTTGTACATCCCAAGCTCCCCTTTATGTACAAAGGAGACACTAAGGTACAGGTTCAAAACAGAGAACTGAGAGACAGTGAAACTCAGGTCAGGAGTATCTCCTTTCTTGTATCAGTTTGAAATGCTTGTCAAAGCATCCAGTAATGAAAGAACAGTTGGTAAGGTCAAAATCCAAGTGAGTGCAAGTCCAGTTGTGGAGTTTGGGACTGCTGCCAGTCAGATTTTGACGAATCAAGTGAGGCACTGAGGAAACATTTGCACAGCATCACATTTGATCTCTTTGAAAAAGATGTTTCTCCAGAACAGCACTCAATTATTTTTGTCTTGTCTTTTCCCCGTCTGAAATTACTCACACAAAAACACAAAAAGTGCTCATTTTAACTTATTTTCATGCAAGCCTATTGGAAATAAATCTTGTGTGATTACTATGACAGGCAGGAATGAATCATAGAATCATTTAGGTTAAGAAAGACCTTAAAGATCACTGTGTCCAACTGTGAATGAATATTCTACTGGATGACCAAGCGACTCTATAACTAGCCCTCATCTCTGCATGCAGCCTATCTCCTCGGTGCATTTCATCCCCAGTATTGCAGAAACATTGTCCTACATGTGAACATGACTGACATAATCCCACCAGGTTTCTATTACACGTTGTCCAACACCTTCTCATGGCAAAATGTAGCTGAGAGGCCAAAGAATTCTTCATTCTGATTCAGATTACAGAAGGGCAGGGACTTGAGGACTTGAAGAGGGACAGACTTTTCTACATATTCTTCCCAGTAAAACATTACTTTTCTTCTGTTATCTGATCCGTACCTTCAGTCTCAACTTCCTAAGGTCTCATTATCAACCAGATCAAGTATTTCCAGCTGGCTTCTAGCCATCAGTTCCAATTCTCACCTAACTTCCAGTCCAAACACCCTGCCTAGCACAGTAAAAGGCATTATCCAGCATTAAAATTTAATCCCTTTGCTGGTCAGACTTTCACTGTGTCACTCCACTGAGTTTTAAGACCATTTTTCTACTCGTATTTGGTCCAATTCACCCCCTAAAACTAATGAAGCAATTTTTTTGTTTGTTTGTTTGGTATTGTCATCCTCACCTCACATGGAGCATTCTATATGTGAGATGTGGCAGAAGCACAGAACTAGACTCAGCACAGTCTGAAGAAAACCCAAAAGTGTACCAAATTACCCAAAGTGTAATTACAAGGAAAATCCTGAGTGGCCTTGAACTGGAATAAGCTCCTTTCATTTGAAACTTCAGGGCATGCACATGCAAAATTCTACCAAGCCTTTATTAAAAGCATGTAAAATGTGATTTTCAAAGGCTCACAGCTCAGTCAAACTGGGGTGTTTCATACACTTCTGGGAAAATACACCTTTACAGATCTTACTTTTTAACAGACCCGTGTCTTGTTCTCTCCACACTGATGATAATTTCAAAATGTTTAATTGTTTTGCCTCCACTCTTCATACCCACATTGGGAAAAAAACCCCAAGAAAACAAACATCCTGAGAACACATGGAAGCAAATAAATTGATCACCTCAATATTATTCAGGTTCAGTAAAACCTTCAGTGTAGAAAGGTCGGTCCAAAAGTTATTCTACACCTAAACTTGGGTTTGTAAAGAAAATATTGTAAACAGAAATTATGAGAAAACATGCTAATAAATGAATTTGCTTTACATCTTACTATTGGTAGTACTTTATAGTAGAATGTGTGGGTTACTCTAGCATAAAGATAGTTCTGATTATAAAAACAGTGACTCTGCTTCATCCCCCTTTCTTTACTCTACCTAATTTTAATCTCTGCCTCACGCTAAACATCATAATATTTAGTCCATTATTATATCGTGATTTACATAGACCTGACATTTTGAGGGTTTTTTCCTATCTGTTAAGAAAATCACCCCCCCTCTTTTTTTTTCTTTCTGAGTCTATGACTCATTCCTAGTCTTCACTCACACACACCTGACCAGAATACAAAACAATGTCACAGAACAGGTTATAAATGGAACTATCCCTTCTGGCAAAGGAAAGTCATGGAAGAATAATAACTTGTACACTGAATTCAAATATTTCCAAAAGGACACTTAGCTCCTTTATTCTGGAGAGTGTTGCAGTCTATACAACCTACCACCTGATGAGCCAAATAAAAGTAAAGAAGTTCACAAGTTTATCGCTGTCTATCAACATATTAAACATGTCATGTGTCCCAGCATGAGTTTTTAATTTAGAATAAGAGAAGAAAGTCTCTATTTTTTTTTCATTTGCTCTTAGTAGATAGATTGAGGGTTTTCATTATTCATGCTACTATGCTACTGATGCCTCTGCTGACTCTTGAAACATCTGTCCCGCTATTTACAATTCCTGGAGTGCAATGGTATCAATCCATGCTGATAATCAGAGGACCCTCAATTAAGTATCTACAAGGCAATGAATGGTAAACAAGCAAACATACAAAAGGACAACAGATTAATTCCTCCCTATCCCAATTCACATAAGCCATTAGAATTCATTTTGCCTTAGATTTGAAATTCAAATTTCAGTGAAAATCCATTAAATGTTCATAACAATATAAAACCTGAAACAATCTGTGTAAAAAAAAAATCATACTGAAGACAGAAACCACATCCTACATCATATATCATTGTGATCTGATTGATCAAATTATACATTTCCCCAAGAGTACCAATAACTAAAGATCCCCTGTTACCAGAATGCTTCACTATGACCAGGGGAGAAAAGAAGTCCAAAAGTAATTGCTTAAGACTTCATTGAAACCAGCACTTTCTCACTTTGGAGAGTTGCCCTATGTTTAAATTTTATGTGAATTTTACAACAGCATAAAATGTAGCTTAAGTGCAAATCTATTACCTTAGAACAAGAGAAAGACAACAGGCTTCTGGATTCTATCACTCTTTTTGACATACAACAATACATTTTGAGGTTATAACAGTGCATAACAGGACTAATCATATAAACAATGCCAAATTATTAAGCAAAGCCACCAACAGAGAAAGCTGACAAAGGACTTGGTGCTTGTGATAAATGAGAAAGGCAATTGGAAAAGAAGTAGAAACATAATGGACAGAAAACACTTGGGAATTTTCATTTTCCTGAACAATGTACCAGATGTAGAAGACACGTTAATCTCTGTAGCAATGTTGAGGGGTGGGGGAAAGCAAAGAAATCATAAAAATGTAAGAGAGAAGATGTATACTGTATGCCAAGGTGAACTCTTATGGTATTAACGTATTTTATCACATTCTTTCACCACCCTCAGCACTAAATATGAACTTTCCCTGTCTGTCTTCAGACAAAATTAGTTTTTTAAAAAATGAGGAATTCAGAGTAATATACTGTAAAAATCTCAAATAGCTATGAAAACAAGAAAGAGTTTGTCCTTTAATATGTAGTTAAATCTGTTTCAAGCTCTTTACTTTTCCCATCATTTAGACTTCTCCCTCAGTTTTATCCGAGGACACTGTTAGTGTGCCCTGGTGCAGTTGTATGAAACCATATGCTCAGAAGACTGAGGGCTGCTTCAGCCTGTCAACAGCCAGACATATCACTGCTGACATCTGCACCAGTTGTCAAACTGATGACTATGTATGTCAGTGGTCATTAGACTCATTTTCAGTCATGCAGTTATGGTGACATGGCCTGTAACTCTCTTCTGCTTCTGCAGGATACAAGGACCAATAGTCTGACTCACCTAATTTGAGAAATAGTAGAATGGAGATAATGTCCTGAGTTGCTATGACAGCATTCCAGGCAGCATGTGATCCCAGATCCACAAAACCCAATAGCAGGACAAACAAGAGTCCAAGCTCTCAAACTGAATGAAGATGCTCTTTTTTAACTTTTTAAACACATTTCTAAACAGGAAGAGAGGACAAACTGCAGAAACCCAATATTAACCACCCTTTATAAAACATGCCTTCTTCTAGGGCCATTTCTCATAAGGCAAGGGAACAAGTCAGGATAGCACCAACAGCTGGAGAACCAAAAAGCAACCCCCAGTCCTTGTGTTCATAGGAACTACTGGAAGAACATTCTTGGAAGAAGAAAGAGAAACATTTTTTGCCCTATTTCCCAAATATCACATGGATACTATCAAAAAATCCAGTCAGAAGTCACACACTATCAAGTATTACTTTCCAGCTCTAATATGAAATGCAATCTAAATTGTAAATCTGATACTACATCTAGTTCTGCAAACTCTGTCCAAAATTTAGTAAGAACACTTGGCAATACTGAGTGGGAGCATATCTCCTTTTCCACAAACACCATATGTTGTATATGAACCTTTCTTTTCAATGCTATATCACTAATCTTGTGAGTTCACTGTTTCTTAAAATAAACCAAAGGCATTTGCTTATTTATTACGAAAATGTAGCAATTACTATCCTAGCACTTGCTAGAAATTTCTATAGATACATTTCATAGATACAAATATTACTACAATTGTTTGCCTAAATATATATATAAAATTGTTAATATAAGTATACATTATTACACATATTTATACAAAAGTATCTACATATACAGTCCTTTATTCAGAGAAAACCTTATTTTTAAGTGTCTGTTTTAACAGTCCTTTCCTAATGATAACACTACAAGTGATACCAGCTAATCAGGGCAGATGACGTTACCAAACTATCCTCCAAGAGGAAATGGACCTTCTATATGAGCATTTATTTCTACTGTGGTCATCAGGCCACTGCTTAGCAGTTTGTGGCACGCTAATCTGCAGCATGACCACTCATCTAATTACTGCTGAAACTGTGATATTAATCTACTCATAAAGGGCAACTTAAGGGTCAATTGTCAGCAGCAGAAAATACTTGGTATGGTTAATGTGCTACAGACCCGGTTTCATCTGCTCTTACTGATTTCAGCAGTCTGCATGATTTGACTTCATTTCCAAGTGGATAAAAACACAGAACCCAAAGCTGGGTCAAATCACACCTGCATATTACCTGTGATGAATATCTTCATCATCGCTAAAGGCATGAGACAGTCTCTGACCTATCAGTCACATCCAGCAATGCGGGCTCCCAGACTGACACATCACTGCATGACACACGACTCCACAGACAAATCACTCTTTCCCAGGACCTTGTTATATTTCACATTCCTGGAAGCATCTGATCTCCGAGGGTTCAACATTTATAATTTATATGATAATTTTGGTGTACAGTTTAAATCTGTGGAGACTGTTTGACAAGCAGTAATACAACATTTGCTAGGGAACTTTTGAAATGTGCGCACAAACACATGCATACACTTTTCCTTCTAAGGTATGGGCCCTTAGGAAGACTACAAAAATAGTAGGGTTTTGGTGGGGCAGGGAGACATCTTTGAGACAGGTAGCCCCAGGAAACTTCCACTATTTTTATTTTTTTTTCTTAATAAGCCACAATTCTGGCTTGGCATGTGCCATGGGAAAAAAGTACACACTTGTAAAAATGAGCCACAAATAAGTTCACCTGCTCCTTATCATATATTTATACTGCCTGCTCCTTATCATATATTTATACTGCCTGCTCCTTAGACCTCAAATGGGAATGTAGCAAAGAATGACTGAATGCTTCAACTAGTATCACTTCTCCCCTTCCACATGAGAAAGGCCAACAGACCTTGCTGAACTGTTCGATCTGCTTCATTGCACAGAAAGTTACAGTTCCCATTCACAAAGTAAACACTGTTTATACAACCCAGTGACATTCAAAATGAACAGTCATATTCCTCAAACCATGTTAAGATGGATCTTCTGAATTTCGCTATGAATAACAATACAACAAAAATAATAAAAGAATGATGGAAAAATCATGCCCCACACAGAAGTCAGTCATGTCAACTACATTTATTAAGGTGTAATATCCAACAAGTAATGTCACTTTAAATGCTATCGAAAAGCACTAATTATTTTTCTGAACTATATCTGTAATAGTAAGATTTTGTTTCAACTTCAGTGACATTAATCTTCCCTTAAAGACTTAACACAACTAGAATTGAAAATCTAAAATTTTGATTAAACATTTTTGCTGTGGTAATAAGATTGTGCACAATAAGGTATTAACCTAATTTGATCCTTTCAATTAGCTTTCCTCGTATACAGACTGGGGAAACATCTGACTGCTGTTCCTATACAATCATAAATCACAGCAACTGATATTTAAGATTCCCATACTCTGCTCTTTCCAAATTCTGCACCTCCACAATTGTAGAAACATAATTACCTTTTATTATGTGATCTGTCAAATGAAAACGTCAGCAAAATTACTCAGATACCTTTTCTAGTTGTGTACCAGATCAAACAACTCTTTTTATTTTGTGGTTCCACACCAACTTTCTAAGTCATTTCTATTATTTTTCATCCCTTTTACTTCAAAGTATTTTTTGGCAATTTCAAACCTGCCCAGTTCTAAGATGAATTGAATGTTGTAATAAATAATGTCATAATCTAAACGCATTCCAAGTTTCTATATAAATTACAGTATATTTTTACTTCTTGAATCAGAAAATAAGCAGCTTAATGATTTATTAGCAAATGGTAGGGAGAGAAGCTGCTTCATTTTCAGAAAAAAACTCCTGTATTGATGGATTGATAGTTATGCTGTAGTTTTAAATATTAACAAAGGCTTCCCTTGCAAAGGCTCTTATTCTCCTCTACTTTCTCAGTCTTCAGTTCAGAGGTTTCCTCTCCCCTAAACATGTTGAGTTACCATCTATGCCTTGTCTTCTCAAAGACTGAGTGTTAGTCAACAGTACAGAAGACAGGACCAGACAAACTTTAATTAGGAAAAGCTTTAATTAGGAAAAATTATGCCACATAGAATAAACTGCAAATAAGCAAATTAAATGGCTACAGTTTATCACATTCATAAGCAGTGCTCCACTTTAACGTTTTTATTATTTCTAGGATATGAGATCACAGCAGTTATGTTTTATATTTTTACAAGCTAACCTACTTTATTGACATTTCATTAATTCCATAATTAGCTGTTTTTCTTTCAAATACATTTGGGACTTAGTTCTGTTTTCTTATCAAACTTAAAAACAAGAACCTTTACAGTTGATGCAAAATACCATAATCTTTTTCTAAACACATCACTGGAGAAATCCCAAAATATAAACTTACTTCTTGATATTGCAAGTTGCAGTTAGTAGCATTAGCTTTTCCTTTGGATTGATTGGTTAGGCTTAACAATCATCCTGCTACTATAAACCAAGGGAGTGCTTAGATATCAACTGCCTTATATACTCCTTTAGTTCACGTGTCTGAGAGGTGCAAATTATTAGGAAAAAACCCTGTATTATTGTATGAAGTCATTATCTAGAGAATGGAGGCCAGGATTTAAAATAAACAGGTGAAAATGATAAAAAAACCAAATTGAAGTAGTGGGCATCTCAATGACAAGAATGAACATTGTTCTAGGGCTTACAAGCGAGTAACTATGAGTGCTTGGACTATACATACAAGTATGGGGTGCTATTCATGTTGTCTTCATGAGTATTTTAAGGCACGATATTTTAACTGAGGAAGCAATTTCTATAGAAATATCATCAATAATTTTATAGATGCACTTTCAACTTTCATTAGGTAGGAAAACAGCCTTTTCTTCCCAGAAAGATGCTGCATAACTACAACTAATTTACAATAATAGGATTTGAGGGGTTATTTGCTTGCTTGTTTACTGCTCTGCTCCTATAAAGACTTCGGCTATAAATATCAATTTTCTTAAGGTATTCTTTGCTTTATTCAGGTATACTGCTTCAGATAGCATTACAAGAATATTTTGTTAATCTTACACCATTGCCTAAAGTACTGATTTTGTGTTCAGTTTTGTTGACAGCACAGAGCTGTACAGTACCTTAGCTGTTGCCTATAAATGGTCTGATTTTCATCTCTCTATATTGTACTTCATCAATCTAGTGCCAATATTTCCAAGCTCCACTCAGTTTCACTGCTCAACATTTCCCTCTTTTTGGTTTCGTGTTCTCACTTTCATTAGAAATATTTTCACAAAATTTTTACTTCCTTGCTTGTGAAGCAAGCTTCTGTTTTCTACTCCTGCTCTCAGCACACCCCAAAGCGTTACAATGACTGCAGTGCATCTGAAAGATTAGTTTTTTCCTTAGTCATGTGTTCTGGGGTGGGCATTTTTGCTACATCACCAGGCACAGACTAGTGTCTGCCCTGTGGTTTTTAGGTGTAAATAATCTTGAGATGCAATATGTTCAAAAGTGGCTTTCCTTTTGGTTTTGTACTGCAATTATTCCTTCTCATTTCTTTCAAAAACATTAAAAACAGTGCTAGGGCCACTTACGTGTTGGGAGCGGAAATGAGTGTGTACACTTACATCTCAGTCTATACACCTGCACAGCACTTCTGGGCCATGACATGACCATGAAATGTCTGAGTCTAGAGATTGTCCAATCCAATCTCCTGCTCCAAGCAGGATCCTCAGGGCCACAGGTTTTTGACATCTTCAAGGATGGAGACTTCAGAAGCCCTCAGGGCAACCTGTGCCAGACTTTGACCACTAGAAAAAGCTTCCTCTCACTTTTCTATATGATCATTCTGACATTGGGCACCACTGCTCAGAGTCTGGCTCTGTTGTTTGTGTTGCCTCCCACATCACGTGTTTATGCACATAGGTAAGACCTCCCTGAGCTTTCACCAGGATGACCTACCCCAGCTCTCTCAGCCTCTTCTCATCTGCTCTGACTCCTTAATCACCTTCCCACATACTTTGTGACCACGCGTCACACGCTGGGAGCCCAGCCCTGGCATATCTGCACCTGCAATGAGTCGAGGGGAACCACCACCTCCATCATCTTCCTGACAAGACCTTTAGACACCATCACAATCACCATAAAAAAAAATCATTCCTAAACAGACAGAAAATCTGTTTTTCTGTTCTCCTCATAGTCTATTAAATCTTTTTAAATATACCACATACTGTCTAGTTGATAGTCCTCACTATCACTTCTAAGCTGGACAGTTAATTATTATATTCATTTAGTTCTAGAGTTTCATCATTGTTTAGGATGTAAGCACAATAGCAATAATAGTTAAGTCACAAGAATAGAAACATAGGAGCATAGGCAGACTGTATATTCTGCAATCCAGCAATTTAAATCCAAAGGCAAACAAACATTTCCCACAAAACACAATTAATAGAAAATATTATTGATTAATCAATACATTTCAATGATGCCCTTTGATTATTTACATATAAACCCAAGCAAAAATTACATTTCTATAGAGAAATACTTTTCTTCCAAAAACCTTGAAGCAAAACTCTAGCATTCTTCTACATTTTTCATAACAAAAGTGAATATTCATCAGGTAAATTATGACTGTGACTAAATGACACTTCTAAAACAATAACTTTGTGTCTGTAGATTTAAAAGCAACCATTAACCCTGGATTTCCATTTATTCTTGTTAGAACTAAAATCAAATAATTAAGAATCTGTCTCTCATCTAGCACAAATTAGCAAAATTACACAAGAATGAACATAAATGCAAAAGGGCAAGGAAACAATGGCTTAGAACCAGCCATTAACTTTGATTAAAACTTCTCTGTTTGGCAGTTTATCATCCAGGAATTATCACAAAGATTAATTACTTCCTGCAAATCATACTGGAGATGCTTTGCTATAAAATATAAAAATTAACAGAATTATTTTATCTCCTTCAGCATGTATCACTTGAATTAGCATCTATTTTTAAATTCATTTTTGTCACTCCACAGATTTTGTCATTTTTTACATCTGAAAGAATCCTATTTTTTTGGTGTTTCTGATTCAAACCTGGCCTTTAAAAACACTAGTTTCATTTTGGAGAGCACACACTTTAGTTTTTAAAAGGCAATCAGAACCCAAATACCTTGTACATCCTAGCCAGGCACTCAAGCAAGAACTATGACAAGCCAGACAACTGAAGACCAAAACCACAGTAGAGTATAAAGCTACTTAACTCATTTAGGACCAGATTTTATTACTTTTGCCAACATGTTGTCAATTATCCAATTATCATCAGTGCTTAAATGAGAATTTAAAACATTGTTTATAATTGTAATATAATAAATTGCTGTTAAAGCTCAGGGTTGCTTAACAAATTTAAAAAATTCTACATAGTCTTGTAATCTTCTAAAAGGTGTTATACCCACATTTAAGGTGTGAAGGAATAAGGTATAGACTAATGAGTAACCTGATTTTCACATGATCTCAGAACAGACCACAGGTGTAGCACAGATGGGGAGCGTCTTTGCAGATCCATCTCAACACGCTATTTTTCTGAAGATTAAAAAGCAGAACCACCACCAAGAAACAAACTTGTTTAGATTTGCTTCTGTCTATACAGCAATTAAACCAGATATTATAGCAATAACAAAAAACACAGGGCATCAAATTCAAGAAATTCTAACTCATCAAGAATGCAAATTGCTTTTTAGTTTCCTGACCTTAGAGTGTAAGAGGATGATTAACATATCACAATCATCTGGAATTAGATAGGTTAAATATCCAATTAGAAACACCCTGCACAGCCAAAGACTATAGAATAAATGTACTGAATATTCTGTAAGCTGAAAGCTGACTTTTTAAATACAGCAAGACAAAAAAGATATAAAATTTTGGATTATAAAGCTATTAGGGAGGGGTGGGGGGGAGTACACATCTCTTAAGTAAAATTACTTTCTGACATCAAATGTCCGCCTGGTGAATGTTACACCAGTCTTTAATTACACTGAAACATACACAGGTTACACACACACCTCTCTTCATTCTAAAGATGTTTGCAAACAGCCCTGTTTTATACACACCCGGTGTGCAGGTCTGAGGGTTAACACAGTTTTCCCGTACTATGCACCAAAAAGAAAACTGCTCATGAGCACCCCAGCACTGGGTAGGACTAGGATGGGGAGCAGCCCATGCAGTGCTGTGCTTTGGATTTGTGACTAAAGCAGCAACGATAACACACCTGTGCTGAGCAGGGCGAGCACTCAATAAACTCCCTGCCTTTTCTCACCAGCAAGCAGGCTGGGACTGCACAACGAGTGCAAGGGGACACAGCCAGGACAGCTGACCCCAACTGACCACAGAGCTATTCCAGAACACGTAACGTGAAAAACTGGGCAAGCGGTGTTGGTCTGGGAGCTAGCCATTATATTTATTGTGCTTGCAATTCACTTTGAAGCTAAAACAAATAGAAAAATAAGCTTTACAGCATATGAAAATATGCGCAGAAATCCTACCAAATTAATTCAGTTTGTGGGTGAAGACAGACATACATGCGCATATTTTAATATCTATCATAAATACAAAAATATGCATATATACATCCTCCCCCTCACATCCCTACAGAAGACTGTATCATTTATTCTAATGACTGTTACAGGAGAGAAGAAGACTAGTATTTAAATCCACTTGCTCCTAATTTTTTAACTAATATGGAGGCTCTTCCACCTGAGATCTAATAACTGTCCTTCAAACTCACCTATTACATGAACTTCAGTAAATGAAAAAACAAAACATGCATTATATCAAAGGCATAGGCTGACTCTAGAACCAATGACATACTACTGCGACTCTCAAAGACTTAAAAGAGTAGGATTCAGTGTTAAAAATGTACCTGCTTTGTATTAGTAACAGTCTATTGGAAGCAGGGTGGGACCAAGGTCATCTGTGTAGCCCAGTAGTCTCAAAGTATCATTTACTTTGCCACGACTCTTTTTGGGTTCATTTTTGTCATACACACCTGTTGCTTCTCATACCATATTTAGACTGAAATCTCCATCTTTAGTATTTGTACAGCACTCAGACCAGTAGTAACCTGGCTTACAAGCAGAGATCCTTGTATTAATGCTGTGCAGAGATATATCATTGTAAAAATCTATAGATGGAAATAAACTTTAAGGTAGTATCAGTATGAGTAGAGACATGCCTAGTTACTTAAACAACTGTAATATATCTCTTAAGTTCTCAAAAGTATTCAGTATTATTTAAAAATTATATACTTGTATATAAGTATAAATTTGACCAAGAAATCCATTTAAAATTAAGCAGGTAGACTGTGAAAAAGAACAAACAGAAGCAACTCTTTGTAAGCCTGTTACTGGGTATACAAAGAAAATAAAAGGTTATGAAACAGATAAACATTGAACATCCAGCTAGAATATAAATGAAGTCTCCACTTTCCATTTTGTGCAGTGTTCTATTACCCCTCTACATTACTCCACACACTGCTTACTTGGTGTTTCGCTTGCACTGATTCCTGCAAGCCAAAGATACTACAAATAACCTTAATCTTTTTCAGCACAGTCTGTTGTCAGTTATATTACACCTTAAAGGAAATTTAGAATATCACTGTTGCACATTGCTCACGCACACAGAGGTTTTCTTTTGTCTTTGATCAATGAAACAAAATGCATATTTTTAAGAAAGTAAAGCAAATCTTTAACTACAAAAGTTTCTTTTGAAAAAGTCAGTATTAGTACAAACACTTTCTGAATGCAGTCAATGTACTTGGATGGTAGGTAAATAGAGCATTCAGCAGAAAGTATAAAACAGGTCCCAAGGCCAATTACAGACCACATTCAATCATCCAGTCATAACAATTAGAGCCTGGATTAAATTAATATTGGCTATGGCTCTTCACAGGTGCAAGCAAGACTGTATCTGTTAATAACCATTCCTTCTAGCAGATCTCCCCTAAGCACCGACTCCAGAGCTTCAGGCTGTCAGCAAAGGATCTGCTCCCACACCCCCATCTTCACTGAGTCCCAGGCTGGGGCAAGCAGAGAGCTGCGTTTCCTGAGAGAACCACCAGATAAGCAGAGATGCAGCCTCAGAGCCCATACCCTCAAAGTCCTGCTTTCTGAGGGTAGGGAGTTCTTGACAGGACTCAGCAGGAAGAAATAGGAAAAGGACTTGCATTAATAATTGTAGGTCGGGGGAAAAAATTGTCCCATTTTTTCTACTTAACATTTTGGTGAAACAGCTGGAGAAGAGAAGGCTCTGGGGAGACCTTGCAGCAGTCTTCCAGTACCTAAAGGGACCTAAAACAGAGCTGGAGAGGAATTTTTCATATGACAAGGGGTAAAGGACTTCAAGGTAAAGGAGCTTAGAGTTAGATTACGTATTAGGAATAAATTCTTTAATGTGAGGGTGGAGAGGCACCGGCACAGATTGTGCATGCCCTAATCCTGGAAGTGTTCAAGGCTAGGTTGGATGGGGCTCTGAGCAAACTGGAAGAGTGGAAGGTGTCCCTGCCTGTGGCACAGAGATTGGAACAAGGTCATCCTTAAGGTGGCTTCCAATCCAAACCATTCCATGACTCTATGCAGAAGTAGAAATGGCTATTCTTAGAAAATTTGGGTATTTCAAATTTTGCTTTTACCTTAGACCAAGACAAAATGCTGAAATTCAGAAACAGTGAAGTAATTTTCATAGTTTAATTATGCAAAGTGAATTTTTTTTACACGAGCAATTAGCAATATTTTGCTTGCTTTCTAATTCCAACTAATTCAGGGTTTTGGGGTTTTTTGTTTGTTTTAGAAAAGAAAAACAAAATTCAACACACACATGAGGATTAAACAGTATTTCCTTAGAGTGCCATGGTTCCTCATGAGAGCTTTATATCACATTCTTACCTTTCTCCTATGAACAAATTATATTTTATATAATGTACCCTGTAGGTAACACGGAAAAAGCTAATAAAATACAGATGAGGTAAGATTTCAAGAGCAAAAATTCCCAACAAACACAGCAAGTTTGAGAAGTCTAACACTTCTGGGTGGTGGGGTTTTTTTTAGTGACATTCTCAAGAGACTCCTAATCTTAACTGTTTCAGTCCAGACACTCAGATGAAGCACACATTATTTCCCTCTGCAGTACAAGCTACTCTCTGTTCTGAGACTGTTCAGAATATCCATGATCCCCCAAATGAGAACTCTCATATTTCCCAAAGGCAAACAAAAAAACCCCACAAATACACACAATCAAAGCACAAAAAATTCTTTTCAAGGCATACATTTCAGAAGGCCTACTGGCTGTTGAAGTCACACAGGCAATTAAAATAACCTTCCTTGCTACATTTTATGTATTAGGTACTGCTTTTTGTTTGCAACAGAGTCACAAGTTTCATACTGGCACCCAGATACCACAAAGACTTCTGAGACAACCAAGACTTCTATTCTTGTGTCTTCCACTAGACTGTGGTACTACAATTGGCACTATATGGATCTAAAAGACGAGGTGAGACACTAACCATGAGACAGCTTGCTTTACTTTTGAAATCCAGCTAGATGCTTATCTGTATATACTTAAGAAACCAGAAGGTATTGTGGACATATAGAAAAACCTGTCCAACAGTATCTAAATACAACTAATGCACGTGGAGAAAGACACATTCTATTTAAGAAAAAGGCTACATAATTCCAAAACTATACTGAATAAAGGAAAGACCCATCAGATTTACCAAGTCACCTTTAAATTTACCTGTCACAAACCACATTCTCCAATACACACTCCACATCTCTCAGATGTAGGTGAAAACAGTGCTACAGCTATCAACTAACATACCCGAAAAAATTAAAATTGCTTCTGCAGATGTAATAATACCTCTTGAGCAGATAAAATTTTGATACGGATTTTAAATACATAGTCACATCATTTAACATGAAAGTATTTAATTTTTACCCAAATCAAATGGGTGACCTCATGCCTTATTTGCTCTGTACTACGGAACTGCGAATTGGGAAAGAATTATCAGCTCCCCTCAAGAGCTGTTTGGAGTATGCATCACACTTGTACCAGAGTGCTTACCAATTCTAATTATTTTCCACAGGCCTTGATTGAGAAAAGGATCTATTATTATCCCCATTACACAGAAAGAGAGTTAAGACAAATGGTGGATAAGGTCAAAGTATCTGCTAATTTTGGATACCTCATTTGAGATGGACAAGATGTGATTATTTACTACTGTATACCACTTCATACCTTCATACTCCCAAATCAGAATTCTCCTTGATAAATTTAAGCTTAAAGGGCTCAAGGACTGAGCTAAAGGCCACAAAGATTACTTCTTTCCCCATCCTCTTACTTACCTCATCCAATTCTCACTAGTCAAAATTGCTAAGACTTCTTTGCCCCCAGCTATCACTGTTTTCCCTCATGAGCTACTCTTGCTCTAAGTTTCCAATGTCCCTTCTCCAGCCTGTTCCTTTCACACCTTGTCAGTGATGGACTTCTGAATTCCCAAATCTGTCTTGTCAGTCCCTAATGTAATTCTCTTTCCTCTGTCCTACCTTCCTTTCATCAAAACCACCTCCATTCTTTTTCCTCCATTTCCAGTCCATTATGAGACACATCTTCCTTCTCCCTGCAGGACTGATCCTAGTCTTTTATCCTTTGCCCCAGTCTCTCCTTAAATGTGTGCATTAATCAAAGTTTTCATTTATTTTTCATAGGTATTAGAGGTTATTATGAAATATGTTAAACATAACAGGCAAGAATTGACAATTGCCATCTTTATTACATTCGAGCACAAGAAAATCAAATGACTGTGACATGGAATAGTACGTGCTAAAGAGATCACATAGATATTCGCAGACTTAGAGAACTCCAAGTCTTCATTAGAAAAAATAGCGCCTTGCTTAAAATGCTTATGCTTTTCAAAGAATTGAGAGAAAGCCTCTCCATAAAAGCACCATCAATATTTGTAACAGGCTTTACAAGCTTTATGGGAAATATATCTAGATGTACAAATAGCCTCATTTGTAAGCATATTGAGGCAATCAGGAGTTATGCATTCTTTACTGGCCAGCAAAGAAGTAATAAAACAAAGATAAGCATACTTTCAAAGTAAATATTCCCACAGCTAAGTACAAACTGTGAGTTACAACAGCAAAATCAAGTATTAGAGAAAGTCAAAGACAAAGCTTGCAAAGCTGAAATTTTTTACATGTACATTCAAGTAGAAATTGCCATTAGTCTATTACATACCTCAGACAACTATACACCACGACCCTAACAGAAAACAAAGGCACATGGCCTTGAATAAATCCCACAGTTTGATTACCACCATCATAGTGAAAGCCACAACCATGGCAAACAATTCCTGAAGTTTAAATTCATCAGCCTGTTCTAATTCCAGTCAGTAGTTACGTACCATCGAGATTCTTACTGTAGTAATGAGAAACTAACCCCAGTTACTCCCCATACCAAGTTCTCTTTTCCAGTATTTCAAGATCATCACTGAAAATTGCTGAAAGTGTTTGTTCCTTCTTATGAACTGACCTAAGAACTCAACCACCTTTGCACATCATAGCCTGTAATTTAGGCTATAGGATCACAAAGGATGACAAAGATTGACATTTCATATTCCCTGCTGGCACTACTGCAGTAGCATAGATATAACCCCAAACCTCAAGAAAAAATGCTTCTTTTTTCTTTATGAACACAAACTACTAATTTATGCTAAATCTACCTTTTACAGTCTATTCCTTCATATGGCAGTATTATTCTGTTTTCTCTAGCCATAACAATAATACAACTGTTATTACTAGAAAAACAAAAAGCAAATAAAACCAACCTATAGTTTACCAGTATAAAGTAAGTAACAAGAAGTCTTTACCTGACTTTAGATAACTGCTCAAAACCATTTCTGAAGGTCTGACAATGACTTATCAGAATCCTCCCATCTAAGTAGTCCTTGTATCAGCCTAAATCAGAAAAGCCTGTTCTCATCTTTCCCGTCATATCCCTACACTGAAAGGCAAGCTCACAGCACAGGGTTTTGGGATTAGGTAGTTGTCTGAGCACTCAACCTGCCTGTACATGATTACCTCAGATGACCTCCAAAAAACAACCCAAACCCCAAAACCCAACAATAAAGGGCCAGAAGCACCTGGTGCTGTAGCAATTCTGTCACAGTGGCTTGGCTTGTGTCACTCCACAGATGAGATTATTCAGTAGCACACAATAATGCTGGAGAAAAATAAGTGTCTATATAAACTAAGGGTCAAATTTTGATCCTATATAAAATAATATAAATGTCTATTAAACTGAGTAAGAGCAAAACAGAGGTAGAAATGTTACTTTATTGTCTGTAAAAGTTTAAACAGAGCTGCTAAAATGCTTTCCTTTCCCACTCTCCTTGCATCTGCATCATATGAGCAGATGTCTAATTTACTGGTACAATTAACTTTCTCCTTCTGTGCTAGAGGTTTTACTAGTAATATATATAAAGGAAAATTAATATATGTACTATATTTTTGCCTCTAAAAATACTGTCTTATACTTAAATAAACAGTCTGAAATGCACAATTTTAGCAGGAACTCTGTATTCAGCACTATAAAAAATCAGGCAAACCCTTTCAGCGTCCTATATTTAGGTTTAGCTTTGCATATTTTAAAATATTCACCTTTATTTCATTAATGGGGATAAGTACTAAAAAATCCAGCAAACCCAAAGGATAGAATTTTTAACAATTATCCCATGTATTCACCTTCATCATTCTAAAACAAAGACAAGCCAATATAGGCAACATATAATGCATTCTGCTAAACATACTGTACTTGTTCACATGCAGATAGACAAGTTATTCAGCAAGAACAGAGAAATATCAGTTTGTTGTCCACTGAGGATGCTTTATACCACGTTATGAATTGAGAGTTCTCATTTTTCTGAAGCTGCTATGCTTTGTAATGTAAATGCACCAATCAAAGGAAGGACTCATGACTGCGGATGAATTGCACTACATGAGTGAAAATAACTACTGCTGCTCTAACAAATGAATTTGGTGACTTCAGCACAATTTATATAATGATAAATATAAGCAGCTGGTGCAGGTGCTCTCAAGACAGTAGAACATATTTCTTTATTATTTCAATTTTACTAATTTCTCTGCATAATATCTTGCATAGTCATGTGCAATGAGAAGATATGGATAAGAATCCACATTATGGAGAAGCCAGCTGATATGAAAAATAACTTGTAAGTATAGCAAAATTATGGGAATGTTCCACTTAAACATTATGCTTTTATTATTGTTTTTATTATTATTATTGTTGTTGCTGTATAAATTGAGATATTATGGGACTTTGTGGTGAAAAGAACAAAATATTCACCTTTGAAAATATTAACATTGATTATATCAATGGGAAAAAGTAAACTGTAAGAAACAAATTTCTATACTAAGAAATACTAATGATGATTTTGTTTAGGTACTACGGTGGCTCTAGACTGGTGCTGTTAGCTCTGTTAAATACACCAATATCCTGAGGATCAGTCTATATACATGGGGAAAGTAAAACTGGAAAAAAGAACACAAATTCTGCACCACTAAAATTATCTATAACTGAATTTTTAAAGCATTTTACTTACTCATGCATAAAGTTTTGAACCACAGTTTATTAATATTTTATATCATTACTAAATTAGAAAGAGAGACAGGGATCTCCAAATCAGTGCTTGACAAAGAGAAATGTCCAATGCCATCTTCTTCCTGGCTTTTTTGTATTAAAGGCCCCCAATAGCATGCATACAAAAAGACTGTACAAGCCCAGTCAAGAAAATACATTTAGTCTTAATTACATTTTATCACAGTCTAATTCAAAAGCTAACTTCACTATTCCATTCAAGACAACAGCTAAATTGCTAAAAGTGCCAGATAAATTATGAGCTTAGATCTACACATAGCAGAAATAAAAAAGCCTGTTTTCTAGCGCATTCTCTGTAGATTCAGTTCTATTTACTACAAAGGAATACAACTTTATTTTTATCTGTTTCAGACTACTTCAGTGTGCAGTGATGGAAGCACTACTCTACTTTTCTATCCCCACTTAGCAGAATTCATATATCTATATGGAATGATTTTCTGTTTTCATTTCCTTTGTCCCACTTACCAAATATATTTTCTATCATCTTCTATTTTATCTGCTATTGCAAAATGTCATCAAAGATCCCACATGTCTACCTATATTTAGACATCTGCAGGCAAAATGCAATGAAGTATTTTTTTCACTGAAATGTGTAATGCTTGATAATAGGAATGTTTCAGAGAGGCTGCTTGCTTTTGACATGGCCTTGACAACTGCAAATGCTTCTGATGAAAGCCTGCTTGGTTTTCTTCAAACTCATATCGCTGGACTTTTGGTACTTCATTTTATAAGCATTAGTTTCCATTGGAAACTCAAAGGAAAATATTTATTTGAGATACATGGAGAAGGAGAAGGAGGAGGAGGAGGAGGAGGAAGGAATGTAGGTGGACTGCTGGTTTGTGGGCAATGCAATACAGCCAACCAAGGAAGAGAGACAAAGAAATGGAGAAAACAGCGTTCAGGCACAAAGGTAACAAACTTCACTTTCTGTTTGTAAATGTAGGATGACATCCAAGCCAGAGGAAGAAGGGCGATCCAGCTTTGGCAAAGGTGCAAGTATTTCACGGAAGAGATGAAACAGATGTTACCACTGCACTGGAACCTGTGGTTCGAAAGCTTTAAACTCAGCCTGTCCAACAGGTACCTCTGAGATAAAACAAAACATAACATAAAAACACGTGCTGATTAAATTTTAGTAAGCCTGGAAGCTGGTCCAAATTAATCTTCTCAAATGTTTATTTTTTTAAATACATCTTTTTTAATATGAGAATGTCTGATTGTTTATGATATTTATTTGATGTATACCTTTGTTATTGTGGAGTTAGAATTTCCTCTAATGAAAAATGAAGTCAATTTGAGTTTCACCTAAAATAAAATTGTCCTATTTATCTAATTTTTAATTGTGTGAGAAGACATTACTGTGTTTGATTATGCATACATGGTGGCGACTTACTCTTTTAAAATAATGTCTTTTTATATTGCCACTTTTTTCAGTTATTTGAGGGAAAGGCAGGGATGTAGGAGCAGGATACGGAGCTATCTGCCCTGCTACTCTTCTCTTTCAGCACTTTTTATAGGCAATTCTCATTTGTGCATTCAACATCTTTAGTGAAAGCATTTCTACCTGATCCTGCAAGTAGTGAAAAGAATGGAGTGCAAATAATTCCACTGTCACTATATTTTTTAAAGTCATATAAAAATTGTTTATTTCCAACATTCCTGGAGAATAATAAAGAAATATTTTCTTCTTGTTGTTTGGGGTTTGGGTTTTTTTTTTTTTTGGTAGTGGCGGTTTTTCAGTTTCCTTATTTATCAAAGTCCATGTAGATAACAGCCTTGTAAACTGAAGTTACAGTCTAGCTGAAATGGAGACAGAGAATGGTTTCCTCTCTTTGGAAGTAAAAAAGTTTATTTCTTAGGATTTTGAGGGCTGGTTTGTTGACTGTTTTGGTGTTTTGTTTTTTTTTTTCACTTCGCACATAAATGTTAAGCTATCTGGTGTAGAAGTATTCTAACTTTGCTTCTTTTTGTTCAAAAGAGTTAATGGATACTATTTGGCCATTCTGTTCAGTAATTAGATTTGGAATGTACTAATTTAGTTACTGCAGTTATCTCTCTTATGCAGTGCTGTTACATTAAATCCATGGATATGCTGCATGTAAATATTCCAACGAGATCAGACTGTACTTCAGGAGGTAAGGTTGGCCGTTTGAATATGAGAAACTATGAGAATTAACAAACCTTTAATATCTTTAATTTTTAATTGATAAACATTGTTTGCATCCTTGCTTTAATTCTCCTCCACACAACTAATCCTATTATGCAGTCAGCAGTACTTCCAAATGAACTGTTTTGTTCTACAGGGTGCCTACAATCATCACATCTGTCCCCAGCAGAAGGTACTTCAGGATACGATGAATTTACATTTTAAAATAATGGAGGTGATTTTGACATAAGCTATACCTAAAAAAAATACATTTTAGAAACAACTGCCCCCAAACCACTGTCAGCCCAAAATCTTTGATTACTGATTTATATGGACCCAATCAAGAATCATGAACAGATGCAAATTTTACTGCTTATGGGTGTGAGCTTTTTAAGTCTTGCAGCTCCTGCTGCACAAGAAAAGTTCGGAGGAAACATTTTATGTGGCTAGAGCGGGACTTAAACTTGGATGACCTAAAAATAAAATTCAAACAGCCAGCTACAAAATCATTTGGCATGCTAGAGAACCCAAGTTCTCTGCAATGGATACAAAGTGAAGTATAAGATATGCAGAAACATGTGATCCTTGTCTAAAAAGCAAGTACTTTTGCAAGAAGAGGAGCAAGAGCTTTCTGATTACTTTGGAGTGTGATTGCACAGTACAGATTAAGTGAACGACACTTCAGGCTTCCACTAAAATGGATGGTCCCGGCCTTTCCTGCCATCCTGGCATTACAGCTCCTCTGTCTCAGCCTGAATCCAGCAATGCTGCAGCTCCTGATTCAACCAACTGAAACCACACAGGTAAAAAAAGGATTGTAATTACCTAACTCAGGCAAGTACAAGAGCCAGAAGTGATAGGAGAGAGAGCGTGGATGCTGCTGGAGAGAGGGATGGCAGAGAAGGACTGTTCTTATTGGCAGCATTCAGTGTTACAGCAGACTGAATGTACTGCAAAATCTCACCTTTAGTGTTAGCAGAACAAACATGATGGTTTTTCTCTTTAGCTTTTATTGGTCTTTTGTAAACATTTGCAGCTCTTTTGTATTTGGATGCTGTGAATACTTTACACTGTAAAGTGTCAGTCTAAAATGAATTGATGTCTGTCTTCTCCTCCTCCATTTCTTTCTCTTGTTCTCCAGTACATAAGGCTACACCTCACTCAGTATGACAGCCCCACTGTCATTTTTCTTAGCACCCTACCAACTATCAAGTCAGGTTGTCACTATCGAAGCCAAAGTTTAAGAAAATTTCCATGCATCACCACTTAAGCCCATCATTAAACCTTTGCTCTGTCACTATTCATGTACCTGGTTGGATATTGGCTGCTTCTTGAAAAGTTACTACTTGAAAAAATCTCTTCTGCCTCACAGCAGTTTCACTCATTTTGCTCTCTACAAATACCTGAAGCGAGGTTGTAGTGATGTGGGAGTTGGTGTCTTTTCTCAAGTAACAAGTGATAGGATAAGATAAACTGCCTCATGTTGTGCCAGGGGAATTTCAGATTAGATATTAAGAAAAATTTCTTTACCAAGGAGGTTGTCGGGCTCTGGAACAGGCTGCCCAGATACTGAGTGACACCCTTGGAGCTATTTAAAAGACATGTAGATGTGGCCATCAGGGACATGGAGTAGTGGTGGACTTGGCAGTGCTGGGTTAACAGCTGGACTCAATGATCGCAAAGGTCTTTTCCAACCTAAACAATTCTATGAGTCACAAATTAATCCACAAAGGTCCCTTTCTGTTATCATTTCAAGACTTCCAAAAGCCTTCCCTGTCCATATTTTCTTAAAATAGTGTTTGTGTTTGATAGTTCCCCTAGCCTGCTAGCAGGCAGGAAGCATTTTGAGGTTCTTGAACACTTGGATAACATTTATCTCATTGTGGATTCCACCTGCAGCTAAAGAAATGACAGCATAAAATCTCCCCAGTTTCTCAAATGAAAACTATCTACTACAATGCATTTGGAATGAGTCTCTTCCCAATCTTTCAAGTAACTTATGATTATTTTCTAATAGAATCTCTTACTATATTATTCAGCACACATTATTTACAGTTTCCAGTACATTTCACTACACAATGCAGGCATGCATATATATAGCTCTATAATGAAACCTGCATCAGCCAACTAGTCAAGGCATAGTGGACCCTTTGTTGATGATATTCTTTTAATAAAAGTGTTTAAGAACTTTAATCCAGCAATTAATTTAGAAAATGCCAGCAACACTGGCTTTTGGAGTCAACTGAGAATATCACAGGGCTGAAAAAGATACAGCACTTACTGTGGCATTTTCATGGCCTCAGTAGCTCAGTACTGGTGGCTCATAAAGAGCATTCCTTAGCCTCATGTAACAGAGACTAAAGGTCATTTACGTCCCTTACTGCCAGCTGAAACCTTACCTGTTACTCCCTAACTTCTTTTCCCAAACCTACAGTCCTTCAATTCTGTTTGTTTCCTCTTCTCTACAAATCACTCTAATCAGTTTGACATTTTCAGCAAGAAGTACAAAACCCGCAGTATAGAAGCATAAAATGTCTATGAAGCATCTCACAACACACATTTTAAATACATGACGTACCCATGTTTTGCCAGGCCGTCCAAGCTATTGTTTTGCTAAATACTAGCTATGCCTGGCACACATTCCTAACATGTTTGTCTAATTCTTCATTTTGCAGAAATATAATACGGAAAGCAGGCCTATACATTACTTACAGATCTTAAAGAAATTTTAAATATATGCCTTAATTAACAGTAGCTAACATTTTTGACTAGCAATATAACTCTTTCAGGCTTTTTTGGTTGGTTGGTTGGTTTTTCCTCTGCTTTTAATTTCAGTCACAAAGCAGGAGAATCATGTGCCTGACCTCAGGTACTGATTTCCAGTTTTCAGACCCCGTCTCCAAGGAATCCCAGCTCTCCAGCTGCTGTTCTAAAAAGTCTTTCACTTGGAATCTCTATACATTTCCCAGCCCTGGGTGGCTCCCTCAGATACTCAAAAGTATGGCAGTAAGTTTTGGAGAAAATAATTTACCATTCGATGAGAACCTTCTAAAAGGTTAAATAAGTGAAGCCTTGAGAGCCAAAGAGTCTTTCAAGAGTCAATTGGAAAAGATTTGTGGAGAGTAATTTTTTTTTTTTAATAACTCATATTAAAACAATAAAGTATTCTAAAGAGCCCTAAATATGGACATTTTAAAGAGCCTTCACTACATTACATCAAAAGGTTTGACCTCAGTTTCATCCAGATATGTACTGCTGTGTACGTGTTTCCATATGCCAAGGTGAGACACAGGCACACAAACTTTCTTTTAACAAAGACGAAGTGTTGCACCATAGATGTGTATGTTGGTTGCAGGTACACTGGAAGAATACACAGCACAGATTCCACATTTCTTGGCTTTCCTTGATTTCATGACATGGCCACCATTCTTTGCCAGACCATTTATGTAAATTTTATAAATCCACCCTAATCATCAAGTCCTGCTGATTCTTGATGAAATGTCCAAGTCATGACAATGAAAGAGTAGAGATTACTAGACAAGTAATTCTGCCAAGGTATTTCTCTGAATGACAAATCCTTCAAGGGGCATTGTTATGGTCCTCTGTCAAAGAATCAATACAAATTAACACACTGAAAGAAGATAGAAACAAATAAACTTAAACCATCATAATGGAAAATCCTTCTTTAAAGTTGTCCTGGTAAGAACCTTGTAAATAACTAGGCATGGCCTCCTCGTTAGTAATTCTAGCTATAGAAATACTGCTTCAGTTTTCTTCTTTTCTTAACAGAGGTACAAGTTAATCTCTATTGAATTATCAGTGAGCAGGGAAAGGGATTGTGGAAGTTACCCCACATAACAAACAAGGTTAATACACAGTGCAGTGTATTCAGAGAATATATTATTTTTTGGAGCTTTTTCAGTAATAAGATATTCTTCCTTGCTTCTCTGTGCCACAGGCTTTAGGGAAGATGCTTGGCATCTCAACTACAGCTAAGACACTAAGTGATTTATATGAATGGGGTGTGTTGTCCAGACCAATGAATAATTATTTGTCCCTTGAAGGGTTTGGGCAGCAACAGTGTCAACACTGAAGCATCTAAGGCAGTTAAGACTCTACTGAAATATACCATTAGACGTTTACTGAAATATTACAGGATGAATTTTTATTAGAAAAAGCCCAACATTATGAAAATCTAATAATATTAAACAAAGTATAATTGACTAGATCCTCTGGTAATGCAGCAAAGGAACACTGCATAGGGGCTGTGAGGTTTTATGTACAAGCTGAACATTTCAGAGCTTGTCCGAGGCAGGTTTCTGAAACTGTCTTTTAAAGCACACCCCTCACTATCCAGATATGCTGGGTTTTTTTATTGTGAATTAGGTTTCTAATTCTCAAATGAAATATTATATTATTGTTCTAGGAAAATAGCTGAAATAAAAGAAGATTAAATATTTTACAATTACACCTTTAATTATTTTTGTTCCCAGAAAACAGTTTTGTTACAGAAACATCATAGCACCAACCTGGAAGAAACAAATAAAAAAAATATATTTCTAATAGAATTTATAACTATGATGCTATTAATTAGTTCCATCACACAATGCTAAATCCTTTTTCAAGTGAAAAATTGTCTTTGAACTACTGATACTTAGCTTTTGTCCCGTTCTTTCAGTCATGGCTTTAGAATCTTATGCAGTTGACCTAAGCTCTGCATTTTCTGTTATAAAAATGATGCTCTGAATATTTTGGGGGTTTAAATCATTTAATTTGAATATAATTAATTCCAGTATATGACTGTTCATGTAATTTGATATTTTAAATGAGGTTTCAATTAAATTGCAAGTCCTTTGGAAAGATGGGCTTCAGAAGTGTTATTTTCAGGATATTGGTATTGTGAAAACATTCTTCAACTTGAAAGAAGTTGTGTCTGTACTGGTGGAAGAAAATGCAAAAACATCAATAGAACACAATTACTCTGTTTCATTGTTTTATTACTGTAGCATGTCTTTACTAGCCACAAATGAAAGCTAGGTAAAAAAAACCAAAAAACAAACAAACAAAAAAACCCAAAAAAACCCAACAACAACAAAACAAACAAAAAAAAATCCTCGAACACAACAGATAATTCCATCATCTGTAAAATAAGTCACTATGTACTTGCAAAAAATTAAATCCTCATCTAAGTATTTATGGAGGAACCTTCCTTTCTACAGACACCTTTCCAAGTAAATAATTCCATAATTAAACTACAAACAGTTGGTGTTGCTATAGAATATTACTAACCGGAGGAAAAAATCTGGAAATATGTTTAAGTAACATTAAGTAACCAGCTTCATCTTTTTCATCAAAATCAATGCAAATTCCATTGCATGCATAAGAAATCAAGTTTCTGCTATTATGCCTGTGAAACTCAAAAAGTTTGGGAAGCCTTATTGTCCTAACTGGCACACTGACCTAAATATATCTGAGAAAAACACAGGGGGTCTAGTGACAGAGAAATAACATAAAAATGACAAGTTGTCATTTAGAAATCTAAGAAGAAAGTATGAACATTTCACCTTTCCCTGTAATCCCTTGAGATTAATATAAGTACGATTTTTCCCCTAAGTATTACTGAATTAGTGTATATGAAGTAAAATCTCATCCACTATAAATAACTCTTATAGCACTAAAACTTGAGAAATTAAGTAGTATGCCACTTAAATGTTTGTCATTTTGATGTAACCCAAATGATAAGAGTGAAGCTTTTGACTGGAAGACCAATATCCTCCTTCTGTAACTATTGGATGAAAAAAACCCCAAACCTATAAGGAGATAAGAAATGTTGTAATCTTCAGTTTGAAAACATGCTCCCTTGTTAATCATAAAAACATAGATTAATTTAGATTGGAAAGGACCTCTATTGAGTCCAACCATTAACCCAGCACTGCCAAGTGCACCAAGAAACCATGTCCCTCAGCACACTGTCTGCGTGCCTTAAATACCTCCAGGGACAGTGACTCAACACTGCCTGTATGGAAAGAAACAGCTGGAGCCCCACAGCAATTGTTGGGGTCGGACCTTCTCTGCTGAGGCAAGAACCCTCTGCTCTTCTGCACTTCACGTCAGAAGACCCAGTGACATGGTTAGATGGAGTAAGCCAGGGATAAGGGGCCTCAAATTAGCACAAATGACACAGCAGCATATCAGTTGAGGACATGTAATGACATGCCTGCAGCCGTTCACATAAATATCGTTATCAGTGCCACATTTGTGTTTCTCTGTGAGTTCAACTGGAATGATACCTCATGCTCACTGGGCACTGATTCTTCCCAACACGACAGCGAAAATCAGTCCTCATGGCAAAGACTCATTTTCTTTATTAATTTGGACACAGTCATTTTGCTAAATGCCCTGGTGCCTATGCCAAAGGTTGCTTTTTAAAATCTTCCAAGTTAACTACAGCAATCCTTATAACAGGGAACACGGGACTGCTTCAAACACGGATAGCGTTACACATTAAGCACTTAACAATAAAAGTTCAAGAAATTCTCTTTCCTTAGAGTTGAGCCATGCTTTAAAAACAAAACAAAACAAATCATATATTGGATTTTAAGAAGAATAAATGCCTCTTTCAAAGATCTGAGAATCAGCTGGTTCTCTTGATGTAAAATCACTGATCATTGGAAACCGGATTAAAATACAAACTAAGAAAGAGTGAAGAAAAAATTTCAAGGTCTATTCCTCAGACTGCTTTAAGTTTAGGAAGGTTTTATCTGTCTTAAGTAAAGAAATTAGTGGCGGAAAAAAAAAAATCCTCACATATACTACTGTGCTTTATAAATTAAATCCACAGTCAAGGAGCCACTATACCAAGACTATGTCCATTCTCATGTATATGAGACTTAGACAAAGATTGCAAAGAAAGATTAATTAATAGAATAAAAAGAATTAAAAATATATAGAAAAATAGGCATACCTAACAGTAACATAAAAAGTGTACGGAGGAAAATATATTTATACCACTGTAGTGTACTGTACCTTTAATGTATAATAAAAATCCCAAGGAGGGCAACTTCATTTATCAAATCTATGTCCCCAGATACATTATTTTATATTGACTGTGGATAAAAAGATAAACCACTACCCAGAGCCTTATTATGTGTGCTAAAATCACCTTCAATATACACATACACGCATGTACATCTTTCATTACCGCTAGTGAAAAAAAAGTAATCTTTTAATATATTTTATTGGTTACAGCTCAGTTCTTTTTAAGACAATACAGTAGAGAACTTCCTAGTTTGTTAACTAAAAGCATTTGCAAAGTTACCATATAACTTTCAGTTGTGTGAAATATTTTTCTACATAGTTTACTTTGAAATTTCTGCGTCATCAATGAACTAGGTGCTGTCAGATGTCAGATTTTCAATGATAGACAATATACCACTATGCTAAATTTGAAGTCTATGGCTTACTCATTTTTGTCTGAAATTGAAGAAATTAAGGACTTATGCTCTGAATAGTCTTCAATTTGTGAGCCCTTGAGACAAACGTCAGCATGGAAACTATGCAAGTACTCAGAAACCTGACAGTCTGAGGTGTCATTGGGAATTTCTAGTTTGACTTGACTACAAGGTCAGAAGCCACTGCAAGTTAAAAATTATTTTAGTAGAATAGCTAACGATATAACTTCTGACTGATGACTTATGCCTCGATCTCCGGAGGTTTACTGATAAATCTGTAAGGACAAACTTTAACAAGTCAGTCAGCACGTCAACAGTGATTCTACTTGATACCATTTCAGGCAAAATTTTGATGTCAAAGGTTGACTCCATATAACACTTTGCATTTCTCTGAGATTTGTCTGTTCCTCCAAGTGCCTTTTGACTCTTCTCATACTACAGACTCTCCTTCTCTCCAGAGGTGACAGAATATAGAAGAAAAATAGCACTTATTCTGAGTCACTGAGACTATTCAGAATGTAAGGCTTTGTTTCCCCCCTCCCTTTCAGAAGTGAATGATACCTTGCTAAAAATGCATTCCTTAAAATGCTACAGCCTTACTGAGAGGAAATCCCTGCCAATTAAATCCTATTTATTCAGTTGGAAAAAAGCAACAACTGAATGACAAAATCAAATGAGTTTTAAATGCCATCTTTCTTTGTAATGACTAGTTTCTATTTTCTAGCATTTCCTAGGTGTGTATAAGTTTGCATGTGCATAGATTTTACATCCACATCTACCCAGCAATTTACCTTTGCAATGAAATTGCACTCTTGCAAAATAAAACAAAATAAAGTTCTGTGAAATACCATTCAGCATAAGATGTAGAAGGAACAGAAAGCAATAATGATGCAACAGTGAACTTATTTTCAATACTATTTCTTTATTCATGTCTGTAGCTTGGGGATTACAAAGCCCCTGCTAGTAAATAATTCATGATTCTCATTATAATTCTTACTGCATTTTTGTACTGTAGGCAAAAATATAATTTGCAGTTTGCAAACAATGGATAAATAACAAATTTATACCAATACTGTCACCTTCTTTGTTGTTTTCTTTTAAAGTCTTGGGGTGCAAGTGTATAAAAGGTAACATTGGTTATTCCCTGCAAAAGATTATTGTTGAACATTCTTTACTAACAGCCATACAAAATGCCATTGTGGTGTAGGATATGGCATTGTGTGTATTTCTAGGTATCCAGAAGACCATTTATTTCCATTTCACGTAGTATACGTTTTCATTAAAGAAATTAGCTTCTGATGCTAATAATATATAAGACTTCAGAAAAGGATATGGGTAAGTAGAAAATGATGCAAGAATCACCACGGGGCTAATAAAGGTAGTTTATAACAATTATACTGACATAATATTTTTCATGTAATCAGATCATGCTCTTCTAAAGAAAAAGAAAAAAAAAAAGGCAGTAGATTTCACTTACCTGGAGTTCAAGAGAGTTTATTATGCTTTGGCACCAGAAACCAACAGTATGAGCATTGGGGAAATTTGGATTAGGGCACTAGGACTGATAAAATTTGAAAAATGTAGCAGGCTTACCCCTGATTTATTTCAAGATCAAAACTGAAATTGTAATTATTAGGTACTTTCCTTAATGACTGCCCAAGTGATACCAGCACATTGATGAAATGTATTTGACTAAGTTGTTAGAAACAAAAAAGGAGTTAGGATGTCTACCTTGAAAAAACTGCCCAATCTAGATCATCAAAGTCACAAAAATAGGACTCATAGTAAAATGTGACTGCACTGCAATTTCTGTCATAATTACAAAACTGAAGAAAAAATAAGTAGAACAAAGCATATCTGCATATAGAAAATGAACCACTTTCAGCCCTGAGTATGCTGGAAAAGAATTCCACAAAACGCTTCCTTGGTCTGAGGGGGGAAAAGTTAATAATAGTGATGATAATATATCCATTGAGACAAAACTGAATGCAACTTGTATTGCTACTGCTTGTATATTTTGAACTAAAGCAATAGCTTATTCTAAATGAATAAGCAGATGCAATCACTTTTATGAAAAGCCACTGTTTTCCTGCCTTGCTCAAAGATTTAAATATAGCTTAAACATATGTCATGGAAAGCTGGGTTGTACTCATGTACTTAATAATACATGGGTTATCACCAGCTGAATGTGTTGTGTATGTGTGTGGTTGTTTCTTTCCTGTGACCATCAAGATATTCCTTTATCTTATAAGTGACAGATTTTATTATTTTTTAAATTATTTTATTTTGAAGGAAAAAATACAAACAGGATTAAAAAACCCTAAAACACAAACCACCATATTTGTGCCCAAGAATGTTATCCTGGTGGAAATACTGTAAAAGACACTAATACAAACATGTCCTTAGAGCCTGCTGAAAGCAGTGACGTAGAAAATGTGTGTGGACAGACATATGAGGAAGGACACATTAAGGGCAGGAGCTGCATGTACAGATTTTCTTGGGGACTCCAGCAGCTCATCACCTATAAAGACATCACAACCCAACCCTATGAGACCTGTGGTGTTCATACCTCCCTTGCCTTTCATGTGTGTGTGTAATCTTCTGAACTCATGATACAAAATAGCACGATGTCTCTTTAGTATGTAACTTACACAGATGTGTAATATTGATGGGGAAATCCTTGGCAATGGTTAATAAGGCTTTCGAATAGAACACCCCCCTGGGATAATGAATTAGTGGGGTTATTCAACAAATCTTTCAGAGTAGTAACCATATGGCAGCAAAATAAAAATATAGCCACACTGTTACTACTTTATAATGTCCACATTATTGATTTCTGACCAATGTCGACATTTGTGTCGGCTGCCAACAGAATTAATTGGACAAAGCATACACTGAAAGGAGGAGGAAAACCTTACTTGTCAGAATGGGCAGGAGGACAAAAGAGCATGTTTGTATGAGGTGATGGAGGTTGTCTCCCTACAGGAATTTTGCATGAAGTAGATATTTTAAGTGAAATTGCAGAAGGAAACATTTAAACAAAACAAAACAAAACACAAAAAAAACACCAGACCAGCAAAAATTTTAGAGGATTCTTAGTCCATGCTATTGCTTAAAAATAGCTAATGAAGGAAAATAATAATGCTTCAACTAAAGCTTTTTCTCTTCACTATTTCTTGGTAAGTACTTAGCAAAAATGCTGTTCAAGCTGAATACTATATACCAGTTTCATTATTTTCAGAAGTATTGAAATAGCTCTGCATCAATTAATAGTAAAACTCACAATTCTATACTTCTCTGCATTCTGACCAAAAGACAGAAAGATAAGAAAAAGAAGAGAGGAGAAAATGATAAGTATGAGAAAGACGAAATGAAGATTCAGTTTGTCTTTTCATTTTGATTAACCTGTAGACTGGAGCTCAACTGCTCTGCTAGAATTTATACAGGTTTGAAAGATGGATGAATCTTTACTCAGCTGAAATACTGTAGCCAGTTTCAAACACTCTGCCTCATGAAAGATGAAGTGCTGTGACCCAAGTGAAGAGGATGCAGAAAGGAAGAAAGGAAAGATCAGAGATCTAGAAAACATGACCCATGTCCTACAAAACAAGAGAGGAAGAACTAGATTCATGTACATAAAGGGTCATTGCAAAAAGGATGGAAATAATCTGCATAAAACAATAAGAGACTTTTAAATGTGGCACAAAAAGATTCATGTCAGGTATTTGGAAAAACTTTTAACCTCTGAAGTAACAAAGCTGTAAAACTGATTGGAGAGGCTGAGTGATCTGCTCAAAGAAAAGAAAATCTGTGAGGAAAGACACAGATTTAGTGAAGCTGCTGCAAGGAGGAAAGGAATTGGATTAACTTTCAAGATCCCATCCAGCTCCAAGGATTTTATACATTTTAGGCATGTTAAGAGACACCCAAAACAATCAATCAAATTTAACCAATAAGAAAGCTTCACTCTAACTGAAAAACCTGAGTAAATACACAATATTCAAAGTACAATTAGCCATTTTAAACCACTTTCATAAATCTACTAACACAAACCCAATGCCTTTACATTAATGAAAAAGAAATAAGGAATCAATTCCGATTTTATTTTATTGTATATAATTGACTACACTAAGTCAGTATTAATTTAATTTTTTGGCATTTTTTAATAAAAAAAGGCTGGAACAGTCCCAATACAATCATCATATTTGTTACAATCTATTTGTATAACTGTCAGAATTTTCATCTCTGAAATTACAGACTACAAGGGGTTTTTGTGCCATTAATTGCTGTAGGAATAATTGGCATTAATTATAAATTCTTGAAAAAAGTCATAAACTTTCTCATGCCAGCAGAGCTATCCCTTCTTTAACGTATTGCATCCCTTCTTTACTATATCTACTTACTAAAAATTTCAACTTTTGAGTCAGAGAGAAAATATGAATTTATATATTTTTCTAATAGATTTACTTTATCACTAAACCTAGACTCATTATTATGTATTTGATCCTCCCTTTTCAGTTAGCTATAGAAAAGCTTCAATAGACATTTGTCAACAACTTTAAGTTGTATCCTCAACCACATGGTTGAGGACCAGATTTTATTAAAAGCATCCTAAATCCAAATTTGCAACTTCTAGAAAGTATTGATTCACTTCTCCAGACTCATGAAAGACGACATTTTCAGATGTGCATTTCCGAAGATAATTGTACTGTCCAGCTATCCCACAACAAGAAGCAACAGGTGCTGCTCTCAGTTTACATCCTCACCCTGGGGCATGAAACACTTCCTCTTCCTCTGCTGTGATGAAACATAATGTTGATATAAAACCTCAGTTTTCATCTTCCTTCTGATATCCTGATTTCCACACAAAATAAGCCCGAATGGGTTCCATTTCTCAATCAATCCCCTAATCTTGGCAATTGCGGATTAGGATTTGTGACACTCACTAAGAACTGCATCAACTCCAAAACAGAAATACAGTGACTACTTATTGGCAGAATATAAAAGCATGGGTAATAATATAAAAAAATAATGAAAATTCACATACTATGTCCAGCTATCAGTTGCAATGTCCTTTTCTCATTAAACATTTGTGGATTTTCAAGTATAAAGGCCACCTTCATCTTGCAAACCACTAAATCCTTATTCTAGTCCATTTTCTCCATAGAGATCTGTACAGAAATTCCTTATACACTCATGTGTTCCATGGCATGATAAGGCTCTTTCAATTACAAAAATCACTGACCTAAATCACATTAAAATCCCCCCCCTTTTTTTTTTTTAAAGTACTTATGCAAAAGAAGCTGAACACTCTCTTGTCTCTTGTAGGCCTGTTTTGTTGCTGCTTCTGCCTTTTAAAGAAGTATTACAAAACACAGTCTCCAGAAATTTTCCCTTTACTGCTCAAAGTCTGAATCATGATTACCTTTGCCTTTGAAGTACAAGACACACTTACAATGCAAGACATGAAGACATTGAAGAAAAAAGTCTCTTTTTGAAGTGAAAAAAGAAAATACTACCACCTCTCTGTGTTATCACCCGTTCTTTCTGTCAAGTACTTGCATTTGTCAAGTACTCTCAATATTTTGCAAAATTCCAAAAAGGGGATTAAATATTATTTCAGTTTTAATCATGGGGAAAAGTGGGCATAAGGAAGTGAACTGACTTCTTTTAGACTACACAGCAAATTGTAGAGCTAGGGTTAAAACTCAAACCAGCTGACTAGAGTAATTGGGAATACTAAATCATAAGAACTGTAAACTTAGCAAAACTGGATATTTCCCATGGCTAAGGACTAATCTCAATTAATTTCCTGATGGACTAACATGTCATTTTCTTTTAAAACTATCCTGTGTCATAGATTAGAAGGGACTCCAAAAAAATCACCTGATCCAACCTTTCATGGGAAAGGGAGCCTGGATGAGACTGTCAAGCACCCTGTTCAATCCTATCTTGAAAACCTCCACCAATGGGGACTCCACCACATCTCTGAGAGTTTGTTCCACTGAATGATTGATTTTACTGTAAAAAAACCTCTTCCTTATGTAGAAATGATGCTGTGTTTCATCTCCTTTCTTAATTAATAACTATGCATTTGCTCATTCCAAGCATGCTTTTTTAAATAAGTCAAAATGCATGTTATTTTAATGAGTGAAAATATACAAACATTCAAAGTGAAATTACTCAACATTTCAAAACAACGGCATTTCTATTTATTTCCTGTACTTACTTTTCCATTCTGTTTTGGAGGTTTTGGGGGGTGGGTTTGGTGTTTTGGGGTTTTTTTTGTTGTTTTTTTTTTTTTTTTTAAAAATCCTTAGTCTCAAATTCTCACCAAAGAAGAAAATTATTTGTGTAATATTTGTAGCCAGCAGCTGATGTGACTTTAGGGCTCCACACTTTTAAGTGCTTGGACATGAGTCCACATTTTTTGGTTACAGAAAGGCACAAGCCAGACTTTAAGTTGAGGTTGGTTTTTGAAGCAGTTGGGTTATTTGATTATATGGATGCTTGCCGCATTCCATGGGCTCATTGCCATGATGGTCTAAGGATACTGGTGATACAGAGTTCATTAAAAAAAATTGCTATCCTATAATGCTAACCAGTTTGGAAAAGCTTAATATACTCTTTGGAACACAAAAGTACAAAAGCTTTTGCAATACAGTTTGTGTATTACTGTTCTGTCACAGAAACATGTCCTTTAAGAGCACAAATCAAACATTTCAGTCATACAAAATGCCTTGTTTTCCTTTATCATAGAATCGAAGAATTGCTTGGGTTGGAAAGGACCTTAAAGATCAACTGGTTCCAATACCTTTCACTAGATCAGGTTGCTCAATGCCTCATCCAACATGTCCTTGACCACTTCCAGGGAGAGGGCATTCACAGCTTCTCTGGGCAACCTGTTCCAGTGCCTCACCACCTTCACAGTAAAGAATTTCCTCCTAACATCTAATCTAAACTTACTCTATCAGTTTGAAGCCATTCCCCCTTGTCCTGTAAATGACATGCTCTTGTAAATTGTCTCTCTTCATCTTTCTTGTAGCCCCTTTCAGGTACTAGAAGGCTGCAATAGTTACCCCAAAGCCACCTTCTTCCCAGGCTGAACAATCCCAATTCTCCTAGCCTTTCCTTATCACGTGTCCTAGTGCTTCAACTGTATAGTGAAATTGAACTTTAGCTATACGAAGACCATGACAAGTCTAGCTGCATTTGAATTGCTATATTGGAGTTCCTTTTAGCTAAAAAGGAATATTGAATACAGATGTTAAGAGGTAATAGTTTGGTGGCCACCTTTCTTCAGTCAAAACTAGTAGTGTAAGTCACTGACAGTCACTCTGATAAGGACTTAGAGTCACATCAGGTAAGTGAAACTGCTCACAGACAGAATGGTTAAATCCTAAGAGAAGTGCCACAAGTCTTCTGGATCAGCTCAGAACAAGCACAGAAAAGATAAACAGGATATAAACAATACTGTTAAAGAGGGTTGCCTAAAGTTTCTGTATGTGTTTTTTCTGTATAAGGACTTGAAAAGTGGAAACCTCAGAAAATATCTATGGTTTGCCTATCAAAAACAGACAAAAAAATTTCTTAGAATTTTCTCCTTGCATAAGGATGCTTGATTGAATATAATAATCCATAAGCATTTTAATGCAGTCACTACAATACAAAGTGTCATTAAAACAAACCACAAAAACCATTTTTAATAATCTACTCTTTATCAGTAGGGAGACAGCTATTTGGGAAAAAATCAAAACAAAAACCTAAATGATAACACAAAAGAGAGGCGTGGATGTTTAAAGACATGCCTATGGGAGTGAGATGTTCATGCATCTTCTTGCATATAGAATGAGATAATACTGCAACTGAGTGCATCAACAGCACATTAACAAGAGCAAACTCCAACTGTGCATTCCCTCTGTCATTTCTAGTTTTTCAAGCCTCACCTGAAGCACATAAGTTTCTAGCAAACCTTCTGCAGTAAGTGGTATGCACATTCCATTTTATTATGTCTTTCACTACCTACTATTCTCAGAACGTGGTCAATATTTTCCTAAAATAGGATATATTTATATGCATAAATACATTCTAAAAAGACATTTAACTTCCCAGAAGATTGGCCTAGGCTTTTTAAAGGTTTTGTTTATAACAGTGGATCAATTTTTAGTATGTGGAAATCTCCCAGTATTCAGAAACCAGAACTTACCCAAGTGAACAGAACTACCTTTGAGGTCCAGGGAAACTCAAGTTTTATCACATGGAAAATTTAAATATTTTGCATTTTTAAATATGTCTTCATAATCCCTGATGTGCATATGTTCTATTTGCAAAACAAAGTTTTAAAGCCATCTGAGCAGGCACCCTCATTTTTTTGCAGTAATTAGAATAGAAAGAGAACACTTCATGGATCACACTACCCACAGTATTTAATTAAAGTGTCAGTCCAGATTTTTTCAAAAGTCCCTCTAGTGGAGGTCAGACATTGTAGTTGTGATCTGGTTTTCAAAGTCAAACTCCTTGTGCAAGGTCAAAACTAATCTACAAGGTCAGTTGAAAGTTAATGCAAATGCTGAACATATGGGATCTATAGATACATGTCTTTCAAGAGAGGTGTATTATTCCTGCACTCACAACAAAAGGAAGATAGAAGTATTTGAGTGCTACAAGATGAATAACTTTTGATGTATGTCAGTGTTCTGATAATTTGGAACTTGGTTTTATATGGTGTTGGCACATTTCAATTCTAATTAATATGGGCTAATGTACTTTGGTATCATTCTTTGCAATTATCTCTAAAGAACAAACAACAGTATATATTGTTCCAAATTTTTGCCTGAACAGTTCTTAATAAATAATTTCAAAGAATGTCCTCCCCTTCTACAAGTGAGGACTGTGTAGACTCCAAACACCTAGATTTAAACTAAAATAATTGAGTCTGTTTCTCTGATTAATACCTCTGATCAAATCATTGTCAAGAAAGCATAATGATATTATAATGTTGTTCTTGTTAACACCAAAACAGATATGCTGCTGATTGTCTTTCACTACAAAGTCAGTCATAAGACATGTTGGACCACTTTCTCATCAATTACTAGTATAATAAAGTAAGCAGCTTCACAAAAGTAAACATGTGCAGGCTTGTCTGAATTTTCTAAAATGGAAGTATTCTTCATGACAAATAAAAATATTAGGAAAAAAATAGATAAGATATAACACCTTTCCTCAATAACCATGAAAGTTAAATTATGCAAAGTTATCTTCATCATAAATTACCTGGCAAATTCTACAAATTTACTTACTCTCAATTAGCTTTCTTAAATATACATCAGAGGTATCTTAAGTCTAATGAATGCTCTAAATTTTATACTATGGTCTGCCAATGTGTAGGTTTTTTGAATTCTAGGTATGCACCTCAAATATCTTTTACCACAGCTTTGATTTCTGACCTGCAGCTCTGCTTTGAATTGAAGGATACCATGGTTCTTCCATGAAATATAAGGTATTGCAATAAAGACTGCACAAGACAATAGTATTGCAGTTTCAAACTCAATTTTTCTATGAAATCTAGTTTACTTCATTGAAACTCTGGCTCAGGTACGTATGCTAAGAGTATCAGAAATGAAGTAAAAGTGCCTACTGTCTCCTTTTGTTCTGTGACAAACGACACCTTGTCATCCTTTACCAGTGGAAAGAGACACATCATTACAGAGAACTAGTTCTTGCTCTGAAGTTAAACTTCCCAGGAGTCAACTGAAGTTTGAATTGAATGTACAGTGTTAACATGTGGTCTTAGGTGTGTTTTCCTACTTTTTTCACTTTGGGAGGAAAAAGGAAAATTCATATACTGTGTATCATGGCAGTCAGTCATTTTTCATCAAAAAATGTTATTGGGAGGAAAAAAAAATTATCTTACCTACTCACCTTGAAATGTCACTTAGAATTTAGAAATATAGAACATAAATGAGTAATTCTAAATTACTTCAGACACTGAGATTAATAATAATCATAGTATCTCCCTGAAAAATATGGAGTCATTACTGAAGAGGATTATGGAGTTCTTATTTTAATACAGAGATACCATGATTTCAACTTCACTATAATTTACTTAGTCAGTTGTCAGAACTCCAAGGCCATCCTTTCAGCACATCCTCTCTCTTATTAAAGAAAATGAAAGTCTACATAAAGAGCAACCTGGTCTGCAAAGGCTTGGTTTTCCAGTTCTGAATCCAAGCAAATACAACTCACAGGTGATCTTCGTTTATATTCTTACATCACCTTAAAGGTGGGCACGTAAGCTACTTTTCTAATTTGACTGCATATTAGCAGAATTACAAACTCCGCTTCTAGCACCAAACTTTTAAATTGCTATATTTATTATCCTAAACTGGCTCTCTGTAATGCTGCAGAACAAATACCACACACCCTTCCAAAAACATAAACTAAGTTCCCTAAAAGTCACAGCAGGCATTTTGTCAGTCTTTGATAGAGAAACACATTTCTCCTGGATCTCCAAAGTGGTTGTTGGATTGAACAGTTAGATATCAGAATCACCCAGCCTGGTTCAGACCAAGAATTGTTTAACACCCAGCATTGAATGGTCCAGAGAAGAATCACGCACCTCATTTTTTTTCCCCCTGAGCTGGCCAAAAACCTCTGCATGAGCCTGATTTCCCAGGTCTTTTGAACTCAAGGTGGGGTTTGTTTTCCCCCCTTCCAGGAAGCCAGGAGTTATCTATCCCAATTCAATGCCATGCTTCACATTTTTAAGGGGAGGTGATTTCTTTTTAGTTACCAGGTCAATGTATGCTGGTCACCTATACATTAAATAGTTGCCTGCTATATACACAAAGTGATACCCAAATTAAAGTTCAAGGCCAGTTGTAACTTGGCCTAAATTTCATATAATCAGTAAATAGCTTCATGCAAAATATAGCCCTAAAATTAGAAATAGAAAAGTGTCTAAAAGACTACCCACTACTTTCTCTGGACTAGGGGCATCTGATGAGAATCAGTTTGGCCTCGTTTAGTTGGCTGGGGTTTCTTTACATCTATTTAAGAGTCAGTTTTAAAAATGCACTGTGCAAACTAAAGGCACTGTTGAAACTTTGGATTTGGTACATCACGCTATACCTTGTAACCATGTTTAAAAATAAGAAACTTCCATTGCAAAGATAGAAGAAAGGAAAAAGGAAAAAAAACCCCTCAAGCTACCTACTGTGATGATTTTTCAGCTAACTGGTTACACTAATTTCAGCCCTCAGCACAGCTACTCCTTTGTTCATCTCTATTTTGCTCATCGTTGGACAAACTGTGAGAATATGAGAAAATAAATAACATGCACTTTGGAGTTCTTGCAATTCCCTTTTAATGAAAGTAAAAATAGGCTTTCAAAACCTCTACATTCGCTGGTCACAAAGTTCTCCTGAAAACAAAACTTTCAGTAGGAATTTTTTTTTACTGCAATAATCATGATATTTGGAAGGAGTTGATCTCGTTTTTATGACAGACTGACTGCTGAAAGGAATTTATAAATATTTTATAGATACATGAGTTCACATTGGCTTCAATGTGATCAGCATTTACTTTCTAATTTTTTTGGTATACCTGAAAAAGAATGTTCTTTCCATCCTTCATGTTGCAAATTTTTGGTTTAAGACTTCTCTTTCTGCTTTGAAAGAGATATCAAAAAAATAAACCAGAAAAATCAAATCTATTTTAAAATTATACAACAGCTAGTTTTAAAAAAATCATATCTGATTAATAATATAATCCCCATTTCAATGAAAGAAATCACATTTAGATGAAACTATACAATTAATTTTATCAGGATCTTAAATTATCAATTCAGGGTATTAACTGATCAAAACTGTGAGCAAAATCTTACAGCTTTTGTTTAGTCCATACTGTAGCTTGCCCAGGTGTTACTTCAATTTAATTACACTTTGGGTCTTTTTCCCAGTCTGTGGTCAGCATAAACTCCATGTGCATCTTTAATACATGAACACCTTATTTTTTCATACACTGTTATGAGAGGATGATAGAATAATGATCTGTTGGAAAATAAAAAAATATTTTGCAGAAGTATGACTGAAATATGTCACATTTTAGGAATTTTTTTTTTTAAATAAAGCTGAAGCTCTAATTTCATTTCATTAAGCAGGAATATCCAGTTTGATAAGTCAAACATGGTTATACACTTACTTTTGGCATAGGGTAAAATATTAATACAAATAACAAAATATATTAAATATTAAATGTTATATATGCTTCATATTTTATGTTTTACCATTGTCTAAATCAAAACTATTCCATATGTCTCAATTTGATATTTTTCACTATATTAATTACAGGGAGAGTTTAAGTTTTAAACTCTCTTCCTAGTTTAAAATGGGGACAAATCCTAGTACCTCCAGTTCTAATTTTTTTAACGGGTTGCAAGCTGTCATGAGAACAATGTCTATCTGAAACAAAGAAGTTTGTATATAGAAAGTCATGGAAAATAACAAACTATAAATTGCTAAGTACCACTCAAGTATACAATTAAAAATATGTTTTTACCAACATGCTTTCAAGAGTGAACTATCTGAACAGACATGGCAGAAAGAATGGGGAGTTTCATCTGCTTAAAAGAATTTTCCTCATTTATAATGCACTCTTCCTTAGTACAGATGTAATCAGAAATAACACTTTGCCACTACGGATCTGTATTTCCTTTACTAATTACAGGAGACAAATTAGTACAACAGTTTTATAGCAGAATGGGTGTTTTAGTGCTCACTGTTTAGTTGTTCCTTAAGCTGAAAACACAACCGATAGGAGAGAAACCTCAGAAGCTCATATCATACTGCTCTACCTGAAACAACAAATTGATCAACAAACGCCTGCAATGGAAGGGAGCTCAGAATAGACGGACATAGGTGATGTACTCAACAAACTCTGAATAGAACCTGGACAGCTGCTGGAAGGGAAGCTGAACCCATCTCAATGACAAGGGGACCCGACGGTGGCCTCTGGTGTAGCTAAAGAGTTCTAGTGCTTGGGTGAGTTAATGGGTTGTGCAAATGGCCTTCAATAAAATAATCCAAAGAAAGTATTCTCTTCATGAGACAGCCAGACCAGCATGAGGCAAAGTATCTATACAGCCCAAAAGAGTGCATAAAAATCAAACCAGCACCAACAGAAACTTTGGAGAAAGCAACAGGCTTGAGGTGGCCTCAAGCCAGGCACACCTTCCACATGACTGGGGACAGGCAGCATTGTGGTGGGAAGCATATGGAAGTGGCAGTGGGAATCACATTGGTGGTGTGGTTCAGCCGTATTGCAATTGCTATACTGTTGGGATTTCGGGACATTGCTTTATCACTTCATTAAATCAAAATCCTATGTAATATCATGTGACTTCAAGTAAGTAATTTTGGTATTAAAACCTTAAACCTTATGTGGAAGACACAAAAGAACCTGCTCAGAGACTACTGGAATCTTGACGACCCTGCAAAGGGCTCATGCCTTGAGAAAAAAAGAGAAAGTGGCCCTTCAAAGTAAACCACAAATTAAAGACATTATAAATCATTCCCTCTTAAACACAAATTTCTTGAAAGCACATCAGAAAACCAAATTATCTTCTCCCTGGCACAATATACAGATGGGAAGAAAGCTGATCGAGGGAAGACTCAGGTACAGTAAGGTGGATTGAGAGCAGCCCTGAGGAGGAGGTGTTGCTCAACTAGAAGCTCAACATGACCCTTCAATGTGTGCTCACAGCCCAGAAGCCACACGCGTCCTGGGCTGAATCAGAAGCAACCTGCTACTCCTCTCTTGGTGAGACCCCACCTGCAGTGCTGCACCCAGCTCTGGGGTCCCCAGCACAAGAAGAAACTGCTGCTGGAGCCAAGGCCAGAGGACGGCCACAAAGATGATCAGTGTTGGAGCACCTCTCCTATGGAGACAGGATGAGAGTTGGGGCTGTTAAGCCTGGAGAAGAGAAGGCTCTGGGGAGATCTTACAGTACCTTCCAGTACTTAAAGGAAGCTGCAGGAACAATAGAACTTTTTACAAGGGCATGTAGTGACAGGACAAGGTGTAATGGCTTGAATCTGAAAAAAGGTTGGTTTAGATTAAATATAAAGAAGAAAATTTTTACTGCAAGGATGGTGAGACACTGAAAAGTGGTAGAGTCACCATCCCTGGAAGCACTCAAAAAATGTGTGGATACAGCACTTGAGGACACGGTTAAGTGGTGAACATGATGGTGGTCCTGGTTTGATGGTTGGACCTGATGATCTTAAAGGTCTCTTCCAAACTCAGCAATTCTATGATTCCAGCTTCCTTGAGGTCCCTTCCAACCCACCCCATTCTATAACTGTAAGGTACATAATGCATACTGAATATTGCCAACATCTCCAAGGTGTCTGTATGTAGATGCCTGTATTCAGATGACTGCAGTTTTTCAGATTCACAAGTTTAATGAAACAAGGTCTCCTAGTTATAGGAGACAATAGAACTTAAAAATATGAACTCTACATGTTTCACGTAACATTAGCTTCTGCTCTATTTTGTAGGTGAGTGGAAATAAATTATCAACATTTTATCCAAAATAGTTGAAAGTTTCTCAACTCTGTTTCTCAGAGTAGACATCTAAGTGAGAAAAGAAAAAGGCTATATTAACTCAAAAGCATAAATTTTGAGATGATAATCAGAGCCAAACAGCTTAATATGACATACACGGCCTTCTCACAGTTTTAAGTTTCAATGTGTCACAAATTTTGTTTAAAATTAAAAGACACGAAAGAATCCTGAAGCAAAAATGAATCAAAAAAGATGCATATCATACTGAAAAAAATTACGAAATGTGAATTGCATTTCACAGTACCACACAGAGTAATGCTACCATTACTGTCAGTGCCATAAAAATCTGGCTGATCTTTTCTAATTTTTCTTGAAAGCCTTTGATAGATTCTTGTAATGCCACAGGCTAAATCTTTGATCTTTATAAAAACTTTTAACAATACTATATTAACTGGCTACTATAAAACAAAACTCTTTTACAACACAAAATATGTGTTTTTACCATTTTACTGAATCCAGGTTTTGGAATCATTTTTTTACATTTGGTAACAGCCAATCTTACTATTTCAAATATTACACAATGATTCTCATTTATTTATATGACTGCTACTACAATACACCAATTACAAGCTTGAAGACAACCTTGGTTCTCCTGTTACATCCTCATGTGAACTCCCAAATCAGTTCTATTTAATATTTCTGCTCCTAGTTAGATTCAGGATTTACTGACAAGCACAAAAAATGTGACCAACAGAGGGTATTTTTCAACATGGAAAATGATTGCCAAAAGGAAAATGGCATATATTGTTATTTAAATTTCTACCAATCTGCAGATCTTGATGGACAAGTTCTTGCTTTATCTTGCCTTCTCTGCACAGTTTTCATGTACTCCTTACAGAATGGCATCTAACAAACATCATGAAGCTAGAAACAAATGAGCTTAATGAGGTTATAAAGGTGACATGGGGTAGTTGATTTGGTAAAAAAAAAGAAAAAGAAAAAAGGAAGATCCTTCTAGCAACGAATCCCAATGTGACAGATCTACAGTAAGATGAGACTGGTCTCAAACACCTAATCCACATATTTATGAACTATACAAGCCATTCTTTCACAGCCTACTAAAGTTTAGTTGGAAATTCAGGTCTGATAACATAGCTGTGAGAACTGAGGCTAATTTCTGCTCCATTGTTTCACAGAGGGAACTTTACCATCTGGACCTTGGGATTAGGCAAGGTGCTTGTTTATTTTTTCATATGTTTAGGTTCATTTTGGTTTCTTTTGGTCTACCTAATAATTACCAAAAGTTCATTCCTGAGACTGGACATATCAGAAAAAAAAAACCCAGAATACAAAGAATACCCCAAACCACCTGCATAAAACAGCAAGAACAAATTTTAGCCATCACATGCCTCATTAAATAATGTTCAAATATGTTCATTATCTTTTTATTATTAATGCTCCTTTCTTGTGGCTGTTAATTAATATACACAATTGTTTCACTCCTGTATGCATACCTTGGTATTAAAAGTACAAAGAGTATATACAATGTTGCAGCAGTGTAATAGAAACATATTGCCCTGAAATTAAAACACTGATTATATGCATTATTTTTCCTACCTTTGGCATCACTAAAGATTCTTTTTGATACACAGTCTAGAAAGGAAATTAGAGAACTCAAAGAAAAAACAAAAAGATTTTTGTTTACTTTAACCTGCTGCATGAAGGATTATATTATTAAGCATGTGTATTATTATTACCTATTCTATTGTTGAGCATTAACTCAAGAAAACAGAGCCTTCTTATTTTAAAAATCATGAGAGGGGTTTTACTGTTTATTAAAGTAATATTCTATTCTACTCTCCTTTTCAACGGACACTATTAAATTACTTTATCCATGCAGAGAATATAGTGATGAATGTTGCTAATAAAACAACAGAAGGGGAGAACCACTGCACAATGATGGTACCATATAAGAGTAAATGGTTCTTTTCATACACAATCAGTAAGTCTCAGTAACCCATAAGCAAATTGCCCTGGAGACAGCAGCTACTCAAACTGACCTGAGCAGACTAGTGCACATGGTAGTTCAGGCTGCTCCTCCAGGCTTCTGAAAATTCCCCCAGCTCTTGGGGAATACCCTGTCCCAGGAAGGTGAGCATAAGCTACTGCAAGGCACACTTTACCCGAGTCCCTTCTGCCAGCACTAGTACTCCTACAGCCACGTGGATGACAAACCACCTTCTCCTGCTTAGTTTTCAGACAGATTTAATAAAAGATTAATTTTCATCTGGGAAATTATTTCCAGTTTGCTAAGGCTACTCATCACACAGCAGTGAGCAGAGTACTTCCAGCACAAAAGAAGGGGTGGGACTGTCGCTTCCAACAGCAGCCCACATTTCTGGCTGTCTAAAGGCACTGTGGTGCTGCAGCACTCGACATCTCTCAAGGTAGATTAAATGCACTTTTGCATTCAGGGGGAATAACAAACTGCTGTTTCCCCACTGAGATCAGTGCCTGACTAAACGAGCATTCCTCTTCTCTGCCACCCGTTGCAAAGCAAATAGGTAATTTTGAAAGCTTAAACTAATCTGTCTGATTCTGTGCTGGAGAAGGAGAGCAGTGCTATGGCTGGAGCTGATCTCAGCTGAGAGGCTGCACCAAGCAGAGTGTTCAATGCTTGTCACCTTCCCAGGCAAGACGCCTGCCCTGGGCACATTAGAAGGAAACTCAGCGAGGCACAGCCTCCAGTTGGGGCCTGTGAGAAGAGACGCATGGGAACAAGTTTTTGGGCTTTTTTCTCTTCTCTCAACAACAGCATAAGGAGAAGCTTTCTGAAAAAGAGAATGGCTGGTGCTATTCATATATGGATTCTGTGGAGGTTAAATTCCCACTGCAAAAGGTGTTTTTCCCTCCCACTGCTGTGATGAATTTGAGAAGTTCAGAACATTCATTAAAGTTATCAATTACATGGAAGAGCCTAAGGGGTACAGACTTACTCCATTTCAAACACTAGCATTAAGATATATTCTGTGGTTGCTGCTTCCTGTATGGTTGCTTCTACTGTATGGAGTAAGGTGTGAAGTTTTTCCAACAGGAAAATAAGGAACCGGCAGTGTCCGCAATGGGATCCAGGCAGGTATTTTTATATTGGAGTTAACTGAGAGGTGTAGCATCAATGGGGAATTAAAGTGATACACATTTGTACATGTCATAAGGCATTAGTAAGATAAGTGGTATAGAGTCCCTCCTGGGGGACAGCTAGGAAAAGGTATTCTCCTGGGCTTTTGCTTCTGCATGCAGAGTATAGGCTGCCTTTAGGAAAGACACGGGTTTTTTTATTTGTTTCAGGTTTGGAAAAATAGTATCAGCACAGTTAAAATCTCCTCTTGAGGGTGAGCTCAGCTGGAAGGTTGCCAGTGTCACTAGAATCTCAAAAGCTGTATGTGCTCTAAATAAGTGTAAATAAGTGTACTGTAATTTATCTGCTGGTTGTTTAAATAGCACTTCAAATCTCACATAATCTTACACATGGCTCTACTGAGATACTAGTAACCTTCAAGATCCATACGATCTGTTAAATCAGTTTTAGGTGGTATCTTAAATCTCTTTACTCTTTTCTACAATTATCTTCTCAAACTATGTCCTCCTTCAAACCTCATTTCAACTTTGAAGAGACACAACCGAGTGTTTCTTTCGATTTATTTTTTTTTCCATTTAATCAGGATATCATCTTTTCCTCAAATTAGAAATTACCAAATCATTACCTAAATTACTTCTGCTAATCTCAGCAGGCAGAAAGGAATCTTTCTCTGCCCTCTCGGTCATTTAACCTTAGGATAACTTGCTAGCAAGAATAATCTTCCTCTCAAACCTTGTTGTGAAATATTTCCTTGGTCTCTGGGGCCTTTATTCCTCTTATTCCTCCTCCTACTCTTTTTTTCCCCCCAAATTTCGATTCACACATTGATCATCTCTGTTTTAGCTCCCGTTCTTGTTTCTTTTCCCATGGATCACATCTCCCATGTGTTGTACTCCATGTATGTTATGGACACATATTCCAATATAAGCCAGGATTTTAGACATTTTATCCTTCACTATGCCTTTAAGCAACCTGCTTATCTGTTCCAAGCTTCCATAAAGTGCCCAAGTGACCATTAAACACAATCCAAACCCTTAACTTCACCAGCATCTATATTACATAATTATATGATACAAAACTAATAAAAAGCAGCCTTATCTTGTATGAGGGTGTATGTAACAGATGGTAGCAGTGTTTGTTTGCTACAGTAAAACTTACTGGGCATGGTCAATGTACTACTCTGCTTTAAAATGCAAGACAAGCTCAGCAGTATGGAAAAAGTCCTCTTGCATGAGGCTGAGTACAACACTCTACATCCACTGTGGAGCTTAAATCAGTCTGCTTGATTCCCCAGAGGACCTCAGTCTGCACTGTGAATTGAAACTTCAGGGCACAGAGCAGGGCAAACAGAGACAACCAACACCAAAGCCAACCTGAAGAGAGCAAACTGCAAGCCTTTGAGGGGACTAGAGCTGTGCTACCAGCAGTGAGCAAGTTTCTTTTCAGCCCAAAGACAACAGAGGAAAGAAAAGCTTCCTAAGAACCCTGAGGGACATTTTAGAGTTTGTTCAACTGAGAAGACACTGAAAATTATGGGACCCATAGGGAAGGATGCAGAAAAGGACAAACTCATAACCACAGTAACCAAAGATCAGATTTTCTTTCAGATACTCGTTTCATTTGTCTCGGAAGATCTGACTTTTCTATTTCTTAACAGCCACCTTATTCTAGCTTATTAGTTTGTGCTCTAATGCACTTAGCTTTAAAGACTGGGAGTTGTTTGATGTCTTTTGTTACACTCACTTCAAAGGGAAAGGTAGGGATAGTTTCACTACAAGGCTCTGGGCAACTCAAGGTTTTGTGACAGGGGTGAAAAGAAGAGACTAGGCAGATGTTAATAAGGGATGCATTTTTGGTGTATCAGAGCTAATAGGTTCAGTCCTCCAGCTGGAGAAAGGCCGAAAGAATCAGTAAAAAGAAAAGCTAATCCCATCCCTTGTAAATTGGAGCATAAATACTGCAGTAGCTTAAATAGAAACGACTTGAAAGACCAAGTAACAGTAATGGTACAACAGCTTTATTCAAACTATAAAAGGGAGGATTTCTTTTCTGTTCAGTCATTTACTTGTAACTTTTAGATGGGTGCCATAAGCAGTAACTTAGGCAGAGTCACCTGAGCAATTGTGAAACATAACTTCTAGGTGAGAAATGTATAAGCAAAGTACTGTAAGGTTTGTCTTGATGTGCTTATGCAAGACAGATGTAAGTTGCACAGCAATTGACTTTCTTTAGTTTGATGCATACAGTAGGACTCTAAAAATCCCATCTTCTCGATTTCCTAACTTTGCCCAGCCATCAGAGGTAGATGTCTACCTTCTCTTGGTTTACTATATTGCTTCCTTTCTTTATCCCCTCTGTGACATCAAGTGGACATCGAGAAACAGTGTTTTCATCTTCTTTTTTTGGAGCATGTATTGCTTTGCCTTCATTCTACACCACTGAACACAATCTAAAAATTTTTATTTCACTGATAACTATTTTCTATCCTTCCTTGTCTTACACCACACTAATGATTCAGGAATCTAACCTACTTCTAAGTGAACCACGCACATTCTTTCAGCTGTTCTTCCTTTCTCTTGTTTTCCCACCTCAGTTCTTCTTGCAGATGCATCTTCCTTGAGAGTGGAAGCAAAAGGCAGGCACACAAGCATCTCTGAGGGATGAATAAGGCACACTTACATTCACTTACAGTCTTCATGCTACACTTTGCAGACAGACATGTATCTCTTATGAATCCCTTTCTAAATTTTCCAGTTGCACAAAATTTTATCCAGCTTACTGGAATCATCGAGATGGGGATCCCTGTGCCCCAGCCCTTTAAATATCTAATTGCCTCTCCACAGCTTCCTCATTCTCTTTGCCTGGCTACAGCCCAGTATTACAGGAAAATGCTGTATAATGGGCGATAGAGGTTTCAAATAAAAACATGCAAATCATGCACAATTTGTCTAAATATGCTTATGCAGGCCAGATGCAATCTGCAGCTGCAGCACAATCCTGTTTGTATTCTTGATGGGTAGAGTTTACAGTCAAAAAGTTCAGCAATATTCTCAAAACGTAACACAGGCCTCACTATGTCCTCATCAACAATCCCTTCACAGCCTACATAGCTCTCTTGTGTAGAAATAGTAAACAATTTTAAATGAAATACAAATGTTCTGTTTTGCAGATCAGTGTGCTCCGAGTCAATAGGAAAGGAAGCATGCTTTATTTAGCAGCTATTTACACATAAGGTTCAAACAATAAAATGGTCTTCCAAAGGGAAGGGGCTAAAGAAACTCTTCCTGTCTACCCTCGTATTTTCCACACTGCACGACCAGCACCCATGAAGCTCCTTGGAGAAGAGCACTACCTCTCTTGGAATGACTGAGACGGCACAAGACAGCTCAGAAAAGGGACATTTTTCCCAGGTAATCTGTTGAATATCTCCTTGGCTCCACAGTGTTAAGACAGTCTTTCCAACATGAAATATGGGATGCCTTCCATCTAAGTCATCCTCAGAGACAGGACTCTCAGAAGATCAATCCTTGATTCATCACCAACCAGCTACCTTGAAGGCAGAACATTATACAGCCCTCCACACCTTTTCTTCCAATATGATGCCACTCTGACCTCCGCTTCCTGGAGTTTCAGGCAGCTCTTTTAACATGGGGGTTTTTTTGTCACAGATTTTCCCTATGTGCTATAGTAGATCTTGCATTTTCGTCTAGTCCCACTCTGCCATCCTCAGCCTTCCTTAAAGCTGACTTTGCTGTGGTCTGTTTATCTAATTATGTATATTTTTAAGACATAGTAGTATCCTTTGCTTCTTCTTGAGTCACACCACTTGCTCACTCCTGATCATGGAATGATTCAAAGCAGTCAGGAGAACTTTTATCATGCTTGCATGGGAAAATTCACATTTCACTTAAATAATGGAATCATTATTTACTAAGGTAGCATTATAAGACCTAATCAAATAAAATTACCTCATCAAAGGTTCCTTAATTATTTATTTTCATACCATGTGTAAGAAAATAAATTAGGGAGCTAACCCTTTTTATTGCTGTTGAAGTGAAAGGTCTCTACAAATAGTGGTTGAGTGCCTTCTGATAAGATCAGTAGCTTTAAGCAACTGTGTGATAGTCAGTGGAAAAAAGGTTACACTGAACACAAGATCAAGAAACAAGGGATTTGACTTCTTCTATGGTCTAAATATGTGAAGAAACTCTAGAGTTCATTTTGCTGGTTGAGGCATTTTTTTCCCCTTTTACAACAACAAATTGAATAAAACAATGCTCATACCACTTAAGTACAATTTCCTAACTTTGAAGATGCTTAAGAAATAAAAATCAAAGTAACTGAGTAATCAATCAACTCATGAGATTAGTATTTTAGGCCTTTTGCCTGACGAAATAAAATCAATTAGAGACTTTGAAAACTTTGAAATATACTTTTTTTTTTAAACAAATTATACATTCATAAAGCATGTGAACAAGACTGGTAGATATGTTTCACTGAAGTCTGGAATGAAAGGCCTCATTAAAATCTTAAAGAATCTCCTGCTTAGAGATCAGAAACTATCATCAAGAAATGAATTCCTATTAAAGAAATATATAATTTTGTATTTCTAAAAAGATCACTTACGGTGTCATGTGTACCATCTGTGACAGCTTATTTCTACATTACAGCAAGGAACCAGGACAGTATACTGAATATTATCTTTCCAAAAGGAAAAATTGAAATGGCCAGTAGGTTACCCACTGCATACTGTGGAGGCATATTTAACTGTGTTTCTATGCTGGTCAAATTATGAAAACAAAATATATGTTTGGATGAACCACCTTGTGCTACTGACATTCACTTGCTCTTAAAGCATAATATCATATAAAGAATAGAATAAACACAGGGAGCAGGAGGCAAGGGAAATCCTAAGGCAGCACTGTTGCAATCCTACAGGGTTAGGCAGTATATGCATTAAGACAAATTCTAGTATGCTCTTTTTACTAAAACTGGGTCGTTGTCAAGAAGTTGCTGATGTTAGGATTTCTTGTCATGAATAATAAGAGCAGCTCTGCCAGAATGTGCAAGTCATAATGGACTAGGCACATAGAAAATCTTATGAATGACGGTAACATTTGAAGCTCACTGTAATGTTACTAGATATGCCCTCTAACTGATGCTATATTTAGTATCAGTTAAACTTTCTTGGCATCAAACCCGCTGGTTCTCATGAAACTAGAAAGCAGAGGTGTTTTAAGTTCAGCAGAGCATGCTACTGCTGAGATTCAGTGGCTCTGCTGATTCCCCGTAAGGTTCCACAGTGAACAAATAATCTCAAAATATGGTCAGGAGTCTGTACAACAAATTTCTTCCCATGGTTCTCAAAGTTAATTAAAATACATACTTAGAAAAAAAAATCAGTGGAATTAAGTATTCTAACAGAATTACTTAAATGAAAAAATATTCACAGATTAAAATAAAAGTAGTGATTAGTTATCTATAAAGATTGCATTTGTCACAAACATATAGCTTAAAAAGTGGAAGAGGGAGAAATTTATAAGGTTTCTCTAATGTTACATCTGCAGTAGAATACATACAAAATTCTATCTATAAATATCATGTGGCATAAGGATGTCTCATTGACTTACATTTCCTTAACTCATGTTAAAATTATAGTTTTATACATTTCTTTAGCTCCCTCCCAAAATCTCCAAGACCTTTTAATCTCCATAAAATAAACACAAGAAAGGGCAGACTACAATTTACCAGCTAACATATTGTGGAAGGAGACAACACAAGGAAAAGCATGTATCTGCTACTTCAGCTTTGCATCTGTCCTGTAACTCTGTCAAGAATAATGCTCCAGGTCAAGAGAAACCTCCCAGCGGAACTCAGATCTGCTTCCTGTCTTTTCTCACCTTGCTGCTTTGATTGTATTGTTAATCCAAGGCAATTTGTGTTTATGAACTAAAATTTCTACCCAATTTAAATAATCAACATGTTACAGGCAGGCTGATTGTGATCATAAAGGTAATAAGGCTTTACAGGTATTAACACCTCGCTCCTCTTGGCCACTTCATTAATATTGCACAGAAAATTTTAAAAAGTATAATCTGTTCCTCTTACTGCTAAGGTTTGGAGAGCAGCTTCCTTCTGTTAAAAAAGTGCTATCATATGATACAAGGTCTAAAAAGGATGAAATAAGGTAAAATTAATTTGCATATGTAATTTCTGGCACAGACTTTATCTTCTTCCATTCCACTGGAGAGAAACTCAAGAGTATAGGGTCTCCAAACAATATCTGCACTTCTGTAGGCAGTGTCAAGGACACTAAAAGCTCAGATATAGTTGTTTAAGGATTTCTAATGAGATTTATGAGCGGTTCAGCCTCTATAGGATTTCTTTTGATGTGTGTGTTCATCTTCATTTCCAGAAGCAACAAAAAGCTAATCTATGATGGACAGAAAGGCATGAGGCCTCAAGACAGCAGTTCCTCCCACTTGTATCCATGTTATAGCTAAGGCAGGTGATGAGAAAGGACAGGGCAAGATGAGGAAAAAAAGCACAATGTTTTCTAAACGTCACTTTCTAAAATGAATAAAGGAGAACAGAAAAAGAGCTTTTTCCACTGTGGTTGCAAACTGAGGTTCCATTCCGACTTGGACATAGGAACTTAGCAAAGGTTTCCTCTGCGGCTCCTTGCAACAGCACTGACCGTCAGAGAGCTGGCGACAGAAACTGCTTTTGTGAAGTCAAGGTAGTGCCGAATTTAGGTGATCTAAAGCTGCTTCAGGTTGGTCATGGACATCCATAAAGAGAGCAGGGCCCAGACACTACCAGCTAACTTCAAGGCTGTCTACAATGCACTCGGTGTGAACCACTGGTAAAAACATCACTGCTTGCTTTACAGTCCACCCTGGATGTATATTGTGGTGGCTCCTTTGCTACTGTTAGCCAGACCAAGGTTACACCATAAGCTACACTATAACCACAACTTTTATCACAACAAAGGTAGCAAAAGGCCTGTTGGCTTAATGATTTTGTCAAGAAAGACAAATTCTTGTGGTTAATCTTGTACAAAAAACTTTGAAGGTTGGTCAAATGAGAAAGGAGAAGCACAAAGCAAATGAGTAACAAAATCAAAACAAAAGCTGGAAAAAAAAAAGGCATAGATAGATAAGATTTTCAGTAAGTTATTCAAAACAGGAGAAGAATCTGTGAGGGAAGTGGATATAAGTAATATTACTAGTTGCAACCTTTCTCTGGCATCCAAAACCATGCCATCTACATTCTTTTCTCTCCTTATGTGGAAAAAAATATACATTTGAAAAGAATTAGAGATTGAGAATAATGTATACTACCATTTTAACACAGTTGAAAAGTGTGATGACTACCATATGCCTCTGCACAAGTAGAGTCCGGATCTCAGATTTTACCCAGAGCTGTACAAGGCTGCCATTTGGATGTACAGACAGGCTAATCCTGTATGTGCATCCCACTATTGCCATATAAAATGCAAGCTATATATATTCAGTGCCAAAAATGGGGGCTTAACCCTTAGGTTTTCTCAGAGTATACCTAACACAAACTGATAGAACTGGGTTTCTTGCAAAAAGCAATTATGGCTGCCACTTTCTCTTAAAAATAGGGGCTTCCCTTATTATATTATAGCCTAGAGATTAAGTTACATTCATCCAAGAAGTGAGAGACTGAGTTTGAGCTCCTTCTTTTGCCAGAGGCAATGCAAATCTACATCACTGGCTACATGGAAGTTAGACTGAAAAAGCATTACGTTGCAAAAGGCATGATCATTTATTAAACCACTCTAACTTGATCAAATTCATCACATACTCAATGTCCATCAATGAAATTGCAACAGCATGCTTACCAGTGTACTTAACATAATGTGAATGTGTTTTACTGCTTTCTGCACAATATAATTTCTCATTCTGTCCTCACACGGAGCTTTGAGTAAATAGTCAGCATTTTGGAAGACTAGGCTGGAAAATAAGGATCTATGGAAAAACATGCCAGGAAGATTCTATTTGCCCATAAATAATTTCAGCTAATTTTACAGCCATTATGCTGTCCATAAGTATAGAAATGCAAAAATGTATACTCATCTGTTTTATCAAACTTTTGGCCATAAAAAAAAGCAGAGAAGAGAATAAAGATATAACATTTAGCAGGAAAACAAAGACATGAAAATACCAGCAACCCCTGGTATCAATCCAGGCTGGGTGATGAACAGATCAAGAGCTGCCCTGCCACAAAGGACTTGGGGGTGCTGAGGGATGATATGGCTGGACATGACCCAGCCATGTGCACTCACAGCCTAGAAAGCCAAACATGTCTTGGGCTGCATCCAAAGCAGGGTGGGCGGCAGGCTGAGGGAGGGGATTCTGTCCCCCTCCTCTGGTCTGGTGAGACCCCACCTGCAGTGCTGCATCCAGCTCTAGGGCCCCCAGAACAGATAGGACATTGACCTCTTGAGGCAAGTCCAGAGGAGGCCACCACGATGATTAGAAGGATGGAGCAGCTTTCCTGCAAGGAAAGGCAAAGACAACCGGGATTATTCAGCCTGGCTTATGGGTGACCTACTTCAAATAACTAAAGTGAGCCCAAAAAAGAGATCAACAGAAACTTTTTACACAGTCATATAGTGACAAGATAAGGGGGAATTGCTTCAAAGAGAGTAGGTTTATTGCTAGATTTATTATTAGATATTAGGAAAAAGAATTTTTACTGTAAGGGTGGTGAGGCACTGGAACAGGGATGCCCCAGCCCTGGAAGTGTTCAAGGCCAGGTTGGATGCAGCTCTGAGCAACCTGGTGTAGTGGAAGGTGTCCCTGCCTTTTGGCCTTTTGCTAACAAAACTAAGAAACATCAGACAATATGATTTTAAACTCCACTAAAAACTGTGACATAAAGCAATGTCTCACTAAGTCACAAAAACATTGATTGCTGGATGATGAGGAGCTATACCTGGGAAGTACCATTCCATGTTGGGCTAATTTCTGCAATTCCTTATTGGAGACCTACTGCGGTTTATATCATTAGAACTGATGAACCTGAAAAACGTTGCACCTAAAAGTGGTCTTAGTCTTGTTCTTACCAAATAGTTACTAAGCTAAGAATAATTTTAAAAGCCTACCATATGCAGGTAGATAAAGTGACTGTTGATATGAAAAAGACATGTTCTTTGAATAATCAATACAACAATGCAAAAGATGCCATCATGCAAGATATAAAACTATACTGATAACTGCATATCTATGGTGTGCTGACTCTGACTGCATGCCGGGTGCCCACCAAAATCACTCTGTCACTTACCTCCTCGGCTGGGCTGGGGAGAGAAAATATAATGAAAAGCTCATAGCTGAGATAGGACAGGGAGAGATCACTCAGCAGTTACTGTCCTGGGCAAAATCAACTCTATTTGGGGAAATTATTTTAATTTATTCCCAATCAGAATAGAGAAGGGTAAGGAGAAATAAAGCCAAAACTCAAAAACACCTTTCTCTCACACTTTCCTTCTTCCTGGGCTCAATTTTACTCTCAGTTTCTCTAACTCTTCTCCCCCAGCAGTGCAGGGGGACAAGCAATGGGGGCTGAGACCAGTTTATCACACATTTCTGCTGCTCTTTCCTTCTCAGAGGGAGAACTCTTCACACTCGTCCTCTGCTCCAGCATGGGTCCCTTCCATGGGATGTAGTCTACAGGAACAGACTGCTCCAGCATGGGTCCCCTGGAGGGTCACAAGTCCTGCCAGCAAACCTGCTCCAGCATGAGGTCCTCTCTCCCTGGAGCCACACCTCCTGCCAGGAGCCTGCTCCAGCATGTTTCTCATGGGGTCACAGCCTCCTTTAGGCATCCACCTGCTCCATCATGGACCTCCATGGGAAGTAGGGAGACAGCCTGCCTCACTATGGTCTGCACCACTGGTTGCAGGGGAATCTCTGCTCTGATGCCTGGAGCAGACTTCACTGACTTTGGTGTCTACAGAGTTGTTTTTCCTCACATATTCTCACCTCTCTCTGTCAACTGCTGTTGCACAGCATTTTTTTCCCTTTTTCTAACTTATCCTAGAGGTGCTACCACTGTCCCTGATGGTCTCAGACTCAGTGAGTGGCAGGTCCATCTTGGAGCATGCTGGCATTAACTCTGTCGGACATAGAGTGTGGCAGCTTCTCACAGAAGCCACTCCTGTAGCCCCACTGCTACCAAAACCTTGCCACACAAAGCCAATTCAGTATCTTTATTGAAAATTATGCTGTTTAGGACAAGAATGTTAGGCTAAACCCGTATTATCCCTACTGTGCCTAGGAGCTGCCCTGTGACACTAACAGGGTGATCTGAATCCATTCCCCCATAACATTAAAAAGTGGCCTGTGATCCACACCAGGTAATGCATTTCCCATCTAACTCTCAGCTTTCTGGAAAGGAGCATCTGGAAGGGAGCAATCCTTCCGTGTTTGGTCAGACCTTTGAGAGCATGAGGAAGCAGTGAGTGCTGGACAGCTCCCCTCCTGCGCCCACATCGCAGTGGCCGGGCAGGGGGACTCATCTCACACAACTTGCGAGGCCAGGCACGGTACCCACCCTGTTTGCCATTTCAATCTTTATATGCAATCTGCTCTAAATAATGCAGACACACAGTTCTATTAGTTCACTTATTAAAAAAAAATAAAGTCTTTACTCACTTTTGTAGGACAGGAAGGAAGCACTGAATCTCCTCAGCGATTCAGAAAGACTGGTAATGTGAATGAAGTGCACTATCTACAGGCAACATTTGCACCTTCTTTCAAGCCTATTTTTGATAAAAAATACTATTTTCATGTGCAAGCAAGGTATGACCTCTTTCTCTGTGTATGTTATTTGAGATTTTTTCTGAGCTCATTGCAAGGAAAAAAATAAAAGCTAAATAACTTCTCAAACAGCAAAGACCTTAATTCTGAAATTCTGAGCTTGTAAGAGAGTCTAAAATTACTGACAGTTGTGACTAAAGGAAATATACATTTTAGTGCTTTTCAAACTTAAATTGATGTGTAGTCCTGAAGCAATCCTGTATATCAAATGACAGGTTGGAGACAGGGAATCAACTGCAAAATCAACATCTCAGTGCAGTTCCAGTAAATGCTAACAATAATATTTTCAGAGTGGTGCACAAACTTATATGTACATTCATAGAGAAATTATATATAGGCATTCTAAAGATGCTACTGCATATTTCAAGTATCTATTAAAAAATAACATCTGATGAAAATTACCTTTACATGCTCTGTAATTAAATACAATAACTATATGACTATGTATAGATATCCACATGGAAATAGACAGATATACAAAGAGATATGCTAATATTTCTGTTCATAAAAAGTTAAAGACTGACAATTATATCAGAATATTTAAAGGGAAGAATATCCTCTTTTATCAGAGGATAAAATTGCAGTATTCTGTCACCATGCTATTTAACCTGCCAGTATGTAGATTAAGGAACAAACAGTTCAAGCAGAGTGCTATAGACATTCTTCTAACATCCTTCTTCTTGAGCCTAGACTGCAGTTTTCCTAATTTGTTTACTAAAATGTTATGAGTTAGATTTAAAATTATCTTAGTAACTCTTCTGCTTTGTGTCTTCACTTAAGAAAGTTGTTGTTACATATTTTTATCCTCAGGAATACCTGTTATAATCCATTCACATATACTTCAAACTAAATAATTTATGACCTAACAGTTTGTTTTCTGAACTTTTATAAGGAAGAGGACAAATATCCATCATGAAGAATGCAAAGCACTCCCTCACAAGACCAAAGCAACAGTGCATGAAATTGAACTCAAAAAGAGCCTCCATTCTGTGTGACTTCTTGGCTGACACAATTTAGATATTTATAGCTTTACGAATATGCCACTGGAGAAGAACTTGAAGCTTTTTCTAGCCAGGAAGGATTAATGAACATGTGCACCTGGTAATTACAGCACTCCATCTTTCTCAAAGCCCTCACATTGCCTCAATGGCAGAAACTGTAATGAAAAACCATTGAAAATATCAATCTGCAATTCCACAAGTCATTTAATTATTAAAAAGTATAATCTCTTTTCATGCTTTCTATGAACTATGCCAACAGTGGTATGCAAAAAATCATACATAGATACTTTCTCCTTCGTGTTATTACCTGGAACACCTCATTTGAAATGTAAATTCATTTGATATGAACTCAGGCTTTAACTTACTCTAGACTCAGATTAGAAAATGCATGGTAGTGACTGTCAAATACTTCCATAAGAATCAGCAGAAAAAAATACCAGCCTGGAGTAACACATGCAAATCTAAGTAGACAAAAATCCTACAATAAATTTCAAAAGAAGTTTACTAGCAAATAAATGTTTAAGGATTTGGGGAAAAAAATTCTGTACTTTTTTTCTTAAAAAAAGGTTTTCAGAGTTATTGTCAGGTGAAAACTTTTTAAGACGTATGCATGCTGCCACAAACATTTGTCTAATATGCATACCACTAGAAATCTACGGGAGCGGGGGTGCTGTTTGTTTGTTAAAACACTATCTGAATTAACTTGAAAAACACTGTGTGCTTCATATTCTATTTTGAGGTTAAAAATATTGAAAAAGACTTGGGAAATACTGCAAAACATAAAACCCACTTCATCATCAAAGTAGTAAAAACCCAACTAGTCTATGAGCATCAATATTTGAAATTTCTCGTGGTATTCTGACATTTGATATACCATTAACGTGAAGCAGACACATACATAGGGGGATGAAGCAGACCATTCAAAAGTAAACCCAAGGTTATTTTAAGCAAAATGCCTTAACTCCTTTACAAGTGAAATTAATTTTTAAAATACATTTTAGTGAAGTCCTTAGCTATTACAACGTTTGAATTAAAGTCAGTTATAACCTAAATGCACAGACATCCATATGGCTCTAAAAGTAGTCTTTTAACAGATATTTAAGCACACTATGAGATTTGAGCATTAAAAATGGCCTTTTATTGTTAAAACATACAGTTTCTTGGTGGATTATAGAAAAAGAAAAGGCTCCAATAGCGGTAAGTCTGCATGAAATGCTCTCTCAAGAGTATTCAAGCAAACTGTCTGCAATAAGGGGACTTCAAAAAGCAGCAAGACAAGAGATGTTCAAAGCACCTTGCAGCTTTGGGCTGCTGGCCTCTACTGCTGTTTTTAATACAGTTAGGTTTAACTTGGGAGCGGATAAATAATTGACAGAGGTATTTTCAGAAAGCTTTGATCACTGCACCGTTTGTCACAAGCTCTAAAGTAGTCATTGCGATAACACTTAATCTGGGGCTTCTTATTTCGAGTACAAAAGCATCCCCTCCCACCTACTGCTCACAGACTCCTGCATCAGAACGGGAGACTTAAGATGCAGCTTGCACAGCACTAACACCGCCACGCTCTTCCACCAGCAGATTCTTTCTCCAGCACACCTATTTTCGCTTCCTTACCTTTAAAAGGCTGTCCAGAAGCTGCCAAGTTCCCCTAGACGGTTTCAGTTCAGAGCATCCAGCAGTGCATCCGCACAAAGCTTTGCCATTGCGAGTGTAAAGAGAAAGAGCTGCTGGGATGCTGAATGGCACATCAGCCAACTTTGTGTGTATCTGCGGCTCCCTGAAAAAGCTGGACTGAAATTCCCCTCGCCTGCGGATTGGATTCAACAACACACAGTAACTGTGAGAGAGACACCAAGGATTCAGAAGGGAAAAGCGTGGGAGGGGGCGGGAGGGGAAAGAGAAAGGAAAAATCCTGTCCGTACTGGATAAGCCTTGGCTGTGAAATACAAGCTGCTGTTCTGAGTCCCACAAATACTTGCCAAACTACTCTTCTGTAATGTTTTGATTGCACTGTGTTCCATAGGAGGCCATCAGTCTAACAGCTGATGTTCCAATATAGAATGTGTTAACTATATGTCTAACTAATGAATTAGGGAATAACATGAGCATTTCAGCCTTCATGTCAGTTACATAAAGAAAGTGCAATATGTGAATAAAACTAATTTTAGATCTAGTTAGACTACAATTTTACTAATTTTCTGCAGATTATTTTTGTACTCATTTAGATTCAACTAACTGTAAAAAAATGTGTGCTTTCTTCCTTTTTACATACAGATCTTGAAGTTTCCATATAACTGTTTCACTTGCACTACTTCTTGTAGAAAATCTACCTATTACACCAACTCCTGGCTTTACACATTATGTGCTACAGTCAGAGAGTCTGTGGAGACACTACTGGGCACATTAAACCTGCTTAAATATTCTTCATAAGAACACTGCTTTCGCTATTCTGATGAATCTGTCTAAAATGAAACAATCTGTTATAGCAAATGATGTACACATGATATACAATAAAAACTAAAATTTATGTATCTAGTAATATCAGCTTTTTCACTGCAAATTTGGCCTTTGCTATTTTAAGAATAAAATACAAGAACACATGCTTTATCATATAGTCTTTCTCAGACCATAGTAGTGCACAAATTTATTTCCACTTCTTGACAATGAAAATACCATTTTCTAGTGGCTCTAATGTTTTGGCACTGGCACAGCAATTTGAGGTTAGAAGCAGAAGTAAAAGTGCCAGGAAGATAAGAGGCCAGATGTACCATAGAGGTGATGACCTCATTTGGCAAAAAAAAAATATATATATACTTTGGGTACACAGTTCAAATAGCCCAGTTTATTTCAAACAGTACTTATTTTTAGTGAGGTTGGGTGAGGAGGAATGCCTCTATCACTTCCAAGGTGGCTCCATTAAAAGTAAGATTTAATAAAGGTCAAGCAGGAAAAAGGACCACCAAGGTAAAAGGCATGGCGATTTTCACAACTATATTTAATGTATTTTTTCTTCACAAACATTGTGTCTGTCTAAATGTTAAGGAGTTCACATTCGAAATTGCATTACCAATTATGAGGTGTTAAATTGGTGTGTATAGGTTTTTTGGCTCCTATTGACCTCATCAAACAGCTGTGATTTCTAAGCAATCGGTCTCTAATGAGTTTAGAAACAATAAACAGAAGTTAAAATGGCAGATGTATTTCATTTATCTTTAAAGAAAAAAATAAACTCTCCGAAGATGTACATCTTGAAAACTCTAATATGTACAAAATGTTCATTGGTTTTGCATTTTTCGCTAATGCATGGAGGAATCATCCTCTAGTGACTGAAAAGGAAAAACAATACTTATGCCGTGCCTCTGTCTTTTTAATATAGTTAGTGCCTTATCAGCACTCAAACACACTCCTGTGAGCAGCTCTGGAAAACTAGCTAGAATGCTCAAATACCTTCACTCTATTTCAATTTTGTCTGATTTTATTGTCTTATAATGCAAACATCTGTAATGTCCTGAAAACTGTATTGTAAATTTTAAGACCAGGTAAAATCTGTGCACCTAATGAAGGGAACATCTCAGAGAAATAGGTGAAATGCACAATGTAATTATTAATTGCAGGGAGGGAAATGCTATACAGCCATCACTAGTAAATATCTTTAAAGCTTCCAATATTGTTAAAGTATTTTTTCTTAAAGAAGCAGATTTTTGTCAGTACTTGTTAAGGTTAGTTAAGATTACAAAAATAAATAAGTTGCTATATTAAATACTTTACATTAACTGAAGTTGGAATACAGCCTCATTGAAAGGGTTGTGAACAGAAGATAATTATCAGCGGCAAATTCAGTGATTAAAGTATTTAGAATTTGAGGGTAGTCAGTCCATCAACTTTTCTGTGCACAAAACTCATCCAAAGCAAAAGGGTCCAACATTTTAAGTGCTGTGTTTGTTTATATTTGATGACTGTTTAAGCAAGCAGGAATCCAGATAACCTCTTTGCAAAGAATCCATTATGTAGCTGTTACAGTAGGACAGTACTATGTCAGGAATCATCTTGCACACACATTTCATATGCACTTAGCAGTCCATTTTGTGTCCTATGCAGAAATATTGCATACACATAATAAATATGCATTCATAGTTCCTTTTCGCTGTAGTATACAAGGACCAAATGTAAAGAAACTTCACTGCAAAAAGATTCAGTCACTAATCCCATATCCTAGAGTAGTTTTATTTTCATCCCTGACATCTTGCAGCCTTTCAGCAGAGGTAACACATCCCCATCTCCCCAGTCACAGTTCTTTCAGAAAGGCAGAGACATAGACCCTGGGGAGAAAAAAAAAAAGGCACTAAAATGACCCTGTTGATTGCAGCTATCAAGGAGTTACACAGAGATAAAATGGTTTCTAAGTTATCTAAGCTTGAGTGTATGGAGAACAAACACTTTGACTTATCAAATGACTAGGAATTCAACAGAGAGATGTGGCTGTGTTTGCCATGAAGAACAGTTAGGCGGCTGCATATTTAAACAGATGTAGATAATCCACAGCAGATTTCTAGAAAACATCTTATGTGAATGTGAAAAAAAGCACATCAGTGTAGGAGGTTCGTTTTAGAGTTCTGTGGCCAGACAAACCCTGTGACCTTTTCCTCTCTGCTCTCAGGTTATCATTTATAATAACTCTGTAAGGAATGTACAGGTGATCTTGCCCTGATTACTGACACTGATGTTTGTGACATAGTGGAGATTATGTTTCACACATTCAAACCAAGTCTGTCGTGTGATGGGCAGCCAAAGGCAGAAGTCAGGAGAACTCTAGGGAAATAAGTGGCTTAAGCTAGAAGCAGTGAATGTTTCTAAATGAGATTGCCAGATCTATCAGCTTTGAAATTTTTGATTCACTGTCCTACTGAGCCCGACAGCTTTTGGTCAGGCAGGTATCATAATAGGAATGTGCCACAGGAATGCAGAAGAAAAAATAATTTCAGCAGCATTAAAAGGACTGTACTTTAAAGACAGCGTTCAGGGTTTTTTTCAAAAACAGCACAAAAGTATAAGGCAGACTGAGGGGGCACTTTATAGGTATTATATTTGTCTAAGTTATTTGCAGGAGTTATTAAGAATGGACAGGTAAAGGAGATCTACAAAAGCCTCTTTTCTATTACCAATTCTCTATTCTTACTGCTAAAAATACTACCATTTTGGCTTTAAGGCACTCTTGTCATTACTTAACTTGGCCAAAGATTCTTGAAAACAGAAACTGTCCAAAAGATGCAGTCACACCTGAAGTTGGCATTGTTTATAGGCTACTGTGGCACCCAGGATGGAAAGAATTTTAATATTACCATTGAGAATTCTACAACTCTCATGGCTCTTTATCCTTTTAGAACTTAAATCCATGTTTCCTACTTTCCATGACTGTGACAGAATTCAGGAGTTAGCGTTGTTAGGGGAAAAGGCCCTGTTGCTGCAGTACACTATCAAGTCCTGCAAGTCTTACAAGAACACAAGCAGAAGTAAAAAAATTGTATTAAGAGCAAAAGAATAGAAAGGATAACCTTCAGCTAGCCCTGAAAAAGTGAACACCCCCACACAGCACTGGTCCACATTCAGCGTTGCATAACACACACATCCACAGGAGGTAGTGATTCTCCCTTCCCCCCAAGTGTTCCAAGCAAACTAAGGAGGCAAACTCCTTTTTATCTGCTTTTTTTTACAGACTGGTTACCTACTGTGAAGTAGATATTTCCACTTTCTAGCTATTACGCAAGAAAAGGTCTGGTTATAATCCATTATAGACTTTCCTGACAGTGCAGGTTTTCCTGAATCTTGAGCAGGAGGTGCTGTAGAGGAATGGGATTTACAATGAAGTCCTGAATTACTCACCTCCATTCTTGCTTTCTTCTTGCTCATTCTAAGTCACTTGTGTGTGTAGGAAAGTCAACAGACTCAACCACAGGCTTTCAAAGCTACACCCATATCTACCAGCTGTATCAGATCATCCAGATGACCTTAGAGACTTACAAGATACCATTAATAAAAAAAAGAAAGTGTTTACATTACATGGAATTTTGCTTTGTGACATTTGTCAAGAACCATTCCATGGTTTCACTGCGCTGTAGGTTCAAAATAATTGCATAATAGGTGACATATTCTTCAGATGTTCATGAAACTAAAATAAAGCAAAAGACTCAAAAACTCTCCTAGGTGAACTCTCTTGGTAAGTCACTCACTGAAAAGTACAATTTGTTTTGTGATTTCACCTTTTGGTTTTCTTTCTAAATAGCAAAGATTTGAAGCAAGTTGGGTTTCATTACTGTCAGAGAAAACAGCTTATATTACAGATGCCTATTTTTCTTAAAAGTTGTATTAAAAAGAATATATTAAGGTATATTAGTATAATGTACTCACAATAAGTTGTTAGCAAAATTCTAAAGGGACAGATATGTAACACTGACAACATCAAAGTTGAACACGGAAAGGAGGGGAAGTGCTCTTTCACCTATAACAAAAAGTACTGCCTGTAACTGCTTGGGCACCTGCTGTGCTATCAGCACTGCAGATCTTTCTGCCAATACACTGCCTGTTCCCTCTGATGTGGCTGCCATCCCCTGTCTTCAGCACAATTACTTCTGTGACTTTATTTATCTCAGAATTTTGCACTGACGTCTGAAAAATAATACAGCAATAGTGTACGACGTTTTCCCTTTCCAGGCAAATTAATAAATTTGCCAGAAGCCCTACAGATTGCAAAGGACACGGGGATGCCCTAGTCATGTTCACTCTGCTGGTATCACCAACACTGATCCCCTGAGGTTATTATTTTACCTCATAGTTATCAGGGAGGAGGAGTGAACACAGAATTCTCATCCTGTAATTCACATCACCACATCTCATTCAGTTGGATTGGGCTTGTCCACACAAGAACATCAGATATGAGATTTTATAGATGAATAAATTTTTAGCAAAAGATTTATTAAAATATGGCAATTTGCTATGACAATAATTGCTTTATTTTTATCATCCTACAAGCATAAAAAAGCTTCATTCTTATCTTCAAATTATAATTTTCATTATTACAGTTGAAGGAAGAAATGTGAATAATTGTTTTGCTGCTTAGTAGTTTTAGACCAATTGCCATATATATTGAAGAAGATTATGGAGTGCATTCTAGGAAGGTTGTCAGCTACATTAAGCACCCTGAATAGTTCCAGTAGCTCTAACATATACATTTATATGTATCATCTTACCACTGAAACACACAGTTTAAAACTAATATTTGATTTTGCTCTTTCTGCACATCTCATGGCTCCATTCGAGATGAAATTTAGCATGAGAAATTGTCCTGTGATGAAAAAGAGCATCACTCAAAGTCTGCACACCAGTTAGAAAGATGAAATTATTCTACTTCAAAGAAATGCATGTTCTATTTAGACTTGTATTTTATCACACTGGGTTTGGATCTTAAATATTCATTTTGATTATGTATTATTTCACTGATTTATTCTCTCATTAATTCACTTCTATAGTAATGTGATCAACTTCAATGGATATATTTAAACTGTTACATACATCTTATCTTTTTGTGCTACACCAAATTCCTCCATCAAAATAGTTAATTAAGGAAGAAAATCAAATTTTTCTTAATCTCACACTAACGCATAATTTTTTTCTTGAAAAAATACAACTTAATTATGAAAATGAATCCATAAATTATAAGAAGACATGTGGGTAGTATTAGAAATGAGCATAGCAAATGAAAAGTCGACACAGTATTCATGTTTGATTTAATACATCAAAAGTGAAGCAAGAGTGTGCCTAGAGAGCTCACTGGTCCTATCATCTGACAGATATATAATACCCTAATGAGCGTTGATAAGAAGATAGAATGAGATATATCTGTTTTTCTACTTGATGTTTTGTGAAGTCTGTCTATTGTTTGTATTCATTTTGGTGCCTCATTTACAAAGGCAGTGTAGTACAAAAGGACTTGGGACCTTCATATTTTCTCTCCTCAACAAGACTGTTGTTTCCTGCCATTAAGGCAGAATCAGTTAGTCTTTTCCTGATTTTCAAGGAATCTAGAGGAGTCAAGTTCTCTTATCTCAGTGAAGCTGATGATCCTTTGGCCCCTTGTTTCACAGATGACTTTGAAAATCCTATGTCCTTACCCCGATTATCCATCTATTGAAGAGAACATAAAATTTACTTATCTGGAGTATCCAATATGAAAAATGTGCACACATTGCTGAAAGATGATGGTGATGTGAATATAATCATAGGGAAACAAAGGGTTAGGTTCAAGAATAAAGCAATGATAATTAAACTGATTCCTGGCAGAAGGTAGGATTGCTTTCAAAAATCTGCTTTTTTATTGGCAGAAAGGGGGAGATGAGTACAAGGCTTGGTCGGTTGTTTCTTCCACCCCCCCGACCCC
>JAWWMP010000001.1:108326077-108346503 GCA_035047865.1 Dendrocincla tyrannina
GGTTGTTCCTTCCACCCCCCCTCCCCCCCCTCCCCCCCCCTTTTTCCTTCCAGTTCTTTTCTGACTCAGGCACCAACAACAGCAACATGACAGTAAAAGCAGCTACAGGAACTTCACATTTTCAAGCACAGAAAGTACTAGCCTGTTCTATTTGTGTCACAGCTGTGGCCAGTGTGACAAGCTGGAATATCACAAGGTCATCACAGAGAAGTGGCATTTCATATCACAAAGAAAAAAATTCTTAAACATAAGACAGCCCATACTCAGTAACTTCCATTTCTGTTTTCAGTCTAATTAAGTTCCATATTGATGACAGAGAATTCCAGGCATGGCTAATGCAAACTACTTTTTAAGTACTTGAAAGTATCTGTGATGGACAACAGTTAAATCCATCAATTAAGAAAACCTTAAGACTTCTGCTAAAGTGTTTATAGTTATTGTACATAGATTTCTTATAGAGCCATGACTACATTTATCAGTTTCTGTATTTGGAATCTTTGTTGCCTCCTTCTAATGAAATAAACATCAGCTACATTTTTCTCTTTCCCCCAAAAATAAAATATAATAAACAGGGTATTCTAGCAATTTATTAACAAAGTCATCCAATTGCTTTGTTATTTTATGTCTCTGTTACTTGTCAAAGCTTGGAATTGGGCTTGGGAAGGTATGCGTATTAAAACCAAATAAGATCACTGTGTATTGTGTTAGTATTATGAAGGTGAATAAAAATAGATAGCATCTCAACTGAATAAATTAATTGTTGCAGGCTTGAACAGAAGTCATAATAGGGAGAGAATACTGCCACAGTTTGGCTAGATAATACAGATACAGATAATACACAGTTTATCCATCTTAGAAAAGCTGCAGAGGAGTCATTGAGCATCTTCAAGGTCAAACATAAACTTGACATTGTATCGCTTACACTGCAATGTCAGAAAATGATACATCACAGTTATAAATTTATTAGCGTGGATAAAAGCTTATATGCTATTTGCATTTTGAAAGCAATATGGACGTATTAACTCCTAAATCCTAAAAATATCCCAGAAAGATTGTGAGGAACCATACAGTAGAACAGATAATGGAATTAAAATAAAGGGAGAAAATTAAATTCACAATTATAGAAAAAGCCTATATAAAGCCCAAATTAGATTAAATACTCTCCATATTTCTTACACAGATGCACTTCATAAGGACAAACTGTAAAATTTCCATTATATCAAAACAGCAAAAGAAGAAACTGGATGGCTAGAAAAATTCCAAATACCTTGAGATCTGCTGCTACTGAAAACAACTTCACAGTCTTTTACATGAAGAAGTAAAGACGCCAGTGAAGACTATAATATTAAATTTAAAATTGACTTATGATTCAGCTGAAGATCTCTGTTCTTTAAGACTGAAACATTGCTGTTTCTAGATCTACTTTACCCTAACTTTTCCATTGTCTTAGACACTAGATAAAGTCAGAAGTCAGTAGTCATCTACTAACTGTTTTACACTATACAATATAGAAAGTTTTTAACAAAGTAAAAGAAATGGTGAAAAAGATAAGACTGGATTCATTACAAAAGACTCAAAACCTTGCACAACTTCCCCAACAGCACAGAAAAGCTGAGGCAGACACCCCTTTCGTGCAATGTAATCACAACTTATTAACTCTGCCCCAGTTAGATCAGAACCAGCTCCATAATACCAAAAGGACCAAGCAGTCCTTTGGATCCCCTTACTTCTGTTCACTACTTATTTGTTAAGTAACCTACTTTAAAACTTAGATTAATATTTTAAAAATTTGTAAGCTACTTTTATGATGACTACAGTACACAGTAATTAGCAATTTAATACCTTTTTAGAAGGAAAATTGTGAGTAATCTAAACTCCATGTCAAGTATGTATCATGTATCAGCTTCTTTTGTTTAAATATGTGTCATTGTCTTCAGCATAGAGCATAAAGCTCTCTGACCTTAGTCCACCTAGTTAGCAGATCTTTTTGACATTTGAAAATTACAGATGGTTTCAAGCAGTAAATATTATGGATCTCCAATCTGGAGGAAAGTAGCTGCTCACCTTTAATTATGTGTTAAAAAGTGCATGTCTTAAATTGATTATTTTCTCTTTTTAATTTTTTTTTCTCATCAGCATCTCACATTAGATAAATCTAAACAGGTTTATAAAACTAGAATGTTTCTTCCAGAATAACAACAACAAATGATAAATTCTGTTTCTGTCCTCAAGTTTGGCTTGGATGAAACACTTGGGACTGAGTCTTTTCTTCTCAAAACAAAGTATTATAAATAGGGTAAAATATATGAAATCAAACAGGTTTAAGTGTCAGTTGTTGTTGCAGACTAGAAAAGCAAATACTTTAAAAGAGCATTTAGTATTAGAATCTGAAAAATTAAAAAAAAAATGTAAAATACTTGCATTCTGCCTTGCTTCTTCATACCCCTTTCCTGAGCATATTAATGTCTTTATAGCATAGTCCTGAATACTGTGCTTTGATCATCTATTCCACCCAGAGTAAAGACCTCCTGCAGAAAAATTATGAATCATTCATTTCAAATGGATAGCTCCCACCAACCAGAAATAATACAATTTGTTTGATGACTTCCTACCTTGGGTCTGTGAGTTAAAAAGAGAAAATTCAGCTTCAGCCATTCAAGCTGAAGCTATGACTTCAACAAGCATAGGTCTGCATCAGCTGGGGATGTCTGAGGAGCCAAAGTTCAACTAATTGCACCTAATCGTTAGACTGAGTGTACTTTTTCATTTCACAAAATATTTGGCATTCAGTGTCACAGGACTGGTATGTAGGAAAACTGTGGAAGGATCTTTCTGACCTTCAGATAGGAAAGCAGCAATTTCCAACTGACGGGGTTAATTTAAGAAAGAAGAAATCCTGGACTTGTAATCCAATTTCTGCCTTGTCATTCAGGTACTCATATTCCACACCCCTTCTGTAGGTAGTGCTAACTGAAGGATGCAGTTTTGCACATAACAGGAAAATAAATCTCTCCCTCATTGGGAGTAGATTGACCATGACCTAGGCAACTATTAAAAAAAAAAATAGAAAAATAAGGAAAACCAAACTAAAATCTTTTCTATGATTTCTAACATTACTCTTATAGTGGAGTGATACTGGAAAAAAAAAAAAAAAGAAAAAAACAATAGTTGTCTCTGTAGTACCAATTTCCTGAAAAAAACTCTTAAGAACAATTTCTGTTTTCATTGGAAAAGCAGGAAGTGTACAAACAGCCATTTGCCATTCTGAGTAAGTTAAGCTGAGGAGTAAAAATAAAATCCAGATTTATCACTGAGGTTTTATATGCACAGATAATTATAGAAGTTATCTTAGACTATTTTTCACAACCATTAAATTTGTTGGAGAGCACTCATTATATCATGGTCACAATCATGTTCTATAAATTTTCTTCAAAATTAGACCTTCTATGTGGTAGCCATCATTCTTGCCATCAGCTTTCCTGGCAAGAGGTATCTGTGTTTCCATTAAATCCAAGATGCTTCAGGAACTGTATTAAACTTGACCTTTTTTTTTTTTTTTTCGCTCTCTAAATAGATATCTAATGATAAAAATTGTCCACGGGGCATAAGGGAATTTTCTTCTTTTTATATTCTAAGGTCATTAGCTCACTACCTCCATCACTGCAGACCTACCCTATGAGTTTGTAAGACCAAATGATAACAACCAAGGCTGAAGAAAAAAATAAAGAAAAAGAAAAAAAACCATAGTCATCTGTCAAGCTTTAGAATTGAATGAGGATGATAGAATGGAAATAAATGATGTCTGCTATCAGTATTTCTGTTGAAGTCCTGCTTTGCTTAGCCCTGATTATTTAAAACTAAAATACAACAGATGGAGACTGGTCCAAAATTTATGGATGGCTGCTATGATTATTGCAAAAGAGTTCCTGAAACTCTGGCAAAGAACCCAATGGTATCCCTTCCACAAGTCCATGATTTTCCTTCAAAACTTCAAATAACTGCCTTGTTCCGAGACTGCAAAATACCAGTCATGATAGAAATTGATCTTTCCTAGGAGAATGTAGAAAGATAAGATGAAAAGGCAAATCTCACAATGGACTTACTCCAATGTTCACATCTTTAGAGGTGTGTTTTCTTACCATATGTGACTAGCACATTGCAAGATCATCTGTTTGCCTTTCCATGGAGTCTCACTTTTATGAAGTGTTGTGGTTTAAAATTAGGTTTTTTATGTTTCAGCATTATTGTTTGGCTCATAAACCTCTTTCAAAAAGATAAACAATAAATATAACCTCCATGGAAAAATCCCCTATTTTTCTACATTTTATCTTATGAGCTTTTCTTCATAGACCATGTGTTTCTTAAATTGAAAGAGACTACATTTGCATTACTGACCGTAATAGTAATTTATGTAAGTGGATGGATGAGTTGCAGTGAGAGATGACAGTTCTTTCCTTGCCTTGCTTCACACCGTTTAAGTACTTTCATGCCCAGTGGTACAATGTAGGACCCAGTCTCTCAAAACTGCTCATCCAGGTGAGCATAACTCATAGATAGTGCAGACCAGATTACTAGACCAACTTCTGTCAGATGGAAATAAGTCTGGACATCTCATTTATGAATGGATATGCAGAAGCCTTATAAAAGAAGGTCTGGATAGAAGGAAAATACAAAACAAACTAAGAGTGCTAAGAGGCCATATATACTGTCTATACATGCAATCGCATTCACTCCTAATCACTCGCTACAACCATCTTTTGGCATAAGGAAGCAGAAGTTGCAGCAATACATGGCAACCAGCAACCCAACGTGGAAACAGTAAGGCATGCTGACACATTGGAGCAAACTGCATAGGACAGCCCAACAGTTTTGGTAGCTTTTGCCTTTTTCAGGAGATTTTTCTGCTTGGAATATCTCTGTTGAACTAATATTCGTGTCAATTGCTTTAAGTTTGGTTAAGGAATGCATTTAATTTAAAATAAAAATTGTCTTTCCTAGAATTTCCCAGTTATGGGAGATTTTACTTGTCTCTTTCTTGATCAGGACCAAAAGTTCCAGGGATGCTGTTATTTTGCTATAAAGAAAAAGAAGTGCATAACGTTCAGAAATCAATTAGACATTCAGGTGATTGTTGAAATACACAGGAACTCTAGCAAAAAGACAAATATTTGAACATAGCATACTGTTGTACTTTAAGAACCTCTTTCCACATCATCGTCTTCTAAACTAACCGTTATATTAGCCTTTGTTTCTGGCCTCTTCCACCGTATTTTCTGCTTGCTTTAGTGCTGCATGTTTTTAAGTCACATCTGAGTATGTCACATACATATATTGTATATATCTTGCACAGCTTTTGCTTCCAAAAGAGCCTTATAAACTTTCTTCAAAGAATGATTTATGCAAGGGAGAAAAAGTGCAACATTCACATGTGAAAATTATACTACAATATTGTTCTCCCAGGAGCCATAAACAGATCAGAGTCCAGTTTGTGCCGTGAAAAAAGCACTATGAACCTCACTGGGACTTTTAATCACAATATGCTGGATTGAAGATCCATTTTCTATCATGTCCCACTGGACTAACAAAAATCTGTTTGTTTATGGAAGTTAATTCAAAACTTTTAGCAGAAAAAAGGAAACCAAAAGTGTTGTCCAGCTTTAAATCAAACTTGATATTATTCCAGACAAAAGCCAATATACATTGTTGTGCAGTGTTTTCACATCAATTTTTCAAAACCATATTTACTATTAAATAATTTTCCCCTTGTTTCAAGATTGCTAGGAAATACCCTTACAGAACTAGGAATAATAGTATCCTGCACAGTCTCCTGTGGATGTAGGGAAAAGTGTAAATTAAATTCTCATGTGGTCTTACTTTTCCATCAATGGCTTCAGCCTCAGATGTGCACTGGTAAGTTCATTTAATTGCAAGAGAAAAGCAGTGAAGCCACTAGAAGCTTAATTCTTCAGCATTGATTTTATTTAAACAGAATACCATTCAAAAAATCTGACAAAATACCACTCACAATGTCACCCCATTCATCAAGAGAGGCCATTGAGATTTTTCCAACAGAAAAAACTGAGATGGTATAAAACATAGTAATGAATCTCTGAGTTCTCTGTATGACTTTTTGACTTTTGGGTAAGGCTTGAATAAAACATTTCTGGAGATAGATTATAGTTAAATTAGGACTTTTGTTAACCACAGATAACAGGATAATAAGATAGGAGGCGATATTATAGATTTCTAGATTATCCTTGAATGTTTGGAGGATTTTTTATTATGACATTTGGAACATTTTTATATACTTAACAGAGTCTAGCAGATGATTTCTGACTCACTCGAGGACTGCATACAATGGAGTGCCAAGTATAGTTGGATTGGAAATATGGAATGGGGGGGAACAGTTTGCCTCTTCTGACAGAAGGACATTGACAGATATCGGTCATTGTTCTGAATGACTTTATTGATAATGAAAATGTAACGGGAAAAATGTTCTTTTAAATCATGCTTATAGCTGCAGAGGTGCTCTGGAAATTATTCCATGTTGAAAAGGGAATGTTCCTGAACTGTGTTACGACCACATATTCATCCAAATACCACACTTTATGCTGAAAAATGCATGGTAGTTACTGTTTGCTAAACCCTAACTGGTACTTTCCCTGATCTGTCATTGTTCAAAAACAGATATATTAGATTTATATATTCAGATGTATGTGTGGAAGTCACTGGTCCATGTTCTAACGTCAGGCAGCTGAGATCTGAATTTTTCACTGCTACAATGAAGGCTGTGAAAGACTGAATTTATTTGAATGCTAAAAGGTCACTTGCCTTGGCTTTTCTTTGTTGCCAGAAACTTAAAACCTGTATTATACAAATCAATGGCAAGCAGCAGACTTGAATTTCAAGTTCTAATACTGTGATTTTTCTGGTTTGATACTTTTTATAATCTCTTTAGATTCTTTCTAATATAAAGTACTTAAAAATCATTTTTCTCAACCTTATTATGTGAGAAAACTTACCAGGAGTAAGAGAACAGAAGAATAGCAAAACCTTAGAGATGTTAAAGAGATCTTAAAAAGCATAGATACTTAAAACTAGAGGTCCTGAGAACTTATATAGTACTGTACAAATGAAGCCCAGCAATCCATGTAATAATGGCATAATGACAAATTTAAGAGGAATTGAGTAAACTATGGTAAAAAGTCAAAAGTGAGAATTATCAGAATTTCAAACTTCACATTTGCGCTTGAACTTACACTTAAACACGCTAAAATCAGAGCTTCTTTATTTTTAGAAATACTTTTTAGCAATTTTGTGGCATAATTTGGAAAGATTCATTTAATCTACTGTTATATTACTTCATCGCTTGCTTAATGTACCCAATTATTATGAGGCTATTATGGTATGACAATCCAGTAATATTCAAAATAATTACCTACCCCTGTTTGTAGTTTCTAAATATGCACTGTCTTCATGAGATCAGGCATAGTTAACATGATTAATTTCTGCCATCATGATAAACTGTCTCTGAGGTCAAGGGTGTTCAACAGAAGATTTTAAATCAATGTTATATAATAGCTGATATTAGCTTAAAAAAAAAGTGCATCACACTTGAAGTACTACTGATAGCACTATGAGGCAAAAGATAGCGTAAGCATATGAAATTAAATGGAACAGCTTAATTAGGATTCTAAAATTCTAAACAAATTTGAATAACTGTCTCTCTATCGCAAAAAATACTGCCAAAACCAAATGGTAAAACAGTCTACATATTAGCTATTGTGAACAATATTGCCAGGTCTGCAATGCATAATAAAACAGGGGACTGTACGTTCTTATATCAAGCTCATTTTGGTTTTAAATGCAACTCTGAAAAAATTCAATATTAAAATATAATTTTTGTAATGTCACAATTTAACTGATGCCTTATTTTTTGCATCATATCTTACTTAGAAGGATCCTTCAAAGACAAAGCAATTAATATTATTATATTCTGAGGTTTAAGAAAGAGAATTTAAGCTTATATTCTGAGCTTCTGTTGATATTATTTTATGCTTGTATGTTGTTATTCTATTTTTTGGAGAAGTGCAAACAATTTTAGAACAGATGTCAGAAATATGGAATAATGAATGCATCCATGCCTTTTGCAAATAATAAATGAACTTCAGATTATGGGGCACATCCCAATGTATTGTAACATAGGTCAATTTATTTTTTTTTTAACAGGCTCATAACTTGCTGCCTTTCCATTAATTGTCAAATTTAACCTCAGCTTATACATTCACAGTAGCTTCACTAAGCTTATCTTTTCCTTTTCTCCTGCTGTCATGTGCTCAGGATAATAATTTCTACTGCCAGAAAATGCATGCCTTTTTAGATACCAATATAAGAGTCAAGTACACTAGGATGCTTTCAAAAATTTGCAAATAAGCCAAACCACCATGAGATAATTACATTTCATTAAAGTGATTTTTATTCCTCAATGTGTTATTCTTTCCCTCAATCTCTCTCAGTATTACTGCAAATAATCCAGTAATATAGGCAGGACAACATATATCATAAGTCATAATGTCTCTCTATCAAAATACAAGATGTATGGAATTTATTTAATTAGAAAGATTGGATTAAGAATAAAAGTTGTTCAAAGATTGTGTTCTGAAAATGCACTGCAAAGGTTAATGGTTGTGTTTGAAAACATCATGAAGTGGATAAAGTCTGTTGAGACCTGACTAGGAACAAATCAAGTGAAAAAAAGCAAACATAAACCTGGCAAAAGAATTAAATAGTTATATGAATAAAATAAAATGAAAATATTTGCTCTTAGAAATAACTAATCTGGGGAAGTGAGGGTACAGCAATGTTTCTACCTGTTCCTTATTGCTGTGACAGGCTTACAATTCCATCTCACTCCAGACTGATGGTTCAGTATCAAAATGACTTTGTTAATTTAAAATTCTTAATGTTGTTCCTTGTTATTCAACACTTAAATTGACAGAAATGTGTTTTGTTTAGTTTTTAACTAAACACTGCCTTTACATTGACTGGTCTCCAAGGATTTCAGGAAATCTGCTGGAGCCTAACAGAAGTCTAAATCTATAAACAATCTGATTTTAAATTGTATTTAGGTGGGAAAAGAAAAGAAAGTAAATCAGCCTTTAATTCTTAAACAATTTGAAAACTAGGGGATAGATGACTGATGAGGACTGCATCAGTCTCTAGTGATAGAGAACTATAGATCTGTTAGTAACCAAAGAGAAAAGGAAGCAGCACGTGCACCAGTACAATTGAAAGTACATTCTGTCTCTAGGAATAAAGAATGCAAACCTTGTTCATAGGCTAAGAACTCTTATAATGAAAAAAAATAAAACCAAAATTCTGAAAAGAGTGGAAAGCAAGGGAACAGTGGGCAGAAGAAAGTGGCAAAGAATCAGTTATGCCTGGAGTTTTCATTTTGACACAGACAAAGGAGTTAACAAAATGCTTTGAAGGCATATAAAGAAATCGGGAGTTTGTGATTCCTCTGTGTTTTGCTCAATTATATCTGTTACTGAAATTCCTCCACTACAGGACAAGATTTTGTAAAAGATGGATGAAGCCAGAAGGGCTTGGGTTGGAAGGGACCTGAAGGACCACCTGGTTCTAACCCCTCGTGCCATGGGCAGGAACACCCTCCCCTAGACCAGGCTGCTCAGTGGAAGGTGTTCTAAATCAACTGTAATCTGATTTTCCTTTGTGTGCTTCATCTATGTGGGAAGTAATAGAGTGAACTCTGCCTTTGAACTGTTAAAGTTGCACTTTCACAAATTCATGTTAAAACCTGCTTTTTTGGCAATACCTTTGATGGTGATTCTTCAAGCGGCTGAAACCACCCATTTGCAACAGATACAGTAAATGTACTCCTCTTAACATAATTCATTTTTATACTAAGATGATTATCAGGATGATACATTTATTCCTTTGACTATCTTAAGGCTTAGAGTTCCATAAAGTCCCTTTTTTATTAGTCTCATTCATAAAAAAAGAAACTATAGTAGTAATTTTAAAAGATCCCTCAGGGTTCTGACATAAAAAAAAACTCAATAACACAACAAGCTCTTGGCTATACACCAAACACTACCACTAGCTGATATTTGCTGATTAATAATTTTGGATTTTCAAATGGTTAAATTTCTTATGTTCCAGAAGCCTGATTTTCTGTAGCAAAAACATCAAGCCATTGGAATTAACTGTTAGTTGCTTTTCTATTATTACTTTTAAAACAATGTATGTACTGTTTGAGTTATTAAATTTCTTTCCCTTCTAAAACTAACAAACAAATAAACACAAAATAAGTTTATCCGCCTAATTTCATTAACTTGATATTTTGCCTTGCTTAAGGCAGGATTGCAGAATCATCACTCTTGTGTAACAGGAGCCATTGCTAGAGTCATTATGGTACAAAAGAGGTAATGAAATAGGGGAGTGATAGTAAATTTAGAAAATACCATAGCAGGCTTTATTTGAAGCAGCTAAAGGTTGTGGCAATATCACAACGTACCTTCCTAGGTACAAGAGTTCCTCTGAGTCTCTAAGTCCTATAACACTCAGAGGTAACATAGAGACTCACAAAAGATTCAAAAGAAAAGATGTTGTCAGTCATCCAAAATTATATTGGTGTGTCTTCCAAAAGTCGTAAGAGTATATAAATAACACGTCCTGTGGGTTCAAATATGCTAGACTACCCGCTTGAACTGAGGTCAACATCCTAAATTCATCAAGATAAATTGCAAAATCATTTAACATAATCACAAAAAGTATTTTCAGTCTTCTCCTAAACCCCGTTTTGTATTGATCACAAATGTGATGTTTCCAACCACTGTGATTCAAACTGTGAGCTCTTGAGAGAAAGCCCAGCTAAAACTAAGGTCCCACAGCACCAGACCATGTGCAATTACAAACAGTCCCGTCCTGAAGCCTTTATAACCTAACAGAAGACACTACATGACTTTTTGCCATTGCAGCAGTTCCTGAGATCTGCTCTACTCTTAAACAACAATGCTTGTTCATTCAGACCAGATATTAATGTGCACTAAGAAGTCTGTTGGACTCCTTGACAAAAAGCTTTCAAATGGTTTAGCTGAATTTAGAAAGAATATTGCTCTCTCAAAAGTCAAATTGACTAAATCAGATTGCTCATGATTTGTTTGTTTGTTTGTTTTAATTTTACACCAGAAAGGATTTTGCCTTTGAAGGCACCAGCAAAAGTCTTGAATGCATTCATAACAAAATACCTGTAGTTGTGTTTTTTCTTAAAGGAGCCAATTTACTAAAATACCAGTATGAAAACCATCACATAAACACCTGTTAGTGAACCATCCCATTAAACTGAATGATTTACACACAATGTACAAAATTCTCCAATTCAGTTATTGAAGGAAAAATGTCTTGTGTAACTTCAGAAAGGTGGAGTGTTTATTGCAAAAGCACGGAAAGAAAATTTTTATGATCAGAAATTTTAGTTTAGCTTAGAGACTCCAGAAACAAACTGTGATATAATGGCTCCACAAAGACTGGAGACATGGAACAATATTCAGTTTTAATTTAAGACAACTGTAGTGACTGAACTATGGGACAGAGGATGACTTTCATAATGCAAGACAAATAGTGAGATATTATAGAAAAAAAAAAAAAGAAAGAACAACAAAACCCCCTCAGTAGTTGTCATTAATATCTTCTTGCCACTAAGAGGGAACAGAGAACCACCGTGTCTTGCTATGGAAGGCAATAGAACACAGTTATCAAATAATGGAAAATAAATAAACTGCTCACCTAACTTCCATAAAAGAATCAGCATCTATTTCTAGCTGTCAGTGTAATAAAACTTGTATGAACTGTCTTACATAACACAGGTGAAAAATAGTTCCCATTTCCACCACACTAATGGAAAATTAACATTCATAGAGCCCTCTGCTCGTCTTCGGACCCTGAAATTCAGAAACATTCTTTCTGCATAACCAAATTGTTTTCTGACACCCCAGTAGCAGGACCTTTCCCAGTTTCAGTACATCTCCTTTATGAATGTTCTCTTAAGCCACATTTCCATTAAAACAAAAAATAATAATTGATTTTGACTGTCACTTTGTGAGCAGATATGGTGAGACACTTATGGTACGGGGAAACTGGCAGATATTTACCACCCTAATCTAGCAATAGCATATTGGAAAAGCCGTTCATAATATGCTCTCTTTCATTTTTCCTTTCCCTTCTCCTGGCATTTTTGACAGTAGTGTCCTTTATGTACTGCAAGGGTTTGCTGCCTTCATTAAAACACAAACCAAAGCTCAAGAAGACTTTCTGAAATCATCAAAATTCTGAGATATGTGCACCTCAAATTTAATACAGTCACGTGATAAATACAACACTCTATTATATCTGTGTTCCAATCAATGCATAAGCCGGAACTTGCCACACTGCCAAAGACATTACGTATCCTTAAATCGTGCAATGACAATTGAAGCTTGTCAACAGTCTGTGTGACAAAAAAACATATTTGTTTCTCCTTTTATTCAGAACAAAGGCAGAATTATTGTCTGAATTTAGAAGATATTCAGCAAATGCAAAACACTTAGACCTGTAAAATTAAAGATTTTTTATTTTCAATAATGGTCTTATGTCCATTGTGAAAATCAACAGATTTAAAAAATTGAGTAATTTTTATAGTTTTTTTTCATCCATTGCAAGCCTAGATTTTGAATGAGAAGCTACAGCATATTTTGTTTCTTTTTAGAAGATTAAGTAATATATTTGCTGCCTGTTGAGGCATAATAGAAAAAAGATTGAGATCAAACAGTGTCTACGTTAAATAGCTAATGTTGTACTGAAATTCTGCTATAAGCTTTACTAAACTAATATCAGCTCTTTTTTCTTAGTTTTTAATTTCAAAAAGAAAATTAATTGTATACACCACTGCAAGCCAGCATGATGTGAGCAACAACGTGAGAACAAATTCCTCCAGGGAGCTCCAAACAGCACAAAAGAAATAGCCTCGATCTAAAATGTTTCCTGACAAGTAAGTGTTGCTAATGACATATTTGGTAACTCTTTAACACAACAGGTCAAATAGTCCTAAAGAAAATACTTTGTGGAAAGTCATTACTCCAGCTTTTTGGATTTTTTTGTTAAGTTTATATGATTGAGCTCTCTGATATTTTGTTAGTTTGTCTTCCACTCTAAACTTTCCCCTCCCCCCCATATTCTGACTACCTTTAAACGAAGAAGATTGGAATTATAAAAAATAATGAAATTTTATAATTTTTTAAAAAGCATGGAACCAGGTAAAGAAAATCAGATAGCACTGGTCACTAATGAGGGAGCAGGTGTAGTGGAGACCACTACAAAACTAAAGCTCCGGGGATTCCAGCTTCAGTACCTCTGGTGTTCACCGAACTTACTGGAAATGCTATTATTTTATTATTATTATTATTATTATTATTCTCTTCTACTACATGTATTGAAACATTCAGTACTGTGGCCAAACGTCTTGTCCAATTAAGAAAACATATTTATTTCAGCATGAATACATTACTTTGTAACATGTTCTGGCTAGCACCAGTGCTGATTCGTTGGTACTAGCAATCGCTGAATTTTCAAAACCTGATGAAACAGGTATTCAAGGCAGGAGGTAGCTCACCTGAACTAAAGTAATTCTTAAATATTTGTAGGCTTTTATGTTTTCACAACAGTTTATCTTTTCACCTCTCAATAAAAAAAAAAAAAAGCCAAGCAACTAAAAAAAAAAATCAATCAGTTTTTGTCTGGAGAAGGTAACGCATCCAATGCTGTGATAGTTCACTTTAAAATATTTTGGGTGTCTCAAAAATGCCAGGTGGCATTCACCATAGAAGTTTTGATTTTTCTTCTTTGTCTGCAAAAGAATATCAGGATTATCATTTCAAATACTGATGCTTACTCTGAAGCTGTTTTGGTGAGATGAATCTCATATCCAAATACTAAGTAGGAAAGAAGTATGTTGGAAGTTTTCTGTGGGATAAAAGTAAATATTTTATTTAAACAGCTAAATCATGTTGCCACTATTTTAATGCCTGGTACTTTCTGTCTCTCATACAAAAGGAACAATAAATATTACAATAGTCTAGCCAAAACCTCCATTCTTCAATATCTATGCAGCGCTGGTCAAGCCCATGCCGTATTCCCTGGCCACCTCTTTTTTATTAAGAAACAAACAAACACCTGCACAAAGGTGCCTATAAAGTTGTCAGTAAAGAGGAACCCACTGTTAAACACCTAAGCACAAAGGACAACAAGCTGACAAAAACTGATATCCAAAATTAGGATACGTAAATTTAGCTAAAGTATTACTTGGACAGTTTAGAGGCAGATGCTGATCCTTCGCTGTCTGCTCTGCATAAACATTAAGGTTAACATAATGCAGGTTTTTATAATGCAGAGGTTTTTGTGGGGTTTGGTTGTTTGGTTTTTTGGGTTTTATTAAACAGTTCACTTTTTGAAACCAGATACCATTAACCTCCTGACTTGTCCAGCGTGCTTACTATATGACTTTACTTTATGGCTTTAGTCTCAAATAAGATGGTAATGAAAAACTGTACAGAGTTTGTGAAATTTGTTGCAATGAAAGATTAATAAAGCAATACATAAAAGACACCCCAGCAAGACTTGTACTAGTTGTACTAATTTATATAACTAATAGGTATAGAAAGTTATTCCTCAAGAGTGTTGCATTTCCCTGATTGTTTTCTGTAAGCACTTTTAATGGCAAGATGTAGAAAGACTCCCAGGCTGACCAGTCATTAAATGACACAGTTCAAACCTCATAAGTTATCTTATCTTCATATCTATGCATCAACACCCACAGATTTAATTATATGCCATAGTGATCTCTGATGCAATGTGAGATGTTCTTTTTAAAGACTCATGGAAGCAAATCAGATAAATGTTTTGTTAGGCAAAAGAACATCCTCCTTCAAAGCAGTCATTCATTTAGCCACTCATTTCTAAGACATAGTTGGGTTAACGACTCTATTTATACCATGACAAAAGCATTAATAAATTTGTTGAATCTGAAGTGTATTATCTGTACTTCTCACTGAATATAAATGTCCAGATTAGCCCTGACACTAAGACAAATTCATTAGTATGAAAAAATTGCATCCTCCATTTCCTTTATTTTTTACACACAGACAAAAAAAAAAAACAAACAAATCTCTTTCAATCTCTTTCCCAGATCCCCATGTCCTAATACTCTATAACCACTGGAACTGGGGAGGATAAACTGCCCCCAACAGTGAGGCAGTTACAGTCAGCTACCAGGACATCGGACTGATCCAGTCCAAGAACATTGTTTTCTCCAACACACCACCCCACACACATTTATTCATTCTGCTCACGCAAGAAAATTATGTCATTCTGCATTTACATGTGCTAATAGCTATTTCAAAAATTTTCATAATGAAATGTTCAGAAAATGCACCCTAATTATTACTTACAAGATTTAATTCAATTTTCAGAATAAACAATGCCAGGATTTACAATAAAACCTAAATATGAGCAACAAATTTTCACCTAATGGTGCAAGAGTAGGCAAAACCACATAAGCAACATTAAATTTATTATTTCCCATAGCCCTCAGACATTTTAATGTCCCACTACCAGCAGGAAAAAATTAATTAGAAACTTTTAATAGGATATAGTAAATTAGAAATTAATTGTGTGCAGTAAAGAAGAATTAAATAACTGATATATTTGTGAAGTAATACTTTTTATAGCTTGAAATAATAAGGAAATATTTTTACTACAAATTTGGGATAAACTATTTTGGTATTTCATCACTTCCATTAGTAGTAGGTGAGGACCCTTTCAACAGTAAAAAAAAAAAAATTAGGGCTTATATATATACAGAAATGTACAACTTATAAAGATTACAGTATTATTTTCCTTAGCATGAGAAAGAAGCAATAACTATTTTACTAAGAATTGTGACGTCCTCCCCTTATCAGCTTGGAGTCTTTCCATTGCTGGTAGCATTTCAGTCAAAAAAGGCCCACGAATTTGTTTCTAAGATGAGCTTGAACCAGAAAAAGAAATGTTTTGCTCACTGAGGGTCCAGGCGTCTGATGCAGAGCTCATTGAATAATTTCTACTGAAACCTTAGAAACTGGACAAAAGATTGAAATCCATGGGATAGCTCAGTCTAGGTGTCCTCTCGTAGGGGCAGAGTGCTTCACTCAGGTGTTGGAGAAGAGGGCCATGCTCAGGAAAAAGAAGCCCAGTAATCTCTGAATAAATGATCCAGTCAATACGTAGGTAAGAACTGATGGCATTCATGTAGGCTGGTAATCATGTTTGTAACATTTCAGTGCCTAGTTCAGAACATTTAGTCAAAGTACTAAGGATGTGTAAAACTGCAGAGTGAACATTAATAAATAAATAAAAATAAAATAATAAATAAAATAAAATAAAATAGTAAAATAATGGCTGTAGAATCTGTTTTCAATTTAACAGTAAGGAATATGTGCTTTTGGTATTTATAAAATATTAGCCAATAATACATTCCTGTCAGATATATACCCTTCCAGACATGCCCTTGCAAGATGAAGATCATTGTAGGATGTACCTTGATTATTCTCATTAAATATTCTCCTAAAATAATGTTAAATTGCTTTCGCAATTAATTTCGCATTGATACCAAATACCATATTTTTTTTAAATTGTAGAATCACTATGTAATCATAGAAATTTCTTTGACTAGACAGTGTATTTTGCTACAAACTGAACTGTTTGAATCCAAACTGGAACAAGAAGAATCAGAAATTATTGGCATAATCAATCAGTAAAACAGGAAATAAAACTAGAAATACAAAATCTAAATTATGAAAGCCAAAATCTTTCTGTATAAAAAAGTATTTTTACAAGCTTTATATTTGGGGGAAGAGTATAAACTATCCATCCACTTACCACTTCGCTTTCACTGTATGAGAATATGTTACCTTGAGCACTGAAACACTTTTTTCTCCCCTATACTCTGATTGCAAGTGCTCTATTCCAGAAAAAAACAAAAAACAAAAAACAAACCTGTTTAAATTCAGTGGTTATTAAACCATCAATATCCATATAATCCAGTTTAGCTATAAAAGAGAGAAATTATTAGCATGACCATGACTTTCAGCACTGAAGCCTGGATTCTTGATATCTTGTTACTTTAAATGCCTACAAGACAAAAATACGATGTTCCTGACATTGCACAGCAGGAAGAATGTCTAGAGAAAGAAGGCATGTGTCATTCACAAGCTCTTTCCAGGCTTGGATGAGTACTCTAAAATATAAATGCTGAACAATTCAAGGTATGAACAATTTAAGATCGGTAATTTCTATATATACAGTATTCTTGGAAGGCTGAGTATAATTAATAAGGTCATCACCCAGTATTTAAGGTCCTCCAAGACCTTAAAAAGTAAACATAATATCATTGATATTTATGCCTGTGAAACAAAGTAAATACTTTAAAAATTAATAATTATATAATTGCAATACTTTTTTAAGCAATGAAGTTATGAAAAATAAAGTCCAGATCTTGCCTGTTTGGTGGGAACTGTTCATCAGTGACCAGTCAGAATTGATGAATATCATGAACACAAAGAAATGTCTTCAAAATTCAGACACAGGACTTCATTTTTTTGCTATTGTAACTGCACCACCTAAAGTAATAAAATAAACTTGCAACCCACAAGCAGATACTAAATCTAAACTGTTGAGTAATTTCTATTACCAATGTAAATATTCTGAATGTCCTGTGTTTTTAAAATACCAGTGCTACTTTTAAGTTCTCAGGTAATGATTCAGGACTGTAACTTCACAGTCTAGTTCGGAAGCTGTTATAGAATTCCTCTTTTTGCAGCTGTTTTTTTGGCATTTACCTAAACACATGAGCAATATTCCCGAGCCCCCCAGTACTAATCTGTGTTTGCTTCTTTGCTGCATATTAACATGGAATTATTATCCAGTACAACATATTTTGGGGGGCTTTTTTGTTTGGATTTGTTTGTTTGTTTTCTTATATGAAATGAAACAAAGATTGGGGCTGCAGGGCAGGCCACAAGAAAAAAAAAAATGAAATTACAAAGTTTAGATAGATGATTGAAAATTCTATTCCAACATTCAGCCATGGTAAGATCCAAACATAAAATGCAGCACCTGAACTACCTTGTTGATGATACAGATGGCATTTCAGTTGGGATAATATGGTGCTATTTTGAGAACTCATGTTCCAGAAAGAGGAATAGGCACAGGAAATAAGAGTCAAGTTGTCTAGCTACCATACGAAAGCAGATTAGAAAAGTGTGGCTTTAGTGTACTGAATGAGATCCGATAGGGGAAATGAGTGCAGCCTGTAAGAAGAGAAGGAGATAAACATCAGGGAGTAGATAGAACTGAACTACAACTCAGTCCTGGCACAAAAATAAATAAGCTAAGTGCAAGTGCAGGACGTTGAAGAAGTTACAGACACCAAACACTAAGGAGTAAAGAGACAGAAGAACCTTTCTATCACAATAATGAGAGGAAAAAAAAAATCTTTAAGTACTTTCAAGACACACATCAGTATGTTTGAAAGGGACTATATGATGTTCTATCTGTAAAACATACTTTTAAATCCTGTGTCTCCTAACCATAAAAGAAGCCAATTACAATTTCTTGAAAACTGAAATGTGATATTTCTTCTCAGCACCACAAATTCTGTTCTCAGAAAGTCTTAGTGAAAAATTCACAATGAGTATTAAAGTATTCATGACCTGAAATGAAACAATTCTATTATTATTCACATTATATATAATGCATAAATGTTGTTTAATATCATGCCATTGTGCAGAAAAAAAGAACACACCTTCCCTCCCCAAATATCTAAAAGAATGTAATTACCTTTTAACCTATATTAACATAATCACCTAATCATACTGTTGACTGTTTCATTTTATATTAACGTTTGACTCTATGTATTTAACGAAAGTTAATGAACACATTAATCTTTACTTTTCCAAAGTAATCCTACTTAGTATTACACATCTGAATGTTCTGTATATTTTTCTCCTAAAACAGTTCCTTGTTGAATACCAGACTATTCACTTGCTTGTGAAAGCATTTTCAAACAAATCTTGTAAATTCTGAATATGGTTTACTAAGCAGCATGCTCTCATTAATAAAACAAGTTGCTACTCTAGTAAATCAAAACGCTCAGCTGTTTTAACTGTTTACCTAAAGGAAATCCTAATTATTTCTTCAGTCAGCCTCACAGAAGCCTAACACTTTTGAAACAATACCCAGCAAAATAAAGAGCCAGTGAAGAGAATGGGAACAAGTGCAACTTCAGACTAAGCATTCTGTCACAAATAAATGTTAACTAACATCGGGTCTGCATTCTTGAGGTTAATTGGAATATTTTCACACCATGTGAATGTTCATTAGAAAGGTACTTACTGAACTAAAAGAAATGTTTGAGTGACAAATTCATGAGTTCATGGGATTTCTAACACAAGGCAAAAAAAGAAAGAGAAAGCTTGATGGACCTAAAAAAGAAACATCTGTTCTGCAAACATATATTAAAAATCTTCCCGTATATATCATAGGAAAATAATAAACAGGTTACAGGTGAGAAGGAGACTAGGTCAAAGGGAAATGTAAAACAGAAGCAGTCTTGTTCTACACTGAATTATAAGTTTCTGCACGACAAGACATTCTCTCAGGGTCTTTCGGTGTGATGTTCAGTTCTGTATGAATTTCTTTCTTAATGAAGGCAAGAAAACAATGTTTCTAATCTGCTGAAACTTTGTGAATTTGTAACATATGTGATACACTTCACCTTGGTCTGGGCACTTCTCACAGAGAAAATATTGTTTTAGGGAAAAAAGGAGACAAACACTTCTTTCATGGAGCCATCTTTTCCCTAAGTGCCTCTTTGAAGCTGCTCAAGGATACAAGCACAGTGCCATGAAGGTGACAGAGCAAAGAACAGAAGAAAGGGGAAGGTTTTATGACACAGTATTACTATTTGCCACAGAGATATGCATGTCTAACTTTACTAATATATAAGTTTTTCTAAGAAACACTCAAAACTGTGGGTCAGAGAAAGGGAGTAGAAATTTTACCTACATGTGAATTTGTATACTTTTTACATACACATTGATATGCAACTTTAATTCCTTGATGACATTCTATTTGCTCAGCCAGATCTCAGACACCTTTTACAAGAGTTCAAAGCATTGATAGTGCAGAAAAATATTTACCTGCTCTTTTAGCTACTTCAGCTTAGTGTGTTACTTAAATGTTTGGGTTTTTTTGTTTGTTTTTGGTACTTGCACCACAGCATTTTATTTCCTTTTCAGTGCAGTGGTTTTATGGTCAAGAAAGAGCAGCCT
>JAWWMP010000001.1:108346603-108391491 GCA_035047865.1 Dendrocincla tyrannina
TTTGTTTTTGGTACTTGCACCACAGCATTTTATTTCCTTTTCAGTGCAGTGGTTTTATGGTCAAGAAAGAGCAGCCTAATTCTTAAAAAAGGGTTTCTTTAAATATTAAAGTTCAGAAGACACGATTTATTTTTTTCATCTGTAAGCCAAAAACTAGGTTAGTGTTGCATTTGAAGCAAAACTCTAATATTAGACAGACCTAACTTTTTTTCAACCTGAAATCCAGTAATTCAATCCAGCAAATCAAATGTACAAATGACAATTAGTTTAACAGATTTTGTTTCTTACACACAAGCAGTAACTTATGACATGAATCCAGAGTTTAGCCAAGTCATGTTATTCAGCTGAAACCATCTACTTCCAAAACATCAGTTTAGAATTAATTCTTCATACCCATTGCCATTTCCATCATGTAAGAGAGAAATGAACTAAACTACCAAGAAACTAGAATTATTTTCCTTATGATGCTCAAAGAGCTTGCAAGATGAAAGGCATACAAATTAGAACTGGACACATAGGAACTAAGTGGCTATTCTGTCACACTGCATTTCACAAAAGAAAAAAATGAAAACATCTTCAAGGTTCTTTGATTAAAACATGAAACAGGCAAAATAAGCAATACTTGCAAGACATAGTTCATGGAATATCTTTTGCTCTGCTCAAAGGTGATCACATTTCTTCATAAGATTTTAAAATTAATTATGATACTTCTGCTGATCATAAATATCAAATGGAAAGTAATGACCATTTTAATTAAAGACCAAACAATTATATAACTATGGAAGTACCAAAATATACCCATACCATGATCATCCCATATCTTTTTTCTTTTAAAAATGTGTCTTACGAAAAATTAGTGAAAATCCTTATTCAACCAGAGAAACAGAAGTATCTGACCAAAATTGTCACTGGCCACTCAACACTAGAAATTGTTCTCAAATGAACAGCAAAACTATACAGATTACCCAGAGCTGCAAGTTTCTTGAACACTGCAGGAAAACAGGAAACAGGTTAATTGAATGGTACCTGGATAAATTGCTTGGTTTTCATATGCCCCACATCTCCAGCCTCTATCTGTGCTCTCGACAGCTTCTCTTCAGTTTCACTCAGCCAGTGATTAAAGCTCTTCATGTCACTATGAAAAAGCTGCCACTTTTCCAAAGCTTTGTCAAACCGCCTGCAAGTATAAAAGGAGATGAAATAACAATCTATTGATACTTTATTTATTGAATATAAAAACCCCAAAACCAAACCAAACCACCAGAGTAATGCTGGATGTCTCAGATTAAAATTGGTGTGATATTGATGGCATCATGTACTAGCATTTGTAACAGTTATATTAAATAGAAAAGTGAAATTATCATGAAGAAAATGCACCACAAATCAATGTTTTATCAATTTTTAAATCCAAATTTCTATTTGTGTGTAAAGGGACCCTTTATGAAGCTTTTTTTCTACGTATGCTTCGCTTCAAATACTTGATATAGTTATGAAAGAAAAACCCCAAAAGTCCTGAAATACAAGAATGTTTGAAACAAAATTAAAATGTTAAAAAACCAGGAGTTTGTACAATAAAAAAATAGAAAAATACTACTATCATGTCTGCAAGTCTACAGTTCACTACAAAAGAGACCAGGTAAGTACTTCTGGCACTTTGGGAAAATTTGTCCTGTTTTTGTCTAGAGGACTCGCAGATCTTCTCCTTCAAGATCTGTTTGTCTTTGCCACGGCCAAGTACTTAAGAAACAAAATGAAGACATTTTGGTTTTTTTTGGTTTGTTTTTTTTTCCTGTGGATGGCCTATCTCTTAAGAAATTCAGTCATCCTCTGATTTGGATTGGTGTTGAAATGTAATCGCTAATCAGAGATTAGCCAGCATGTTTTGTTAGCAGATCATCATTAAATGTGCTACTGTGTTTTAGTTTAATAATCCTCCTTTACAGAATAATAGGTTTTAGGGTGTACTTAAAGGATAAAAACAAAGATGCTCAATTATTTTTCTAGGAGGTAATCTGGCTCTGTATGGAAAAACTATATAATTGTTTGAATGTTAAGGTGTTTAATTCACAAAATAAAATCACATTACTGTCAGGGAATACATATCGTCTTTCCCATTTTTCACTTTTTAGAAGAAAATATAATAATCCAAGAGAGACTATTGACCTGGTTAAAAATTGTAGTCACTCATCTAACTTATTTATTAAAATTACTCTGATCATTTATCACGCTTCTCTTACTTAATTGCTCAAAATGAGTCAAACCATAATTGAAAGGCACATTATAAAAGTTTTTTCAACTACCTTCCTCTGAATTACAAGGAAATAAAAATTTACACTTTAAAACAATCTCCTTGAAAATAAAATTTAAATTTCATTTCTTTTGGTCCAGTGTGGTCTCTCATTTTGGACACTACATTTAAACAGCTTTCTTCTGTTCCTCAGAAAATGAAATTACTCTTCTCAGCATGAGGAAGTTTATCAGCAGCTTGAATGCAAAAATTCAGTAGGGGGTCATATTAGCATCACCGAAATTGCATTCCAGCACTTGCAAATTGAATCTCATGTCACTCTCCATTCTTCCTTCCTTTGCTTTGGGTAAGAAGTGTTGCAAGAAGAAAAGATGCAACAAGAAGATATATTTAAAGTTTAAAAACTAGTGCTTATTGCTCATGTCTTAAACTTATTACTCTTGGTATAATAAGTATAAACTAATATTAAACATCAGTAAAAAACACAGGGATTTTATGAACAGGCAAAACCACTAAAATTCAATGCTCTTTCAGTGATTAAATACTTAAATCCTGTCACAATGGTGAGAGAAAATGCAGTTGTTGCTGCAGTGGCAGGTGCAGGTCCCCTTGAAATGGGGTGTGAAGTGGCCATCGCTGTGCAGCTTCCTGCTCACACTGGTATGGGACACTCCTCCTGAGTGTACCTGAGTGAGGGCTTCCCTTGCTAATTCTGTGTATTAGGTTTGCTTACACACAAGACTACTTCAAATAGGTTTTTAAACTTTTAAAACAAAGAGGCTTTTGTTTGCTTGTCTCCTTGTTTTAGCCTTTAAAATCCTGTTAGCAGGTGGTGAGTCCAAAACCCACAAAAGGAGAAGGCTAATTAACTACCAATGCCGAGCAGCTAAATAGCACAAGCCTTGGAAGAGCAGAATGCAGAAAAGGCTCATAAAAGAGCAATACTCTGAAGACCTTTAAGAGAACTCAAGTGTGTTCCTGCCTCAGGAATCCCCAAGCACACAACTTGAGAGAGAGCAACGTGTCATTAAAGGCCTTGTACACTCTTACCTGGGGACCCTCCCTTGTTTGCCATCAAAGACAAGTCATTCAGCTAAAATACTGCAGTGCATCCATTCACCTGTATCTTTATCAACTCAAACTCTTTCCCTTTGACAGGCCTAAGCCAAAATTCTGTGGATAAGAGGTGACTGTCTGATATTTGGGCAGTATTTCCTTTTTGATATGTCCTCCTGTTTCTCTTAGCACATGCTCATTAACAGATGCAAACAGGCACCCTGAAGCCAAGCATTGGGTTCTGGACTAGAATGTATGACTTTTATCTGTTGTGAAGCACATAAGGATTGTACATGGGCTCTGACACTTAGAACGGCAGCCTTACTCCTCTAACTTGAGTATGTTAGAGTTGACAAGTGATAAACAACTGGTTCAATGGCCTCATTTTTTCATATATGTACTGACATCTCAGCCATGTCAAGCAGTGGCTTGTGGGAGTGATTTCGATTTATCATATTATGACATAATAGATTTATTTTGCCTATGGAGCACAAGAAAGAGAAAGAAGTAAGCAAAGAGAACTACTGAGGCAATATGTAGCAAAATTTACATTGTCATAAAAATATTGGTGCTTTCCTTCCTTCAAAGATTATCATTCTTCTAAACCTTTGGGCCTGACTTTCTGTAAGTAAAATTTAATATCGTTTGGTAGCATTGTACATGATACTGCACAGAGAATTGCATATACTGTCAGTGGAACTCTAAACTCTCCATACAGTTGGATTGAATTTGATGTTCTAAGACTGCTGTTTTTGAGAAGTCATGCAAAGGTGGAAGAAAAGGCCTTCAAAACCAGGAAAGTCACAAACATAAGATGGGGTACAAAAGGTTATTGGTTTGTTGTTGTAAACCAAAACTCAATTTTGAATGTGTTTCAATTAATTCCTTGATATTTTGATAACATTCCTTGACAGACTATGAAACCCACTTTTATGATACATTCTGCTTTAGCAAAACTACACAATTAATTGACCCACATGGAAAAGAATGCTATTTATACACTTTCCTAAAAGTCACGATTTCTGTAATGAAAACTATAAGAAATGTGTGCTTTATTCATCATATTGGAAAAACATTCCACAAACTTCTTTTCTATACTGTTGCTAAACAATGTACTGTAGGATTATGCTAATATTAACCTATAAATTATGCAGTTTTGTCAACTTGATTCAGCACAATTAGCACCTTGTAAAAATACACAAAACATCAAAGTAGTATAAATAATTATGCATTAGCATGTGAGAGCATTAACTCTAATACTTAAGGCCATTCTTCCAGATAACAAAACAAGAAAACTTGTTTTTGTCAAGCAACTTCTACAATTAGATTGCTTAAAGAAACAGCTAACCCATTTTCAGAGGTTTTGATGTTTTCATTTTATTTCACAGAATTCATGTCTTTTGAGTGCTTAATTTATAGCTAATTTACATATCCTCTCTGGATGTGGACTCAAAGTGATTATCTCAGTTTAGACACTGCTATATCTAGATATTGATCACAGGTAACGCTGTGGGTCCATTCTGAGACAACAGAATGTTCATATTCTGTTCACATTCTATTCACACCCCTGCACCCTGTCTTACACCCACAAACCAGCAAATGATCAGAAAAAAAAATAAACTGCAACCAAAATAACCCTGGCCATGCCATCCATCAATACAAAATGCAATTTCTTTTCTCTTCCCAGAAAGTAGGTTCTGCAGCATTACATAAATTAAAAACATTCTATGTTGCAATTACATTATAAATACTTTTATATCTTGAATTGTATTGATTGTATCATTCTTCTTGCCCTAGTTATTGATGTCAATCCCTATATCAAAGGCAATGACAAACTGGCTATGAAAAAGCAGGACCATGTCAATCACTGTTGGTTTTTAGGCATTCAAATTCAGTTTAATGAAGCATGAGAGAACAATAAACTTAATAGCCATTTACCATTAATAATTATGCAGAAAATCCATTGGATTCTAATGGCCATCAACAGTGCAAACAGAAACACTCCATATAATTTATAAAACACATTCTTCTTCTGTGCTAGAGATGACTATTTTCAATGCATATGAATTTGAACTCCAAAATTCCAATTCTTTTTTTTCTATAAAGTTTTCCTTCATCAGAACAGAGATACAATGATGTATTCTAGAGAACTTTGCCTAGGCACCTGGATTAAAAGTGGATAACAACTTTTCCCTAGAGGAAATTAAAAAAAAAAAACTTGATTAATTGTGACCTAGGTAAAAGAGTAGCATATTTTGCAACTCTTATACATATAAATTATTAATGCAATTGGTAATAGACCTAATTCCACAGCTTTCCAAAGTGCAATTAAACCCTGCCATGATAAGAAATCCCCCAAACACTGTACGTGGGATGAACAGTGACTCAGTTTTATGGAAATCCAAACTAGTATTTCTGCCTGCGTGTGAAGGGTGTGCCCTCATCTCATCCTCGCGATGGGAGACCGAGTACACTGTGCTTCTAGACAGAATGTTCCTGTGTGTTATCATAACCCACCCGATCATAGCATCTGTCCGGAAAAATGAAGAATAAGTGAAAAATTGCCTTCACTTCTGACTGACAGGGTGATGTTCTTCTCCTTCCAGGGGGCCTGTCCTGCTTAAGGCCAACTCATGTGGCGCAGCAGCACAACCTGTCATTAGGCTTTGGTGACCCCGGTCACATGGGGAGAAATGACTGTGAGAAACCTTATCTGGGGTTTCTGCCATACTTGGCTTCAGGGCCATATGTGAACTCAGACCTTGACCTGGGCTTCTCTCTAAGTCTGTCCATGGTACACTTTGTTCACTGCTGCCAGAGCAGCTCTGCTCTCCACCTCTAAGCATGGTGGGACATCTGGGATCAGCCCTTCTGCACTGCTCCAGTGACCTCTGGAGTTCACCACAGCTTGAAGCCCCAAACAGCCTGTCTGCTGCTGTTTAAACAACACACTAAGCAATAGTCCCCTGTCCTTAAATGTCCCAGTACCTGTGACTACAGGATGGTGGCTGGGAGGGGAGGCAGCCAGCACAGAGGACAGGGCCATGTCCTAGCAAGAAGTGCTAGTGCCTGGGCTGTCCAGCTGCACCCATGTCCCACCCACCTTTGACCAAATCATTGACTGCTGGAGGGCACTAGACAGGCTCCTGGCGGGTTTCATCTGAACTGAATCCAGTGCACTTTGTGGTGCAAGGCAGAGCACAGTGATCCCAACCCAACGGAAAATACTCATGGACAATGTCAAAGTCAACAGCAGTGAAAGACAGCAGCACATCTTGGCTGACATGTTCTGCTGCAGTTCAGATCCAGTCTGGGACGAGACTCAACAATTTCCAGAACCTGGGCAGAGAAACAGGTGCAAGACCCAGAATTATAAAGATCTGGCAAGTCGTATCGAGTTGGAGGAAATCAGTTCTCAGAAAATCCCCAAATTACCATCATAATTCATAAATGAAAAATTCATTTTGGTGAATTTGCGGCACAGAGTATAAGCATGTGTAATGCAATATTGAAAGTATATATTACAGGATGTGCCCCCAGTATTCCCCTGTAATTACTATGAAGTGCTCAAATCCTATGATTCACAAAGAAGAGTTCTTAGTTCAACCAGTAATAGTACGTTTTATCCTCCAAAATTGCCTTGTTCAATTCTCTGTTTCCCCTGCCTATCTCAAACCCCTCCCCTACAATGGTGGCTTTAGAGAAGGAGGAATCACAGAAAACTGATGACACCAGTTAGTGCTGGCTGTTAACTTCCTGAGCCTGAAAGATGTTATTTATCCTGTTTAAGGTGTGGTTGATGTGTACAGAATATACTTATATATTAGTATTATGTTACAGTATATACCAGAAAATGAGAGTTCCTCGTTTTACTGAAAATCATAGTAATAACAGAGCACTTAGCATTATCTTCTTAAAATACTGATGCCTATATTTTAGTAGGTATTTTTTATCTTTTATAGCTTTTCAGTCAGTTAAAAGCCTTTTTCATAAGTGTTTGGTTTTTTTTTTCTGATTTTTTTTAAAGTTTACAATATAATTTAATTGAAAACACCTTTTCCCTTTAATTTTGAAAATTCATGTGAGATGAGAAACCTAGGTCAAATTAACAGTGTAGGTCTTAGTGTAGTATATAGTAAATAGCTCTGTTTCTTTGAAATCAAAATGTTGATAAAACTAAAATGTTGATAAAACTTATAGAAATTATAGGAATGGAAAAGCAGGGAAAACTGGAAGACAGTGTGCATCATACTGCTAAAAGGACAAAATATTTCTGAGTCATAAAAGAGCCTGTTTAGATAAAATACAGTGTATTTTCTGTCTCTAACAAAAATATCTTAAATAATTCTGATACTCATTAGTACAATAAAAAAACAAACAAAAATCTATACTATATTCAGAAGCTATATTTTCCAGTAGCATTAAAATGTGATAGGAAGTTTCAGAATGGTGGCACTTGGCAATTTGCTTTTTACCTTTGAATACTGTGAATAATGATTTATTGTAGTTAAAGTATTTGCAATGTGCAGGGTAAACAGGAAAAAGACAATGCATTTTGTGGAAAATTAGCTGAATGGCAAAGGTTACCATAACAATGGTAACTACGGCTATTTAAACCTCAAAAAATTAATGGGGTGGCCATGAGGAATGTTATCTATATAAATATGGAGATATATATATATATATATATACACAAATATTCTCCATATACATATGCTAATTGAACATACTATTTAAAAAATAAATATTCAAAGTATTATATATTAGCTTTGTGAATAACAAAATACCTTAGATGCTGTTGATAAAACTGACCAAGCTAGAAGTTCTTACTTCGTGAATAAATAGCAAAAGACATTTTGTCTAACACATATGATTGTACTACTGGTCATGCGGAGAATTTAAACAATGTACAGTTGACTAAAAGGGTCAGTATTAGGAGGTTATAGTCTCTATTCTAAATAACATGCAGTAGAGAACAGGTTACTTAGCAACTTGATAACTCAAGAAAAAGAATAACTGCTTTCACTTTCCCTGTAAAATTATGAAGTTAGAGACTAAAGACGTGAGCAAAGTGCCAATGTGCTATTATAAGCCTAAAGAACATTTGCCTTGCCATTTATTTTCAAGGTAACGTAATACAGTCCTAGAAAAATAAGACCTTCTAATGACAAAATGTATTCTTTGGTGACCTGGAAATACATCTGCTCATAAACTCATTCCCTCCTCATGATTTAGGGCATGTTGACACTGATAGATTTTCTGGATTACACGGTTGTGTCACTCAAGAAAGCACTAAAAGATTCTAAGTTCTACACTTGTAAAGCACTCTAAGTGTTTTAAAAGCAAACCCCTTTTCTTCAGTTTTTCCAGGACTGACTGTAGGCATCAGTTTGGAAAGCAGATTCTCAATGTGTGTGGTACATGGAACGCAGTAAACAAACCCACATGTATTTTCAGAGCAGTCCACCAGCCCTACCAGCTCTGGCAGCAGACATTATGCTTTTAGGCATAATTACTGTTGTACTTTTTTGAGTGGTGATTTAAAAGTTTTCACACTTGGCACCCAGGGTAGCCTGGATGCCCAGAAATCCCTGAGGAGTGGCTATAGTGCCTACATGGATTGATTTTACTGCATAATGTTGCAGTGGCACCTTGACCCCAGGTCAGATCTTCTATCTGAAAAACAGGTGACACACATGGTCAAACTGAGAAGTATGCATTCTACGATATATAAATATATATGAATACTTACACACATAGGTATATACTGCACTACATCTACTACATTTCTAACATACTTCCACCAGATCAGACAGCTTTCCAGCAAGAAGGGATGTGACAAACAAATCCAATGAGGAAAATAAAATTGCAGAGACACTTTCAGATCATGAAGTTGTAAAAACCTTTAACTCAAAAACTGAAGAAAATACCTCTATAACAACTGTGATTGAGAGCCATCTGAACAAATGGACCTCAACATAACTCAGAAAGCCATCTGGTCATTTTAATCTTCCTTCAGAGTCAATGTAGAGAACAGATAATACAGGCATCTAAATTCAATTATAGACAGTATAGATATAGTGCTATATACAGGTACACTGACACCACAGAGGCTTGCATATTCACCGATCCCCTTAACAATATAAACACTTCAATGTTAGCAATACCCAAAGCAAACATTCACATTTCTTCCTCTTCTATGAAAGTGGTACAGAAAGGATAAAGTGAATTCTGTGTGTCCAGTACTTTTGTTTAGCCCAACAGTTTTTTGTTCAAATGGAGTCCAAAGACACATGAAAGCAGGGAGTTGTGAACTTTAACATGTAAAGCAGATACAACAGGAATTTGATAAGCATCCTACAAATGCTTACCCACATGTGCAGAGTCACCAGTGTCAAAACTGACAACTCTGGGGGTTGTTTCTCTGGGGTGTAGTTTTCAACCTCCCACTTATGACAACATCATTCACGTCCTTTAGCATCCTAAACACTCTTGATTAATAGACTCCTAATAAGTGACACTGACACTGAATGTACTAATTTCAGGAACTGGCTGTCTTTCAGTGCAGACAAAGTGACTCCTGTCACCACACTTGCTTGCAGAGTACAAATGGGGAGTATTGTAACATGCTGCCTTTGGAAGTTAGAGAGGAATGAACGCATAAATCTAATATGTTGGTGCGAAATCTGGACACCAAAGACCATTTGGCCACAGACCAGATGAGCACATTTCCGTGCAAGAAAAGAGGTATCTGGGTCTAGTTGGTTGCTGAAGACAAAACAAGAAGGTTCAACTTTTTCCTACTGTATAGAAATAATGATAGAAAAACCAGTGGGACTGGTTTTTAAACACTAAGACTGTGTTTGGGTTGTCTGAAGCCATACCAGCATGCAAATAAGGGCAGAGTCAGCAATGCATGTTTGTGCTACCCCTTCATTCAACTCAGTCAGGAAAGTTTATAATGGCAGGATGGAACAGCCTCCAGAAAACCACTATGAGTTCTGGAGGCCACTCTCAGAAGTATAACCTGTGGCTGTCCAGTACAGGGGTGGTTTAGGTTAGATATTAGGAAAAGGGTTTTCTCCCAGAGGCTGGGTGGGCACTGAACAGGCTCCCCAAGGCAGTGGTCACAGCAACAAGCCAGACAGAGTTCAAGAAGCATTTGGACAATGCTCTCAGGCATTCATGGGCTGTCCTGGGCAGGGCTTGGTTTCGATAATTCTTGTGGGTCCTTTTCAACTCATTATATTCCATGATTGTAAATCTAGTAAAGAATCCAAAAAACATCACGCTATCTGTTCAACACTGATCTCAAAGAATATAATACATGTGAAGCTAGGTCAAATTCTGCAAGTCAGTAATACTAAAAAAATTGTTTCTGAGGTGATGCTAGAGATCAGCTCTGTACAATGTTACATGGTCAGCTACTGCTGCAAAGGCCTTCATAAATCTTTCTGAGCAATAAAGTGTCTGCAATGCATATCCTATTCTTCAGTAACCACGAGGAAAAAAGCAGAATATAATTGAAATAGATTCTAAGGTTATGCAGATCAAGACTGTAACAGGCAAGTTAAGTGCAGTTTCTATCTACAGTTATCTCCTACCTGCAACGATTTTATCTATTTAGCTGTTTTAGAACTCAGAAGCTGAACGGAAGTCTTGTCTTTGGGGAACACAGCAGTACAGCAAGAATCAATAGAAGCTGAAAAGACATAGTCTGCTTATCAGAGAAAAGCTCATATATTCTGAGGCTCTGATCTTTTATATGGTCCATATGTCAGTCCCACTGGACATTAAGAATTGTTCATTAAAAAAATATCTGAAAAGGAACTTAAAAACAAGCTTAACTTAAAAATTACCTGCTCAGTTTAACAATCTTTATTCACTCACAGTAAATCGAGTGATTAGTAGAATATATGTGTATTTAGATTAGCAGTGTTTAAATTAGACATAACAATATGAGAAATTTGTTTACTCATTCATTTAAAGTTTCCATTGAGATATTGGAGATCTGTTTAATGACATAATTAATATGTTCCATTTTCCTCTGATTTGATTACAATAACTTTTACTTTTTTGTACAATGATCTTAAAGAATTATAGCAAGATTCCAGGCATAAAAAATTATGAAGAGAAAAAGATGAGATTTCTAAGCAGATACAATTAACTTCTAGCTATTAAGTGTCCCAGCTAGAGATATTTTTAGTTAATACCTGTTAATTGAAATGTCAGCTATATTAAAAAAGACTTGATTAAAATGTCCATACTTTCCTATTGCTACTGTGACCTATTTCATGAGGCATATTTTACTTCTTTGTAGATACACTGACCTATGAAAAGTGATGCATAAAGCTCTACAGAATATTTGTGGTGATATTTCACTAAGTGGAGTTTTCATAACTCATAGTTTGATGTTTTAGAGAGACCCACTCTGGTATGAAAATTCACAACTATAAATCTTTTCAGTACTATATCATGGCAGAAGGCTTTGGGTATTTTTTTAACATAAAGAGTTGGGCAGGTCCATTGTGCTGCCCATCTTTTAAACATGTGCACATGGTCATGTTAGTTGGTACAGACAGACTTTGTAGGTGTGTTTATAGCAATAATAGGATTAGGGTCTTTATCACCCTGTTGTGTCATACAAAAACATTAATCAGGCACTATGAGAGAATAAACCCATGAACATTGTTTTGAATGATTTACATTGGGCTTATTTATTTCTGCATTTGCAGACTCTGGAGACTATAACTTTTTTGTGTCATAAAAAAACCCCCTGAGAACCCTTTTGAGGAAAATTGTCCAGGATCCACAACACGAATTTTGAATGTTATGGAACACAAGCTTATAGTGAATTTAATGTAGATCTTTTAATTTTCTGATAAAATCAAGGAGTTTGGAATTTGGAAATAAATCTTCCAAACAAGTCTGCAATTTTCTCAAAGCAAAATAAATAGATCGGTTGGACTGTGGCAACATTTGCTGTTTCATTAAATTTACAGAGAAGAAAACTGAAGCAGAAAAGAATTCTGAGGAAGGCTGTGAGCAACACATAGGAGAAGAATCGGTAAGGTTTGTGCTGGAACAATATAAATTTCTTTCTTTCAATATTGACCCTCTGTTAGAAGAAATTATGTCTTCTATGATTACTAATATTTAGCACAAGGAACAATATAGTTTTCACAGGAAAAAGACGAGATGCCCTCAAGAGCAATAAGGTACAACTAAGAAGTGCGGATTTACAACAGGGACTGAAGAGGCTCTAATTCTCCTGCCCTTACAAATCTTGTTTCCCACCTTACCTTGTGGCTGCCATCTTGGGGATTTCCAGCCCAGCAACACATTTTTTCTTCAGCTCTTCAGATCTGCTTACCAGATCCGTGAGTTAAGAGAGAAATTGCAATTTAGGTAGGAGCCAAAAAGAAATGGCAGTGTCTTCCTGAAAGACAACCTGATATTCCAATCCCATTCATGCTACATGACCTACCATGCCTGCAAGAAAGTCATTACAGTTCCTAACACGGCTTGGACGATAATTTCCAAATACCATTACACTTTTCTTAGAGTTTGCAGAACTGCAGTTCTATGGTCCAAACTTACTTATCAGTCAAAAATAGCACTGACTCAGATTTTCACAAAAAGATTTTGAGATTCTCCATGGTTTGTCTTCAGCGCAAAAGAAAGTCTTGAAAATCCCTTCTTGCTCACCAGAGTAACCAGCTAACTGCAATGGATGTCTGTGTTCTCCACAGACACTTCATCCCCTTCCTTCTGTAACTAGGAAACACAAAGTGATAGTCCCCAGAGGATAAAAGCACTGACAGCAGAGAAGATCCTTAAGCTTAAGCAACTTTTCCTTTCCAAGAGGGGTAAGGCTGTACAGTTCCATTTGCAAGGTGACAGTCAGCTTGATTTTTCCATAAAGAAAACCCATAAAGTACTTTAAAAAAGCTTCCAGTCCTCTGCTAGTTTCTGAAGATCAATGCAACTTTCTCCCATTCAACTAATCTCTCCCAAATCGCTGTGGGAAAAGACATGCTGAGTTGTTTAACTAGGAAAGAACAGTTGTTTTTGATCACTCTGTGGTATGCTATTTTTTTAGTGCTCTGGGCCCTGATTTTGTCTTGTTAATTCCCAGGTGAATCTAATGAGTGCCAAAAGAACATTCCAGCACCAGCAAAGAACTGATCCTAATGGGGCTCCTGCAGTATAGTGTTTGTACAGAATGGGCTGAACTTATTACAAAAGTGGTGAATAATTGTAAAAGAAACAAACTGCTGACTATGCACATCACACTATGTAAACATAGATAAAAGTGGTGCAGACACCCTAAGATCTGTCTTTACATTTCTTAGAGAAATCTTCCTTTCACAACAGATGGTTAAATAAGCAGATTGAGATTTTTAAAAAATCATGTTTAAAATTCAAAAGTTAGGGCTTTATCTACTTAAAGTCAAGCAGGTGTTTTTTCAAGCTTGCTTGAAATTAGTCAGGAAGAAAACATGCTGCTCATTTATAGACATATGCATACAAAAGAAAGGGAAGAAGATGAATGGTAGAAGAAATCCTACTGCTTTCTGTGCTAGCCAAAAAACCTCAACAATACAAGCTGCTGAAGAATAAAACAATCTTTCTTATTTCTGGACATTACCCTGAGGGAAAAGCTTTGACATAGCAGCAAAGTCTACTTACCTATGCTTTGCTTCCCTTACATGACAAACATCTCAAGGTTCCACTTCAGGGGGTTTTACTAGATGGAATTACATCCTTGTATTACAAGGTTCTGTAATTAATTTATTCTACTTACTATAAATATGTCTCAGTAGAAAAGTGAATGACAGAAGGAGCTGCATATGAGTAGAAATCACACACAACACACTATTTGTATTACTTACAATATCAGGAGCATTAAAACGAGAATCCCTTATAATCGTATTTAATCCTAATTGTTAGATACTTCATTGTCACAAGTAAAATTTTCTTACCGTCTTTTATGCAACTTCAAATAATTATTTTTCTAATAGCAATTTAATTCTACAGCCACCTTTACAGCACAGTTTAGCTGTGTAAGTGCAATATACATATGTACACTTGCCTGTATATATACATGAAGGCTTTATTTCAATTTTTCAGTCTTTGACTGGTATATACCGATGACTTCAGTGTATAATTTACATTTCAAAACATACTTCAAATACAAAAATGCTGACAAGGGAAAATGTTTGAATTCAAGGATTATCACATCACTGTAGCCAAAATTTCTTCTGCTTTCCAGCAATAAATGGAAAAAACAGTGATGCAGTAGAAGTCCAGTACTAAATTTCAGACTTCCTACTCAGAATATGTGTTACTGTGGGGTAGTAACATTTTTTTTTTAACTCAAACAGTACTAACTGCAAAAGATTTGGGCAAAATTAACTCTGTTTCCCACTGCCAAGGCTGAGCTGGCTGGGTGCTGGGTTATTTCCAGGATGCACACAGACTGCACAGACTTACACCTTTGCCACTTCAGAGAAATAGCCCATCTACAGTAGCTCCACCATTCACCAGGCAATCTGCTGGATCAGGGGTGATGTAACTGGTCAACAGACAAAGATATGGGAAAGTTGTAAAAATTAACCCAAATCTAGCAAAGCTTTTCCAAATCCACTTTTCTAGTCATAGTTTTCATGGCTTTAATGCTTGAGGCTGCAGTCAGGCTTCATTATTCTGCCTTCACCAGGGTCATGGAGAAACACCATGAACACTCACAGGGCTCTTCTTTCAAACATTCACAAATCAAAATTAGCAAAATGATGTTCCCATGGTGACAGCTGAGCTGAAAGCCACAGAGTGCCAGGGCACTGCAGGTATCTCAGAGCCTCACTGGCTCTGACTTCACTCTGAGTGGACCCTGGCCCTGGTTCATCACTTTTTGCCTCAGATGGGACCATCCCTGGACATTGTTACTCCACCCACCGCTGCCCACCCGAGTCAGATGCTGTGGGACTGTGCTCCAGGCACTGCAGGTACTGGGGTCACCCTTGGGTCCTGGTTTGTCCTCTCTGGTGGAAGAGTCCTGCTCCTCCTGCTGACTGACACAGAGCTCCTAACCTACAGTGATACCGCATAAACACTGACCAACTGTGCAACATGGAAGTTTCACAGTTATATCCTATTGCAACCAGGATATTCTGTTAGTATCATAAATATTATATGCTATGTGCACAAATACACTGTAAACCTATATCTATGAAACTAGTTCAATCCCACAAAAGTAAGAAAAGGTTTGTTATGACAAACTCCACAGGAAAATAAGGCGTTAGTGAAACCCACTGCTGCAAGTCTTTAAACCCAAAAGGATATCAGCAAACTGTGACACTAAGAATTTCACAAACTAAAAATAAGAGGTCAATAGATTTCTATTATACGGGATGAAGAGATTGTCAGTATCAAGGGGAAGCTACATAGCCCACTCTGCTCCGTATCTTAGTTGCTGATTTCAGAAAATTCAAATGAAAATTTTCAGAAAATGAAAATTGTCACTAGATCTTTGTTCTCATATACCTATTTGCTGAATATGACATAGAACTTTGTCCTTCTCTCCTTTAGCAAATGCAGGACTAGGGTGAGCAGTCAGTAACCTTGAGGTCACATGTAGCTCACTAGATTCAATGAATTTGTATACAGACTCCTTTACAAACATTGCTGACAGCAGCAGAAAGAATAGTTTGGCAGTTTTAGAAATACCAAATGTCTAAAATAACTAAGCATTAATGACAGTGGTGCATTATTTACTCATCCTTCTCATTTCTTAGGACCAAGGCAGAGTATAACAAAGCTATCCTATTTGCTATTTCTGTTCCTTCTCTATAAAGAGAGAAGGAACCTGGAGCCCCTTATCAGCTTGGCACCCTTCAAAAGTGCAAAGCAAAGAGTCTGCTGTCATTTAGCCTAACTGGCGAGGAACTCTGATTGCCTCCCAGGATTGGCATAGGTGGTAGAAATGAAAAAGTATCAGAAAAAGAAAATTAAAACAGAGAAACAGAATGAGCCTAGCTGTCTGGCCGTCTTGTGCAAGACGCTGTTGTTACTTTGAAGTTACAAATAAGACAGAGAGGGAAAATTTTAGAGAGTTAAAACTATGGGTTGGTTTTTTTTAAAAAAACTTCTGCCATATAATCCACTGTTTAGTGACCAGATGATTCAAAGTTAAGGTAAAGAATAATCATTGCATGCACTTTAATCAAAGTCACAAGTTTCTATAACATAAAAATCTTAGATAGTAGCAAGTCCTAGAAAGCTACAAGTTGTTCATAGACAACAATGTTCAATATGACCTTCTCCTACTCTACTCATGGATGTAACATATTCTAGGCTGTAGAAACACACACACCTCAGAACTCAACTGTGTAGTAATCTTCACCAAACAATGAGCACCTTCTCTGTCTCTATCAGAATCTTAAAGAGTGGAGAGGTTACACATAACATGCTCCCAATAGCTACCAGTTATGCTAGCTCAAAGGCCAAGCTGAATCAAGAATCCTGTTCTCAGCTGCAGTCTCACCTTCTTCCCTCTAAGCACAGGGAGAGATCAAAGTTCACTGAGGCATCCCCAAATGATTATAAATGTTGATATATCATTTCTGCTCTATCTTAACATGTTCTACAATGCTCAAATGATGGAAAGAATGTTCTACATTATTGTTTCCACATTTCTAGCAGCTAGTCTCAGTGCTATCTATTCTACCTCTCTATTGTTATGATGCCACTCGCTTTCTTGCTTTAGCTACTTTGGAGGTGCATGACTAGACTTGAGTTAACAGTAAGCAATTACTGAAGTAATCTGAGTTGGTGAAGAAAAAGGATATGGCAACTTGATTAGTTCTTACTTGTCTTTCACTAGACAAGATGCTACATCTTTGTCAAATTCTTTTCTGCAGTGAATATCATAGACTTGATTCCAGAAAACTAAGTATCTGTAACTTCTGCTGATTTCTGCTATAGGAGTAGATGAGAACTCTGAAAAAGAGACTTCATAAAAATGGTGAATCCAGCTGGGAATTGACTTGGAGACTCAAGCTGACTGCTAAGTGTCTTTCTGTAAATGTTTTCACATATGATTGTACACTATTGCTCTACAGACCATAAGCTGAAACAAAAGCTTGTTGCAAAATGATTTCTAGCTCTTTCAGGATTCATGAGTTCTAGTGCTTTTTTCCTACTTTTTCTGTTTCTGTAGTAGTACAAATCCACTGAAAGCAGTGGAGCTGCTTCTGACTTACAATGCCATAAGAAAGGGAAAAATTAGCATTAGAAGATAGAAGGCAAGGGGTTGCAGAGCCCTTGCATGTACTTGCCATGGGACTATAGCTAACTTTCTGTTTGACTGGTATGGACAACTGCCGTCCCATTTTTACAAAGGAAACAGAGAAAGTATAGAGGTACTGTTTGCAAATCTAACTGCCTTTTCAGAACTGATTAGGGAAATGATGCCAAAACAACAATCATGACCAGCTCAGTATTTGCTGTATCACTCTGTTTCATGGATACTTTCATGCAGACATTTTGGAAGTAAGCTCTTCCCTGACTCAGGATGTGGAAGAGGACATGGGTTTACGGGATGGATAGAGACTTGGGGAACTGACCAAAGGATTGTGCATCCAAATCAGAAAGAAATGTACTTGAATGGGCATTGCTATTGTGCCAGAGGACTTAAAGATAGTGAATTGTTGGTCTGTTTAGTGCACTGCAGGGACAAAGACACTCTCGTGGTTATTAGAGGAATTTATTTCTAGGCTTTCAGACTCCCACAATGTCTACTAAAGACTTTCAATTCAGCAATGCATTCACATTTGCTTCTTTTTCTTTACTGACAAACTACAGCACTTGTCATTAATCACCCTGACAATATGAAAATGCAACATTATTCTGCTAAGTATTTCAATGCTTTCTGATTTTTCACTGATCTACCATGTTGTCAAATGTAATACTCAAAGAGAAGGTACACAGTTGTGTGCAATGCAAAGGGGCAAAAAAGAAAAAATGCTTAAAGGAATCATAATTGAAATATGTTTGAGCCTGGAGTACCTGTCCTGGAGGTTTCAGGTTTTTAATTTTATTTTCTTGCTTGATTGTATGATTGATTTGATTATATTAGTATAATGACTTTAAAAAATAATATTCATTGTAAGATGCTAGCCAGTCTTTCATCTGTCAGGAAAACCAGGAATATTTTGCTCCACTATATAAAACCCTTAATGTTAAATTCTTAATTCCACCAGTTCTACACTGAAATTGGGAGGGGGGCTGGGGAATAGAAATAAACCAGGAAAGGATGGAAGAACCTTAAAAATCTCAGAGACAACAACTCCTGGAACAGTACGTGTCTGTGCTACATTTTTGTGGTACATGAAAACCTGCAAGTTTGAGAGGAAAAGAACATCTCCGTGATTCCAGAGATTTACGTTTCATCTCAGCTTCCAGCTAGTCAGAGGGCATTCTGTACTCTGACAGAAAGGAGAAATACGGGGGCAAGACCGCAAAAGGAATTATCGCGTTAGTCGGTCCCGCACAGCACCGGGAGCACTTTCACGGCAAAGCCACCCCCTCATGGGGGCTCCAACACCAGGAGAGCGGGAGGGAAGAGAGGGGGAAAAAATGGGAAAAAAACATCCCCCAAACCCTGTAAGTGAGGACTTCAGTCTTTTCTGAAGCAGGACTTAATCCACAACACACAGGATAGTGGGTCAATACTTCCCCAACTCATTAAAATGCAAAGAATTTCTGAACACTTCAGTATTTCTAACATCTGTCACACTTTCTCACTCAGCCCCTCTGCATGTTCAGAAAGACGGCACTTGAGGGAAATGGCGTTCTTGTGGGTGCAAGGTTAGGATGGAACTTAAGGTTCTTTTCTCAGAAAATCGAAATATTTGTATCTGACCTTAAAAAAGCCTCTGAATATCACAGCTCTTCCTGTCCTATTTGTAAACTGACAATAATATATTTTTGTAGGATGTTGGGAGTTGATTTAGCCAGATTCGTGTGGGACACTAAATGAGTCTACCAGATCTAGATATGGAATTAGGAACTATTTAATACGTAAAACAGCTTCTACTACTGCTTAGGATTTCTTTGCGTGTCATCATTAACCATATGATGCCTGAGCTGAAATGACTCATGTTACACAGCCAGGGAACATTTGTGAAGGTTTTGTCAGAGAGTAGTCAGGAGGGAATCTCATGGATCATGGAACGGCAACGTGTCTTGACTGGCCCTACAACACCACAACTTAAAACCTGAATTGCAGAATGTCTAGCACTTAAGAAGAGATAGTATGTTTAACCCTAAAGAAGGGCAGAGTTTGGCCTTGAAAAACCAAAATATTCAACAACAGGCAACTTTTAGAAAACTCTGTTAGGATGTAACTTGATTTTGATTATTTCTTAGTTCTACACAGACAGCAATCATAATTACTGTGTTTTACATCCTAAAATAATATATGAAGACTTTATTAAACACTGAATGAAGCATGTTAATAGATATTTCAGCAAAACATTAATAATTAAACAATTAAACATTGCCTACATCCCTAAACTATTAATCTTCTGATTGGGAGAAGGAATGGTAAAAAGAGGTCCTTTGTTTAACAGTAATAAAGAAAAATTAAACAGTATCACTTTTAAAATTTTATTAACTAGAACTGTCAATATAGAGTATTCATGTTTGAAAGAAACACTGTGAGTAAAACCATGAAAGTTTAGACTTAGAGGACATTTCTGAAAATCAGCAGGGTTAGAAATGACATTCATAGGCTTTGGGTTGTTGAGAAGCAGGTGCTTGCTTTTCTGAAACTTTTTAAATCTTTAAAAGTTCAAGAAACCCAAGCCCTTTGCTAAATTAGATGGACAGATGCTTCAGGACCACAGAACAATATCCCCTGATTATTAACATATTCCAGAGGTCTACATCAAGCAGATTCTCGACAGAGACTGCAGGAAACCTTACTGATGAATGCATGAGACTACAGATGCCTTTAAAGAAGAATACTTGTATCCTGATTTCTTTGCAGAATTTTCCACCAGATTCAGTACCTCCTACCATGTCAATTGTATTTCCTTCAAGAGTATGACATCAAAGTTCCATAAAAATAAAGCCGCATAAGGTCTGAAAAAGACAATGCGCCTATAAAGAATGGAGCAGTACTAGCAGGGTCTCCTTTGTGCATACAGGAATGGCTGAAGAAGAGGAAGTCCTAGAAGCAGATGATAGGCAAGTCAAGAATTATGTCACAGAACTCAACCCTTCCAAGCCTCTGCCACCAGTCAGGCTGCATCCCAGGACTCTGAGGCAGCAAAGGCTTTACAGCCCAGAATGCCATTCGCTTTCTAAGCTGCAAGTTCACATTGCCAGCTCACATCTGTCTTTTAATCTACTAGTATGCCCAAGTCCTCCTCAGGGTTGCTCTCAAGTAATTCATTAATAATCAGAGTAGAATCAGGAGTGAAAAAGTCAACATGCTTAATTATGGAGCTGCCATTCTGAGGGAGCTAGATAGGCTGGAGCCTTGAGCCAACAGATGTCGCATTAAATTCATCAGGACCAAATGCAAAGTCCAGCACCTGGGCAGGAAGAACCCCTTGCAACAATACAGTTGGGGAACTGGTTGGCTGGGAAGAGGTTCTGAAGAAAGGATCTGGGGCCCTGCAGGCAGGAAGTGGAACATGAGCCACCAGAGCACTCTGTGAGGAGAGGCTGAGGGAACTGGGCAAAGAGACGGCTTTGATGAATTCAAGAGCAGCCCTCCAAGACCTCTAAGGAGGCCACTGAGAAGGTGCAGTAAGGTTCTTCCATGGGGACATGGTGCAAGGATGAAAGACAATAGGCTTAAAGGGAAATGAAAGGTTTATACTAGATGTAAGGAAAAAAATGTCACCATGAGGACAGCCAAGATCTGGAGCAGGCTCCCAAGAGGTTGTGCAGTCTCTATTGCTGGAAGTCTTTAAGGCCTGTCTGGCTCAATCCTTGAGTAACCCAGTCGACCAGTGTTGACCCTGCTTTGTGCAAGATGTTAGACTGGGAGAGTTCCTGAAGTCCCTCCCAACTTGAATTAAGGAATTGAAAAGCTCTAAATCACCCTAGCTAGATCTTCCACAACACTTGGATCAGTAGCTTAGGATGGAGGGAAAATAAAGGAGTAAGGTGTAATCACACAGAGATAAGTTGCTAAAAGGGGCTCTAATGAATTCTTTATGACTAACAGGCTAAGCAAATAAAACCTAAGGAAATGAGACTTCAGTGATTATGCTGCCCATCACTCATTTCCAATAATAAATTTTCTAGCTATTTAGCCAGTTTCAGCCAAATCTGACAAGGAAGTCTTAGGCTCAAAGGTAATTGTGTTGTTATAGGATTTTGAAAAATTGGTTTCTGGAGAGAAGGAAGAACGTCTTATTTGTTTTAACACTCCGAAAAGACAAGCAGAGGGTCACTGTGCTCCATTTTGTTTGACATCTCTACTTCAGCCATCCAGCTAATACATGCACAGATCCAAAATATATGTATGCTCTGTATTCTATGGGAATTACATGTGAATATTTTTTGCTTTCCTTGGCACCCTACCTCTTTTTAATTTTCTTGCTGTCAAAAAATACTTGTGGACAGAAAGAATAAATCAGATAATCTGACTAGAACTGAGGCTATACAATCATAAAATGTTATCTGGATGTTGCCCTAATAGATAGAGGATTGCCTCAAGGTCTTAATGAAGTTATTACTAAACCCAATTTTCATGAGTGATATCAGACATAATGATAAAGCAGCAAAGTAATTGTCACTCTTATTTTACTTTAGTGTAACTATTGAAAGAATATTTTCAACCTCATGCTAAGAATTAATCCCTCTTTTACTGGGAAAGCAACTGGACACTTAAAATAATTACCAATCAGATGAAATATCTCAAAATGAAAGTCTAATCTAAAAGAAAATTATACATTCCAGGAAGAAACAAAGAATATCACACCAGAAAGAACTACTTGCAATGGATCAATGGTGCAGTCTCCTGTAGAAGCCTAGAAGATAAGGGGATGATGTGCATGTGTCACACACAGATAGCTGAATAGCGGTGGAGCCAACCAAGGGTTGTTGGTAAGAACACACTGTAAGAAAGAACAGGATGTGGCTGAAGAAAATGCCATACAGAGCTAGGGCAGCACTTTTCTCTGACAGACGTCCTTGTTCTGGCTCCTGGAGATAAACACAGCACAGCACAGCCCAAGCAAAGGCTTGAGGTCAAGAAGGAGGCATGGACTGTTGACCAAAGACCAAGCCAGTAGGGTGGGATCAAGACTCCCCAAAGCTTTCCGACCTATTTTCAAAAAGGTCTGGAAGAATGGACTGCACATGATAACTAATTGCATAGAAAGGGAGAAAATTATATCCTGGGTGGGGAAAACTTATCACTTAAAAGGTACCCCACAAAGCCTGGGTGGTGCCCCTGAGGGCCCCAGACATTCCATCATCTGGATTGATGGTGGTTCATTTGTTTGTTCCTTCCTTCTTTGCTCTCTCTCTTTTTCTTTCTTTTTTTTTTCTTCCATTTCTTTCTTTCTTTCTTTCTCTTTCTTTCTCTCTTTCTTTCCATTTTTTTCTTTCTCTCCTTCTCTCTAATCTCTCTCTCTCTCTCTCTGTCTCTCTCTCTTCCCTTTTACCCCACCACATATTCAAAATCCAGCACTTTGTAGTTATACTGTAAGGGACTATATACCAATTTCCATAACGTGTATAATTTACTAATAAAACTTTTTAAGTCTTTATGGACCATTTCACTTTTGTCATTCCTTTTTGACATCAGGCATCCCTTAAGGATGGGATGCTACAGTCTCCCCAGAATAACAGTAAATGGGAAACAGGTTTTGCTTACAAAATATCTCTGGAATACGCTGCTTCAATTTAAGAAGGAAATTTATTTTCTGTGTTAAATAAAACTAAATATTTGTAGTTCCCCAGACAAATAAATGCAAGGCTAAATTAATCTCATGGATCTAGATTCCAAAAATTTTGGGAGCAGAGACTACCAGTATGCAGTGTGCATAAGAATGAGCCAAAGCACAGAATTTTTGTCAGGTCAATTGCCATGATATTTTGGATCACAACAGAAATATTGACTAACTCTTGCTGAAATCACCTCAAGCACTGACTTGCCCATAAAGAAAATAAAATGTGAAATTTACCAGCTCTACTGAATTACTGAAGGCCACCAGGACAGAAGACTGAACCTTGTAATCTCAAAACACTTAAGTACCAAGGTTTATAACACAAAACTTGCTACTCCAAATATAATGTGTGTCTTCTTTGCCTCTTTGGCACATAGGGGTATATGCAATAATTTAACAAAAAAAAAAAAAAGTTGCATTCAAACTGCCTTGGAGGAAGAAAGAGAAACTTATATTTATTAGATGACAGCAGCAACATGTACAGAGCTGAGAAACAACAGTGATGAAAACTGTATAAAGCAGAAAATTGTAACTTCTGACTTCAGCTACAGATGTTAAAAGACATGTAGGCTCCCTCTGCTGTCAAAAATGCTCTCCTGGCAGGTACTTAAAGGCAGGTGTACACTGCATCGTGGCAACTAGAGAGCAGCAATTCCTTAAAAAGCATCGAGGGAATTCCACTAAGGAAATCATCTTAATACATCCAATACGCATTGGACCTAATGGCAGTTCCTGCAACATCATCCTTCATCCAGTGCACAGCTGACCCAGCTGAATAATCAAAATATTCATGCCTGCACCTCTCCCATCCTACACCTACATAAAAGGGTGTAGCTAAGCCTTAGTGTGCTCAGCCTGTGTTTGAGATGGCTGGCTACAAATCAGGACTCTGTGAAGTTACAGAGATGAACTAACACAGCACTGTCCCTAAAGCAAGTACACTCTGCACTTCAGCTGTGTCTCATAGCTTATGACACTGACCAAAATGTCATATTATTTTCCTATCTGACATGAAGGCCCAAGACAGTTCATATCCAGACAGCTCAGTCTATTTGCTTCTGCTTCTATTTGTCTTCATATATATTTGCATTCCATAGTTCTACAGCCCACATATTCATGACTAAGCTGTAACATTTCCCAGGCATTTCAGTGAAAATCTTAGTTTGTACAGCAGAAAAAGACACTCTGATAATTCCTCTATGAATGTAGTGCATTTTTGTCACTGAGCATTCTACAGTGAAGTTATGCTAAGTTATGCTAATTGCCAGGCTTGAAGGTTGGTGATTTAAAAACATACAAGATTCTTTTTCAGCTGAAACACTTTCACGGCACAAACACATGATAGATTATCTCCTCTACTTATTAAAAAAAAAATCTGCATTAGTTATTTTCACCTCATTTTACAATACAGGCACCTTCAATTCTTAAACCAAGAATTTTCTGTTTTAAACTCTAAAACTGTCACGACAGTGATTTAATAAACATAGCTCTCTTTCCAAAAGCTACAGCACTATTCCTCATCCTGCCTCAACTTTGCTATTTAAGTTTAACAAACAATTTTAAATTTCCTTGTAGCTATTCCATTTAGAAGATGATCTTATATATATTGCCCTATGAAAAGAGACATTTTAATGGCCATGTAAAAAATAAAAATATTTTCCAGCTTTTTTCTGTAAATCAAATCTTTCTAGTTCTAAACTAGGCCACAAAAATATTTCTATATATTTTTGGGGTTTTACATTATAAATATTGACAGAAAGATCTATTTAGATTCTCCATAATAAAATATTTGCAGATTACATTATACCTGCTTGTTATACATTATTTTATACTTACTTGTAAGCAATTAAGCAACCAATGAAACTTACCAATACATTAACTCGATGGTGTGATATTATGAGAGCAAATTAAATGGGAAATCTGTTGCAAGAATTTGATTATGAAACAACTGCTATGGGGAACATTTCTATACAGTAAGCAGGCTATGGAAATAAATTAACAACTAATGTTGGCTGTTAGAGTCAAGCATTATATGCTGCCCTTTTCAAAATCTAAATGAACAATTTGAGTCACTGTGGAAGAAAGCAAGGGACAAAACCTACCCTGCATGTAACTAAGGCATGGTAGCTATTTTGAGATTAACATTTAAAAGGAAATAATTTCCTTCTCTCATTGGGGATGAACTAATCTGTTCTGGTTTTCACTCTCATCTTGAATCCCAAGTCAAGGGTAATTGTCATAACAAGACTTACAACCTCAAAAGAAATACGTGAGCAGATGCTTTTAGGTAAGAGAACAGCCACTATTTCTGACTTTCTCCCAAAACACCTAAACCTTCCACCAGTCGCTTTTCTCCCTGTACTGAAACAAAGCCAGGTAACATTCATTTTTGTCATTCTCTTTCTCAGAGTTAAGGCAAGGAACAAAGAAATGCTGACTGGACTTAGTGAAAGAGATATATAACAACATGTTTAGATATACATTAAACTGCATTGTTTTGTTATACTTTCTAGGTTAAGATTAATCTCCCCTAATTTTATCTATCTAAAAGCAATGCGTCTAGTCTTATCTTGCCTGGTTTCCCTGAAGAGTCAGTGGACCCACTATATAGTTCAACAGCTATCTGTGAAAGAATTGCCTGGGAGTATTTAATTGAGAAAGAATGTAGACAAATACTGTAAAATAGATAACTAAAGCGTGGATGGCTAAAGCTGGGCAAGATGATTCATGTCTTCAATGACAGAAGAGACCTCATCTCATGAAAAGATAACTATACTTTTAAGACATCACTTGGGCTGAACACAGATGTCTTAGTACTATATCTATATACTTTCTAGGAAGGAAGCAGAGCCCAGAAGCTGGATCTGATTCAGATATCACAGGTAGGCATGTCCTCAAGGCTTACTGGTTCTGCAGTAATACAGAACATGGGCAGGTTCCTTGCTTTTGAAAAATTCGTGTATTGCATTTCTTTTTCCTAATATCCTGACCCACGAATTGGATTAGTTCTCAACTCAACAGAACGTATCAGTAAGGGATTACGAAATCTACTGCAAGGTGGTGTTAGATATATAACCACAAAATATTATTTCTCTGACAATTAATTGATTCTTTTTGTATAGCAAGTGGGTTTTTTCATTAGGCCTTTCCAAGCTAATTTAAGGGTACTGAGCTGACTATTCGTTGTACAGTTGTCCAAAAATGAAAATAATTCCTAGTATAAGCCTATTTACTAGTTCTTTACGGTTTGCTCTTGTTACTATAAAAATTGTTAGTGGTCTGTGAGTTTTAGAAAGCTATAAAGGTCTTTTTATTATCATTATTATAGATTTGCAATCTTTTATGATATAATGTTGGGATATCACTTTTTTCCACGTTTCAGAATTATCAAGAAACACTTTGTAAAGATCTAGGATATCAACTTTCCTGCATTCTCTCACAACATTTAATTTTTAGTGGATTTGAGATTTATTAGATGAGTAGTCCATAATGCCCTGGAAGATAATTCTTATGTAATGAAAAAGGCAAAAATTAGTTGCCTGATATTAAATGAAATATCCACTAGAATTTTAATACCTGATCAAGAAACAGACTCAAAAATATTCAAGGTCTACAATATTTTTAAGATGTTAGTATTTTGTTTTGAAATTATATATTTTTTTTTATTTTTCCTGCCTTATGCTTATTTTTTTTTTTTATTTATTAACATTCTCTGTGAGCGTTTTGCAATTGGTATAGAAACATTTTAAATTAATGTCTATTCTGGAAAGATTTATTACACTTTATTGATTCAACAATTTCTGACAGTGTTAGAGAGGTTACTTTTAGGGAGCACATGTTGTTCATAGACTGAGGCATAAATGTCCTGGGAAGACAATATCCTGAAAAGACGAACAAGATCTTCCACAAGCCGCAAATTGATAAGATAAAAAGTAAGACAGTAATTTAAAAATCTATCTTATATTATCTTTTTCCCCCCCCAAATATTAGGTGTTCTCATTTAAGATGTATTGGGACCTGGTGTTAGTGTCACTTCCTAAATAGTCATGATTAATAAAAATACCCAGTATCTAAGACTGCTACAAAGAAGGAAGACTTGTGGAAATCTGGTGCAAGGACAGGAAAAACTATAGTATCTGAATGGTTATTCTTATTGGCACTGAAACTTCACCTTTCAAATTCGAATTGTCTTATATCAATACACCTGCTGGAAAAGATAACATAGAAATTTAGCCTCGTGAAAAGAAATGTTAAAGTCACAAATTAAATCATGAATTACTCCTTAGCTCACAAAGGACAAATCATGCCACTGCTCTTTCCTGGAGTTTGCTTTGCACTCAGAAAACTGAAATGAAGGAAACAAATTCCACTTGGTATAAGATGATGTCACTCCCATTCATCTGCTGGAAACACAACAAATTACCGTGTTCTGAAAGTAATTTGTCCACAAAAGAAACTCACTCCTAACAAAGAGCCAGGCTAGATCTAGGCTTGACTTAAAAAATTAGGAAGTTGAAGAGGAATATTTCAATGTGTTTGCAAAAGAGTAAGTATTTACATTTATCTCAAGTTTCTAAAACCACTGCGAGAATACTTTAGATGATCACAGCATTTTTGCTTATACTTTTTCAGTTGAATATTGCCTGTTATCTTACTGTAAGTACAGTAGGAACTCTTATTCAAGTGCAGAAAATGTGATAAAGTGACGATGTGAAATAAGGTTTTCAAATACTGTAGAACTGGCCTTGTAAAGCTATTGGAGTGCTCACCATCACAATGTATTCCTGTCAAACTGGCGCATGCTCAGCTATAAAACAAACTAAAAATCTCAGTTGTAATTAAAAGGAACTCGCTACAAAGTTAATTACAAAGTATCTAGGTATGAATCAGGACTTCCAGTAAATCTATTTTACACAAAAGAGTTCAACATAAATGTTTCTAATGATTTCTATGAGATTTAGACTAAGCTAGTAACTAGAGGGGTAAGTAAAGTTTTTTTTGTTCTTCCATCTGTCACTGTGACAGTTGAGTTTTCATTTACTTAAATACTGATTTTTATGCTATTACAAGCCTTTGATTTCCTAAACCCAATATTCAGAAATATTCCAGTATTTGTTCCAGTATATTTGTTTCCGTAACCTTTCAAACATGGAATATTCACATTCACTTAGACACGCTCCCTTGAAAACAAGACAGCTCCAATAACAATCCCCAAACTGTCCTAAAACATCATCATCAATAGCATATCTCATAAATACAGCTTCAGCCATGTCTCAAGGGCAGACTTACGCTGATACTTTCACCCCTTCCAGACACAAACTGCTGGAAGTAAAACGCTAAAGGCCATATTGCCTTCCTTCACCTCCTCCCAGCACTCGTGTGCAGTCCAAATGGACCTCACAGAACAGCAGAAGCTCCAGGGATCAGCTAGAGTTCAACCAAAACCTCCGAAACAGTGACACAACAAGACTGACACCACAAACAGAAGATTTTAAAGAAAAAGGAAGCATGTGATTCCAAACAGCAGCCAAGCTTCTCATCACCTTGAGTTGCTGTCCATCATAATAAAAGAGGAGAACTCCCCCAGGCAAAAGCCAGCTGGACAGTAATTATACGTTACAGTTCTCTAGTGCCTTTATCTGATGACCTCAAAATACTTGACAAACACTAATTCATTTCATTTCACAAGACTTCTGCTGCTGGCTAAATACTGCTGTAGTCTAAATAAGGAATAATTAAGTGTCAGAGATGTAGTCCAAGCTTTCAGCTAACAGTAAATCACTCTTCTTGCTACGTACCAGCGGCAGAAAATGCATATCAAGAGATTCCAAAGGTTTCTCAGAGATTAGTCTACTAAAACAGTAACAGAGGAGATTCTAAAGGTCTACCAAAACAATAACAGTTTGGATAAAGTCAGTCTCTGGGAAAAGCAAAACACCAAATATTCCCAGGAGTTATTATTTTTGTGAGCATCTTTGCTTCAGTCTCTGTTTCTAAATTACCCTTCATTTTCGTATATGGCATCGTGACTAACAAGATTTTTTCTCACTACACCAGACCCATGCTTGCTATTTAAAAAACAAACAAACAAACAAACAAAAAAACCCAACAAAGTAATAGGCTTAGAAAAATTTGTAAACCTTACCAGATTTTAAACGTTGAGGCAAAGTAGAGGTGACATGAAGATTAATGAATTAGATTTTTTACTATAATTCTCCCTGATTATTATTTTTTTTAAGCTTTACTCTATTCTCTCTCCAACAATCTAAAATCAAAGCTAGTGACTGGCTGAGAGCAGAAATAACATGTATGTACAATTCTGCAAAGTGACAGCTGCTTACCAATATTTCAAAGCAAAAAAAACACCCATGAAAGTTATCAAGGATTGGATTGTAGGACGAAATCAGTGCATGTAGCTGTTTCTTTTCTTCTAGTTACTTTTAGTTACTCCTTACCCATCTAGAATTCTATCTCATCCTACTATACAATAATTATTTGGACATTAATTTAATTTTTATAGAATAATTATAATATAATTAAGACCATTTTCTCAGACAAGGGATATTTCTAAACATACATGGAGTGCAAAAAGTGGTATCCTAGAAAATATCAATCTATTGTCTTTTGAGATGGCATATCAAATGAAACTTCTAAACTCAAGTTTTCAGCATGGTCTGAAGAGCCAATTCTGTAAAATTCCTATGAATGGACAATTTAAATGAATGGAGCTAGTCACATCTATAATGATTTTCATTATCAGATTAATGTCTTATATGCTCAGAGGAATTGTCAAGGACTTTCCTGTGATAATTCAATAAATGCTTGAAACTATGACTTTTTATCTAAGGCAAACTTATTTGTTAACTTTTAAATTACTCAAACTGGGGAAAAAAAAGCACATCCGTTAAGTGAGAGCAACTTCTGGATCACTGCCCGTAACGTCTGATACTTCATCTAATTGAAAAAATTAAGAGGAAGTATAAATCCATGTCTTTTACTGCACAATGCCAAAATTTGAAAGCATTGCCTATCTACTACAGAGCACAAATAAGTTTACTGGTTTGTTAGCCTCTGTCTACTATGTTCCTAAACATGAGCCATGAGCTGTATGAAATAGGTTTGGCTATATTTTGTATCGTAATACGATTCCCAAATTACAAAAATCAGAAATAATATACAAGGAGAACCCCCCCCCCCCAATTATATCATACTGTAGAAGATCACACCTTTATTGAATTTTAATGCCTTTCTATACTTCTCTTGAAGTGTAATATACAAAGTTATAAAAAGCTGACACCAAATCACCAAATTTAGAGCTGCTAACAATTCTAGCTATGCTCCTCAGACATAAGTGAGAACTCTCCTCAAACTAGTAAATCCCCTGCAATTAAAAGGGATTTCACTCTGATGCACCCATCACGTATTCAAATTTTTAAATCAACAAATGTACAAAAGACTAAATGCGTAAAACTATCTCAGGGTAAAGGTATGTTCTTTATAAAGACATAGAAATATGTTTGCAACATGATGTTAGATTTTGGTCCAATGCAAGTGGTAGTTGGTCAAGATATTTTTTTTACAGAAATACTCATAAATTAGATTACAATTCTATATAAATGTTCTATGCTTACTACATGAAAGTACGGTTTGTGACTTTAAAAGGTATCCCCATAAAACACTAAAAACCAATCAACAGGAGCCCAAATATTCATGGATGTCATCAGAAAGAGCAATTTTTAAAGTTACTTACGCCTGTCGCTCCCTGTACATCTTGTTGACTTTCTCCCACTGCAAATTAAGCTGGGTCAGTTTTTCCTGTATAGTTGCTGCTTCCTTTGGTGTAGCACTTTGCAAAGCCGGTGTCTTCTTATTGTGAATAATTTCTACACGACCTTGCAGTCTTCCCAGGCTATCTTTAATGCTCTGTAAAATCAAGATTTAAAACAAAACAAAACATTGTTTTTATAAATAACAAATAATTTCTCATGAGCAAAAGAACGTGGTGGAAAATGCTAATGATTGATAATAATTGAAAATAATATCATTTTTACAATAACCAGGTATAATAACTGATAAAATTCTCCTACTATGCCTTATCTTTTACCCATCTGCCACTATTTTCCTATCATTGCTCTGCCTAATTTTTTTAACACTGATGATTTTTTTTCTTTTTGGTTGTTCATTCTTCTTTTCATTGCTTTAATCAAACTAAATAGTCATTTTCAATTTGTTCCACTTTACTGGACACTCCAAACATTTTAAAATTGCATCTAAGAGTGCTAGTTTTAATGCAGACTTTAAAATGTTACTCTACTAGTAAACTTGGACGTATAAAATTTAGTATACATGAAGTCGCTGCAGAGATGTGTGTAGCTACTAGGAAGAAGTTGCTAGTCTTAGAAAGCTCTTAGAAACCAGAGAGACCTTATGGACAGCTTGAACTAAACTGAAATGTTTCCCAGTCCATGAGCAAGGAGGTCTTCTCTCTCTCCAGTTTTCTTTATGTTCTTTTTGTCTAATATACATGAGCTGCAAATGTTGATTTGACTTCTAACTCTGCAACTCCTGATTTTTCTAAATAACAAAATGTTTAATATATCCGTGTAGACTATACAGAGCATTTCCTCTTCTTTCAGTATTATGAATTCTGATTCTACATATGGGATTTAATACTTTTTTTTCTATTAATAAACACAATATCCATGCCATCTCACAGATAATATATTCTACCATTCTATTGCAATGAATTTGATTTAAAACCCATACTTTAGAACCATGTGCATAACAGAGTGCACTGCTATATTACTAGTAGTACTAATATGAAGTGACAGGGAGATAATGATAATTATCCAAATAATTTGCTCCTACAAATTGCTGAATAAATATTTTAAAAACAGTAAGCTCTTAATACAAAATCTGAATAACTCTTGAAGTGACAAAAACGTCGTTATAATTTTATAATTAATTGAAGTTTTAACACAGTATTTACTATTTTGTAAAGGATAAGAATGGAAGTCCTTACAAAAATGTGAAGGCGATGCACTGAAGTAACCCTCTCCCCAGTGCCCTCTCACCTAAAAAAACCCCAAACTAGAACAAAAGTACTCTGGGTTCCTAAAACTCTAGGTTTGTAAATATTATAACATGCTGTTCTTTGGGGAGAGAAATGGAAAAAAAAGGGAAAGAGAAAAGGGAAAAGGGAAAGGAACATTCCATAAAGCCCCTTATGACTAGTAATTAGAATGCACAGGTCTTGAGAATTGTGACTTACATTTAGCAGACTAAATGAACACTTATAAATAAAAAGGGAATGATAGACGTCTTCTCTCTGGGATGATTCACAATAAGGAACATGTTTTCTCCTTGACAGCAATCTATCATGTAGAGTGAGAGCTGGCTGGGTCTCTGTCATTACTCGACAAACCTCATTTGACTTTCCCAGCATAATGTCTCACACTCAGAGTTACTTATTCAGGTCTACCTAAATCTTGTTTTACATACTCAGGCCATGGATGATTCACTATCAAATGTTATTAATCTGAATATTAGAAACAGCAGAGAAAAAAAAACAAACATAAAATGCCTCCAAATCTTCCAAGATTATATCCCTTGAATATAGGAGGCATAATCTTCACAGAACATCAAAAATCACTAAAAATTTGCATATTTAAAGAATATGAAAAAATGCAATTGAAATGCTCAAAGCTGCCAGGACTCAAATTATGTCATCTTCTTGTCAGTAGGTCTGAATATCAGCTCATCTCAGCCACCCAAGAGGGCGCTTAGTCTGTTGGATATATTTTAGAATGAAGAGTAATATATGTGCCTATGCATATTGAAATTGTATGTTTTGGGTGTTTTTTTAACCAAGTAGAACAATTTTCTAAATATTAAAAACAGATGAAATACATCTATGCATTTCAGAATTCATAAGTGACACATCCCTTAATGTTTAAAGTTAGTGGTCTAAGAACTGGTATACAATTTCTATGTCAGATTTTTGCTTTTGTTTAAAGCACAGCTGCTACAGACAAAGGAAGATAATACAACTGATGTTCTGTAAATAAGAATGCCCAAGAGAAAAAAAAAAAGAGATCATATATATATATGTATGCACATACCTATGTATCTCACACACATACCCCATCTTTCATGTTGCAGAGAATAGCTTGAAGCAGTTAGTTATCAATAGTGCCTTGGGAGATTGTGTAACATGGTTAACAGAAGTGCACAAAGCTCTAATTTTTAAGAAAAAAAGGGATAACAGAAAATCATTAGCAGCTGAAGTGACAGTAGCCTTTAGGGAATGATCCATCTCATTGCTCTTAAAAGAGAGATCTGAGTGCTAGAAACTCAGACACCAGTTCATTTTCACTACCTGGAATTTGTCTTTATCTGCCAGAAAAAGACAACTTCCTGCAAAAATTCAGTTCCTTGGCTATTTGTGTACGGATCCATCACCAAGCACAGCGCTACTGACAGATCTATTTGGAGTGTGCATTTGAGCACACTGAGTGTTCTAAGTTATGGTTAATTGGGTTTTATTGAGCTGCAGCAGAAAACCACTCTGAATTTCACGTTACGTGATGTTTCACTAAATACACACCGAATATATATTCCAACGCAAAATTAAAAATACATTTTTTTGTCCTTCCAAACATCTGTAAAATAATGCCTTATAATTATATGCACTGCAGATTCATTACAATATTCCATGCTTTTTGCACTAACATAAAAACCAGTAACAGCACAGTTGTTAGTAATCAGGGATAGCTGGAAAAATTCCACAAATGAATTAGAATGTTAAAATCTGTATAGAATTATGAGTTACAATATCTGATATGGGTATTAGTGGTTTAATAAACCATTTTGAATATGAATATGGGGATATTATCTGCCGGAATCATGGATTTGTAATGTGTACAGTAAACCCCCTATATTCTGAAATAAGACATAGTAGAAAACTGCAAAAAACCTGCTATGTCAGTAAATGAAGAAGTACCAAATGAAGGAAAAAAAGAGAAAAAAATAAATCAGAACAATAAAATATCTGTGTTTAAAAAACAACAACAGAAAACAACCATTTTTTAATGAACTGAAAAAGACCCTACAGGAAATACACAAGAAGATAAACTAGAAAAAGAATTGTTAGAGTGATTATGCAAGAAGTTACATATACAAAAAACCTCCTTCTAAAAGAGCCAGATGGCTTTCCATATTAAAACTATTACATCAGTGAAAAATATTATAGCTAAATGTATAATCATATTCTACAATAAGCGGTTCCTGGCAAAATTAAGAATATAAAGAAAAAAAGGAAATGAAACCAAAAGAAAAAAAAAGAAACACTAATACATACGGCCCCTGCAGCAGGTTTGCTGCATAAAGACTATAAAGCAAGTAGCCTCAGAAAATAAGTTTTGAATCCGCAGTTAATAGAACTAACTAATGAATAGGCATGAGTATCACTATGAGAGTGACTCTTACCATGAAATTCTACTGAGCATTTTTTCACATATGGCTAAAAATGCAAATTAGACTTCAATTCCAGGTATACTGCTTCATTTTAGTACGTGCATTTTTTGCTATGTGTTAGCAAACAGAAATATGTGTTAATTTCAATTATCTGGTTAATCAATGTATTTATTTCAGCATATACATCTCCCACTAAACAATTCAGATCTTGGACCCATTGTAGTTACAAACACTTCTATTGGGGTAACTCAAAGATTGTGAATTCCATCACTATGAACATCATCAGTAGCAGACAGAAGTACTATAATGTTTGTGCTTATAATGAGTTGTCCTATTTTGATAACATATCAGGCCAAATTTACTAATCCATTGTTCTATGAACCAGACTTTTCCATACAATCAACTTGAGTTTCATCTTTGACAGAACTGTAATATTTAAAATGATTTGTTAGATACTGTAAGTACAGTGATGAAGAAAAACTGAGGTCCTGTATGTCCTAATATGTGAAAGAGCTTGTAATAAGATAATGAAAACATTGCAATGTTGACTTCATGAGATAAACTGAAAAAACTTAGTTTCTCTATCTGATTTTTCCATGACCTAAAGCTTAAGATGAAGATAACAAAATTCCTGAATTTCAAGAGATTTACTAAATGTGCTCATAAAAACATTACAATTTACTAAATTTTAGAAGCTATCAAATTTTTGCTGTAAAATCTCATAATTTACTATTGCACATGCCTTTGATATAAAAAGTCAGTGCTCAGATTCTCCATGACAATTGCTATTAGTGATTTTTAGTTTGTATTTGATATTTGTCCTATTTGATAATGAGCAATCATATTTACTTTGGAGAAAAATATTCAATGCTGTTACCACTGATTCTTGTAAATAAGCTTATTTTTCCTTTAAAGGATTAATTAAAATGGATTCTTTCTGAATGAGAGTGAAAAAAAAATCCAAAGATCAGTTTTAAAACACAGGGCTATTCATGACAGTTCTGTAATTTGATTCATGCAAATATGTCAGGAAAAAAAAAATCAACCACAATTTAATTTCAAACCTTTCCCAACCAGCTGCTGAACAATTTATGCACTGCTTTTCTATTTTTACTGCAAGATAATGACAATGATGGATGCTTTTCTTGGAAATAAATATTCATTAAGCAGGCTCAGATCAAAACTATACCCTTCCAAAAGCCTACGAATGTGCAAGACCCATTTGCCTCTTCTCAGAGATTTATCTGGGAGGAAGATGGAGCTGTGCCCACAAATGCATTTCATAACAATTTAATAGTTCAGTTAAATTAAGCCTATGTCACTACTTACTTGTAACCTCAGTAATCAATATTATTAAAATTGGTGTCAACCCCAATAATACCAAATATATGTGGGTGAACACCAGATTAGTTATGGGTATAAATCAGACCAAGCTAGACCAAATGTTAAACATTAAGAAGAACTAAGAGGGAGTCAGTTGCCAGTAAACTGCTAGAGGCAGGTCACTGTTTCTCCATCCAACCTATTAGGGAACGTAGGCTCATCAACAAGGACCAAATAGGGGATCATTAGCCATGATTTGTTTGGTCCATGAGCTTTTTTGTGCAGAAGGGATTGTTTAGAATGAAAAATTACAATAACACTGGCATGTTTGTGCTTCAACACTCCGAACGACTGTAACCTACTGGTACTAAATCAGAGGCGGTAAAAGAAACGCCCTGCTGGTATTTCACACCATCCTATTTTCAGTTATGTTTCCTTTGATCCAAGACTTCACTGTTACGCTTCACCACACATACTGTACTGCCCTGCTAGGAAACTGAGAACACCCCAATTTTCAAGAGCTAATAAGAATATTTGTGTGTGCACGCATGTGTCACACAAACAGATGCCTAAAATGTTTAAGATGTATGGATGTATAAGAATTATAAATAGATGGGATTTTACATAAGCCAACAGCAGCATATGGATGTGGTTTTGCTACATTTCCTCTGATGGGGAAAGAGATAAATGTGCTCTTGCAGAGGAAAATCCAGAGAAAGTAGCCAGAGCCACTGCCCTGATTCTCCCTCTAAGCTTCTTTCTTATAGCTGTCTGTAGGCAAATTCCAGCCCCTTTAGGCTAATATTTACTTTTTCTAAACCCTTTCCTTTCCCAAAATAGGCGCAGAAAAAATGGAAATGTAGTCTTGTCTTCATGCTGGATGACAATTCGGAATTGCTGTAATTATATACAGCACTTGAGCATGATTTTTTACAAGGCTTTCCTCATACAAACATTATTCTGCAAAAGCTGATAACTCATTCATCTACTTAGGCTTACAACTTTAATCTTACTCTCTTCTTATGTCAATTCTGTGTTGGAAAAATTCCACCAATTTAAAAGGATTTCACTGTTGCAAGCAATGAAGAAACCAAACAGTAGTATTTAAAGTCATACTAACAATACTGAATCAGCTTTTTCTTAGCTACATGACGTACCTATTGGACAGTTCCAGTTCCCTGCTTAGCTAATGAAACTGTAATAACTACACAGAACCAATATGACACCGATCTTTTTTGGACTAACATGGAATGCAACAGCTAAATTTTACTTGGTTTTGTTCCTGTTTCAATAATTTTAAAAATCATGCAGTAAAATAAAGCAGCCAAGGTTGGGTGTGGGCAGGGTTATTTAGTAATTGCTTTAATTTACCAATCATAGAATAATAAAGTCATTTAGGTTGGAAAAGACCTAAATTGAGTCCAACAATTAATCCACTGCCAATTCCACCACAGAGCCATGTCTTTAAGAGCCACATCTATGTATCTTCTAAACACCCCTAGGGATGGCAGCATGTTCCAATGATAATAATCATTTTGGTGAAGAGTTGTTTTTTTTTAATTATCCACACACAAACAAATCTTTAACTACAAATTCTTTAAAAATACAACTGTCCCTCTCCATCCTTTCTCTTCCATTCAAGGACATACTTTGCAGATACTGCAAATAATGCTCTTGTCCTCCAGATAGGGGTGAAACAGACAAATAAGCACTTCAGTGTTCTTGTGTTTTGTCCCAATGGGCCCTCATATAGACACCCACATAGGCACACACCACCAAGAGGGGCTTAGCACTTGTAAAACAGATGTCTCAGAATGAGGGCAGGCTGCCAATATACAGAAGCCCAAAAATATGGAATCCAACCACTGTTAAGGAAATCTTTCTATCTTACCTTGAGACACTCTTCTTGTTTGAAGAGATCCTCACAATCCTTAGCCTGCAGAACGGGAGAATTAAGGCGCTCTTCCACTTCGGACAAGGCTTGCAGAACGTGAAGGATCTCTGCCAGGTATGTAGAAGGCACATGAGTGGTTTCCACAGTCATAGTTTCAGTCATCACAAAAGTTGTATCTTCACGAACTGTTTGCTAGTATAGATATACAACAGAATGCTTCCTTTAGTTTCGTAACACTAGACAAACGTATAACTTAATGCAATTTCCAGTTCACAACCCAGACACAATCAACAGTAACTTCCAAGGACAAATGCAGGAAATATTTGAGGTTTCTGACAGATCACTCATACTCCACTTGTCTGTTTGAAATGGCAGGTACCAAAATTAATCCACGCAAAAGTGTACAAATTTTTCTTCTCCTTCTGTCCAAATAAATTAAGATAGGAAACTCAAGAATATTCTGAGATTATGGTGTTACTGAGATTTTTAGCATTAGCCCTTTCATTTTAAATCATCACACCTCTTTAAAAATCTTCATTCATTCGGAAATCATTCGGAAATGCATCCCAGGTCTAAAATACGAAATCATTTCCAGGTGTCAAGTAAAATAATGATTTTTGTAATAAATACAATTCCTTAAATAACTTGCAACACAAAACAGCTATGTCAACTCTACACTTTCAACACTACTAAAATCTTTCCCTTTGAACTAGCAAGGACAATTTGTATTTCTGTGATTTGGAAGGTCTTTATTTATATTTCTGAGAAAATCCCAGCAACCCACCTGTTTAGGAAGCTAGGAATCTATTTGTTTTGTTTTGGTTTGGTTTTAATCTGGAAAAATATGAAATAGACAGCCTCTTCTGAAAGCACATGCATACACCAAATGTAAAGACATTCCAGAATGTTTCAATTCCAAGAAAGCACTTAGTTGTCTCTGGTGCTTGGAAACACACTGGCATAAGATGACAAAAAATGCCTGTTTTTATAAATTCTCTATATTTCTGATCTGACGTGTTAATGGATCATAGATAAAAAAAAAAATAATACCAAAAGGGTGCTTTGGAGAAGGGTGCCCTGTGACTGCTTCTTTTAGCTAAACTCCAAATACTAGAACACATGCATGTCCATTAGAAAAGGCAAAAATTTAAGATATAAATTATTTGTTGTTCTGTAAACATTAGTTTGTTTTGTCACATCACAGAGGATTCCTAATGTGGGACAAAGATCCTTTGTGTTTGATGTCTGTCTTCTCAAAAATGTAAACGTTACTTACTGAGGCCTTTTACAAGCAATTGCTGGCAAACTTTCAAAAATCATATTATTGAGATGCTTCAGTCCTAACTGATAATCATGGATTTTGGAACCATATATGAGAAGGACAATGGATCAATGGTCCTGAAGAAAACAATATCATTATTTGGCTACACAGTATGCAAAAGAAAACAAGTACAGGCACACACCACCTCAGCAAGGTGTCTCATTATAATTCACAGCATATTCCTCTCTTCAGGTACCTAGCTGAGTCATCTGGATCTTCCATTTTTTTAGAGTCTTAAAATATGCATATACACACTCCAGAACAGGTATGCATATCACATATAAAGCCCATAAAGTTACCCGTAGACTTGTGTTATTCTGCTGCATTTCTTATGCAAATTTAATTGCTTTGCTTACAGTTTTCTCACTAAATGACTTTTCTCAGTACATCTGCTAACACTAAAACCTCTCTAATTAACATGTCACTGCTATAATTTTTATTAGTTAAAATAAATTGCTTAAAAAAGTTGTGTTTGCCCCTCATATGTTTCATGAATCACATGCTCTTCAAAAATAACAGCTTATTCCAGTAAACCTAAAGAAAAAGCAGTCCCATTTGATTAAAATGGGAGAATCTCAACAGGCTACTGAGGCACTTATGCAGCAACTATTTTAATTGCTCAAGACTACACTGTGACACTTCTACATGTAGCAAAGAACTTCAGACCCACTTAAGGAACATTTTAACTATTTTTGACTGAGAAAACAGACTATTTCTATTCACAGTAATGCAAAGACCATCCTAGGTGTGCAAGGTTATTCACTCAAAAAGAGGTCACATGAATATGCAAAGTGGCATAAAAGATATGATCAGTTTCTATGATTTTTTTTCAACCCAAATTTAGGCTTAGAGCTATGTATGGACACATATGTACACATGCATGTATATGTGTGTACATAAAATAAAACCTGCGCCATCTTGCTCCAAACAATTCCTGAAACTACAAAAAGGTTAAGCGGAGATCTGATGTGTGAGCACTTCATGGATATCATGCTTAATTAGGGGCAAGATTGCTATCTTTTTCAGTCACTGCTACAAATTAAAATGGCATGTATATTCACACTGCGTTTACATGAACCTTTACATTCATATTTCTCGCATCTGGATGATGACTTGTGTAGTTTTGCTATTGTTTATATTGTTTAGATAAACTGTAAAGCACTACCAGATAAATAAACAAATAAATGGTTTGATATGTAAAAGTAGAAGCCTATCAGAACCCGCCCTCATGTTTTGCTACATTATTTACTATCTTATTCTAAAAAAAGTCACAGTCTAAATTAATTAGTTTCTGCACACTATTTGAATAAAAGAGTTGAAAATTTGATGCTACTTGAGAAATCAAGGATTAAGTATCTTTGCCTTTAATGGGGTTTTCAACAGGTCACAGGTGTTTCTTTCCTTCACTGACAGCTGCATCACAGAACCCACGGCAGAAGATGGCATCTTGCACTAAGGAAAGGGAGGGTAGGGCATAGCCTGAACTGAGAATTTCAATCGGCAAAGAAAGGGTAACACTTTTAGCTTGTCCCTACATTTTCTGGAATTGCCTTGTGATAGAAATACAGCAGGCAGGGTCCTTCCCTATATTCTGGACAAGTATTTTTACTAGAAATGCAAAGTTGAAAGTGAATCATATCCATACATAGTAATGAGAAAAAGCTGATAAAAGGAGATCGTAGCAGCTGGGAGCCACTACTATTAAAAATAATATTAATTCAGTAAAGATATATGTAATTGCTAATGCTAAAATTGCTCATCAGAACCATTTCATAAGCATTAAAAATGAAAAAGAAAATGGAAATTTCAGTTTAATATAACTGTTTAAAATGAGTTTGAGTAAGTTGAATCTGAAAAAAGTGGTATAATGCATTAGACAGTTACTAAAAATGCTTAAAGCAAAATATTTAAAAATATATAATGCAAATAAACTGTTAAGAATGATTGGCAATTGATTTTTCCTTAATTGTCAGTGATATACTGATGTGCAGATTACTTGCAGTCTCTGAAAAAAAACAACTTCTTTTGGGTAAGGTTTAACATTTCATGCATCGTTTTTCACCAAGCATTAGCATCTCTAGAACAGTAAACTGAATTTTCTTCCCCATCATTTTTAATTAGGGGCCAGGATCTTTCCATAAACATGACTCTACCCACACTGATTTTATTGACAGCTATCATGTCCTACCAAGGGCAACAAAAACACAAGAAATTAATGAAATTCCCTTACAGAGAAGTTCAATAAACAAAAGCAAAACAAACCAACCAAAAGAACAACAACAAAAACCCAATAAAAAAGCAACACCTGTGATCATTATTGCCTACATCTAGCACAGTATTACCTGGTGGCATCAGAGCTAACTAGCCCTGGAGAATGCTGTTTATTTTGTTTTAACAATGGGAAACTCAATGTAAAAGCACATTTCACCAGTCTCAGTACATCCATTCCCCCTTCCTCTTTCTGCAGAGGGAATAATCCCAACATCACTTTTGCTGGTTAAGAACTTACACCCAGAAAGTCTACAAGGTTTTTGTGTAAGATCTTGACAACTGTTCCATTTTAGGTCCCTTCCTATGATAGGCCTCCAAGCTCACGGAGACCTCACTGTCTGTGCTTTTGATTTAATAACTTCACACAAACAGATTACGTGGGAGGAGCAAAGCAGCCAAACGCTCCCATCAGTTCTCCAGTACCACAACACTGCTCCTAGCAACATCCTGGTGAGAAGTTCAGGAGAAACAAATAAACGTGCCTCCTCCTGAAGTGAAATAACACTTGAGAAAATATTCTTTACATGGAACTATATGAGAGTGTAAAAAGTCAGTGATCTGTGCAAGATAAACACAAGCAAAGAACGCAGCAGACACCTTCTGGACAAAGGCAGGGATAGCTCAAACAGTCCAGTAAACTTTGAACTGTTGCTTTCTAGAGCAAACTGTGAGCCACATGGTACTGCTAATCAACTGGTTTGCCATCAATATATCAAATAAAGAATTAGGCACAAAAGTAAGTTAAAATGCTGCCAGAGATCAATAAACCCACTTTCAAGTACATGTTTATAAAGAAGCTTTTATTCCTTGGTTCCTATGCCAACTGTGAGGGGTGATGTCAGCTAACATTTAGAGAAATATATTCTGGCTTTAGTGCTGCTAGCATACATACCTGTGTGTATATATGTAGAAAGAAGATCAAAATTGTACTACTAATATGGAATTTTCAAAATGAGATTGGATGGCCTTAGTCAACCACAAACAAATTATCTATCAGTCCAATAAGAAGCATCTCTTTCAAGTACAGAGAGACCTAAATCCTCAATACAGGATTAAAAATGTATAAATTCCTTATGTAATTCTAAGAAGCCAAGACCTCAAAAGGCCCTCGGCAGCAACAAAATCTATTTAAAATATTGAAAAAACTCCCATATTTTCAAGTAAGAACATAAATATTCTCACATGTATATGATTTTTCCACTCATGCATGGTTGCAGTCCCCCAAATCCTGCACATTGCAACACTTAAACAATATAGTTTAATGCTTGTATCTGTTTCATCAGTGACTTCTATAAAAAGTAGAAACTTTAAAAATACACGACTGTTTTCAGCACTCTTCTTGGACAGAGAGTGCTTTATGTCTTCACAACACTTCACTGCTAAGGCATACCTTACTGGCTGAGAAATACTAATTTAGCAGGTTTTTTTTCCTAAGATAAAATAAATCTATTGGATCTATACATAAAATTAAATAAAGCCAGTAAAAATGAAGCTATTCCTAATAATAGCATAAATTAGAAAACATTTCAGTAAACTTTGGATTCTAAGAATAGCAATAGAAAATTGCAGGCTTTGATTCTGAAAACAAAATTAACAGGCATCAACCAGCCTGAAATTACTTCCATTTATATTGTTTCATTTATCACCTTCATAACTGGATTGAAATCTCCATAAGAAGAGGTCTGTTCCTTGGATGCACAGGCTTAAATTATGGGACATACCCCAAAACCTCTACACTCTGATGAGTGTGTTATTTTCACATTTAAATGGGGGTGGGCAGGAAAAAAGACACACACAGACAAAAGCTGTAATAATTAAAACATTAATAATATAATAATCTAAAACATGACGTGCAGAATATCCATAGTTCTAACTTTGGTTTTGTTTTCTTTTCTTGCCAGAGGAAGCAACTGTATCGTTTAAAACCTATGGCAAAGCATTTTGGTGCTGCAGCCAATCCTTTGCATTCCTCACATCCTCACGTGTAGAGCCCTCCAAGATGCCAAATACACTCACTCAAGTAGTAAAATGAACACCTATGGTAAACCCTTTTTCAGCTGCTTAAAAAGGTGTTTGTTTGATTTTGGCTTAGGTAATCGCCTTTAGATATGGCCTCTGCTCAGGCTGAGGCACTGCTGCACATTGAATTTAGCTGCAGCTTTCTTGGAAATGTATCCATCGCTCCTCACTAAAGACCTGATAGCATTCACTGAAACAGGGGACTAAGATGAATTGAAAATTCTAGCAGTTCTGCTATTCACTTTTAACTTGACAGCTTCCATTGGTATCTACTTTCAAGCAAAAAGAAATTAATTTGAATTATGTTAAGACACTCACAGACATGATAAAAGTTTTTTTTTTTTTTTTTTTTTTTTCCAGAAAATAAAAGAAAAAAAAAATAGAGCACTGTGTACCTTATGCCACAGCTGCAATGTTACCATGTCCTGGAGAAAAATGAAATCGAGTAGCTTTATGGCATTATTGATTATAATTGCAACTACTGGGATTCAGAAAGTGTCTCTTGTTTTGAAATAAATTTTGCATATATCTTTGGTACTCCTGATGAAGATGGCATATGTGAATCTTAGCAATTGCAGTAGAGAAAAACTAACAAAGAAATCTGTATGTCTATCATATGAATTTAAACAGGTATTTGTAATATAGGGATTATTAAATTCATTAAAGACTATACAGTACTGTACAGTCAGTAGTATTTTGGGTAGAGATAAGCCTTTAGCTCCTTTACCAGTGAGTCAAAAGAGATAGCCATTATGAGTACTTGAAATCAGTAAATAAGCAAATACTTAGGTACTCACGTTACATTTTGGAATGAAAAAAATCAGAATACATTGCAAAATCTACATCCTAGGCTGGTTCTCAACAGGTATTTTAAAATGTTATTTGGAATTTTAAAAGGGTTTAACTAGAAAATAATTTTCTAATTGATTTATAACGTCTTTGGTAGAAAAAACATTTTTAAAAGTTTTTATATTTTTTAATATGAATATATAGTAGGAGGTAGCCATTTCTTGTACTTTTTCACAGCTAAAAAAATACAAACTGACATTGTACACCTCATTCTTCAGGAAGTATCTAGTTGACACTTTAGAACTAAACTCAGCCACATGGCAGGAAAGCCCCAAAAGAATGGAAGGAATTTCAAATAATTTTTTTCTTCAAAAGAGGATTTCAAAATCATGTTTCTTGGACAGTGGTGAGCTGTAGAGATGAAACTAGATATTTATGAAACTGCATCGGTCAGATGATCTCGAGATAAGTTAGAAAATAAACTGAAAATACCATGGAAGAGATCGGAAGAGCGTC